>OX327691.1:7751687-9001687 GCA_946807835.1 Ailanthus altissimus | reverse complement strand
AACTTAGTTAAATTTGTTTTGAATTTCTCAAATGTAAAGTATTTGGTATTACCATTTCCTTTATAATTTTTAATGATATGGTAAATTTTCTTTTATAAAAAAAAATCTACAGTGCAAATATATACTTAAGTGTAAATATATACTTTTAAGATTATTCTGTTTTATTTCTCTCAAAAAAAGATTATTCATTTTTATTTTTATCTAGTAATTATTTTTCAAAAAGAACTCAAAATTCAAAAAGGGTAATACTCTTTATATGCGGTTTATCTCGACAATTATGTAAAAAAGCCAAAATAAATAAATAAATAAGCACCGATGCTCTGAGTAATCGTAAAACTCCGCAAGTGAATACCAATTTCAGAGTGAAGTGTTAATTTTATGCCAATTCGTGACAAGTCATGTATTCGAATCAAGAGATGAAGCCAATATTTTCTTCGGAGAATTTGCAGAACGATGAAATTCCTTCGTACCAGCATATTTATCAAAACGAGTTCCTAAATCGGAAGTAAGTTCAAATTTCTTTTCTGTTCTCTTTATTATTTATTATTATTATTTTTAAATTTGTCCAATTTTTTCTTCCATGATCAAAATTACTAAACAATTGAACAAAAGAACACAAATGCGGTTTCTTATTTTATTTTATTTCTCGTATTGTTAGGCACAAGAAGCAGAAGGAAGAGGATATTGCTGTATGTGTATGCAAATTCGATCCAAATGATCCAGAAAGTGCTTGCGGAGAGAGGTGTTTGAATGTATTAACAAGCACTGAGTGCACGCCTGGTTATTGTGCTTGTGGTGTGTTTTGCAATAATCAGGTATTTATTTGGCGAAATTCATTAATTGAAACTTGTTCACGCAGTATTATCAGTTTAATTTGAGCACATTGAAAATTTATTAGTACTTGAAAGATTCTAATTCATGAAATCTTATGATTAATTTTTTTTCTTCAATTTCTTTGAAAAAATTGTTTGTTCAATCTTCTTCTTATTTGTTGAATAATTTATTTACCTTTCATTCCTCGCGTTTCTTTTACGGACTCTTAAGAACTGATACAGTCACGTGAATACAAGCATATAAAGTTTTTTAATTTTCTCTTTTCTTACAAGTTTTTTTGGGGGAATTTTAGTACTCCATTTATTAGCAAACACCAGTGTTCATACTCGGGAATATATCCAAGGCTTAAGTTTCTGAGATTCCCTATCTAATTGCTATTTATTTATTTATTTTGATGCGCTTACATGTTCTCTATGTTAACTGCATCACAGAGATTTCAGAAGTGTCAATATGCAAAAACGAAGTTGTTTAAAACTGAAGGTCGTGGATGGGGTCTTTTGGCTGATGAGAATATAAAGGTACTGCTTACCAAATTAGCAAAAATTCTTACAATCATCCATATTGTAGCTTTTATTAGTATTTTGGATTCTCCGATTTTCTAAGTTGCAAGTGATAAGCATTTGATCATTCTTGGTTTCAAGAAAAATACCAGATGTTTTCTCTGCTCTTTGTGTCTCTGTAGACACAATGGCATTTGATGGAATCTTGGAATTATTTTTTGTTTATTACTATTTCTATTAACTCCTTATTTTCTGGCTGGGGGTGGGTGGATGGGTTTTCCTATATTGCAGGCAGGACAGTTTATTATTGAATATTGTGGTGAAGTAATATCATGGAGAGAAGCAAGGCGAAGGTCACAAGCCTATGAAATTCAATGTAGAATATAATCATCAGATGCAAGTTTATAATGCTCTTTAACCATTTCCATTTCTTTGAAAATGTTTTCCATCTTTTATTGGCTTGATTCAGGTCTCAAGGATGCATATATCATTTGTCTCAATGCCTCAGAATCCATTGATGCCACAACAAAGGGAAGCCATGCTAGATTCATAAATCATTCATGGTGAGCCACTTAACGGAGAGCTCAAGTACGGGAAAAGAATCAATATTTTGCCGTAAATAACTTTCTTAGGCACCTTATTCATATTCTTTATTCAAAGTTGACATTGACCAATTCTTCTTTTAGTTTTCAGCCAACCAAATTGTGAGACAAGAAAATGGAATGTTTTAGGAGAAATAAGGGTTGGAATATTTGCAAAGCAAGATATTCCTGTTGGAACTGAACTGGGATATGACTATAATTTTGAATGGTATGGAGGTGCCAAAGTTCGCTGCCTCTGTGGTGCATCTACCTGTTCTGGATTCCTTGGAGCGAAGTCTCGTGGTTTCCAGGTAAATCATGAAAGACAGATCAGTAATGAATTTGAATTTTTAGAAAGGCTGCTATTTTAAGTCTGACCATGCATCCTGCTTTCACAACCGAGGTTGTGTGAAATAGAATTGACAGGCATTAATAGACCTAAAGTAAGAATGGATGTGGAAACAGTTTTCATAATTCCATAGGATATAAGGTTTCAGCAACCAGAATAACTAAGATGTGATGTTACAATTAACAAACTTGCATGAAAATGTCTGACAAGGATGCTAGATGTTGAAAATGGAAAAAGTTGCAGAATTTGGTCTGTGCTTGTTACAGGTCATTGGTGATCAGTACAATATATGTTCAAATAGTTGGTTATTCATGCCATTAATCATGATAAAAGTTATGGATCTCAAAAACCAAATCATTGCATTCAATTACGAATTTTCATGATTTAGCCTTCATTGGCTTATCTAATTATTTTGATACTAATGTGTTTGATGTTGCTTTCTTTTTGTTTGAGAGGTTAGGTGTTCTCATGATTTTATATTATATGCATTATTGTAGTGATCCATCTACAACTTTCTCGTTTTGTGCTTTCCCTTTTTTTGTTGTATTTTGCCTTTCTTGAGTGAAAACTTTTTTGTCATTTAGTGCTTTTGTTTGTAATAATCTATATTCTTGTACATGCTCTTAATAGGAGGACACTTATCTCTGGGAAGATGATGATGAAAGGTAATTTTCTATCCGTTATGATGCATATATATGCAACTTTAAGTTTCCAACTTTCCAAGCTATTAGGGATCATCCTCTTCCTACCCAGGTTATTGTTAGTGACACATTCTAATTTTTCTTTTTCTTTTTTTCTTTTTTTCTTTTTTTCTTGTTGTAACCAACTCTCAAAATCATGCATCAAACTCGGTTATATACTTGAAGTCACACTTATAGTCTGAATTATGGTTGCTGGACCTGGCCTACATTGGCGGGTGAATTTGATTGGCTCGGCTAACTGGTCAATTTTGATTTTGATCATGGTTTGTGACATAATTCTAGAGGTAATCCGATTTTAACTCCTTGATTTTGGGCAATTGTTTGACAAGACAACGTGACATGAGGGTGATATTTGATGACTGATGGTTCACATGACCAAGTTTCTTTTTTGTGACATTATTTACTTCGGTTAGTTACCTATAGAGTATTTTATGAATGATGAAATTTATGCTTAGTTTTAATAGGGGATGAGATTAAAGTCATTTTTATCATTAAATGGATATGCATTCTAGACTTAATATGGGCACTGTATGAGAAAACAGTGGGACAAAGATATGAAAATAGCTTAAAATAACTAGAGATAGTGTACATTGTATATCTCCAGGTCCATGTTATAGTTGGTATGTTTCGCTGACCTGGAAGATGAAATTGATTTACTGGTATGAGATCACTAATTTGGTTGTCTGAAAACAGAAAACATATTGGGATTAGATGACCACCACTTGTTCTTTAAATGTTTGGTAGATTTTTTTTCAAGAGAGAGATCTCTTAAGCCTTAACATAATAGACAGCGTGACGTTTTGCTTCTTCCTGATTTCTTTAGTGAAGGGCTTCATATCTAGTTACTTTTCACCTTTGTGTCTTTATCTGGGATAAAAACGGCCCTTAGTTCATCTTTTCATCTAATAATGCTACTACAGGTGATTTTCGTAGAAGGTTTAGGTTGCTTGAAGCTTGGTGGATATAATTCCACATTGATTGAGATTATAAAATACACGGCCGTAGCATTCTCACCTAAATTTACATGGCAAATGGGTAGCATGGCATGCTAACTCTTTGTTTTAGATGCTGCTGCTGCTATTTGATGTTCATCAACTGCTTACTAGATGAAATTTCAATAAATTAGATTTTGAGAACTAATACCTCCAATAAATGCTTCTTGCTTGCTCTTTGCAACAAAATCTTCTGAAGTTTTTGCACTGATTCTGACATGATGTTTTCTAGAGACGAGATTTCTGACTTCTAGGATTGTCTACTTAGTATGTGGACTTCTTTTCTTTTTGTTACTGTTGTTTCGCGAAAAGGCCTCTGGAAAGGGGAACTATGTCTTGTGTATGGTATTGAAAATCCGAAACGTACAGCGACTGTTCGTATGATGCTTTTGTTAATAAAACTCTTTCTTTGTTATCCCCCCCACCGAAACAAAAGAAAAGGCGTTCTTTTTCTTTTTCCTTTGATATACTTGTCCAATACGATTCCTTGTTTTTCCATTTTTTTTAACCTGCCCTTTTTGGTACAGATATTCAGTAGAAAAGATTCCACTCTATGATTCGGCTGAAGATGAGCCTTCCTTGAAGCTTAACAAAACTACTGACACAATCAAATCTGAATATGATGTTAATGGGAAAAATGAATTCTCAATGGCAATGAATGTTACTGTGAAGCCTGAGCACCAGTTGGAGTCTATTTCTCTTGTGCAGCCACTTGAATCTGTTCCAATGGAAGTTGTAGTTGTGAATTCAATAAAAACTGAAGAAAGTGAAGAGACAAAATTGTATCCGCAAGATACTCAACAGGCCTTCTCACAAAAGAATGCAATGATATCTCGTATCCGAAGTAACAGTGCATGCCGGAATTATCATATTGGACCTGGGCCCATGCCCAAGAAAAGGTCGCAGCAGAATTCTAATGGAAAATTGAAGCATCTTGCTCAAAAGCATGTTGATGCAAAACATGTCGCTGAGCTCTTAGCATCAAATGAAGCACAAGAGGAGGTTCTCAGAAGTGAGGTATTAAATGCCTTCTTTTATATATATTAATAGACTGCTTTATGCTAGCTAAGTGGGAGAACATTAAAGGCACTGAATCTCAAAAGATTTGGCTTAGAAGATAGCTTGACCCAACCACAAGCCCATAAGTACCCTTGCATTGCTATAAAAACTTTTTTTTGCCAAGATTGTGCATTATTATAGTTTCTCAGCCGTTTAGAGCTGGAAATTGGTGCCTAAAGTTCCTTTCAGTTAGTAGTGTATTTATCTTTGTTGTAGTAATTAGGTTTAATTAGGTTTTTTCAAAGAGAAAAAAGAAATTACTATCATTGTACATACATTGCTTTAATGCTTCACCTGTCATCCCAATAATGGACTTTTTTGTTTTAGTGAGCTGAAATTCCTACAATTTTGTCCTCAAGTAAAATCTGTCTTAATTTCACGCATTACTTAAGATGATGATGGATTGTGCTATAATGTTTCCATCTCCTGCTGAAAGTTTTGAATGTCTGTAGGAAATGAAGAATGAGGCCGCCTCCCAGCTTGCTTCCTTGTACAATGAAATACGCCCGGCCATTGAGGAGCATGAGAGGGACAGTCAAGACAGTGTTGCCACAAGTGTGGCTGAGAAGTGGATAGGAGCCTGCTGCACGAAATTGAAGACAGAGTTTGACCTTTATTCTTCCATTATCAAAAATATTGCCTGCACCCCACGTAGAACATTCGATCAATCAAAACCTAGTGATGCAGACAATGGTAACGAAGTGAAGTATTTGGGATTTTGAAATTGCCAGTAATAGTTCTTCATATTTATCAGTTTTAGAGAGTATGAACTCATTTTTAGCTCCGTGATGTAGTTTTTCATACTCCATAAAGTTTGCTGTAGTAGTCTCCAATTAAATTACTGTAACTTTAGAAATTTTCTTTTTTGGTTCTGTTTGAGGAAAGTTTAGCCTTGGAAGAAGGAAATATAAAAATTTCTCTCAAACGAAGCTGTTGCATTGGAAATACTCTTCAATATTCGAAAATGTTTCTTAGAATCTACATCGTGTATTTGTATTTTGGCTCCGACAGTTCATCATATCTGGCTGTGTCTTTTGATTATGCAGCATCCTTTAGCCGTTTTGTACATCTGTCAAAATGGCTCGTTTTCGCTAAAGAAATACTAATCTTAAGTATTGATCTCACTTTTTCTCACTCATTTATCAAATAGATAAAAAAAAATTAATTTTTAAAATTAATTTATTACACTATTTTATTTTTTAATAATAACTAATATATTAATTGAGATGAAAAAGAATAGAATTGTTATAAATGAATAATAAAAATTGAGAATTAAAGATCTTTTAGATACTAATATTTTTTTAAAAAATATTATAAAAATTATAAAAGTCTTGAAAGTGAATGAATTATAAAAGAAGTTATACACATTTATAGGTAAGAGGGGAAGTGAAATTTACCTTTATGCCCCTCTCACCGTATCTAAAGTGACTTTACAACATTTTCCTTTGAATTCTACAATTTTAGTTTTATTTTACATTGCTAAGAAAAATCAAATAGGACAAAAATTAAGAAAAAATAAATACAATTTTATATTGTATAGTGATAGTGAACATGCTTCAAAACTGTCTCATTAAAAACCTTACCAGTAAAATTCAATAGAATAAAACTTGGTCAAAGAAAAAAAGAGTACAATTCATGTTTGTAACTGATGTAATTCTTCTTTCGCTTAAAAGAGTGCACTTCCCCTAATTAAATGTTCCACTCAGAGTAACATCCATTAATTTGATAATTTGTTAAGCCGACACATACAAACTTTGTAAACTAATTTCTCAAAAGTTGACGTTGGTGGAGATTTGATAAGCAGATCTACAACATTGTTAGTGATGTGTATTTATTTAACATTAATCTTTTTACTTTTATGTGGAAAAATATGTTTAGTTCTATCTCTTTCGATGTATCTGCCTTTAACTTGAGCAATACAAGTAATATTGTCTTTTTATATTATAGTTGATATATTTGTTGCAGAAGGTAGTCTGCATGTACTCTAGATATGATGAATGATAAATCGCAGTCATATGCAAGCCTTACTTGCTTCATATAGTGTAAGAATCTTAGAGTGTTTTAAAGAGGTGGTAATAAAAGTTTACTATGTGGATTGCTACGATATTGTTTATTATTATAAGTAAAAATATATTCCATTTGCGAGCGAATTTTATGCGGATCAGATAAGTACCCAACATCTGCATAACCAACTATACCTGAACTTTTTGTAGGTTCATTAAAATTAAATTATCCCAAATTTATTGTTCCATAAAGATAACAAAATATATGTTTGACACCATTCCAATGACATCGAGTCGGTGCAGAACTAAATATTACCAATAAGTTTACTGTAAAAGCTATGTCCGGTCTGGTGTATTGGGCTATATATAATAATGTACCAATTGCATTAAGATATTATGCTTCTGGACCAAGTATTTTCTCGTCATCTTCCTTAAGGCGGAATGATTCCTTTTTGGGATCAACAAACTGAATAACCATAAGGGTACTTTGTTGGGATTTGTGTTCATGTGTCATCTCATTATTGTATGAATATTTTATTTTATAATATTTATACAATTCATTATTTGTTAAATCGCTAATTACTATTATTAAATGGTTCAATGCTTGTGATGCTATAGACATTATATGATCTGAAGGAGTTCAGATTTGATCTAAAGAAGTTTAGATCAATACCAAGAATTAACACCACTGAAAACTATAAATGCTAAATAGTTAGCATGTTATATTAATCAGTGAAGTTTAAGACTTAGAATCTTTTCTGTGACGGTACAAAGATTTGAGAATACATTAGTGATAATATAGTTGCAAGAGTTACAATAGGTGCTAAGAAATATTATTATGCAAGTCTATTCTCAAATTATATGTTCCTAGTCTCAATTCACCGATGCAGGTCTATCCGTGGAATCCTTTTACATAGACCAGTGTATGCTATACCTAGATGTTCTAGATGGTTTTTCTTAGCTAACCATAGACTTACTGGAAGTTCGTATAGCATACA
Organism: Ailanthus altissimus; assembly: GCA_946807835.1. Classification (NCBI taxonomy): domain Eukaryota; kingdom Viridiplantae; phylum Streptophyta; class Magnoliopsida; order Sapindales; family Simaroubaceae; genus Ailanthus; species Ailanthus altissimus. The sequence goes on along the minus strand of OX327691.1, from coordinate 8,993,670 downwards.
GGTGTTTAGTAAGGACTGAATACTAAACAGACTCAACGAGGACCCCAATAGATATCCCATGAAGCCGTCAATAGAAGGTTATCTCGAGTTGAGTAGTATATGTGGTCCTTTGACCTAAGTACCATGGTAGGCTTGTAAGTGATCCATCATACTTTAGTTCCACGCATATTATAGACCTTTCATAATGTGACTGCTGGGTATGGTATGATGCTTATGGAGTCCGGTGTGTACAAATATGGAATCCGTCAGCTCATATGGATGAGTTATATATCCGGATGCTCAGAGACTGTATCTTAGAAAGTCTTATATTATTCATTAAGATACGTATCTGGAGATAAGTTCACGGATGAGGACATAGAGATTTAACGGTAGTAATCTATATCTCTCCTCTTTCAAGATATAATTGGCGGAAAGATTGTACGTATGCGCTATGACTTTAACTTGTATGGTTTACGGCACTTATTTGTAATATCTGTGACGTGTGCGTGGGGCATCGATCTTGAACTCATAGAATTGTTCTGTTTGACAAATCGGGAGTGAACCTAAAGAGTCTAGCAATATGAAGTGTACTCGTTGTGCACTAAGGCAGCGTACCGGATTGAATAGTTAGATTCAAAAAATTTTAACAGATCGAACATTTACTTCGGTCTCCCTCCGGTCGTGCACGTATTAAGACTTAAGAGTTAAGTACATCAATTAGTTAATAATTAGTTGTTGACCAATGAGATGTTGACACATGGCACATTGTAAGCCAATTATTGTTTAACTTAAAAATTATCAAAATGACCTTATATGGTGGACAAATAAAGTCATTTTGATAATTTTAAAGTCAAATAAGATCATTATTTTATTCATTAAAACTTTTATTGAATAAAATAATAATAATAATATATGATATTATTATTTAAATTGAAATTAAACAATTAATTTTTTTATTTAAATTAACATGTGTTTCTACCATGATTTAATATGATTAAATTATTTATTTAGTATTAATTAAATGATATAATAAGAATAAATGGATGGCAATTGTAAATGGTAGGCCTTAACATATTTCTTAATAATGAGAAAGTGTTTCTCATTTGCCCTAGATTTAGGCCAAATTTATTTAAATGAGTTTCTATTTTCTTTTGTTTTCATTTGGTTTATTGTAAATAATAATAAACAAAATACTAATGGCAAACATTGACCATAATAATGGATGTCATTATGTGAGAAAATAGAAGAAAAATAATAAACAAAAAAAGAGAGCAATATGTTGCTCAATTAATGTAGATAAATTCGACCAAAGAGAGTGAAGGAAGAGAGAAATGAATTTTGTTAAGTGTTAGAAAATTCTCTCAAGTGTTGAGAGCACAAAAACACATTCTCTCTATTTTTTCTCTTCCATTTTGGTCACCCATACTATAAAGTAGAAACAAAGATTTAATCATTTGCTGAAAAAGTTGTTATTCTAGCTTTCTCAAGCTCACCGTGTTGAGGAACTAGAATTGTGAACGGATTGCTTCAAGAAAGGTACTCCGGTTCGACCATATACCAAAGGCTTAACAATGTACTATTTCTCAATCTTGAAGTATTTTACATTTATGAGATAACATGTAAAAGTTCATTTGTGTTTATCATTGAGTAATTTATATTCCGCTCATCCATTGCGCATTTATGTATGTGATACATATGCTATATTTGAATGATAGACACAAACCTACATGCATGCACCCTAAGTTTAAAATCACTCACATATTTAATAGATAAGCTTTATTCATATTGAATTTTCTTATGATCTTTTCAGTATAGGTTGATTGATGGATAAAAATTCCATTTGATTTATGCTTTATTTGCAGGATAATATTTAGTATTCCCCAAATCTTTCATTTCAAATTCTCTTTTTAAGTATTCTGCAATCTTCATGAGCTTTTTAAGAGTCCCAATCAAATCTATGTCATCCATATATATAGCCACAATGGAAAACTCAGATTCTATCTTTTTTATAAATACAAATGGGCATATTGAGTCATTAATATATCCTTTCTTTATCAAGTATTCGCTTAGTCGATTATACCCTATACGCCTAAATTGTTTTAATCCATATAAAGTTCTCTATATCTTGATTGAATATAAATTACAATTATATACTTTAGGCATGTTAAATCCTTAGAGATTTTTATGTAAATATCTATGTCAAGTAATTCACACAAATAAGTTATCATTACATCCATAAGATGCATATGAAGCTTTTTTAAGACTGCCAACTTTATCAAATATTGAAATGTAATTGTGTCCATTACAGGGGAATAAGTTTCTTCAAAACCAATACTAGGTCTCTGCAAAAAAAAAAAAAAAAAAAGACCTTGAGCAACGAGTCTTACTTTATTTCTAATGACCATATTATTTTCGTTATGTTTTTGAACAAAAACCCATATATATCTTATGAGTTTGACATCTTCAGGTGTCTGGACTACAGGTCCAAATATTTCACGTTTAGTTAGAGAAGTTAATTGTGCTTAAATTACTTCTTTCTATTAGAGTCAATCATGTATTTCTTTACATTCATCTACAATTTATGCTCAAAATTATCATTCATAATTTCAGTAGCTATTGCAAATGAAAACACATCGTCGACAATTCATCACATTTTCACATTTTTTTCTATATAAACATAATTTGTATCATTTTCTTCATTTTGAAATTCTTGTACCTCTTCTGGGGTTAATGTCTCTTCAGGGACATGTGGCTCTTCAGGGGCATGTGTCTCTTTTGGGACTTGTATCTCTTCTGGGACTTGTATCTCTTCAGGGACATGTGTCTCTTCTGGGACTTGTATCTCTTCTAAGACATGTGTCTCTTCTGGTTTTTCACTTTCTTTTTTCGTGGAATAATATTGGCTCGAGTATAATTTTCAATAGAATTCTAATTTTTTACTTTCTTCTTTTGTGGAATAATATCTTTTGAACCAAGTAGTCTGCCATGCTTCTGGTATGCAATAGACAATTCATTTTCTATCTTTTGATTAGATTGTTCTACGGGAACAATCACTCAGGTTGGTGGATTGGCAACTGGTATGTATAACTTGGTTACTTTTGATGCATTTGTGAATGCGTCAAGTTATTTATTTGCAATTCTTGAAAATGAACAATCCTTTACACTTTACTTTCATATTGATTTTTGTAAGGATCCAAATAAGACTTAGTGGTCATTTTTTAAGAAAGTCCTTGCCTTATTTTAAGAGGCATTGTTGTTTTTCTAATAATGAGAATTTTGTCTCATCAAAATGGCAATCTGTAAATCGTACGATAAATAGATCATCTGTTAAGGATTTAAGATACCTAATAATTGATAGTAAATTAAAATCAACATAAATCTCCAAGCGACGTTGAGGTCTCATCTTAGTGCATTGTGAGGGTGTGATAAGTACATACATAACACAACTAAAGATACACAAATGGGATACATTAGGTTGATGACCAAGTACAAGTTACAATAGAGAATGATATGCAGTGGGTCTAAAATGAAGTAATGCTGCAACATGCAAACTAGTGTGACCTATGCAAAAATTGGTAATTATGTACGCATCAATAAAGTACAGGCAATTACTTGGAGTTGTTTAATTAAATATTGTTAATCCATTTTGTATGTGAACATGTGGTATAGGATGTTCTATATCTATTTCCACTGATGTACAATAGTCATCAAATATTTTAGATATAAACTTGTTAGCATTATCTAATGTATGGTCTTAATAGGGTATTTTGAAAATTGTGACCTCAATTTAATAATTTGTGCTAGTAATCTAATGAATGTAACATTTTGTGTAGACAGTGAACAAACATGTGACTACCATGCAAATGCATCAATAAAATCCATAAAATAGTGAAAAATGTCTACTTGGTGGATAAAATGATTCATCTCCTTGGATCCTTTGTAAGCACGATGGAGATTCTAGACCAATCTTAGAAAGGGATGGTCTGATTACAAGTTTACCTTGTGAGCAATCGGTACAAATATTCTTATTAGGCAACAGAATCTTCAAGTTCTTTAATGGGTGCCCATAATAATTTTCAATGATTCTACGCATCATTGTTGATCCTGGATGACTAAGTCGATCATGCCATAGTATAAAGATTTTCATATCATTGTACTTCTGGTTCATTACTCCATAGCTCTAAATTGAATTTATAACTATACAATACAAATCAGATAATAAGGTATAAAGTTTTTCAAGTATGCATTTCTTATTTGAGACGTTAGAAATAATGTACAGATATTTTACATTATTTTTACTTAAGGTCTCAATGTGATATCCATTTCTAAAAATATCTTTAAAATTGAGAAAATTTCTTCTGGATCTATCTGTGTATAAAGCTTTACTTATATATAACTTTATTCCATTTGTTAACAAGATTATTTTTTTTTTGGAGCCTTCAATTACATCTACAGGACTTGATATAGTATTGACTTTTTCTTCAATCATTGTTAGGTTTGAGAATTATTTTTTATTTTGAATGATAGTATGTGTAGTTGTATTGTCAACCAAACAAACATCCCTAATTTTTCTTTTCAAAGTGGATCATTCATATTTAAAAGTCATTCCTTATATTAAATAAAAGTTCATATTAGACATCAGGATAATACATTACAAAAGGTTATATTTCTTTTTCATTCATATAAAAATTGCATCTTTTCATCAGTATTACAAAATGTTATATTCTATACATACAAAAACTTTAACAAAAATCTAACATAGAGATATTTAAAACTTAATAATCAGCATTCCATTCTTTATCTCCAAAGAAGTCAAAAACATCTAGATGAGTAAGATCTCCAGAATCTGAGTTATCAATAAGATTTGTCTCTGCATTTTTTCGCTTTGTCTTGATAGATGCATCATAAAATTCGACTAGATGCTTTGAGGTATGACATGTACATGACTAATATTTTTTTGCACCACACCAATAACAAGTATTTTTATTATACTTAGGGCGTTTATTCTCTACACCATTATCCTTATCTTGGATGTTCTGTCCTATTTTAGTGGTCCTTCGTTCTAGGCACTTATGACCATCATAAGGGTGATAACCGTGCCCTCTTCCTCTCCCACGACCACGTCTAATTTTGTTATGAGTATTTTCATTCGCTCATGAGAATGACTGAGAACCAGTTGGACATGATTCATGATTTTTCAATAAGAGCGCATTATTTTGGTCAACAAACAAAATATATGAGATTAATTTTGAGTATTTTTTAAATTGACATTCGCATATTGCTATAAAACAATATTAGAGGCATAAAAGGTAGAGAGTGTCTTCTCTAACATACCATATTCTTTTACTTTCTCACCTTACAATTTCATCTATGAAGTAATTCTAAACAAAATAGAATTGTATTCAGCTACGGTTCTAAAATTTTGCAATCTCAAATTCATCCATTCATGTCTTGCCTTTGGGAGGAACATATTTTTCTGATGATCATATATTTCTTTTAAATTTTTTTAGAGGATTTGCGGGTCCTCTACTGTCAAATATTGAGTTTTCAAGTAGGTAATGATAGAGAAAAATAGTAACTCTCGACTTGTTTTGCAATGACACATTTTTTTTTTCAATTGTCTTTTCTAAACCATTGGTTTGGAGAAGCATCTTGGCATCAAGTACCCATGATAGGTAATTTTTTCAAAAACATCAAAGGCAGAAATTTATAAATTTGTATGAGACGTTTTTCAAGGGCTTTGTATATAAAGAAGAAAATTAAAATTAGTATAATAAAATATAAATATTATCAACAAATATATAATGTAAAAATATAAATATCAAAAGTAATTTTATAAGGCATGACCTTCTATAAAATAATCATAATTATGAGTCAATACCTTTTATGTATCAATAGTATTGAGGTGTCATAGCTTTCATTTATTGATAATAATAAAAAGACGTGACCTTTTATAGATTGATAATAATGAGGATGCATAGTCTTTTATAGATTGACAGTAATAAAGAGGCATAACCTTTCATAGATTGACAGTAATGAGGAGGCATAACCTTCTATAGATCGAGAGTAATAATATAAAAATAATAATTGAATATAAATGAAACGCATAAAATAAAGAATGTAAAATAAAGTAAATGAAGAATTTAATATAAAAGTTAAAAATTGAACTTACTTGAAAATTATACTGATAACGTGTTATAAATTTATAATAAAAAGTTAAAGTTAAAGATATCTCAGATACTAAGAAATTTTTAAAAAATATTATAAAAATTATGAAAGTATTGAAAATAAATAAATTATAAATAATCATACATATATTTATGTGCGAGAAAATAAGGGCCCCTGCCTTAACTAAATTGACTTTACACTAAAAATAATATTTAAAAGTGTTGTATTATTACAAAGTTTGTAATTCACATTATGTGACACCGATGAAAAATCATTGCACATTAATTGATTGTTTATTTTCATATAATGATTTATGAAAGTCACTTCTAAATAATTTTATTGAGAAAGATTTTGGTGAGAAGCTCATTTAATAAAGTTTTATTACAATAGATATGTATTTATTTCAAAATGCATAAATTATATTAATGATAATAAGAAATAAATTAAAATCCATGCCAAGATTTTATAGAAAATTTTATTGGAAGCATTTCATCTAAAATTTTCTCTATTATTTTTCTTAATAACATCAAAAAATTTATGCTGCATTTGAAAATGTAGCAATAGCATACAAGAAAATTATGCCAATAAAACGTAAGCAATTGCGCGTGGGGCCATCGTAATCTAGCCACGTAATCATTCGCTTTACGCTGTGTCCGGCGCTTTCTGTCTTTGCCGGTCCGCCTGCGAACAATTTGAAGTTTTCAATCGTTAATTGCCGAAATCAATGACAGTTGTCAATTCTTTTACTTTGTGCACATGGAGCACCGTGTTTTATATTCTAGAAAAATTCAGTTTTTTTTAAATAAAAAAATGCAATTAAAGTTTGAAATTTCATCTGTAAATTTCATGGAAATGATATGAATTATGAAGTCTCAAAACCATGGTGCAAGTTAAGCAATGTATATTAAACTAACTATTCTATTTTTTTGGGTTCTTTCTATTTGTCTACATTTTATATAAATTTAAACAACTTCTTTAATAATTAATTAATTAATCAAAACTACTAAAAATAATTGTATTTATCACTCTTTGATTTAGGGGTTATTTATTTCTTTATTTAAGGAAAGGCACTGTTTTGACTTTAGTTACATAAAATACAATCTTAACAAAATTTAGTACATTATTCTCCATTTTTTTTTAATAATGTTTCTCCTAAGAGATTACTTAAAAAAAACTTTATTTAAAAAAAAAAACTTTAGATGTTAGTAGGCTAACAAGTCTCTTTGTTCTCAATTTTGAAATACAAATCTATATAATTCCAAGTAATCTTCTTACCATCCGGCACCTAAAGCTATTTTTTTTAAAATTATTATTCAACTTTTAAAAAAAACTTTTTGTTAATAAAATAAACTAATACAAAAATTGATATTTTTTTATTTACAATTATCTATTTTTATCATAATTGGATCTATCGATTTAATTTTAATAATGAGCAATTAAAATTTTTGTGCATGAAAATTTACACATAATATTATTTATATACATGCACATACTTCGATTACTTCATTTTTGATTTTTTCTAATCTTCTATCTTAACAATTAATTTTTTTTATCAATATTATACCAAGTAAATCGTAAAGAACTACGATACAAATAATTGACTACTACAATTAAGCAAACTCTACATAGACTTATTTTGCTTTGCCATATAGCAGACACATCTCCTAAAATAAAATCAACAACTCTAAGATGAACTAAATAAGTGAATACCTACTTTAAATTTAGATCTAAGTGGACAATATAAAAATACAAGACTTAAAATAGATGTTAAATTAAAACAATTGACAAACATTAAAATATATTTATTAAAATAAAATATACATAAGCAAATAACAAAACTATTATATGAACCGAATGTCACTATTACTAAATTTGACGAAGGAGTCCAATTTTTAATTGTCACACACTACCACAAGAGGTCAACTGTAAAGACAAAAAATAAGAAAGCATAAATCTACAAATCTAGAATTATTACAACTTGATAAATTTGCAGAATTGCAATCTTACACTATATTCTAAATATTTTCATTATGTCACCAAAGAAAACTCATTGCAAGAGCCTAACCATCATATGTGCATGCAGGGACAAAGCTCGATTCATACTAACTTTTTTCTTTTTATTTGGCGTATTATTCAATTTTGGTTTGACCAAACTATCAGATCATGATAAATTATTTTGAGAATAATAAAACACATCAATTATGATAAATTATTTTGAGAATAGGAAAACACATCAATTATATAGTTTAATAGTTTATTAAATTAGTTTTAAAATGATAAAAATTTATAATCTATTAATAAACATCACTCATTTAAAATAAAAATTACTATAATTACTTAAAATAATGATATTATCTAGTGTTTGTTTCTAAACATAGAATTGAAAAGAGGAGAGAAAAGAGATATAAATGGAATATGGGAAGAAATTATTCTAATATTTAGATTTTAATAAAACTTTTAATAATAGAATAAATTAAGATAAAAATTGATGTAATTTTAATTACAACTACCTGTTTTTATTATAATCAAATTTATTGACATAATCTTACTTAAGCATAATGAAAATCTTCATGTACACAGATCCTCACAAAAGATATCATCCATATATATGCACTTTCATGTTTTCTGTTCTTTATGATTCTCTACCTTAGTAGTTAATTTTTTCAATCAAGATAATAGTAGGTAAATCATAGAGACCTAGATACAAATGATTAACTACCACAATATAAAGGACTCTAGGTGGACTTATTCTATCTTATCGTAAAGTAAACACGTATCCTAAAATAAAATCAATAATTCTAAAAAAATACTAAAACTAACAAATCATCCATTTTAGATTTAGATTTAAGTGACACAACATCCAAAAATACAAAATTTAAAATAAACACTGAATTAAAATAATCCACAAATATTAAAATATATTTATTAAAATAAAATATGAACATGTAAATAGTAAAACTACTATGAAAAATAAATGTACCATTACTAGATCCGATGAAGGCAAAGACACTATGTAAAAAGAATGCCACTATTACTAAAAGCGATGAAGGATTTCACTTCTAAACTGCACACACCATCACAAAAGGTCAAATGTGAAAGCAAATAAATAAGAGGAGCATAAATATATAAATTTAAAGTTATTGCAACTTGAGAAATCTATAGATTTACAATCTTATACCATTTTCTAAATGCTTCTAATGTTTTGTTGAAGCATGAACTTTTTTACAGAAAGGCGTGAAATATATTATGTTTGGATAAAATATATCATTCCAATGACTTAAGTAAAAAATAGTATTTTTTTTAAATATACTTTTAAATATGTTAATCGAAAAAATAGTCTTTCAAGCCATGAGCTTTGAATTTATTTGGTTGCAAGAGTTGAAACCTTGGGCCTTACTTGTTGGGCTCATAACATCGGACTTAATGGGTTCGCAGTCACTATGATGCCTACAAACACAAAGAAAAAATATCGTCAAGACCTCACCGAATGGGTGGTTCTGATGAAAAATTTCTAATGCTTAAGTTAGGTGGTTGTTTTGAGAAATTTAAGAAAACAAATGAAGAATTTTAAGGTCAAAAGTTGTCAGTTCCAGACTCAAGATTCAAATTTAGATATCCCATTTGAGTCGTTTTTCCTCTCCTTATATAGCATCGGTCTTCTTAGGGTTTTGTTCTAATCTTCGTCAGATTTGTGATTGTTTTATGTAATCTTTTGATCTCTTGGTATGATTTAGGGGATGTCTTCTAAAATAGTGTGATTTAATCTCTAAAATAACAATAATTTCCTTTTTTAAATAATTTATCTTTATCTAGTTTGCCTTGTATTTTCAGTCTTGATCTATTTAGTGAAATAATCCATCACCACGACTGCATACTTGCAAGATCCTCTTCCCTGAGGTAAAGGACCTATTAGATCTAACCTCTATTGGGTGAACAGCCAAGGTCCTGGCATTGTAGTTAACTCTTTAGTTGGTGCCCGTAGCTTATCTATTAACCTCTGGTATTCATCACAATGTTTGACCAGATCTTTGGCGTCTTGAAGAGTATTCAGCCAATAGTAGCAGTCTTAAATATCTTATGAGCCAATACCTCCATCCTAGAGTGATTACAATAAATTCCTTCATGACTTCTTTGAGAACCTATTCTACTTCTTGTGGTCCCAAGTATATCATGTAAGAATGAGAGAAGCCACATCTGTATAATATTCCATCTATGACTGAATACTAAGCTGCTATGTATTTAAGCTTACGAGTTTCCTTTTTATTTGTCAGAAGAGTTCCATTCTGGATGTATTTTTTACACCTAAGGATCAACTCTATTTTTACTTCATTTAATTAGCCCATCTAATTTCTAACTTTAGCCAAGTAAGCCATCATTTTTTCTTCTCATGCTTCAAAGTTACAATTTACCTAGTTTACTACTAACTATGAACCACTCCTTACCAGTATATTTTTTACTACCAATGCCTGAGCCACACTTAATCTAGTCAAAAAGACTTTATACTCTACTTCATTTTTAGAGGCTTTGAATTCAAATCAAATGACATAACTTATTTTGTTTCCTTCCAAGCTGATAAAGACAATCCTTGATCCATATTCTTGTAGATTAGATGCCCTGTCTATACAAAGCACCCAAGCTACACTTTTCTAGGAGGCCTTATATCTTGACTCATTTATTTCTGTAACCCTATATGTGCATTTAGCCATGAAATTAGCTAAGACATGCCCTTTGATTAGTGTTCAGTATTTATACTGTATATTAAACTTGTTCGGTACATTGACCACTTAACCAAACGACTTGATAAGTCAGGCTTGTGTAGAATTTGTCTTAATGGTTGATTGGTTAAAACCAATATTGTGTGGGCTTGGAAGTATGCTTGTAATTTCATTCTTGATATTACTAGAGCCAACGCTAACTTTTCTGAAGGGGGATACTTGCTTTCTGGGTTGATAAAGGCTTTACTAACATAATAAACAGGCCGTTGAATTCCTTCTTCCTCCTTGACCAATACAGAGCTTATCATATGATCTAAAAATTTCAAGTAAAGCATGAGCTCATCCCCTTAGATAGGAACAACGAGATGAACGGACTAGGAAAGGTAAACTTTGAGCTGCTGAAAAGCCTCATCGTATTCTGGAGTCCATCAATCCCTTTCCATTCCTTTTATTGCATGGAAGAATTTAAAGCATTTATCAATGGCTTAGGACATATACTTGCTCAGAGATGCATCCAGTCCTTTAAGCCACTATTTCTTTGACCGTGCTGGGTGATGCGATATTTCTATATAATAAATTAAGTGCAAGTATACACTATCGTATGCAAGTAATAAAGAGACTAAATAAGTAGGATGTCGAACCCACAGGGATAATGTTTTCTTTTTAACCAATTACTAAAATTATGTCTTCCTAATAACTATTCAGATAAATAAAAATCTAAGAATGAATGTAAGAAATATAAAAGTAAAAACAAAATGCAATGAGATTTAAAGATAGCAACGTAGAGAAAACCTAGGATTAATATTATCCCTCAATATGCTTTTTAATGATTAATCCTCTAATATTTAACTCACTTAGTCTTTATTATTGATCAAGACGCTAATGTATTCACAAGTCTCTTCCAAGGTCATGCAAGTATATCCTAATTTATCAAATACCTATATTCCTATGGTACTTGTAATAAATTAAGATTCATTAAGATTAGGTCTTATTGATCATACATGCCAATTAGGTATATTCCTATCCTAAATTGAAACTTGCATATGCAATATTGAATGTTACTCTACAATCATGTATCAATTTACCTAGGTCTAAATATTATAATTCCTCTTCTGAGTTTATTAATAATATTACCAACTCATTCACCATATATTGGCCAGATATATTGAAGCATTAAACACAAGTAATTTAAATAATAAAAGACTAAGTTTATTAAATACTAAAAAGATATGACAATTTAAGCGCACATATTGAGTTCAAATATTAACCCTAGAAAACAAGTTTAGCTAATGGCTACAAGAGAACAGCAGTAAAAATAATTATAAATCATGATACAATTATTAGCAAACCGATATAGACATCGAATTGCTCTTAATTGCGCTGCCTAGGAACTCTTGATGCCGAAAAACGTCTTGTATCTCTCTCTAAAGTTGCTTCAATTAAGCTCCTATTGCTCTCCAAGACTCGTGCTTTGTATTCTTGGTACTCTTGGGTCGTCTTGGATTCATTCTTGAAGGCTGGGAACGAGTGGCTTTATATAGGGATTGATATGAGCTTGAAAATCTCAATTCTCATCGGACTAGGACTCGCACTACCGCTGGCGCGCTATGCATCTGTCGCTGGAGCGACGCGTGAAAAAGCTATTACCGCTGGAGCGGTGGGATCTTGGCGCTGGGGGCTGCATGAAAACGGCTTCACCGCTGGCGCGGTATGTGGATAGCGCTGGGGCGATGGAGCATCGCTAGCGCGGTGACTCTTCGGCGCTAGGGCGCTAGATGCGATTTAAGCAGGTCATTTTTCTTATTTCGATTACTATTTCAGCGCTGGGGCGACAATCCTTATGGCGCGGGGGCGCTGGACCCAAAATTTGGAAACTTTGCATTTTAGTCCCTAATTTACCAAATACCTATATTCCTATGTTCTTTAAATTTCGTTCAAGTCCCTACAATTAATAATAAAGCACATAAATAGCCATCTATTCTCATAAAATCATAAAATATCAATAATAAAAACATGAGAAAATATATGACAATTTTGCCCTTATCACTGGGAGATTTCATCTCAAGGACAGCCCAGACTTTATCTGGGTTAACTTCAATTCCTCTCTTACTGACCATAAAGTCTAGACATTTTTCAGACTTCACCCCAAAAGTGCAATTCTTTAGGTTTAGCTTCATATCATTTTTCTCATAATTTCAAAGACTTTCCTCAAATATTTTTCATGATCATCACTTCTCTGGATTTGGTTATCATATCATCTACATAAACCTCCATATGCCTTTCAATAAGGGGTTTAAACAATTTATTCACCAGCCTCCGATAGGTTGTGCCTGCGTCCCTTAAGCCGAATGGCATTACCTTATAATAATATATCCCATAATGAGTTATAAAAGATATCTTCTCCTGGTTCGAAGTAAACATTGGAATTTGGTTGTAGCCTGAGAAAGCATCTTTGAAGCTGAGTAGTTTGTGTCTGATAGTGGCTTCCATAAGCTGATCGATTTTGGGAAGCGGAAAGCTATCTTTTAGGCATGCCTTGTATAGGTCGGTGAAGTCAACTACATTCTTCACTTCCCATTAACTTTCTTGACCATCACAACGTTGACTAACCACTCTAGGTAGTTGACTTCCCTAATAAATCCTGCAGCTAATAACTTCTCAACTTCTACTGCTACTGCCTCATTCCTTTCTTAGTTAAATATCCTCATTTTCTGTTTGATTGGTCGGAAGGTTGGATTTATATCTAACCTGTGGAAGGCCAGAGCAAGATTTATTCATGGCATGTCTTCGTAGGACCAGAAAAAGATATCTAAAAACTCTTGTACCAGTACAGTTAGTCATTCTTTAACCTTAGGCTCCACCTGGGACCCAATTTTAACTACCTTTCTTAGCTCCCTGGCCTGACTTGAATTGGACATAATTCTTCTACTAGTTCAGGTAACCCTCCATCTTTTTCATGCGGGTTAACCATGGGTTACCTCAATTCTTCTTTTCTCTCTAGACATTCGTAACTCCTCTTGGATTTTCACCAACAAAGAATTTTTTAGAGGGTTTGCCAGGTTTGGTGGATGGATTCCCTGGCCTCCGTTTCTGCCCAAATTGACTACCTGTTGTCCTACAGGAGGATTTCGACTGGTGGATGAGTGTTCTGCCATTTCGAATGCATTATGAGCCTGTGACAAAGCTTTTTGTCTCGATTCCTACAGATAAAGCCAAAAACTAGTGACAAAAAAAATAGTCTTTTGGGCCAGCGAATTTTGAATTTATTTTATTGCAAGAATTGAAACATTGGGCCTTTCTTGTTGGGCTTATGACTTCAGGCTTACTAGGTTCCCGGTAAATGTAATGTCTACATACACAAAGAAAAACTATCGTCAAGACCTCTTTGAGCGTGGTTTCGATGAAGATTCTTTGATACTTAAGTTAGATGATTGTTTTAAGAGAGAGAAAGAGAGAGAAATTGAAGAATTTTGAGGTCAAAAATTGTCAGCTCTAAATTCAAAATTCAGATTTAGATCCTGTTTGAGTCATTTTTCCTCTCCTTATATAGCATCGATCTTCTTAGGGTTTTGTTCTTATCTTTACCAGTTTTTTTGGTTATTTGAGTAATCTTTTGACCTCTTAACGTGATTTGGGAGATATGTTATAATATAGTGTGATTTTATCTCCAAAATAACAATGATTGCCTTTTTAAATAACTTGCATTTATCTAATTTTCCTTGCGTTTTTCCTTTTAAGTCGCTGAACGCTATTCGACTCTTAGATTTGTACAGATTTAAAGACTGTGTAGAAGATGGTTAGCATATTTACCGCGTTGGTCTTCTTACGATGTACGATCATAGTGGCTGGTTTGGATCTTTGCTTGGTATATTAGGTAAGTCCTGGCTATGTTGTTGTGTATTGATCTATAGTTTTATGAACGGCTCAGGTAGAATTTGAGCTGGTTGGCCTTATTCGAGTCATTTAGTTTGACCGATCGAGCAAGTCTTGTTCCTTTATTCATTCACAAGATACTTGACCGGTCTGCTCTTGTTGTCTAGAGCCCCCAATCCTTTAGGCCTTTGGGCTGACCCTAACTAAGTCTGATTTGTAAGCTGATATCCGAACTTTTGGGTATTAGGCCTTTTGAGAATTCCAGGAGAACAAAATATATAATACAAAGCTACATAATCAAAATAATTTTAACTATAAAAATTATATGATTAATTTAATTTTTAAACTACTTAAATTTATAAGATTTTAAATATATTTTTGTTTAATAAAAATAGTATTTTGAAAATAGTTTTAGTATAAATATATATACCTACAAAAATTCGCAAAGATGACACATAAACTCCTTTTACAAAATAAATAACATTTTTAATCTCTTTTATAAGTTTTTTTTTGGTTAATAATATTATTTTATAAGTTGTGATTTACAAATAACTTTAATACACGGTATAAATAAGGAATTTAAGAAAAAACATTTTTTAATTAAAAAAAGTGAAACTTTTAATAAGCAAATAAATATTTAACAATTTGAATGCTTTTTTTTCCTGGTAAAGAATTGTTTTATTTATATTAATTTGGATGCAACAATTTTTTAATCCCCAGGTTTTACTATATTTAATTAATATAGTATATATTCTACTATTAATTTAATACAACAAGCAAACATATTTTTAAATTTCAAAATAATATAGTATAGATTTATATTTGTTAATACATAATTTTCTTTTATTTTATTAGATGTATGTTATACTTTTATCTTATATATTTTCTCAAAAAAGTTAGTTTATTTTTAATTAATAAAATTGTAGTTGTAAAGAGATTAAATAATACTTCAATTATAAAAGAAAAAATACAAAATAGGAAGAGCCCTATTGCTACTATCGAGGATAATAACAATGAAATTAAATATTATAAATATAAACTTTAAATTTTATGATATATATGATGATAAGGCTATATTTTGTAATTAAGTACCATAGGAAGTCAATGTTGATAAAATTTGATTTTTAAAAATATGGTGCAATGCCACTTCTATTATAAACATCATGATAAAGATGGCAATGTACTCGTTTGTCATTACTGTTTTTGTAACATTTTAATTACAGGGTATTAACATTGTCACCTCTGGAGGTTGGCATAAATTATATTTTGATGACGATTTTAATTTTAATTACACTATCGTCTCTTCTATTTAATTAAAAAGATAAAAAAAAATTCTCATAATTATATTTGTTTTGTCACATAAATGTAAAATATCCTTAAATTGTGAGGGTATTTTTGTCTTTTTAATTAAGTAAAGAAAGTGATGAAATAATTAAAACTAAAGTTGTGTTGAAGTGTAATTTGTGCCAACCTCAAGGAGTGACAGTGTTAATATCCCTTTAACTATCCTTTATTACCAAATAAAGCATCATCATCGTCTAAATTATAACATTTAAAATTTAGAAATGGATAAAAATAATTTTATCTTAATAGTTTGATCTAATAAATAACTTTCTTCTCATTAGATTTGTATATACCCCACTTCGCCCTAATATGTTAATTTTTTTTCGTTAATTTAGACAAAAATAATAGTTTTAATATAGGTATATCTAATTTACTCTCATTATTTGCCCTTTAATTTGACATGTGGCACAAAGTCACTCATTTACTATCCTTGAACACGTGGTGCAATCTCATTTATTTATTTTATTTAATATAATTTAAATTTTTTTTAATAAAATGATGTGTCATAATATGATAGGTTAGTGATAACACGTGTCATAATGTAATTGGTTTATATTTTTAATAAATATTTTTAAAAATAAATTAATAAATATATATTTTTAATAAATATTTATAATAAAATAACATGTATTTTAATATGATTAATTACAAATGACATGTATCATCATGTACTTGGTTCATATTCTTAAAAAATATTTTAGAAAAAAATAATTAAATTAAACAATAAAAAATAAAAATAGCCCTACCGTCACTAGAAAAGCCTTTTTTTTGCGATGCTCCAACAGTAAAACAATGCCAAATTTTAGATGATTCGAGATGTAAAATTTAATTACTTTATTGATGGAGCGTCGTCGGAGAATGGCAGCCTATTTTTGATTATTTACTTATTTTATTTAGTTTATTTTTAAAAATACTTATTAAAAATATAAAGTAATTGCTTGATGACACATTATTTGTAATTAATCATATTATGATATGTGTCAGTTTATTAAATTTTATTTTTTTAAATTATATTAAAATAAATAAATAAAATCGTGTCATGTGTTTAAAGACAGAGAATATGAAAGATTGTGCAAAGTATCCAAAGTTTAATTTATTTTTATAGTTAAGTAACCTTTTTACCCTTCTACCATTAAAGTTAACAATAAAATTTAATAAATTATAACTCTTCCCCCCCCAGAAAATCACCTTTAGGCCTAAGGTCTTTAAGCCTAAAAGAAGTCAACCTTACAAAGCCTAACCAGATGCTTTCTTGTGGGATAGCCTTCCTCAGAGCCCACCACTACTTGCAGGATAGCCCACTCCAAAGATAAGCCCATGGTTATAGCCATTGAGACAGGCCCTAGCAGGGCTAGACAATAGAGAACCTGCTCGAATCAAAGGACTTAATCGGTAATTTAAAGCACCTGCTCGGTAAGGCAGGTCAAGATACTGCTAAAATCACCATTTACACACTAACCAGATCGGTTAATCTCAGCGCCTGCTTGATCAATGAAGAAACTGGGTCAGAACAGACACCAGGTTGGCTGTCTTCCGAATAAGCCAATTAGGTACAGTCAATGAAGTCACCAGAAGACTAACTCTTTGAGAAGACCTCGACCCACGACCGAGCCGAACAGGAAGGGACTATCAAAAAACTGACCCAAGCAGATCAAACTTAACCTCACACTTAACCAAATCCACTAGCGAAGATAAGCATAATTAATATACCAAAAATATGCTTAACGTATGTCAGAAAGATACCTGCTATGTAGCAGAAGCATGTTAGAAGAAGATCAGCAGAAGGATATTTGACGTGTGACAGAAGCACAAAAGAAGCAGAGTCAGAAGCATGTCAGGGAATTTGTTGGGAATATGCCCAGAAAATCCTCTGAAGATCAATATTATAAAAATAGAGAGAGACACAAAAGTAAGGGATGATGCCCAAAAAGAAAATAGAAGAACTAGACATAGAGAGAAAAAGGGTCCACCATAAATACCCTTTATGACTTAAGTATCGGAAAGTTGCCAGTACCCATCCTGACGAGACTATCATGATAGCTTTGCTTGTATTTTATAGGTTCTATCATAGCCGACAAGGAAGAGAAGACCTAGGCTTTCGCAAGCAAGCCCAACTAGGACAAGGCCCCAAGTGCTAATTTTCGCTAACAAATAAATTCAAAGCTCGTTGCCCTAAATAACCTTTTTTGTTTCTGTTAACATTTTTTGGCACCGTCTGTGGAGATCAGAACAAAAAGCTTTGTCTAAGAAGACAACAAATGGGTATGGCAAAACAGTCATCTACTAACAGTAACCTCGTCACCAGAGAGTGAGTCCTGAACCTAAATAAGAATAGAGGCCACGAAAATAGGCCTGTTCATTAGATAGAAAGCTCACTGCCACCTGAGATCCAAGTAGAGTTGAAAACCATAAGAGAAGAAATAGAAAAACTGAGACAGCTTATGGTTGAGTTGATCAGAAATAAAAGAATGAAAACGGGGAACGATGATAGGAGGGAATCTCAAGTGGAGATTCGGGAGTAGACAGATCTTGGGAATAGGTCGGGGATCTTTTACGACTTGGCCAAAGCAACCAGGCCAAGTCAGGCACTTCTCGATAGAGAGGTGATACAGATTGGAGATTTCGAGCAGACGGCATAAAAGGTCCATCTACTAAACAACGGCAACACCAACGTGGCGAGCCAGGTCTAGAAGACAAGAGCCACAATTTAGAGGGAAGCTAAAGAGCCTATTGACAAAGAAAAAGAAGAAAGATTAACCTTTTACGAAGAAGACAGAGAGAGAGAAGAGATCACCACTAACGAATGAGCTAAAAGATTCGGAGCTCCTGAGCGGGTTTCAACTTTCAAACCTGTCCACTTATAGGGGAGTCACTGACCCCAACCATTACACCAATCAGATTACTGACCTGCTATCAATTGTGGATATGAGGCAGGACCAAATGTGCAAACTTTTCCATATGAACTTGGAGAGACCTGTTCTACTTTGGTATAGAGGCTTGAAGTAGCACAATGTCACCTCCTACCATGAGATGACTAACACTTTTGAGGTTCATGTGAGGCAGCTAAAGACCAAGGCAACTAAAGCGGGTTAGGCAGGGTTAAGGTGAGAGTCTCAGAAATTTCATCTAGAGATTTCACAATGAGGTAATAGCCTTAGGAGCTTTTGACTAACCGGTCACCCTAGATACTCTTAAGTCGAGGCTGAACAGATTCTGGTATTACCTGGCAGAAAACAGTATTGTAAATTATGAGATGGCGTATAATAAGGCGTCGAAGTATATGTTAATAGAAAAAGAGAAAGAGGCCAAGAGATCTCTTGCCGAATCGCCCAGAGGGCATGTCAAGCCTAGAGAATATAACAGATACGAGGGAATGGAAGGACTCCCACCCTTTCCTAAAAAATATTGAAGGCTAAACACTAATACTGACCTCTGGAGAGGGAAAATTTTACAAACTAGCGCAATGTACCTAACAGTTGGAGGAATAGTCAGTCGAATAATGGGCCTGAAAATTGAAGAGATCATGGGCTAAACAAGATTCATCTGAGCAACCCTCTCAGGTGGCTTCGAAGCCCAAGGGACTATGGTGAATGGCCGATCAAAGAGAGAAGGGTAGCTCGTGCTAAAAATTTTCTTCCTTTGGCTATACTACTTAAAGATATTTATAAAGCAATTTAAAATAGGGGTCTAATGAACAAAAATGTCAAAGGGAATAGATCAGAGCAGCGAGTAGAGCTGAAGAAGTAGTGCAACATGCATAGGGGACTAGGATATACCATAGGGGAATGCTTAGAATTGAGAAAACAAGTAGATGCACTGATGAGAAATAGGTGCCTAGGAGAATTCTAAGATGATAAACAGCTCCTCACATCTGCTGATAGCCCAGTAGGTCAAATTCCAACCCCGTCACAATTATTTTTGGCAGACCTATATTGGATGAAGATTCAAATATGCAGCAAAAGAATTACTCCAAGTACTTAATGACGGCGCACTAAGTTTGGTGCAACACTTTTCTCGTCAAGAAACCTAGGTTGCAACAAGAGATACTGATAAGCGCATTTTATATATGATATTACACCTATATTAATTTGATAATTGCTTATTTTGAATGTGAATTTATGGCTTTATATATATATATATATATTAATTTCATGTTGTAGGTTTCAAGTTAATTGAGCTATTTGGGATGAAAATTCAAAGAAAACAAGTAAAAGACCAAAATGCTACAGTACAATGAACAGTGTCAAAGCCATTATCTATAAGGGGAGTTTCTTTTACTCCCTTTTAGTTTTGTCATTGTGGACAATGTCAACTCTAAGTTTGGGGGAGGAAAACATTCATTTTCCATGTTGATAATATTTACTTTATTACGATTGTTGTTTTTAGTTGTTTGTTCTGCATGACATTTTTTGTTTTCTTTCATTTTAGTGTTTAGTTGTGGGTTGCTTGAATGGTTAATAGTCAATGATATGAAATAGAAACATGATTTCAAATGCTACGTTCTTTTGGAAATAATAAATGTTGTGATTGTTTGCTTGGTAATCTAGGATAAGTTCAGCTTCACTTTGTGACCACTTGATATTTTGAGCACATAGTTATAATCATTTAGTTTTTATACTTTCTTGGAAGACTTTTATGCACCACAAGAATACTTATGGTCCAAAAACACGCTAGAACTTGTTTGAGCATCACTCAAGGGGAAATCCTATAGCATACGTAATTGAGGATATGATGTTAGGCCATCTTTGGACTGATTGAGCCTTCCAAGCCAACCTATGTATAATTTTACCCCTAGTCACCCCCATTGAGCCTAATCACTCATTTTTCCTTGCTAACCATATCATTACCGTAGCCTCTATTTTTGTTATCCTTCATATTACCCATCACGCCATTAGCATAACACTACGTTTTGAGAGTTGTGTGAACTTTTAAAAATAAAGGGGTGGATTAAAGAATGGTTATGGGTTTAGTTATAAATGTTAGTTATTCAAATATGAAAAACTTAAGTTTGGGGGTATAGTAACTTATATGTAAACAAAAAAAAAACAAAAAATATTCAAAAAAATATTGAGTTTGCTATACCCCTAGCTGAAAAGAAAAGAAAAGGAAGAGCAACAAAATAGCAAGGGAATCAAAGAAGTAAATTGGGGGAAATCGGGTGAAAAGTAATTGGTTTGATTTGAGTAAGCTCTATAAGAATGTGTGTCTATAGTGCAAGTTGAGCCGAAATAGATCTATTTTATCCTACCCTCACCCTAGCCATGCATTACAAGCTAAATAAAGTCCTATTTGATCCTTGATTATATGTGTTCCTACATTAGTGGAGAGTGATATGAAAAACAAGCATATAGAATGTTAATATGAAAAAAAAAAACTCATAGACCATTTCATTGTCTTATGTGTATAAACTAATCTGAGTGCATGTGACTAATGATTTTAGCTATTCACACACACACCAAGTTGGTCACTTGTGGGTTTGAATAAGTATTGGATTGACACGTTGAACGATTATGATGTTTGGAATTTCCTTAAGGATAGTAGTGTTGGGACTTACGTGCCATCCTATTTTGTATAAATATATAATGATAGTATTTATACAATTATCATTTCTAATAAAATTATTAATATTATTTATTATTAAATGGTAAGATGCTTGTAAGATTTTAGACATTGTATGATCTGAAGGAGTTTAGAGATGCAGGTATTCAGTAAGTACTGGGTATTGAACAGACTCACGAGGACATCCAATAGACATCTTATAAAGCTGTCAATGGAAGGTCTTCCGAGTTGAGTAGTATTTGTGATTTTTTGACCTGAGCGCTACAGTGGGCTTATGAGTGATCCACTATGCTTTGGTTCTACACAGAAACCTTTCATGGTCTGACTGTTGGGTGTCGTTGGGTATGGTCCAATGCTCATAGAGTCCGGTGTGCATAGATATGAGACCCATCAGCTCATATGAGTGGGTTGTATATCCTGATGCTCCGAGTTTATATTTCAGAAAGTCTTGTGGCCGCAAACATAAACCTCAGAAAATATATTCTTGAGGAATAAATAATATCACAAAAGTGTTTGTGGATATTGTTTAATGAAATATAATTTTGGAGATAAGTTCATAGTTGAGCAAATAGAGATTTGACGGTGATGATCTATATCTCTACTCTTCAAGGATATAAATGATGGAAGGATTATACGAATAAGCAATAACCTCAACTTGCATGGTCTAACACGCTAATTTATAATATCCGTAATATGTATATGGGGCATTGTTCACGGATGTATGGAGAAGCTCCATATGACAAATTAGGTGTGGACCTAGATAGTCTCACAATATGAAGTGTACTCGTTGCGCACTGGGGTAGCAGATTGGATTGAATTAATTCGATCCAATAAATTTCAGCAAAATAGAACGATTGTTTTGGGATCCCTTGGGATACGCATTTGTCAAGACTTAATTGTTATGTACATTATTTAATTTATTAACAAGAGTTGTTAACCAATAGGATTGTGACAAATGGCAAGATCTAAGCCCTTCATTTTGTTTCATGATATATTAATAAAATAATACAAAAATAGTTTTTGATTTATTTTATTATTTAAATAATCAAAAATTAGTTTTTGATTTATTTATTATATACATTTAATGCACTAAATATTATTATATAATTTATTGCATTAATTTTATTTAAATGAATTTAATATGTTGCCATTATGAATGGTGGAGGCCTTTTTGTATTAATGTAATATTGTAGGCCATTAAATGAATTTTTATTCATTTGTTTCACATGATGGCTGGCCATTTTCTTTACTAATGGAGGTTGCACTTCTTGTTGTAATGATAGTGTTTCATGCATTAAGATAATAATAATAGCAATTGATTATTTTATTGTAACAAGAATTGAAACAAAAATAAAAGCATGTTCATTCTAGCAAGAGTGGCGTCCGGCCATGTTTTTCAAGAAGGTGGTGGAGCACTTGAAGTGTAATCAAGTGTTTCAACCACTATAGTAATAATGGGTAGTCATTATTATTATTAAGTAGAGCACTTCTTAATTATTTTTGATTAATTTATAATAACAAAATTGAAACAAAACAAAGGAGGCATATTCATTCTTATAAAATGATGGATTCGGCCAAGTGCAAGGGAGAGAGAGAGGGAGACATAGCTTTATCTTGTTTTTCTTTCAAAGAGTTGAAAGACTAGTTGGTGAAATTTTTTGGGTTTTACTCATCTTACACACTTGGATAATTCATCAATGACAAAGAAAAATAATGGTAGTTGTGTTAGTAAAGTGTTACTAACAAGAATAAAAGAAAACTTCCTCTTCTTCTCCTTTCATGGATGGCTAATCTATATTCATATTTATGAAACAAATATATGTATTCAAAGAGGTTGAATACAAGTTGCTGAAAATTATAAAACTACCATTCTAGCTCCATAATCCCACCAAACCGTTATGGACTAAAATTGTTCAACATACACTTCAAGGTGAGCTCTTTATATGGATTGTTGAAAGACTTGAAGAATTTGTAAAGCTACCTTCATTAGGTGAGTATTTTACATTATGTTATAATACAATTGTTCATCATGTTTATAATTGTATAATAGTTATACTTATTCATATATGTGATTAATTGTTAAAATGGGTGTATTTGTAACATGCTTCTGCTGCATATAGTACTTTTTTAAATTTACGTATACACTCGTATATCACACATTCAATTCCCAACAAATAGTCATAAGAAATCTTTAAGACAAATTACTAATCATTTGCTGGCCCACTGTTTTGTATTTTTTATTATTTTGCTATCATTTTCTTTTATTGTTGTGCGTGTGCTTTCTTACTCGAGGACGAGTAAGTATTTAAGTTTGGGGGTATTTGATAAGCGTATTTTATATATGATATTACACCCTTATTAATTTGATAATTACTCATTTTAAATGTGAATTTATGGCTTTATATATATATATTAATTTCATTTTATAGGTTTCAAGTTAATTGAGCTATTTGGGATGAAAATTCAAAGAAAACAAGCAAAAGACCAAAATGCTACAGTGTAATGAACAATGTCGGATGAACAGTGTCGCTACAGTGACAGAAACAGTATTTGGCGCTAAGGCGCCAAAACGAGCTCCATTAGCAGAATGCTCGGCACCCAGGTACCATCACCTGTTTTAACCCCCATTTCCTTGCTCTAATTTAAAACTTATAAATACTACCCTTTAGCCATTTTTCTGAGCAATCAAAGGGAGGCACGAAATTTGCAAAAGAGAACAAGGCTTAAGCTCAAATTTGAAGAGAATAAATGATGTCTCCAAGGTTTCTTGAGCATCATTGAAGACATTTGAAGGATTGAAACCTTGGAGACATCACCAAATTAGGTTTTCTCTTTCTTTTCTTTGTATTTGCTCTTTTGTTTAAATTTCCAACTTTGAATAATGTTTGTATCTATGGATTTCTTGATAATTTTAGTTATGGTTGGATTTTTTATGTGATTAAACTTGATTCTAAGGCTTAATGTAGTTTTATTTATATTATGTTTGTATGATTTAGTATATTTTCATGTAATCCATTTATGTTTCTCTATGCTTAATGCTTTCGATTGATTGGAAAATGAATTGGTTATTGTGGATTTATGGATTTATGCTTGGGAGAGCTTGATCCATTTATTGGATTTGAGAGAAACATAACCTTAGGTTGTTATTGAGTTGGGAGGCTAATAACACTTAGGTAATCACCATCATTTTCTTAAGGATTGCACGTGGTGCACTCCAAGTGTTTGATAAGTCGTTAAGAACTTGCTCTCGGACATGCCCGTCAGACTGCTGATTTTATTCTTACTACGAGGCTGCATACGACCAAGAAATAAGTGGCTCTTGGCAATATTGAAATGCTGCCCGGATCTGATACTTCAGAAGAAGAAGTTGAAGAGCCTTTATACGGATGCACACATGAAAAGTAAAATATCGTCCGAAAAAAACAAATGAATGGCAAACCAGGTCCTGGCTGAACTGAGAGCGGAGTAATCAAACCTCGAGATACCATTTGAGTGATATTCTGACTTAGAACTTCTTCTGCAATGATGAATAGATAGGCGGAAAGAGGGTCCCCTTGGCACCATATTCAGGGGAGAAGAAGCCACAGAGTTCACGGTTTATCAGGATTGAACCTCTCGATGTGCAGACACACTGCTGGACCAGCTCAATCCATTATGAGAAGAAGCCCATCTTGGCCAGGGTCTTGAGAAGAAAACGTCATTTCAGCTTATCAAAGGCTTTAGAAATGTCTAGTTTAAGACTAAGACATAGCGAGCATCCTGCGAGTTTGAGCTTAAGGCCTTGCCCTCTCCAGTAGCTAGGTTCTTCTCTTATAAAAAATAATAAAGATGATAACTTATAAAATGGAATATGAATTAGCTGACTTTCCTTTGAGATTGCCAATCAATGCACTGACATCAAAGATAAGAGATGAGTTAGAGATTGAATCATTTCCTGTGATTCAAAAGAAGGAAGCAGACCAAAGCCCTCGCATAGTAAAAGTTACTCAAATCTTTTTGGTCTAAAAGTACCCAGTCGATAGGATTCCATTCCCAAGAAGGGTTGCGGGCGGGTAGGAACTTGATCTATTTGAATAACTGCCGGACATGCTGTTATGGAATCTGAAGATCATCCGCTCAGGATCGCCTTCTTTGAATAGCTAGAATCTTTATCTAAGCTAGCCAATATTTAGGAAAAAAAGGCTTTTAGCCAAGCTTTTCGAAAAAGAAAGAAAAAAGGCCAGGCCGATAGCCAAGTCATATGTAATGATTGCACCCTGCTTGGTGTGGTTTTGATTTTCTTCAATTACATGCTCTTCTGGTTGAGGAAAATCAAACCTCAGCCTCGTATGTTACCAAAAGGAAATATTTATTGCCCTAGACCCAAAGACCTTGGCTATTAAAAAGAAGAGGAATAACTGACCCCTTCTTAAGAAAAGAGTTCAATTGCTATAACTCTATTTTCTTATAGCTAGAAATGCTTTCTTACTAAGCTTAGTTCTCCTACCCCCTCTTTGGAGTCAATTCTTTTTGGAATTCTATTTCTACCTTTTTCTTTCTTCTTCCGCACCCTGTTCAAATCATCAATTCCATCAGTTCCTGCTTCGTTGGTACCAATTCAATCTTCGATCACATCGATCGCAGAATAAATTCCCTTTCTTTATGATCCGGAATCCATATACTTTAAATAGGAATGCTTGTAGAATGAAGCTTTGCGAGATTTTGAATATGACCCTAAAAAAGTCTAGGCTTAAGAACGGTGATGATAGTTCAGTTGTTGAAGAAAATGTCCCGATGAACTTTTATTCGCACTTTATGTCGCTAACCCGTGGCGGACAGAGCTAACAAGTGACGGGAAAGGTACCTCCACATTTTTAACCTCGGGAGAGGAGGACGTTGATCGAGCTTTTCCATGCCTAGTCTAGTTTTGGTTAAAGACCTAGAGCAGGCTACGGATCTATACCAAGCCCGTTACGCCATAATTCATTGAGGTTGATCCCGAAGTTACGATCTATCCCGTAGCAGTAGTCTCTATTTATTCACCCTAAGAATGAACTATCCTTTCTTTCACGGGATAGATTTAGTTAACACGGATAGACCAGAAATGATCTTCGAAAGTATACCGCTTTCTGTTCATGAATTGGTAGCGGTTTTAAGGAAGATTATCGAGCTCCATGATAGATAAGCGCCTATCATCTCTATGCGAATTCTGACTTTTCGTCTTTGATTAGTATTAGCAAAAGCTCGTTCGACTTAATAATAATAATAGCTGTCTTACTCGACTTGCTTACTAGCTGCTTTTCTGACTAATATCATAATTAGACTTGTGAATTTAGAGTTCTAAACTGAGTACACTAGGAGAACAGTAGTTTCCTCTTCTTACTTGACTGTCGGCTAAACGAGATGCTGTTAAAGAATCTCTCTTCTTGTTATGACTGGCATTAACTTCCTTAATGGCACTGGTAGATCTCTAAGGAAGTAGGAGTTCGTGGCTTCTTTCTTCCATTGATTGAGAGCTTAGACAGATTTTTATGGATGGGATTGTAGCTCTCTTCTTTGTAGGTTTGAAGATAGGCTAGATTAGCACGAATTCTATCGATCAAGCTGGTTGTTCCTGTAATCGAGTATTCTAATATGGTAGCTAGTTGATGAGCGTAGGATAAGAATATCTTCTCTTAGGCTTGTACTAATGAGTGGTAGTTCCTTCTCACTTTTCCTATCTTAGCTGCGTCGTTGACTGAAAGTGAATAGCAGACGCAGACGATAACTTATCGTCTTATCTTCTTCTCCTGTAGGGATAGATCGACATCTCAGCTAGGGCAGGGCATACAGAAGACTAAAAGAAAAGGTTGCTAAACCTCTTTCATTGGATTTTCATCAATATGTCCCAGGCAGAGTAAGCAAAAGCGGGCTCAACCTTAGGGCAGAGGGGGCACTACTTTACTGGATCAACATTCAATTTATTCAAAATCCCTTTCCTACTAGTCTTTAATCGATTGGAATTGAGTCCTTTCAAAAAGGGGGCCAAGCTCCAATGGGAAAGTACATGGAGGACGGAAGTATAAACCTCTTCATCCCGGTCAGAAACTGAGGAAGAGGAAAGACCTGAACCAGGGAGCGTAGAATTGACTTAGACTATTATATATACTATTTACTAATCATAGCTAACAAGGAGGGCAACCTACTGAGCAAAATCTGCTTCCATTTCATTTCCTATAGATAGGGATTCACGATAAGCAACTCCTTATGCTGCTTTCGAGAGATAAGACCCTTTCCTTTCCCTTTTTAGGTACATAAGTCTTAGCCTATACTGGATATGACTCACTTTGGATATGGATCCTCCGCCTCTTCCGGATGAACTGGAAGGCTCACTGGTTGAGTACTCTAAGGAATATCTGATATACCTAGTATCTGATATATCCATAGCTACTGTTGCTTCTGATGCGATGGATTCAGATGTGGATTTGGATGCTCGCATGGCTTCGGATGATCATCTGGATGTTAGACTTTAGGGCCTCGAAGAATAAGAATATACCTAAGAGGACTACATACGACGAGGGAAGCGGCGGAAGCGAACGGATGGACGGACCTACGCTACGTACTTGTGAGCTGTGACTAAGGACTTGGTGCCTGATGAGCCCGAGCCTGAAAGTCAGTCGTGAGGCAGCTCTGCTCGTGCTTGAGATGGACAGCATCCCACTTGCATTCATTAAAGAATGCTTTACTGGCGCCTCTTGCGCCTAAAGGGAGATGCACAATAAGCCCTTTTTTTGTGGTGACTTGATACGTCGTGGTCAGCTCCGGAACCCACCCCAGCAAAAGTTATAGTGCGACAGGTATAGTTTGATAGGACGCGCACTTGATGTTCAAACCTTGGGTCGAAGGCTATCCCCTAGAAACGGTTTGAAATCAATTATGGGCTACAGCAACAACCCACTATTTTATTTAGGCTCGGCCCTATTGTAAGGTCAAGTGTAAGATCAAGGCTTCCTCTCTTTTCTTTTCTTCTAGCTCTATACACAAAGTGTAATCGTCCGCTGCCAAGCAATGCTGCAAACCACCCGTATAGAGGGAACGACGATCTCGCGCAGCAGGATACAAGATAGCTTCAGTTCTTTCATTCAGTTGAGTCCTTTCTTTAGGTTCAACTTTCTTTAGCGATAGCAGCGTCCAAATGGCCCAGCTCAGAGTTGTAGGTGGGTGGGTTCCAAACCTTCCCGAATCTCCAATCCCTTCTGAAGATTTAGATTTCATTAGCGATTGACGGGTCCCCTCCATTTTGTTCATCCTTTTTTTCTCCTATTTAATAGGGCTGTCAATGCCACTCGGCTACCTTAACTTGAACCTAGATACCCTCCCTCTAGCCTCACATCTCTTTCTATATAACCGTTCGAAGCCGATTGTACAAGTCTTTGTAATAATCTGAGAGATAGTTCAGACACCTGCACTGAGGTGGTTCTCGCAGCTTGACCATAGTGAATCCGCAGCTACAAAGACTTTTTTGGTCCGATTCGGATCAAGGAGATATGAATAAGAAGGGAGCTACTGCCCTGCCGAATCCGCTCACATAAGATAGATAAGGTCCGTAGTGGTCTACCCAGATAAAGGAATGGGTGCGACGAAAGACGTGTTTTTAGAGAATTCTTATGCACCCTTTCGATAGAAAGAAAGAACCTTTGTCCCTTATCAGCTTCAACCTATTGTACTGTACGCATGGTCGTAGAGAAAAGTAAACATACTTTATACGCGTCCAGTCATGTGGAGGGACGATGGCGCTATGAAAATCTTATGTTTCCAGCCACGGATCAAGCAAGATAGGGGACACCTAAAGAATGTTATCAATTCGAATGTCTGGATACAGATGCGGTAAATAGAAGCTTGGCTCGACCTAGGGAGAAGAGGGGAAAACGCCTGTTCTTGTTCTGTAGATGAAGCTATCATCTTCCAGTTCCTATGGTTCATCCGGACGGATCACCAGTTGAGTACTATTCATTTAAAAGGGTTAGCATGCGTAGTATCTATCCAAAAAATTATTATGTGCTATATTATTATGCGCATGGAGAGTGTAAGTCTGTTATGGTTAAGAAGGTCCCAAAAGGGACGTACTTACTGACTGAACAAATGAGTGGAACGAAGAAGCCTTAACCAGCAATGAACCAAATGCTGTTGCCCCCAAAGAACAAGGATCGAGTGAGCAGAGTTGAGGGAGGTAGCCTGGGATATCAATAGTGGTAAATCCCTTATTCTTGATTGACGAGTCGCCTAAACCCTTACTTTTCGATTCCAAAAATGTCTATAAACCCGGGGATTTTCCATTGAAATTGTCCATCCTCCTTTCCTTGATTGGAAAGTTGCATATCACTATATTTTTTCAATTGATTTTTTTATAGCCTTAACCCTATCTCTGATCAGCAAGCCACTCAAAAATCTCTCTTATTGAATTCCTGATTAATTAGTCGAACCCTCCCTCTCCTTTTTTCAATCGGAAAGGTTCCACGCATAAAACTAAAATGGGATCTACTATGAGTCTGGGTCTGATCCTGTGGGCAGGCAGCCATGACATGTCAAGTTCAGAAATGGAAGGGAGCTCATATCAAAAGCAAGATAAGGCGTTGTGAAACCCAGTCCTTTCATAAAAGAAAAGGATGCCCCGAAGGTCTTTGGCTAGGTGCTGGAAGTGATAGAGCATGTAGAGCTGCAACTGGATATGCTAAACCACACCTCTTCGGACCTAGCTAAAGTGAAAGGCAAGGGACGACATCCAAGATAGATAGAAATATGGATAATAAGATATATGGATAATAAGATATGGACCAGAGTCATACTCTTTGGATAATTGGCGTTGACCCATTCTTTCAAGACCATTCCGGGGAAAGATTTTAATATTCTACGATCGGACTTTGTCGGGCATGAGCTACTCTCTTCTAGCCTTCCTCTAACAGATTCAACGGCATCGCTTTCTTTCAAGCATGAGTGACCACTCGATTCTCTAATTAAGATATAGCAGTCAACCATAAAGAAATCATCAACTATTTAACCCGGGATGGGCTCATACCTTTTTTTCGTGTAGTGAGACTCCTTCTTCGTCAGTCAGAGACAACAGCAGATAAAACAAAAGCGAAAATCGCTAATGGTTCCTGTTATACGAAACTTTCTTTACCCCAGGCTTCCTTCCCTCGCTTAATCGGAATGGAATCTAACTGACTCTTTAGTTTCAATGCTAAATGGGAGCCTAGTTCAATGGCTATTTTCTTCCTAAACAGGAGAGTTCGAAGCGAAGGCCCTTCTCCGCTGATTCGTCCTAAGATAAGGAAGAGCTTAAAGCACACCAAATTCAACTTCCTTAGAACTGAAGGAGAGCAATCACAGTCGAAAGAGCTAACCAAACTGATTCAACTTCGAGCTAGGCTTTACTGACTTGAAGGTCCAGGTGGAAGTAGTAAGAATTGATGACAAGCAGAGCTCTACTGAACCTACTTTAGAAATGCAATC
Source organism: Ailanthus altissimus (assembly GCA_946807835.1). NCBI lineage: Eukaryota > Viridiplantae > Streptophyta > Magnoliopsida > Sapindales > Simaroubaceae > Ailanthus > Ailanthus altissimus. The sequence goes on along the minus strand of OX327691.1, from coordinate 8,962,561 downwards.
GCCGGATGATTTCCCATCTCCTGACAAATCTCTTAAGTGAGGTGGACTTTATCCATACCGTACTAGCAGGTACGATGAGCTTCCTTAAGAATACCAATTCTTTCAGACCGAAGCGCGCGATATGGCATAAGGATAAGGGTTACGTCATGTACGAAACTTTCTTTATAATATACCACTTCTGGCTCGTCATGCTGCATCTCTTCCGAGACCAGGACCTTTTATCACTTCTTTCGCCTCTAGCGTACCCTACTTCCACTACTGTACGAATAGCATTTCCTGCTACGGTTTGAGCAGCAAACGGGGGTGTCAAAAATCTCTTATTCTCTTTTGCCTTTGAATTAAAAACTGCGTAGGACCAAGAGTAGGCCAAACAAGCAAGCAAATGAATGAGTGTCTCGCCTTTACTCTAACACTAATAAGGGCGTTAGCGCAGTGTGATGAAGCAGGCTCAAGGCTAAGGAAATTTTTTTAGGAAAACAAGTCCCATCGAGTTAGCTCTTGGAGTAAAGGCATGACTTAAGGTAGCGAGTGACTTGAAGGTGAGATGGTTCAATAGTCGATTAGAGAAAGCTACTTCGCACGAGGGGAGGAAACTAAATAAATAGCGTAATAAGGAAGTGGCTATTCTTTTCTTTTTCATGACTCCGCTGCGCTCGAATAAGCTCTTTGCACAAGAAAGGGATATGAGATAGATGCCAACAATCGGTATTTAAAAAATAGAGTAACTTACTGGTACCCCTGTCACTCCTGTTTTGATGCTTAAATCAAAAGGCCTTTCTAAAAAAGAAAAGAAAGAGGTCTGATGTGTCACTAGCCGAGTTAGAGGGCTAACCTTCAATAGACTCTTTCTGCAAAGAAATGACATAATTCTTTATAATAAGGAAAATGCATTGAATGCTCTTGTTACAGAATAGGCAGCTGTGAGGGGGATTAGACAATAAGGGCTTTGCTTTGCGCCTTAGACGGTTTTGTCTTTCTCATTGTGCAAATCCAGTGCTGGTGTCGAAGGTTTAGCCCAGTGAATCAAGCAATTAAATCAGGAAGCGCTGCTAGAAGAGAATACTACATTGCCGCTGCAAGTGCTTGAGAATGAGTGCACGCACTTCTTGTTACAGAATACGTTTTTAGGAAGAATCCGCTTCTTTCAATATCCGCTCTTTGAAAGAAGTAAATGGACAAAGCCTTTTTGCCTTGCCTTGATTACCACCCGACTTGATGACACTCATTGAGCAGGAAGTAGACCAGCTGTCTGAAGCCTTCCCCATTTCCCTATCCTCAGATAACGAAGTGACTACACCAAAAAAGCACACAAAGCAAAGGAAGAGACTCACCAAGCAAGGGCGATTGAGGATTAAATCAAGCATTAAAGACATACCCGAACCGAGGTCTTTGTCCCCCAATTCACGACTCAAAAGAGTTAAACCTTACAAGTGCTAGGAAGACTTTAATTACCAGTCCTTAGGTCGACAGAGGAGTGAATGCATGGGATAGATTAAATTAACTATTCATATGCCTCTCTCAATTTCGATCTCTTAGATGTCCATCCAAGGTCCATAACATACATGGTATCAGACAGAGCAAGCTGATCCAATAAATCCAATGATCTCTATCCTTATCCCTCTGAACGCTAAAGCTAAAGCCTGGTGAATGAAAGGAGGGCGGTGTTTATTCGTTTTATGTTGGTGTGTTTTATCCTTGTGGAGGGGGGATTTGAGCAACCAACGGTCATTGGAAGGTCTAACGACGCATTTATTCTCAAAGATCCATACGCGACATAATGAAAGGGTCTTGGAATACGCAGGAGCAATGGATGGATAGGCGGGTTTTTCTTATACTGAGCCCGGGTTACTGATAGGATAAAATTAGACCCATTAACGGAGTAAAGGGGCTTTCAAGCTGGCTCTTTCTGGCATGGACGTAGGGAAGGAAGAGTACAACATGGAAATTTATGACGGAACATAGTATGATAACCTAAAGGAAAGGGGCTTAGTTCATTCTTCTTCACGGAAGTCTTGTTCAACTTATTTAGGTAAGCACTAAGGGAAGGGCCCAGTCAGTAGCCCATTCGTTGACAATGGAAAAGCCGGGTTTCCAGGTATTGGTGCCTCTTGGTCCAGGTTTTTCCCACTCAAACATATAGTCTAAAAGGGAGTGTCGAATGAGGCGCTAAACCTTGAGAGGGATATTCGGTGTCGTGGATGAATGATTACCCTGCTTTTCCTGATGCAAGATGCGCTGCTGACGTGAGATGGACTGCTATGGTACCTCTTCTATTTATCAATCTCAAGAAGTCAATGAGAAAAGAATAGTATTCTCCAGTAGGTCAAGGACAAGTCCGCAATGGAAGAAAGAAAGGGCCCTTCGAAGCGTGACAAACAAATGCTGTAAATGAGATGGCCCAGAATACCGATCAATGATAGCTTTCAAGCCAGAGCCAGAGGTGAGGGATAACAACCAGTGCCCGGGGATGATGTTGATGTTGGACCAGCTTATTCACCCGATGATCAAAAGAGATTCCCAGAAAACATTAGTGTCTTGAGAGAGTCCCCGTTGGAAGGCGATAAAAGATCCAGTTGTGTCTACTTGTAGTGTGCATGACCCAAACAAGGAGATGTCTAGCCAATCAGAGGAGTTGTTGCACAACGTCCAGGGGCTTCCACACCAGGAAAGAGAAGAACTCTTAAGTGGAAAATCAAGTTCTTCCCAAACACGAGTTTTTCGCCTTCTACAGGGATATGGTCTCTATCGTCTGGTCTTGCTTTTCGTCTTCAATAGTCTCCTGTAAGTCGGGTCCTTGTTAGCTACTTGCTTTCCACCGTCATTGGACTAGGCTTCCCGGATCCCCTTTCTTCGGTGCTGACAAACAACTAGACGGTCAAGAAATCTCCCCACTCAATCAATATCCATCAGCTGAGGACTTTTTCAATGGGGATTGTTTTCTTTCCTTTCCCATGCATGAGGCTTTCTGACTGAAGAAAGGAAAGTTACGTAGGCTTTCGAAGGCTCTATGAAGAGAATCTTGCAGATATTTATTCTAGTGCCAATTCGATTGGAGATGTTTGTCCCAATTTCGAAGATTCAGATTTGATTTCTCCTAATCCAGCTTCTATACTTCCATCTGCTACTGAGACAATTGTCATTGCCTTTTGATTTGGCACCAACACATTGGTCCAGCAGTTACTTTGTTCTTTCCACGACACTGCTGAAGCATTTGGTTCATTAGATACTGATACTTTTTTTCCTTTTAAGTGGAATTTCCAGCTATCCAGGAACGAATAATAGAAGGGAATGTCAGGGTAGGCTTGCGCTCTAGAGAAGAGCTATTTATGAGAAGGAGATTTGTCCTAGGAGAGGAGGCCCATAAAGGGGCAGATTACAATTTCTTTCTTTTAGGGTAGGAAGGGATGCCACATTGTTATTCACACCATGGTGTGTAAGAACACTTTGGGTGTGCTATTATGCCTAAGATTTCATTTGACACTCAGAAGAGGTAATAAAATTAATCCTTGGGTAATCAATTTAAGGGTTGCGTAATGCATGTATATGTAAACAAGTTAGATAGGGATGTCAACTTGAATATGTAAGCATAGTATCTCATTCAGCACTCAGGAGAGGGAATGAGATTAGTCTTAAGCCCTTGATTAATGAAATGCTAAATAGGAAGAACATAAGAAGAATAAAATAAAATCAATGCTTTAGGATCCCATTTTTATAGAATTCACCATATCGCAAGATTATTATTTTGTTGTTAGATTATATGTTCTATGACTTGATGGACTCTATTGAATAATATGTGTTGATGCTATTTTGTGATTAATGACTATTTGATGTTTATTCATTTATGCGTTTTATGTGCTTAATGCTTCTAATTGCATTGGAAAATGGATTGGATGATTTAAACATTTGGGTTATGTGCTTGAGAAAGTTTAATCCATATAGTGGTTGTAAAAAGTATAGCTTTGAGTTTGTTGAGTTGGGAGACTAATGAACTTAGTGTAGTCACGTAAGGGTAGCTTAATGTGTGTATGTATAATGGGTTAGATATGGATATCAACTTAGTTGTATATGCATAGTATCTCATTCGACACTCGAGAGAGGGAATGAGATTAATCATACACCCTGGACTAATGAATACATAAAATTGGTTGTTGTTCACTAATGACAAAGACCATAGGAACAATAGAAGGAAACCAAATCCCTAGAATCCCATTGCTATAGATCTCTCATGTCTTTAATTTACCAAGTTATTTAGTTTTAAGTTACTTTTAATTCAATAATTCATCTTTTCTTTTAGATTAGCCTAGATAAAGTTAGGCTGCCAACATTATAGTACTTAGCATTAATTTAGGACACAATTCTTGTGGGAACGATACTCACTCATCACTTTATTACTTACTCATAACCCGTGCACTTGCGGTACAAATTCGCATGTGTATAATTTCGCAAACGAGTTTTTGGCAGACCTATATTGGCTAAAGATTCAAATATGCAGCAAAAGAATTACTCCAAGTACTCAATGACGGCGCACTAAGTTTTGTGTAACACTCCTCTCGTCTAGAAACCTAAGTTGCAACAAGAGGTACCGATCATGTTCACAAAAGAGGATGCGCAGGGAGTCAGTTACCTTCATAATAACGCACTTGGAATATAAGTGCTAGTGGTAGGTGAGAAGATAAATAGGATATTCATAGATCCAGGTAGCTTGGTAATAAGGGCAAATTTGTCATATATTTTCTCATGTTTTTATTATTGATATTTTATGGTTTTATGAGAATAGATGGCTATTTATGTGCTTTATTGTTATTTATAGGGACTTGAACGAAATTTAAAGAAGTGAAAACAGGGACTAAACTGTAAAGTTTTCAAAGTATGAGTCCATCGCCCCAGCGCCGCAAGGATTACCGCCCCAGCGCTGGAATAGTGATCAAAATTAGAAAAAATGACATGTTTAAATCGCATCTGGCACCTCAGCGCCAAACAATCACCGCGCCAGCGATGATCCAGCGCCCCAGTGCTAACATCTCACCGCTTCAGCGGTGAAGCCTATTTCACGTGTCGCCCCAGCGACAACTGCATAGCGCCCCAGCGGTAGCGCGAGTCCTAGTCCAATGAGAATTGAGATTTTCAAGCTCATATCAATCCCTATAAAAAGTCACTCATTCCCAGCCTTTAAGAATAATCCAAGAGCAACCTAGAGCAATTCAAGAACACCAAGAATACAGAGCACGAGTCTTGGATAGCAATAGGAGTTTAATTGAAGCAACTTTAGAGAGAGATTCAAGGCGTTCTTCGACATCAAGAGATCTTAGGCAGTGCAATTAAGAGCTATTCGATGCCTATATCGGTTTGCTATTGATTGTATCATGATTTATTATTATTTTTACTGCTAGTCTCTTGTAGCCATGAGCTAATTTTATTTTCTAGGGTTAATACTTGAACTCAATATGTGTGCTTAATTGCCATATCTTTTTAATATTTAATAAACTTAGTTCTTTGATATTCAAATTACTTGATTTTAATGCTTCAATATATCTGACCAATGAGTTGGTAATATTATTGATAAACTCGGAAGAGGAATCATAATATTTAGACCTAGGTAATTTGATGCATGATTGTAGAGTAACATTCAATGTTGCATATGCAAGTTTCAATTTAGGATAGGAATATACCTAATTGGCATGTATGATCAATAAGATCTAATCTTAATGAATCTTAAGTTATTACAAACACCATAGGAATATAGGTATTTGGTAAATTAAGGTATACTTGCATGACCTTGGAAGAGGCTTGTGAAAACATTAGTGTCTTGATCAATAACAAAGACTAAGGGAGTTAAATATTAGAAGATTAATCATTAGAAAGCATATTGAGGGATAATATTAATCCTAGGTTTTCTCTATATTGCTATCACTTAAATGTCGTTGCATTGTGTTTTTATTTTTATTTTTTGTACATTCATTCTTAGATTTTTATTTTTCTGAATAATTATTAAGAAGACATAATTTTAGTAGTTGGTTAAAAAGAAGAAATTATCCCTGTGGGTTCGACATCCGACTTATTTAGTCTCTTTATTACTTGCATACGATAGTGTATACTTGCACTTAATTTTATGATATAGAAATATCGCATCACTTGGTCAACATAATCTTTAAAGAAACCCTAGATGAGTTAAAAATCAAGAACCTACATATAGAAGAAACCTAGACACTGTTGTAGGGGTTCAGAGATAGCTGCATGATACCTATTGGAGCAGTGGCTCTACCTTTCACCATAGGACAGAGGCCATACGCGAAAACCATCATAACCAAGTTCATGGTAGTTGATTAGCCCTTTTCATACAGGATCCTCCTCAGGAGGCCATTTATGGTAAGTACGAATGTTGCTTTGTCCGTCCATTATTTAAAGTTGAAATTCCCAGTAGGGGAAGGAGTTGGAGTAGTGTCATGAGATTAGAAGGCAGCTAGAAATTGTTATGCGGTGATAGCGATGAGGTCATTCTATATTTCTATTGTCAATCCAAGGGAAGAAGTCAACAAATCATTAAAGCTAATAGTGGAATTGCAGGATGTGCAAGTCAGAACTAGGGAACTTAAGAAAGGATTAAAATGGGATCTCAATTAGAGCAATGGGTTAAGGGAGGATTGACCAAGTAAGTTTGTTAATTCTCAGACGTCTTCGCTTAGACCCACAAAGACATGCCCGAAATTGACCTTTTAATCAACCCCACATTCCGACTGGTTAAGTAGAAAGAACAATCTTTAACTAAGAGCGAAATAAGGCTGTAGAGTCAGAGATGGAAAAACTGTCAGCAGTGGATTTTATCAGGGAAGTCCATTACCCTAACTGGTTGGCTAATGTAGTAATGGTGAAGAAGGTCAATGGAAAATAGATGATATGCGTGGACTTCACTATTCTAAATAAGGCGTGTCTGAAAGTTAGTTTTTCCTCTCAAAGATCGACCACCTTGTAGATGCTATAGTTGGGCACGAGCTGTTGAGCTTCATAGAAGCCTTCTCTGGCTTTAATCGATCCTGATATTTCCTTCTGATCAGGAAAAAATATCATTTATCACCCACCAAGGGACATACTGCTATCAAGTAATACTGGTCGGATTAAAGAACATTGAAGCTACCTACTAGAGATAGGTGAACAAACTCTTCAAAAACCTATCGACAAGAATATAGAAGTCTATGTGGATGATATAATAGCTACAGAAGACCCCACGGCCGATCTGAGGGAAGTTTTTGTGATATTAAGGGAGAACGGAATGAAGCTGAACTAAAAACAATGTGCTTTCGGGGTAAAGTCTGGGAAATGTTTGGGCTTTATGGTGAGTCAGATGGGGATAAAAACTAACCCAGATGAAGTTCGGGCCATTCTAGAAATGAGGTCCCTAAGCACGGTGAAGGAGATCTAATGACTCACAAGAAGGAACGTAGCCCTAAACAAGTTTATTTCCAAGGCTACAAATAAATGCTTCACAAGCGTTCCAGTAATTAAAGGCTTACCTTTCCGAGCTAGTACACTTAGCCATCCCTATACAAGGAGAGGCATTAGTGCTGTACCTAAGAGTCTCAAAATGGGCTATGAGCGTACTACCAATCAAAGAAGAAGAATGGGTGCAGCGGCCAGTATATTACACAAGTAAAGCATTCACCAGCCTGAAGGCTCGGTATCCTCCCCATGAGAAGTTAACTCTGGCCCTGATTGTGTCAGGAAGAAAATTGCAGCCCTACTTTTAGGCACACACTATCATTGTGCATACTAACCTACTGTTAAGGTAGATCTTGCAAAAGCCAGATCTATTTGGCCGGTTGGTTAAATGGGCCATTGAGTTGAGCGAGTTTGACATTCAGTATAAGCCCTGAATAACTATTAAATGGTAGGCCTTGGCTGATTTTGTAGCTGAATGCACTTGTGAGTCAATAGAGATAGAGGGGACAGGTGCCTAAACCTCTGATCAAGTTTTGAAAAAGTGGTTGCTCTACATTGATGGGGGGTTCAACATGCAAGGAAGCTAAGCAAGGATTGTTCTTATGAGCCGTGAGGGAGACAAAGTCAGTTACACGATCCGTTTTGGGTTCAAGGCCTTAAATAATGAGGCAGAATATGAAGCTTTCCTAGCTGAATTACGAGTAGCTCGAGCATTGGCTGCAAGAGAGGTGCTGGTAAAACGTGACTCCTAGTTAGTAGTGAACTAGGTCAATGCCAGCTTTGAGGTCAGGGAAGTAATAATGGCTGCATATCTGGCAAAAGTGAAGAGCCTGACCAGTCAGTTCAGAGAAGTGAAAGTAGAACTGATCTCGAGGAATGAGAACCACCATGCAGATATCATCCCCCAAATGGTGTTAGCCGAAGATGCTTGGTTACCCCAGACAGTCCCTGTAGAACCCATATTAGAGCCCAACATTCAAGAGAAAGAGCAGATCATGTAGATCGAGTCGAGACCAAGCTGGATGAACCCTATTAAGGATTACATTTTGAACAGGGCAATTCCAGTAGATAAAAAAGAAGCTCAGAGAATTAAATATTGAGCTTTCAGATACTCGATGATTAGCAAGGTGTTATACCTGAGAGGCTTCTCACATCCTTACATGTGATGTCTAGCCCCCTATAGGCGGAGCGAGTCCTGAAAGAGATCTACAAAGGAGTATGCGATAATCACTCAGGAATGAAAGCATTGGCTCACAAAGTATTCAAGACAAGGTGTTACTAGCCAATCGCTCTTTATGATGCTAAAATCCCGATTTAATACTACAATACGTATCAAAGATTTGCTGATAAGATCCAGACACCTGTGAAAGAGCTGACAACAATGAGTGGGCCCTGGTTGTTAGCCCAGTAGGGGCTCGACTTGATCGAACCTTTGCCCAGAGGTAAGGGGTCTTGTAAATATGTAGTCGTGGCGATGACTACTTCACCAAGTAGATTGAGGCCAAGCACTATCAAAGATAACAGAGAAAAGCATTCGAGATTTTGTTTGCAAGAACGCGATATCTCAGTACAGAATCCCTCACACTATTTACATCCACCACGGAAAGCTGTTCGACAATAATAGCTTTAAGAATTTCTGTAACCAGCTCGAAGTATGGTTGTCATTCGCCTCTCCGACACATCCTAAAACCAATGGACAGGTTGGATCTTCTAACAAGTTGCTCAAGAAGAAGTTGATAAAAAGAAAAAGAGCGTAGGTAAAAGAACTGCCGAAAGTATTGTGGGAGCTTTGAACGACCAGCAAGACAATCACAGGTGAAACGACATTCTTATTTGCTTTCGGGAATGAAGCAATAATTCCCCTAGAGGTGGAAACCCTAACACATTAGGTGTTGAACTGCTCTGAAGCTATAAACAATGAGCTGATGCAAGGATGGTTAGACTCAGTCAACCAACTCAGAGACTAGGCCCAGATCCGAGCAGCGGCCTTCCAGCAGAGGACCGTCAGGTATTATAATAAAAAGGTCAAGGCTAGAGAATTTAGAGAGGGAGACATAGTGCTAAGAAGAGTAGTGCTCAACACAAGGAATTCAGCGGACAGAGTCCTAGGCTTGACTTAGGAAGGACCGTATAAAGTCTTTAAACACATCAAATGAGCCTATAAGCTTGAAGGGCAGACGGATGAGTTGTGAAGAAACCATAGAATGCCGAACTAATGAAGAAATATTACTCTTAATTCTCTTTTTTCCTCTGCAACAATTATTCACCATGTACGAACATCATTTTTAATAAAGTCAGTTATGTTCTTTCATGTATCTCTGTAAAAAATGACTGTTTAGAATATGGGATAGAGTACTCATGAATGTTGCCCTCAAGCGATCTGATAAAGGCCCTACGAGGATTATCTTAGAAGAATCACCCAAGTCAACCTAAGCATATCAACGTCCTTTAAAGGTAAGCCTTTATAAACTATAGGTCCAGTTGAAGTTTTCTAGATCGGTGTATCATTATTTTATCCCTACCTGCTAATCTGAATGAGTTTCCCCGGATCATTTATCATTATATCACATCATCTCATCATATCATCATCATCATCATCATCATCATCATCATCATCATCATCATCATCATCATCATCATCATCATGTTGTTATCTTTATCACTACATCGTCGTGTCACCACCATCATCAGAATCATCGTAACTAGTTCAACACCCACGGGCATTTCACCTTGATTGGTTCGATGCCCACGGGGCATTTCACCATCACTAGTTCGACGCCTATAGGGCATTTCATCTTGATTGGTTCGACGCTCATGGGGAATTTCACCATATGTGGTTCGATGCCTATGAGGCATTGTTGGTGCTATGTGCATTTGTACTGTGCTACAAGTGAATGTGTGCATTTTAAATAATTTAAAATTTACATGCCTCACATGCAACGCAGCGAAAATATAATACACATTAAAATAATCTCATTACACTAATGAGATTAGGGGACTCACCCTTGAAGCGTGCTTTAAACAAATCTAGTTAAGAACGTGGTGGGCTTCCCCAAACTAAAATAATAGCTTTCTATTCTAAAACTATTTAAAACAACTTTTGCTTTATTTATTTCTTTCTCTCGGACACTTTCCTAAAGGTTAACACTTAACCCTTCTTTAAAAACAGAAGCAATTCAATTCATTTTTCTATTTCTTGTTGTTTGTTGTTCACTAAATGAAGCAAACCATCGGCTATTTATATATTCTTAGATGCCTTCACATTCGACCAGTTATATAATAATTCTTTGACAAATGTAAAAGCTTGAAAAATCAATAATTTTGCTTAGTCAAAAAAATATGTTCCAGTGGCAAGTGATAAAGGAAAGTAGTGGCAATTCAATCTTTAAAAAACTATTGAAGATGCCACATGCCCTTGAATTACCATTTATAATGGTAATAGCCAATCAAATGTGAACAAATAACCTTTGTAAATACTTGAAACAATGCCACCTAATGCTATATTTCATTTGCTTTTTCGAATTCTGTTTAGTTTCAAAATGTTTATAAGGAAAATATCAATAACACCCTTTTTAGCAAATTAATATAATTTAAATAAAATAATAATTATTTTATTTAAATAATAGCTATATTTATTAATGCCCAATTTAGTACCTATACAAATTATTGACATAATTTGAGACATATACTAGATGGATAAAAGTGTCAAGTCTCACTTGACACAATTTTAAGTTTAACAATTAAACCTTAGTTACTCTCCAAGAGACCATAAAATAAATTCATATTTTTTAAAACTTTTCAGATCAAACAATTTGATCCGGTGCGCTACCCACGTGCTCAACGCGTACACTTCATATAGTAAGACTCTCTAGGTTTACACCTATTATATCTCACGAAACATTTTCGTAAATCCATAATCGATGCTCCACACACACATTTTATGGATAATACAAAATGGCGAGTTAAACCATACAAGTTGAGGTTAATCCATATTCGTACAATCCTTCTATCATTAATATTCTGGAAGAGTAGAAACATAGATCAAAAGCGTCAAGTCCCCTATTACTTAACCATAAACTTATCTCTTTTAATTCGTATTCCAATAAATAATATATGCAAATTCATTTGTAATATTATTTACTCCATAGGAAAATTTTTCCCGTGTTAAATGCTTATGGCCATAAGACTTCCTAGAATACAATCTTAGAGCATCTAGATATTTAACTCACCCATTGAGCTGACGAAGCCCATATCTACACACACCGGACTCCATAAACATCAAACCATACCCAGCGACACCCAGCGGTCAGACCATGAAAGGTCTCTGACATGTGTGGAACATAAGTATAGTGGATCATTCATAACCCCACCGTGGTGCTCAGGTCTTGAGACCATAAATACTACTCAACTCGAGAAGACCCTCAACTGACAGATTTATGGGAAATCTATTAGAGGTCTTCATTGAGTCTAGTTCAATATCCAGTCCTTACTAAATACATATATATCTATATGAGCTTCCACTAAGCTCATGGTTTGCTAAGATTAACCATCTCGACTATCTAAATATGGATATACACTGATCAATATAAATCGATTCCATTTGATAAACCCTACATCGTTGAAAATAGATCATGAACATTTAATTTGAGAATATATTTGCACAATGACATTTTCTAGCAACTCTTGCAACTATTTACAACTATGTCATTGTTAGTATATTCTCAGGTCTTCGTCCCATTTTAGACAAAATTCTAACTATTTAGACCTAATCTGAACTCTTGCAGATCAATATAATATCCAAAATGTTACAAACATCTTACCTAATAAAATTAATTAGGGATTTAATGAAGTATTTATTTATTACATAGGTATGAAAATACAATATTTATACAAAATTCGGATGGCACATAAGCATAAATCCCAACAGGCATATCACCACTACTGGTTTGATGCTTACAAGGATAATCAAGACAGCTCGAAAGGTGAGGACTGTAGCATTTTTACAACATCACCGTGGTCTTTCCATAGCGTCCATTAAAGAGGGTTTAACTATGGCCTTTTCACTGTATCATTGTGGTATTTCTAAAGTACCCACAAAAGGCTGCTTGCTCAGCATTATTACACTGAGTCGGTCTCTCAAAATAGCTGCATGCTGCCCATTCAGTATTATTACTCCGAGCCAGCCATCATTTTTTAATAATTTCTGAACTACTGCAAGGTACTCGCTCAGTATTATTACTCCGAGCTGACCATCATTTTTCAATAATTTCTTAACTGTTGCAAGCTGCTCATTCAGCATTATTACTCCGAGCTGGCCATCATTTTTCAACAATTTCTGAACTGCTGCAAGATGCTCATTTAGCATTATTAGTCCGAATTGGCCATTATTTTTAACGATTTCTGAACTGTTGCAAGCTACTCGCTCAACATTATTACTTCAAGCTGGCCGTCATTTTTTAATAATTTTAGAATTGCTGCAAGCTGCTCATTTAGCATTATTAATCTAAGCTGACCATTAATTTTTAACAATTTCTCAAGTTGCCACAAGCTGCCTATTCAGTGTCATCACGCTGGGCCAGCTATTATACCATGCTCGCCCTGTTGTTAACGTCTGCTCAGTCGCGCCTCTGCCAAGTGAAGCATTAGTTTTTATAACTCTCAAGTCTTTGCAGGATAATTTTTATCACAATGACAGGCCAACTATTATCTTAATTTTCACTTACGACTATCATAATTCCACATCAACCTGACTGCATTTGATAACTCCCAAAGATTTGGATATATATTTTTATCCTTGCGCTAATTCAGTTATTATGTGGCACTTGTTATTAATGACTGTTTAGTCATATATGTTTTCCAAACTGGCTATTACCATAAAGCACATCAAGCAGGTCTCTATTTTAATTTATTATGGGGGGATTAAGTTTGTATGGTTATCATTGGCACTCGAATGATCGAGCTTGATGCCTTATGACCGTGGAGGAACTACTCGTTTAGAACAAAAGCTCACCAAATTATTCATGAACCACTGCTATTACTTGATTATTACAAGTAGTTTGACAGTTCAGTTAGCTTTTTTTATTACAAATTTATTATCATGAACAGCTTGGCTATGTTAAAATACTCGTATTGCAAGTTACAGTTATTATGAGCAGTTTAGTTATACTAATATACTTCTCTTATTGTAAATTCGATATTATAAGTTGTCTGATTTTGTTATTATGCCTTTACTCATATGAGAAAATATATTCATGACAAAATAGTTATAAGAAGAATAGATTGAAGTAAGAACTAGGAAAATAAAATATACTTGCATTCATTGGTGAAAGGTATTACAAGAAGTTCAAGCTTTACAAAAAAGAGAAAGAAAGAAAGAGAATGCGATAGCTCATGCTGCTGGAGCTATGTTGGGCATCTCTAAATCCACAACAGGAACCTCCACAGGGTTGGCATCGATCGAAAGATTGGCTAGGGCAGGAGGATCGACTAGAGCTTCAGTTGGCCCAAGAGGCTAAATAGTTGTAGCAGCAGTAGTTTGGCCCTGATTGGCAATAGGAGCGGCCTCGCTGATACCTGTAACTGTAACACCACCAGCAGCAACAATTGCATCGATAAAAGCGGTATCATCAGCATCAGCATCAGCACTAGCACCAGAAGGCATTGATGCCTCTTCCGCATCCCGATCTTCAGAGGTATCCCATTCATGGTATAGGCCTCCAATGGGTAGGCTCTACAACCACTGGAGGTCAATTTTCTGGGTAGTGCTCTTTAAAAAAGGCGATCGACCTCTAGAACCCCTCCAGCACTCTTTGGCGGAAGCCTACTTCATGACCACCAGACTAGTGATTCCTCTATTGCTCAAGTTGAGCCGCCAAGGAATTTCTGTTCTGCTCAATTAGATCCCTCTCCCGTAGTGCCACCACAAGCTATCTCTCAAGTTCTTCATTTTGGCATGTCAGCTCGGCAATACAACTCCGCACCGCGGTCATAGAATTAGTCATTTTCTGATCAACCAGCCTCTTCTAGTGCTTAAGCTCTGATAGCTTGTTCTCTACCACAGCACAGGCGATCGTCATTTCCTCCAGCTTTGAGCCCGCCTCATCCACCATTTTTCTCTCTTGCTTTGTAAATCTCTTTGCCCGTAGGGTCTCGACTCTAGACTGAGAAAGACCATTCTCAACCCTTTGGGCTCGAGCTGCTATGTCAAGTATCTCGGCCCAGAACTGAGAGGGAAGCTAGACAAACTGCACAAAATAAAGAAAAGTCAAAACATATTGAACATATAAATAGGTGAAAAAACAAGAAACAGAAGACTTACATCTAGAGTAGACCCTATTATAGCATAGAACCCCGTGATGGAGTCCATACAGGATACCTGGCCCATCCAGGCTGGGGTCAAGTACCTTTTCATCTTCCACATCTTGGGAGCAGAAAGCTCAAGTCTACCCTTACATTTGGATCAGTACGAATGGGGATATAAGAAGGGGAAGACCTTCGCTGATTGATAGCCTTTCTCGCTTTCTAGAGCCAGACACCTCCACGGCTCGTGTCACGCCCCAGACCCAAAAGGTCCGACACACGACATCACTTACATTCATTCAATAATACTTAAACATTCATTTTAATTTCTTTCAGAATTATAGCAATTGAATTATGACTGGGACAATTAGTAAACCGGAGATACACAGAGTTTTCTCAGAGATTAACACTCTACTACGTCACCAGTAGCAACTTTGTTACCGGAAGCCCAGAATATATTCATTGCAAATTCTTACTTAAAATCATCCAATAACCACGCTTTATGAAACTTAAACCAAATCCAATCCACACACAATAAAATAATACATAAGTATTTATTCAATAGGGACAAATCAAATATCATATCCTACGTGTCCCCAAATGAAATACTTAGCAACCTAACAACTTAGGGAACCCAAGGAACAGCAGAAGCCTTGCTAAATCCGCTAAGCATACATGTATCTTATTTACCTGAAATCACCATAAACTATAATGAGTATAAAACTCAGTAAGCATACTTATTTTTCATATATCAAATACAAATACATATATGTACACAATGCATATGTATGATATGTTGTGACCAATCAAAATCATAATCTTATCAAATCACATATCATGTAAGCGCTTACACATTCTTTCAAAACACATAATAGGAATACCATTACTCGACTACTACTTAGTAGGACTTACATATCACATATCACATAATGAGCCAAATGTCACTCGTAGGTGACATACCGTATGAGAGGAATAGTACAAGTGAGGTCTTGAAATTACACACATATAATGCTTATGCCCGAAGGTAAAAGCCCAACCCTCACCCTGATCATCGGTGAGTCCTCTCACATGCACCAATACGCCACCACACGAATGTGATGACTCACACTTCCTTTAGGTACCAATAGGATCCTCCCTACATACGGAACACATAACATATACCCATCCCAAAGGAAAGGCCACACATAAAGGCTCCACAAATCACATAAAATGCCTACTAAGTTAATAGTGAGTTCAAGTACCCTCAAAACACAAAATATTTCTCATGGACATATTACACTTCAAAAGCTTTCTTTGTTAAACATATCTTATTTTGAAAGCTCACTTTCAAAAAACACATGTATATCCATGCTCAATGTCAATGCTCACATTCATAAACATATATTTACATTTCATATCAAAACATACTTTGACATAACATAAACATATTCTTAACCATATTTACAAAATCATTAATAACACTTACTATGTTTATTGTGATTCCAGTAAAAAGTCTAGTATACTTACCTCTTAACACTTTCAGCTACAATGCTTAAATCTCCTTAACCTATCAATGGAGATCAATCCTTTCATAAGCCTCACAATTCACACAAATACTTAAATAGCTTACAAAATTATACACAATGCATTTAACACATCAAATTGGTCTAAATACTTGATTTCTCAAAACTTGTCATTCTGACCACTTACACTTAACAAAATTTTCTAATACATCAAATGATGTCCAATTACTCCAAAATCAGAATTTATTAATCTTGACTCATATATCCTTCCTATATATGAATATTATATCAAAATTCCTACACAATCCATTTCATACACATCATCAAATCCAAACTACCAACCTGACAGGATCAAGATACTTACTGAACAATATTCAATCTCCTAATTTTATAAAATCATATACTAACTCAAAAATTGTAAAACTACCACAGAAATACTCTTGACACATATACCAATTCATGATAAATATTTTACTTCAAAATAACTGTCAAAAGTATTTTAAAACTATTTTATTGTCTAACTTTAAAAACCTGTTAATCAAATACTGCAATGAGCTAATACACTTTAGAAAATCATAACACTTCAACCACATTGATCTAAATTCCCAATTCCGAGTATATCACATTAGATATATAAACTTATCATATTCTATAAATTCGTAATTTTTAAAGATCATTCAATAGGTCAAAAATTATTTTCCACTGTATCATACTGTTTACACAGGAAATTTCTAGAATTTCAGGGTCATTTTGGTAAATTCACAAAAAATTCAATTTCTGGAATTTTGAATCGATTCAAAGTCTCAGATGATCCTAAACATGTCTAATTTCATATACTCAAAATTCAAAACCAGAATCGAATTACAAAAATTTATAAAATTCCTGGATCAAAAGACTATCAAGCAGAAATTCCACAATTCATCATAATTTATCAAGCTATCTTATAGATCATCATCAATTCTCACAACATCAAACGAAATACACATCAAATCCTTAATTATACATATTTCCAGAAATCAAAACTTAAAGAAATTAACTTAATTAACACCAATAAATTGATAATTAGTTGTGATATACCTCTGAAGATCCAAAATTTCAATTTCTTCTTCTTTTTCTTCTTCTTCTTCTCTTTCTCTCTCCTTTATTTCTCTCTTCTCTCTCTAAAAATGGGTAGCTCAACCAAAATGAGAGAATTAGGGTTTTAAAAGTGTATTTTTATACTAAGTGGCTAATTTTTGGTATTTACGAATTCACCCCCAAAACTTTCTAAGTATAACAATTTAGTCCCTAAAATAATTCCAAAGTCTTGCAAATAAACCCAATACTAATAGTATATCCTTAACCTATAAAAACACTACTAATAACAATATATAAATCAAGTATCACCAACATACAAATAAAATACGTATATTTATACATATATAAATACTTATTCTTACCAGTCGTGGATACTGGTTACTACAGCTCGACCAATTGAAAATAGTTTGTGTTGAAAGCCGAGCCAGTGAACCTCACCCCTTGCCTTGAGTTTAGGGAACATAGGGGTCTTGTGCTTGAGGGAGATTCTGGGTTTAAGCTTTTCTTCTCCCCGAAGAGCCACTTTGAACCTATCTCCCCTCATTGACAGTTGGGATTGTTATAGTTCTTTCTACAGGCCTCGCCTATCAGTAGCATGGCCTAACAACCCCCTCCCGCAGGACAGCCTAATTTCTCAATTTTCTCCCAAGCCAAAGCCGAACATAAGCCCCATAACATTCTCAGGGTTCAGGGAAGCCCGACCTTCTGAAGCAAATGAACCTTTAATCTAGCTCCATTTTCTCATTTTACCACCTCCTTGTTTAGACATCCATGCACAATGCATATAGTGTGAGCTTCAGAAGAAATGAAAGAAGACTGTTCAAGGCAAAGGAAAATAAAAAAAACTTACTTCAAACATAAGGCTCACATGGTACAGAAGGTATGAGGCCTGATTCAATGAGGCTGACAGGCAACAACAACTCCTGAATATGGCAAATGTGCTAGAATATAGTGGCTATCTGATCAAATATTTGCTCGAATACCTTGACATTAGTAGCCCAAGTCGCTGTAATAAAATCAAAAGTGTCAGCCAAATAGTACAGGGCAATAAAAAGAATGAAGTGCAAAATAGATAAAGACCTGTACCCAAAGAAAAGTTAGTGGGGACGACCCACTCTCCCTCATCTCTCTTGGAAACCCTCTGACCTCTCTTTCTCCTAGCAAAGAATCACTCCCCCTTTCGGTCTTTCACAAAAGTGGGACGATCGAAGATTGAATTTTGGAGGCCATAGAATGAGAGATAATAGAAACCCTTTTGGCTTCTACCATTACTACTGAAGTGGTATGGGTAGCATAATTCTTGAAAATATGATGGACTACCTTGCCCTTGCCCTTGCCCACAAAACATATAGACCAGCTAAGACTCTCTAGGAGTTAGGACCTAGCTAGGAAAGAGCTACTCCTAGGCGGGCCAACATTCTGGCAAAGTAGTGCTGCACGAAAAGCCTGAGGCCCAGCCTTAAGAACTCTATATAGATGGCCACCTCACCATTGACATAGCTGCTTGAGTAATCCTCTTTGGTTGATAGCCTAAGGGTGACGAACTCAAGGATATTGTAGGAATGCCTAATATAACCCAAGTCGACATCATTCAAGCAAAATATATTGTATCTGATGTCCAACCCAAACTCTACCGCCTCTATACCACCAACCTCCTCAGGGTCTTCTAGGTCATTACCCTCTCCCTCCTTAATGAGAGAGACCAGCTCGGCCTCAGTGATGATTATTCCTAAAGAAGATGGCACGTCACCTGTTGAGGTGGACTCCCTTCCATTACTTCTGGCCCCACTATTTCTCCTGACTAGTGGGACCTCTAGGGTCACTTCTTTCTGCTCTTGAGCCATGTTTACGGTTGGAAAACCTAAGTTATCTCTAGACGCCATCAAAATACAGAGAAATATTTCCTAAAGGCTACAAACACTACAAGGCAAGGACAAAAATAATCAACCACACCCAAAAAATAGCAAATAAGAAAAAGCAAGAAATAAACACCAAAAGAAGATACAGAAGTAAGATCAAATAATAAAAGCCCGCCTTATAGATGAAAAATAATAAAGAAAATGAAACTACAGAGAAAAGAAGCAAAAAAAAAAAAGAAAAACTCACCAGAAGAATGCGCATAAATCAAAAGAAAAAATCCACAAGCAGCAGCTATGAACCACCAAATAAAGAAGAAGCCTTTGCACCAGAGAGATAGTACGATAGCAACATAGATAAATACAGAATAAAAAGGCAAATAAAGAAAAAGGTAACTATTTATAGACAACAGTGAAGCAATCAAGACCGTCCAAATCACTTGAACGGACATGATCAACAGAAGACTGAAGAGTCACCTATTGGGATAAGAAAGCGTGATGCCTCGAGTTTTTAGACACATTAAATACGCGTCTCTTTGAAAAGCAGTGACCCAGGCCGTCAGATCCAGCAGATCAATAGCCCATATCGTTTCAATCAACTAAACGCCACTCAGAAAGCAAAAAAGATGTAATTCTTGGGTTTGAGCTATTCTCAGCCACACGATAAAAAATGGATTCATCATTATTACTTATTTGAGAAGCTTTCACATGGATCAAGGATGACACTTGAGAAGATTCATCATTATCACTTCAAGAACGTTTGGGAGAAGCCGTCATTACGTGGCAATAACCCATCGAGCAGCCATGACATCCTCAAACTCAGAAGATAGTAAATCACTTGTGATAGCATAACACCGCCTAGAAACTAGTTCGGATCAACTCGGACATAGGAGAAACTGATAGAAAAAGGAAGTGAAGAAAGCAATTAAAGATCAGAAGGACGACCTGAACCAGCCAGGACAAAATAGAGTTTTCAATTTTGAATGTATCAAAACTAGAAACTGGTGAACCTCTGTTTTCCCCCAAAAAATCACTTTTGGGCCTAAGGCCTCCAGGCTCAAAAGAAGTCAGGCCCCAATGGCCCAGCGAGATGTTTTCCTATAGGACAGCCCTCCTCAAAGCCCACCACTCTTTGCAAGATAGCCTACTCCGAAGACAACCCTATGGTAATAGCCATTGGACCAAGCCTTAGTAGGGCTAGATAGTGGAGAACTTGCTCAAATTCAAATGACCTGATCAGTAATCTGAAGCATCTGCTTGGTAGGACAGGCCAAGATATAGTCAAAACCACCATTTACACACTAACCAGATCGATTTATTTCAGCGCCTGCGTGATCAATAAAGAAACCGGGTCAGAACAGAAGCCGGTCAGCTGTCTATTGAACAGGCAGACCAGTACAGCCAGTCAAGTCACCAGAAGACCAGCTCTTTGAGAAGACCTTGAACCACAGCCAAACCAAATAGGAAGAAGTTACCAGAAAATTGACCCGAGCAGATCGAACACACTTAACTAAATCCACCAGCAAAGACAAGCATAAGTGATATGCCAACAATATGCTTAACGTATGTCAAAAAGATACCTAGCATGTAGTAGAAGCATGTTAGAAGAAGATTGGTGAAAGGATATTTGGCATGTGACAGAAGCACAACAGAAGCAGGGTCAAAAGCATATCAGGGAATATGCTAAAAATATACCCAGAAAGTCCTATGAAGATCAGTATTATAAAAAGAGAGAGAGACGCAGAAGTAAGGGATGATACCGGAAAAGAAAATAGAAGAACTAGACACAGAGAGAAAAAAATGGTCTTTTCTTTTATTCTTTGGCATTTTGCTTAACCTTTTCACTAGTCTCCCACTATAAAGACCTTTTCTAACTTAAACATTAAAGAGTCTTCACCGAAACCCATCCCGGTGACACCATCACGATAGCTTCACTTGTGTTTTATAGATTCTGCCATAATCGATAAGGAAGAGCAGATCCAGACTTCCGCAAGCAAGCCTAACCAGGACGAGGCCCCAAGTGCTAATTCTTGCTAATAAATAAATTCAAAACTCGTTGCCCTAAAGAACCATTTTTTTCCATCAACAATAACAAAATTAAATATTTTACATCTATTTAACACAAATTTATGTTTTAAATTAATTTCCTAAAATAAAATTATTCTTATAGTATCTCGTAACATATTCTTTAAAGTGACTTGCCACTACCACATTATTGGTGACAGTGACATACCTCTATCAATTGTAAGTTTACTTATACATATATTAGAAGTGATCTAATGGGCTATGTAGTTCACCATATGGTAAGGTATTGGACACGTAGTAGGATTCTGTAGCACATTGTAAACCATGCATAAATTATAAAAAAATTATAAATTTATTAGACAGTGACATATGACAATGTTGGTTACCATATGATCACCTACGTAGCCCACTACATCATTTCTCATATATATATATATATATATATATATGATATTTTTAGTTTATTTAATTATTTTAAAATCTTTAAATAAATTAATAAAAAATAACATGTAAAATGTAAAATGTAAAATGTGTTACATAATGTTGTATCCCCACTGGTATCGAATGTACAAAATAAACCCTCACATTTAACATTTTAATGAAAAAACAATTGATAAAAAAAATATTTTTTATTTAGGCATAAGGTTTTATTTGTGATTTTTGGCAAATTTTGGATGTCAATGCCATAAACCCAAAGTAATTTACACAATAAGTAGTGCTACTACTACACATATATATTTATTTACGTTATGTATCACTAATTAGTGACTAAAACTTTTTAAGTTGTTGTTAACTTTCTACTTTTTATTAATATAATAATTATATTATATTAATTAACAATAGATACGTTAAATAGCACATCAGTTAAAATATAAATTTTATATTTCAACTATATAAATATAGTATTATCTTAAAATAAATATTAACCTTTTCAAAAGTTTGACTAACATTGACTTGTCATGATTAATATATTCTATTGCCTTGTTGATGAGTTCTTACTAGCATGCTCTATATCTTTTTTAATCTTAAAATGATTAATTATTAAAAAAATATATTTATTTTTCTCACTCAAAATTATATACATAAAGATAATTTACATATTAAAAAATGTTGAGGTATCAGGCTAGACTATTCAATCCAACACCATTTAAGTATCAACTTATTCATAATTTTAATATTAATTTATTGAGGATTCTTACTTGTTATAATACTTATTGGCTCGGTATTAGCACCCTAGAATTCTATGCGCTTTGCGAAAGCTTTTCCTCATAAGTATAAATAAAAATAAACAAAGATCGACTAAAAAATAGAGAAAATAATCACACATAAGGTATAAGAATATACGTGGTTCGATAAAATCGTCTACGTCTGCGATGGATCACAGACCTTGCATTTTTATTCCAATTTCTTAGTACCCAAAGAACCATTTACAAGAAAAACTCAGAGAATACAACAATAGAGAAACTCCTAAATGATCTATCCAGTGCTTTCTTGTGCTTATGCGCCCAACACTCAAGTACTCTATAGTACTTTTTCGTGCTTGCTCCTAATGCCCTAGAGCTACCCCAACTCTCTATTCTTTCTCTTGTTGATGTATTAATAATTCTAATGAATTACAATTGTTAATATAGTGTTTACAAAGTCTTTATAAACTTTATTCCTTATTGAAATAAGAGTCCACATAAAAGAAAAGTTCAAAACTGACTTAAACACGCAATTAAAATCAAAATAAAACTTTTCCCTAACAGGCAGCACCGCATGAACAGTACCCTATAAACAATAACCCCGTGAATAGTATCCATACAAACAGTACAGTACAAACAATGCCCTACAAAACAGTACCAGCATAAAAAAATACCTTCTTTCTAGCTTTCTATTTCGTATATTTTTTATTCTTTAATTGTATCATTGACTATATGTTCGACTCTCCTTTGATTTCCAACTCAAAATCAAATTATCCTTGATTTTGAATCACAAAAATTTCAATAAACCCTCCTGGTATCAAGTTATTGTTAAGGAAGTGAACAAAAGTCTCATATTGGCAAAAAATAAGGAGGATCATGAGTATGTAAGTAGTGAACTATATCTCTATTGGTACGAGGCCTTTTGGGTAAAGCCCAAGAGTAAAATCATGAGGGCTCAGACCCAAAATTGATAATATCATATCAATGTGGAGATATGTATAATTCGTTGGGCTCTTTACAAGTGGTATCAAAGTCATACCCCAATGTTAGTCATGTGAAAAAAATCCTTGGTGCCGAATAAGAAGATGGAGAAACCTAGTATGCCCTGGTTTAGTTGCGATGGGATCCAACTTTCTAAAACCGTTCTATTTCGTTTGGCATTTCATAAGGATAAACAATACAGGGTGGTTGTGTTCTATGGATAAGTGGTGTTGTGCTTCAGGATTCACGTAAAGTGCATACTGCAATGCAAAGACAAGGAGTTGACCTGATAGAGTAGGCTCTTGAGGTTGTCGATACTCTGTTACTTCAAGTAAGGCGTGCGCCCTTATCGTAGTAAAGATAAATAGAAGATGAGTACCAAAAAGGGAGCGATAAGTAAAAGATTAATATCAGAAAAAGTGCAAGATCTTTCTGTGTGAAAGATATATGGATGAGATATCATTTAAATGGAGGCTCAGTAGTCCTTTGTGTGATGGGAGGATTGTTAAAAAAGCGAACAAAAGATACACATTGACAAGAAATGTAGAGGATCATGAGTATATAAGAAGTAAATTATATTTCCATTAGTACAAGTTAAAAGAGCCCACCCGTTCTCGTGCAAGGTATTGTCCGCTTTGGGGTTTATGCACGCTTCTGTTGCGCTACTTTGTCCCCTTATAGCTTTGTCCTTTATGGACAGAATGAATCACCATCCCCAAAAGGCGCCTCACAAGGGTAGGGAAAATTTCTTCTTATAAAGCCTTCACTTTGGATGAGTCTGCCCGATGTGGGATTTGGATCATTACACAAGTAATGTGTGCTATACTAGTTAAGCACAAGTGCATGCTATCATATCAAGTAATATAGGATTTTAAGTCCAAATATCGATCTCATAGGGACTATGCGATCTAATTCTATAAATCAAGTACTCAAATTGTACGTACTTAACTTTATTCAGAAAATCACAATTTGAAATTTAATTAACTAATCTAACTCTATCAATTAAATTAAATTAAAGCAAATGGTAAAATTCATAAATAAAGATTATCTGAATTTTGACTCGTCCCTTAATATTTCATTGAATTTATTAACCTCTTAGTTAATCTCTTAATACTAATTATTAGCTTAGATACTAATCTCATCACAAGCCTCTGTCGATGGTCGAGTGACTATATTAAGCATTCTAACGATCATTTGTATGTCTATGGTAATCAAATTAGAAATTCATTAAGATTAAGTCTAAATTATAACATACATGCCACCTAGGTATATGTCTATTTTAAATGGAATTCATAGTTGTTACCCTATGATTATGCATCAAACTATCCTAGGCTAAACACATGAATCCATCTGTCGAGTTCATCATGATTCCTTAATTATTCAAAATATTAATCAGGTATAATGAAAGTATTAAACTCATATAGAATGAATCAATCTATTGTATTAAGATCATAAGCTAAAAATTAATGAAATCCACTATATACTAGGTTCACATATTCTAACCCTAGAGTAACAAGTTTAGTTCATCACAAAATCAAATATATCAAACCAATCCATGAAGAACAACAAGAGCAAGAACATAATGATAAGAAAGAAAAGAAAAACTAATCAAAAAGACGTCTTAGGTTACTTCTCTCTCAATCTTAACTTGAAGCTTGAATCTTAATTTCTTGACTTTGATATTTGATTTTGTGTTGTGAATTCTTTCTTTACATTTTTGCCTCTCTAAAGTCTTGATTCTTCTTTTCTCTCCCCCTCCCCCTTTTAATTATGGTTTTTTGCCTTCTATTTATAGGTTTATGTTTTCAAATTAGAGTTAAACATCAAATATAAGTCAAAGTATAATTACTGTTCATGAGTTACTGTAGTACAAATATTATTCGCGTGGTACTGTTCACCGTTACTATTCTCGCTCCACAACGCTGGGTACTATAATAATTTACTGTAGCTAGTTATTTGTAGCAGCATTGTAGCAATTTGATGTTTTTGACTTATTTTTATTAGAGTTTCAATCTTATTTGTTCTATTGACTCTAAACTTATAAAAAATAATAATAAAATACATAATTTTTAAATAATCTTAATTTTTACAAACAAATATTAAATTTGGAAGATAAAAATATTAAACTTGATGAACCCTTATCAACGAGGCTTTTTGAGTAAAGTTCAAGAGTAAAACTATAATAGTTTAGGCTTAAAATAGACAATATTATACTAATGTAAAGATGTGTATAATTCGTTAAGTCCTTACAAAAAATAAATAAAATCGATGAAAATATTGATAATCTATATTAAGAAGTATAGTGCAATTGATTCATACAAGTAAACTTAATAATGAAGTGTATTCCTTACTTTTTTAATTCGAAATATTAAATTTATTTGTCCGGAAAAACTTATCTCAAATATATCCCAAATCAAATTTATATGTGCTAGTTAAAATCAAAAAGAAAAAAAAGTCTAACAATTATTAAAGACATAAGCCCCACAAAAGAAAAAAAAACTTAAAAGTTAAATTTGCTTCTTTTTTATATTTTTTTTTATGATAGTCACGTTTTTTAAATTTAAATGGCTTAAAAGACTTTTATATTTTTATTAATTCTGCCATTGCTTTCTCATTTACTTTTTCTTCTAAAATCTTTTATTGAAGTTCACTGCAAGAACGATGAACAACTCGTTAGATAATAAGTTTCATCATATTTTTATTATAAAAAAATTTTAAAATAATTATATTAAATAAGTAATGATTATGTTGAGGGAGGTAACGCCCTTCTCCCTTTTGAGGTTATGTTGAAGCAAAGAACCCAAGATTCAGCCTAGAACTTTAACCTCCTTGCGCAGCGGAATAACCTGTCAATCAAGCAAATACACCAAGAATTCAAAGAAGAAAATAAAATAGCACAACACAATCTACGTGGTTCGGCTAATTGCCTACGTCCACGGTGGATCCAAGGATCCTAGCCTCTCTTATTATAACTCCCTAAAGATTTTACAAGGAAACACAAAATGAAGAACCCTCAAAAGGACCTTAACGTTTAGTGAACCCTTACTCTACCTCGAACAATGATCACCCAAACAACGGTTCCACTCTAGCACACATAAGCACTTAGTGTCTACCCAGTTCTTCCCCTCTCTTAGAGTCTCTCTCAATGCTTGATATGAAATCAAGGGTTTACAAGTATTTATATAAAGTATATTTCGTGCCTATTAACCCTATTCCTTGTTGGAGTAAGAGTCTACTTGTTTTGGAAGTCCAAAGCTTCCCAAAACTCAAAATCCCGAATCAAAACGGACTTTTTCACGCGTTCTGGCGCTGCGGCGCTCGTCCCTGGGTGCTGCAGCACTGGACAGAATCGCGCCCAGCACTGCGGCGCTGGGTTACGGTCCTGGGCGCTGCGGCGCTGGGTTACTGTCCTAGGCGTCGCGGCGCTGAGCCCTGTAGCTATCCGTGTTTTCTTGCTCCCTTTGTGTCTTTGAGTCCCGTTTTGCTTCTCTCTTCGTGTCCCACACGTCCTAGACTTCTCCATACGTATCCCACACGTTCTAGACTTCTTGTAACTCTTCACTTTGATATTCATCTCAATTATTGTCCAACCAAGATTGTTGAATCATCAATTATCCAACAAACCCTTCATTGATTCAAAATCTTCCAAATAAGAAGGCTTCGGGATCTGATCCACACTAATACTCTATCACCTAGTGTTGAGTCCAGTTAAGTCTCCACCAAGACTTAACTTTCCCCGGGCTAGTGACTTCGTCTTCCAAAGGCATTCGTGCACCTTGCATAGGGTATGGATGCATTGCACTCTTTTCCGGCCCTCATCACCTCGGTAAGCACGGTTTGGATGTCGCCTAGTGGCCTGCATTGCCCCAACACCCACGTTGGGCCACTCATGGCCATCCCAGTAAGCACATAGAGCCCCTCATTGTGCTTCTCACCCTCAAACCCTATAGGTCCTTTCTCTACCCTCAGTTTTCCTTTTTCCGCTCTAACCGAATACCCTTCCTCATTGAGCTTGCCTAGGGATATCAAGTTCCTCTTCAATTTAGGAACATGTCTTACACCATGTAATTCCTTAGTTTCTCCACCTTGCATCCTCAGCCTTATGTCACCAACTCCCATGATCTCACACGTCATGTCATTCCCCATTAGGGCTTTATCTCTCTTGGCTTTATAGTTGGTAAACATCAATCTGTTGGGACACATATGGACGCTGCACCCCGAATCTAGTATCCATTTGCCAGTGTACTTTCCCCTTGAGGCTACCAATGTGTTTACAACTTCGGTATCTTCCTCAGTACCAATTGCAGCCCACCCTCCTTGGCCTTTTGATTTCGGACAATCTTTCACAAAGTGTCATTCCTTATTACAAAGGAAACACTTCTTGGATCTCCTCCTTGATTGGTTGCTCTTCCTTCCTTGTGCAAGCAAAACTGCTCCACTCTCAGACTCTGATCTCTTTGTCAATTCTTTTGAGTTCAATGATGCCTTGACGTCATTCATCGTTAAAGAATCTTTTCCATACAGCAGCGTATCCACAAAACTCTCATAGCTCTTTTGCAACGAACTTAACAGGATAATGGCCTTGTCTTCATCCTCAGTCTGGATGCCCAGTTGCTCAAGATTTATGACGATCTTGTTGAACTCGTCAATGTGAGCTCTCAATGAAGTTCCCTCGTACATTGTCAGCTGATGTAGTTTCTTTTTCATAAGAAGTCTATTTGCAAGAGACTTCTTCATGTACAATGCCTCGAGTCTTTTCCATAGCCCAAAAGCTATTTCTTCATCACCAACTTCCCTTAATACTTCGTCGCTTAATGCCAGGAATAAGGTGCTGTGAGCCTTTTTCTGAATCGTGTCCCAATCTTTCTGCCCGGACTTTGAGGTTGTCGCCTCATCACTAGTTGAGTAGCTGGCCTCCTCCAAAGCTGAGTCTAGCCTTTCTTTCACTAGTAGAGCCCTAACCTTCTTCCTTCAAAGATTGAAGTCATTCATCCCATTGAACTTCTTTATTTCTTGCTTGATTGTAGCTATGGTTTAAATACCCCAGATGTGTATTATCGAACCTGGCTCTGATACCAGTTTGTTGAGGGAGGTAATGCCCTTCTCCCTCTTGAGGTTATGTTGAAGTGAAGAACCCAAGATTCAGCCTAGAACTTTAACCTCCTTGCGCAGCAGAATAACCTGTCAATCAAGCAAACACACCAAGAATTCAAAGCAAAAAACAAAATAGCACAACACAATCTACGTGGTTCGGCCAATTGCCTACATCCACGGTGGATCCAAGGATCCTAGCCTCTCTTATTATAACTCCCTAGAGATTTTACAAAGAAACACAAAATGAAGAACCCTCAAAAGGACCTAAACGTTTAGTGAACCCTTACTCTACCTCGAACAATGATCACCCAAATAACGGTTCCACCCTAGCGCACACAAGCACTTAGTGTCTACCTAGTTCTTCCCCTCTCTTAGAGTCACTCTCAATGCTTGATATGAAATCAAGGGTTTACAAGTGTTTATATAAAGTATATTTCGTGCCTATTAACCCTATTCCTTGTTGGAGTAAAAGTCTACTTGTTTTAGAAGTCCAAAGCTTCTCAAAACTCGAAATCCCGAATCAAAATGAACTTTTCCACGCGTTCTGGCGCTACGGCGCTCGTCCCTGGGCGCTGCAGCGCTAGACAGAATCGCGCCCAACGCTGTGGCGCTGGGTTACTGTCCTGGGCGCTGCGGCGCTGAGCCCTATAGCTATCCGCGTTTTTTTTGCTCCCTTTATGTCTTTGGGTCCCGTTTCGCTTCACTCTTCGTGTCCCACACGTCCTAGACTTCTCCATACGTATCCCACACGTTTTAGATTTCTTATAACTCTTCACTTTAATATTCATCTCAATTATTGTCCAACCAAAATTGTTAAATCATCTATTATCCAACAAATTAAATTTTGATAATATTTAAATTTCATGTCTATCTTTATTTTATTTTCAAGTATGATTTTTTTTTCACAACAACAAGAAGAAGTAATTTTTAATATGCTAATAATGTATCTTATGTTTCATCAAGAATAACTTATGAAGGATTATTATATATGAATTTTTAATAATTATTTTAACAAAATAATAGAGATATTGACCGGGATATGTTAGAAGAAAAAAAAAGAAATATAAAGTGGATTTCACTATTTTTAATTGATTATATTTTTATTATGTTTAATAATTTAAATTTAAATTATTTATACCTACTTTAAGTTGTTGATGTTATTGATATTTTATTCTCCACTATGAAATTTAAATATTTTAAATTTTATATCATTATTAATTTTTATTTATTTATTTAATATAGTTGATTTTTTTATAATAAAAATATGATGAAACTTATTATATGGACAATTGTTGTTAGTCGTTCTTGCAGTCGACTTTAATAAGAATTTTAGAAGAAAGAGTAATAAGAAAGTAATGGCAGAATAAAAACAAAAAGTCTTTAAGCATAAAAAAAACGTGACCATCATGAAAAAAAAAATCAACTTTAAGTTTTTATTCAGATAAGTGTTTCCGGATAAATAGACTTATTGTTTCATGTTTAGTGGATTTTGAAATGCAATCTAAGTTTAAGATTTCTAATTCTTGATAATGTTTCTATAATTTTAAAACAGTTGTCATTGACGTGTAATTATTTTTCTTTTTCATTTGGTTGTCACTTAACTTTAACAAAAAAAACATAATTATATCGATAATTTTTTATATTAAACAAAAATTTATTTTAACTCATTATTATTTTTCTAAATTTTATTAATTAAATACTTAATTTTCAAACCATTTTATTTTTGAAAGCATTTTTGCATCTCTCCCCATTATTTTTGATCAAAAATATATTTTAAAAATTAATTAAAATAAATAGATTTAAAATAGTATAGGTTAAAAATAAATAAAGTTGATTAAAAACAACTAAAAAAAATAAAAAATGGATAAAATCTGACAAATTTTTTTAAAAAGAAAGTCGAGAGCTGGTCCCCATGACAGGGCCGCTCATAACACAAAGAGGGCATGCGACCACTCGCCCCCATCCTCACATATCCTTACATTATGAGGAGAATGCAAATAATTCTAAACTTTATCCATTATTTTAGTCTCCGATTTTATTATTGATAAAGGTAATTTTATTTATTTATTATCTTTTTTAATTAATAAAAATTAGGTAAATAGTATTTAGTTATAAAAGATTATAACTTTTAAAATAGTGACTATTTTTAAACATTTTTCAATTAAAGTATAAATTATACTTATTTCACTTTAAAAAAATAACAATTATGAATTATACCTATTTCACTTTTAAAAAATAATTATTAAATCTATTTAGAATAAATATGATATTTTATTTATAAATTATATTGTATTTAACAATAATAATAGATTATAACAAAAACACAACGAAAATAAGATGATAATTAGAAGAAAAAAAACTATTTTTTTATGTTACAAAAAGTATGACCTATACCCATTTAACTTTTTAAAAAATAATATTGAACCTATTTAGAATAAATAATACAAAAGATGATGTTATATTCATAGAACTTTTGTATATAACAACAAATTAATGAGATGATAACAAAAACCACAACGAAAATAAAATGATAAATTAAAAAACAATTTTTTATGTTATGAAAGGTATGAATTATTATTCATTTTCACTTTTTTTTTAAAATAATTATATCTATTTAGTCTTAGAGTAAAGAAGATAAAAAAGATGACATTATATAAGATTTAACACGAAGAAGAGCGCTTATACCTTTTCAGATGTGTCTGACCAAGCATAAGATATCCTATGTCCAAACAAAGTTTATTCAAAATTCAAACATTGTATCCAAACTCACCATTTATCCAACTAACAAATTTTTTTTTTTTCTCCTTTTTATTCAAATTAAAAAAATATTAAAGTATTAAGGATTATTTTGTTTTTTCTTATCTGAGTTATTTTTCTTTTTTCTGACAACTAGTGAAAAGCAGAATCGACTCTGAGAACTAAAAAGTTTTGATTTTTTCTTCCCTTACATATATTGAACCAAAATATTAAGGTATTCAGATAACCTTTAAAATGACAAGAAATATCGATTTTATTTTTTTTACTTATATTGAAATTTTGGTGTTTTCATTTGTTGTGTAGTTAGGAAGGAGATTGTGAATCTGTGGCTCAGATCCTTGCTTTTTGATAGGTGGCGGCTTGGTCTCGACGGCGACGGCGGCAACGACTTGGCCTGGTCTCGGTTCGGCGTGGGGTATGGCCGTATTTTTGTGATGGCGATGGCTGCTTGGCCTGGTCTTAGTAGCGACAAGGGGTACGGTCGTATTTCGTGACAGCGATGAAGAGTTTTCTGTAGCGTGACAGCGGTATTTCATTTGTCTGCAAGTTATCAGCTGAATGGACACGCGAATGGAGTTGCTATCAGTTGAGAGAGATCGAGTTGGGCTCGGAGGCGACTATGTGGAGGTGGTGTTTGCTAAAAGATCACGGGAACTTGAGATTCAAAGGGGATTTTGTAGATGTTGGAGGGAGAGATGATGAAGATGGTTTGGTGGGTTTTGGGCGAAGTTTTCTGAGAGTTGGATTTCCATTGATTATTGGGTTTTCAAAAAAATTCTGATTGTTCTGCAATTTTTTACTCATTACTGGGTTTCCGATTGAGGGGATTTTTTGCTGGGTGTTTCGAAGAATTTTTCTGATTGTTTTGTAATTTTTTACTGGAATTTAGGGTTTGAGGGGCTTTGTTGGTGTATTGTGTGTGTGGCTGGGGCAAAATTTATAATATGAGTTA
Organism: Ailanthus altissimus; assembly: GCA_946807835.1. NCBI lineage: Eukaryota > Viridiplantae > Streptophyta > Magnoliopsida > Sapindales > Simaroubaceae > Ailanthus > Ailanthus altissimus. The sequence goes on along the minus strand of OX327691.1, from coordinate 8,930,400 downwards.
CAGAAGAAGATTGTTGTTGGTGTGTTGTGTACGTGGCTAGGGAAGAAGTTATAATATAGGTTACAGAGGAAGATCGATGTACAGAGGATGATGAAGAAGATGATTGCAAAAATTTCTTTGTTCTTTTTTTTAAAAATATTTTTTTATTTAAGTTTTCAATGTGGACAAATTTATCATATTATTGATATATCTATACCATATGACTTTGTGTGATTTTTTTTTTTCATTTTTCTAATTTTTGTTTATTGTATAAATTTTTTAGAGATTTAAAATGAAGTCTTAAAAATGATAAGATAAAATAAAAAAGAGAATTAAAAAAATTGTTGCAAATAATAAGATAAAGAAGAAAAATTTTGAATTAAAATGTAAAGTGTAAATATAAATAAATATTTTTATAAATATATTAATATTTATGTTTGTTTTTGTTTGTATATAAATTAAAATATTTAATTATATTTATAGAGTGAGAGAATGTGAAAGAAATAAAAAATTTTTAATGTAAAATTTTGATAGATGATATTGTTTATGGACTTATGCAATATTGTTTATTTATACAATATTATTTATACGATAATGTTCACTTGTACGGTACTGTTTATTATTATATTTATAACACTTCTTCTTTAATTCTATCATAATCCTAATTTTTTTTTTAAGTTACACCATTTTTAATTGTACTTTATATTGTTAAGGAAAAATTTAGTAGGATAAAAAATCTAAGCAAAATAAATACAATTTTATTTTGTATAGTAGTGTCGAACGTATTTAATACTGCCTCATTAAAAATCTTGCAAGTAAAACCCAATGGAATAAAATCTGGTCGAAGGGAAAAAGAGTTCAGTACATGTTTGTAACTAATACTTTTCTTCTTCTGAAAGAATATGCTCCCCCTCAAAGTAACATCCTATAAGTTTGCTAGCTTGTTGAGCCGACGCATGCCAATCTTGTAAATCAGTTTCTCAAAAGTTGAAGTTAGTAGAGATTTAATGAACAAATCTGCAAAGTTGTCAGTAGAATGTATTTGTTTCACATCAATCTTTTTGTTTTGTTGCAGTTTATGAGTATAGAATAATTTTGGAGAAATATATTTGGTTCTATCTCCTTTGATATATCCGCCTCTAACTTGAACAATACAAGCTGTATTATTTTCATATATTGTTGTTGGAACATCGATTGCAGAAGGTAGGCTACATGTACTCTGAATGTAATGAATAACAGATCATAGTCATATGCATTCCCTACTTGCTTTGTGGAATGCAAGAATCTCAGAGTGATTTGATGAGGTGGCAACAAAAGTTTACTTTGTGGAATACAAGAATCTCAGAGTGATTTGATGAGGTGGCAACAAAAGTTTGATTTGTGGATCACCATAAGATTCCCTACTTGCTTTGTGGAATGCAAGAATCTCAGAGTGATTTGATGAGGTGGCAACAAAAATTTGATTTGTGGATCACCATAAGATTGTTGTAGATAAAACATAACTTATTTGCGAGCGAGCTTTATGGGAATCAGATAAGTACCCAGCATCTGCATATCCAACTAGACATGAATTTTTTATTAGTTCATTAAAATAAAATAGTCCCAAATTTATTGTTCCACATTGATAACAAAATATATGTTTGACACCATTCCAATGACGTCGAGTTAGTCCAGAGCTAAATCTTGCCAATAAATTTACTGCAAAAACTATGTCCGGTCTAGTACATTGGGCTAAATACAATAAAGCACCAATTGCATTTAGAAATAGTACTTCTAGAACAATTTGTTTCTCATAATCTTCTTTGGGATAGAATGGATCCCTTTTAGGATCGAGAGACCGAACAACTATAGGGGTACTTAATAGATGGGTTTTATCCATGTTGAATCTTTTCAATATAGGTAGATTGATGGATAAAGATTTTATTTAATTTATACTCGATCTGCAAGCCGAGACAGTATTTGGTCTTCCCTAAGTCTTTCTTTTCAAATTCATTCTTTAAGTATTCTGCAGTTTTCAAGAGTTTTTCAGGAGTCCTAATCAAATTCATGTCATCCACATATATAGCTACAATAGCAAATTCAGTGTTTGACTTCTTTATAAATACACATGGACATATTGGATTGTTAATATAACCTTCTTTTATCAAATATTCACTTAGACGGTTATACCACATGCGCCCAAATTGTTTTAATCCATACAAAGATTTTTATAGCTTGATTGAGTACAAATTTTGATTACATGCTTCAGGCATTTTAAATCTTTCAAGGATTTTCATATAAATATCTGTGTCAAGTAATCCATATAGATATGCCGTTACTACATCCATAACATGCATACTAAGATTTTATAAGACTGCCAAACTTATCAGAAATCTAAATGTAATTGTGTCCATCACGGGAGAATAATTTTCATCATAATCAATACTAGGTCTCTGCGAGAAACCTTGAGCAACAAGTCTTGTTTTGTATCTAATGACTTCATTGTTTTTATTACATTTTCGTACAAAAAAAACCTATTTATGTCCTATGGGTTTGACATCTTCAGGTATCCGGACTACAGGTCCAAATACTTCCCGTTTAGTTAGTGAAGTCAATTCTATTTGTATTGCTTCCTTCCATTAAAACCAATCATGCATTTCTCTACATTCATCAACATTATATGGATCACAATTATCATTCATAATTTCAGTAGCTACTGCAAATGAGAACACATTATCAACGATTATTTTATCTCGTTGCTACATTTCTCCTGTATAAGCATAATTTATACTATTTTTTTTTATTTTGAAACTCTTGTGTCTCTTCTAAGACTAATATTTCTTCTAAAACTTTTGTCTCTTTAAGGACATGTGTCACTTCAGGGACATGTGTTTCTTTATTTTTATCTTATATCAATAATATATTACTAACTCAATCAAAATACAATTATCTCCAAGAACGAAATGTTTGTTATGCTTAATATCACTTCAGGGACTTGTGTCTCCTCAGGGACTATTAATCCTTCTGTTATTTTAAAGAATGTAGATTCATTTGCTCGAGCATTATTTTCAATAGGATCCTGTGTTTTTATTTTTCTTTTTCGCGGAACAGTATCCTTTGAACTAATTGGTCTACCATGTTTCTGGCGTGTTGCGGTTGATTCATTTCTGTTATTTAATTAGATTGTTCTATATGAACAATCACCCGAGCTGGTGTATTAGTAGCTGGTATATATGATTTAGTTACTTTTGATGCATCTATAAATGCGTCTGGTAATTCATTTACTATTCTTTGAAGATGAATAATTCTTTACACCTCATTTTCACATTGAGTTGTGCGATAGTCTAAATGAGACATAGTGATCGTTTTCCAAGAAAGTTCATGCCTTACTTCAGGAGGCAAATTTCTTTCCCCTAATGATGGGAATATTATCTCATCAAAATGACAATCCACAAATCGTACGGTAAACAGATCATATGTCAATTCAAGATATCTTATAATTGATGGTGAGTTAAAACCAACATAAATCCCTAAACAATGTTGAGGTCCCATCTTAGTACTTTGAGGAGGTGCTATAGGTACATATACAGCACAACCAAATGTATGCAAATGTGATATATTAGGTTGATGACCAAGTACAAGTTGTAATAGAGAATATTGATGATAAGCAGTTGGTCTAAAATGAATTAATGCTGCAGCATGCAATATAGCATGTCCCCATACAGAAGTTGGTAATTGTTTGCGCATCAAGAAAGTATGTGCAATTACCTGAAGTCGTTTAATTAAAGATTCTGCCAATCTATTTTTTGTGTGAACATGTGGTACAGGATTTTTTACTTCAATTCTCATTGATGTACAGTAGTCATCAAATATTTTAGATATAAACTTATTAGTATTGTCTAAATGTATTGTCTTAATAGGGTATTTCTGAAAATTGTGCCCTTAATTTAATAATTTGTGCCATTAATCTAGCAAATGCAACATTTAGATAATAAACACACATGTGATCACCGTGCAGATGCATCAATTAAAATTATAAAATACCGAAAAGGTCTACTTGGTGGATGAATTGGTCCACATACATCTCCTTGGACCATTTGTAAGAATGATGGAGATTTTAGACTAATCTTAGAAGGGGATGGTCTGACTATAAGTTTGCCTTGTGAGCAAGCAGTACAAATATTTTCATTGGATAATAGAATCTTTAGGTTTTTTAACAAATGTTAATGAGAATTTTCAACCATCCTACGCATCATTGTTGATTCTAGATGACCAAGACGGCCATGCCATAGTGTAAAAGCTTTTGGATCACTGAACTTCTGGTTCATTACTGCATAGCTTTCAATTGAATTATAACTGTATAATACAAACCCGATGATGAAGCATGAAGCTTTTTAAGTATGTATTTCTTGTTTGAGACATTAAAAGTAATGTAGAGATATTCTACATTATTTTTATTTAAAGTCTCAATGTAATATCCATTTCGGCGGATGTCTTTAAAGCTCATCAGGTTTCTTCTGAATCTACCAGCATATAAAGCCTCATTTATATATAATTTTGTTCCATTTTCTAATAAGATTGTTGCTCTTCCAGAGCCTTCAATTAAATCTGCAGGACCTGATATAGTATTAACTTTTCCTTCAATCATTGTTAGTTTTGAAAAATATTTTTTATCTTTTAAGATAGTATGTGTAGTTGCACTATCAGCCAAATAGATATCACCATATTTTCTCTCTAGAGTGGACAGTTCATTTTTGAAAGCCATATCCTTTAATAAAATATTAACATTATAAAATAAAATAAAAATTACAAAAAACATGAAGAGAAAACAACACAATAAATATTAAAAACAAGAAAAGATACAACATACTGACATAAAATAAAAGTACAAATATGACATAATAGAACTTTAAATAATTAATGCCCCATTTTTAATTTTAAAAGAAATCAGCGACTTCTAAATGAGTATGATTTGCAGGATCTGATTCATCAATAAGATTTGTTTTCATATTCTTCCATTTTTCTTTGACAAATATCTCATGAGGCTCAATTTAATTTCTTGGTGTACAACATGTACGTGACTAATGCCATTTTTTACCACATCAATAACATACATTTTCTCTATTTTTGTGCTTCTGTCATCCTTTAATATATCTGTCTTTGGTATTTATAACCACCCCAAGGGTAATAACCACGCCCTCTTCCTCTTCCACGACCACGTCTAGCATTATTATAAAAATTTGCATTCACTTCAGGGAATAGTTGAGAACTTGTTGGACGTGGTTTATGATTTTTCAATAACAGTTCATTATTCTGTTCAGCAACCAGAAGACATGAAATTAAATCTGAATATTTTGTATACTGTCATTCACGGTACCGTTGGTGTAGAACCACATTAGAAGCATGAATAGTTGAGAATATTGTTTTCCAACATATCATGCTCTGTCACTTTCTCCCCACATAATTTCATCTGTGAGGTAATTCTGAATATGATAGAATTGTATTCAGCAATAGTTCTGTAATCCTGCAATCGCAAGTTCATCCATTCATATTTTCTTTTAAGAGGAACACATCCATTTGATGATCAAATCTTTCTTTTAAATTTTTTCAAAGGATCTACAGGTCCTCTATGGTCAAATATTGAGCTTTTAAGCTCTCATATATATGGTGACGAAGAAAAATTATTGCTTTCACCTTGTCTTATAGGGACGTACCATTTTTTTTTCAATAGTCTTTTCCAAACCGCTGGCTTGGAGGTGCATTTTAGCATCCAGCACCCATAATAGGTAGTTTTTTCCATAGATGTCAAGTGCAAGAATTTACAAGTTTGTCAAAGACATTTTATTAAGAGGGCTTGTAGTTATCGCGAATCGTGTTGTGACTACAGCAAATCATGCTGATAACATATTGTAAATAATAAAATGAAGAAGTAAAAATTTTAAATTAAAATGTAAAGTGTAAATATAAATAAACACTTTTGTAATATATATATAATATTTGTGCTTATTTATCACTTGTGCATAAATAAAAACACTCACCTATATTTATAAAATAAGGGAAAGGAAAAAAATGAAATCTTTTCTGAAATTTTGGCGGATGATACTGTTTATGACACTGTTTACTTATACAATATTGTTCATCTATACGATACGGTTTACTTGTAAGATACTGTTTATTATTATATTTATAACAAAAATTAAATTTTTTATAGTATTATATAAATTTTTTAATTGTATATATATTAAATATATTTTAAAAAATAAAAAGTTAATTTTTTATTATTGAAATGTTAATATTTTTATTTGTTGTGTAAAACTAAATGAATTATTTTATTATTATTTTTATATCTAAAAGGTAATTTAAATTTTATATGTAAGTCTATTAATTTTAATAAAATATTATTTAATAACGAGCATTATTACATATTTTTTAAATTAATACATATTAATAAAATTGGATGATACTTAAAATATTCACAATAATATTTCTATTATATATTTATAAGTTATTTTGTATATAACAACAATAGTGAGGTGATAACAAAAACTACGAGGAAAATAAGATGATAATTTTTATTTCTTAAAAAAATGTTTCTTTTTTATAATAATTCATAATTTATATTTTGAAATTTTCTCGTTTGGTCAAACTTAACAAAAGAATCTCGACTCTCTGGTATATTCCTTTCATTTACCTTTTACGAATATCTCAAACCAAACATACCTTTATTTCAATAATTCCACCTTATAATGGGGGGTGGTCCCCACATCAAACGGTACATGATTAAACCTCTAACGTCTACAGCACTCCACCAAATCCCCACCCTCCTCCGTTGACTCGTCCTTTACACGACGACTACCATCATCTTCTTTGAAAAGTCCTTCGCTCATCGTTAACGGCGGCTTATTTTCTCTTTCTTCTCCCTTTCTCTCTCTTTTCCACACCCCTTCCCCTTTTCTTTCTCCCTTTATAACATGTTTTAGACTTTTCTATCTCTAAAACCTTGAAGCTTTTCTCAGGTTTCCTTCATGGGTTCATATGTCCAAGCACTAGCAGCAGCGGCAGCAAGTTTCATCGCCGTAACCCTAATCTTCGCCACGATCTTACTCGTTTGCAAACGGATCGAAAAACGACGAACCCATCAAACCAGAGCCGTGGCCAGAACCCAGCCCGATCGACTCGCCGAGCTCAGCTCCATCGCCACATGGGACAGCGCCTCGTTTGACCCGTCTCTCCACCAAATCTCCATGGCCGAACTTCGCGTCGCCACCAAGAATTTTTCGTCGGACTTGATTATCGGCGACGGCAGTTTTGGCTTCGTTTACAAAGCAAAGCTGTCTAACGGCGTCACGGTCGCCATCAAAAAGCTCGACAAAGATGCTTTCCAAGGGTTCCGGGAATTTCGGGCGGAAATGGAAACCCTAGGTAAGCTCCGGCACAAAAATATTGTGAAGATTCTCGGGTACTGTGTTTCGGATTTGGATCGGCTATTGATTTATGAGTTTGTCGAGAAAGGAAGTCTCGACCAGTGGTTGCACGACACGTCGGATAGTGATGACGTGGAGGGGTCGAAACAGTTGAATTGCCTGTATCCGTTATCTTGGGAGACAAGAGTGAAGATTGTAATGGGTGTTGCCAATGGGCTGGCTTATTTGCATGGGCTTGACAAGCCCATTATCCACAGGGATATCAAGTCCAGTAATGTCTTGTTGGATTCCGATTTCGTCGCCCATATTGCGGATTTCGGCCTTGCACGAAGAATCGACACGTCGCATTCCCATGTGTCCACGCAGGTGGCCGGCACCATGGGGTATATGCCGCCGGAGTACATGGGAGGAAACACCGCGGCCACCGTGATGCTCGACGTTTACAGTTTTGGGATTCTGATGATCGAGATTGCAACTCAAAAGAGGCCCAATTTGCCGGTAATGTTGGACGGGGAAGAAGGTGGGCTAGTGAAGTGGGCTAAGATTATGGTGGAGCAAAATAGGGAAATTGAAATGGTTGATTCAAATATCTCAAGGGAGGAGTTGAGTGAAGCGAAGGTGAAGGAGTATTTTAGGATTGCCAATATGTGTGCCAACGAGCATTCAAGAGAAAGGCCAGCCATGAGTAATGTGGTTCAGTTGTTGGATGGATTGGTAGCTTGAAATTTTCATTTTTCTTGTTAGGCATGGGCATTCATTTTCCTCATAGCTAGATTTGCACCTACCATTTACAAATCAATGTAAATAGTTTATGGAGTGATTCAAACAAAGGTAACATGTATAAGCAAGGTTGTTCATGACGAATAAAACGTACAACTGTTTCCTTTGTCAAACAAGTGCTAGTTCATCCAACTTTCAACTATTTCGTTAGGTAGCTCCTATTGTTTCAATGCTAATATAACCTTTTTTTTTTTTTTGTAAACTTCTGTGTGTTTGGTATGATATTTGGTAGGGGTGGGTAAAATTTCCGTTTTCGATCGGGTTTAAAATTTGGGTCTAAAATTTCGGGTCTGGACAGAAAATTCTGTCCCAAACCCGAATTTTTTTGCTTTACCCAAATTTCAACCGACAAATTCTTAATTTCTTCGTATCTCTAGTTTAATCATTAAGCATCATCACAGCCACATGTTGCACTTCTTTTTTGTCACCATTATTCAACTGGAGAAAATAGTCAAATTCATTTCAAATTTTCAATTACTTGTGCGTAGGGGTGGGCATGGTCGGTCGATTCGATTTTTTGAATTAAGGAAAATTGAAGTCGATTTTTTAAGGGCAAAAAGTTGAATCCGAACGAATCAATTTTTTTTAATTATTTTTTTGCCTTTTTTAAATTTTTTTATTTTAAATTATGAGTTTTTTTAATTTATTTTTCAAATAATTTAGTTAATCATTTTAACTTATTTTTTTTATTTTTTCATTACATATTATATAAGTTATTAAATTTATTTTTATATATTATATAAGTCTTTAAAAAAATTAAATTGACTAAATTAATATATATTACACGTTATATTTATATAATCAAAAAATATTTTTATTACATATTATATAAATCACTAAATTTGTTTTGATATATATTATATTAGTCTTTAAAAAATTAAGTTAATTAAATTATTATATATTACACGTTATATATTATATAATTTAAAAAAAAATTCATTACATATTATATGAAGTATTAAATTTGTTCTTACATATATTATATAAGTCTTTAAAAAATTAAGTTGACAAAATTATTATATATTACATGTTATATATTATATAATCAAAAAAAATTTTATCACACAGTATATAAACCACTAAAATTATTCTTATATATTATATAAGTCTTTAAAAAATTAGGCTATTTTTTTGAGTTTTTTTTTAATTTTTTTATTTTAAATTGTAGACTTTTTTAATTCATTTGGTCTAAATAATTTAGTAAATTATTTTTTGACCTAATTTTTTAGTCTATTTCATATCAACATAATTACAATTTATTTAATTTGAGATAAAGTTTAAACTTGTTATTTATTAATAATACACTAATTTCTAACAATATCCATAAAATAAAATTTTCCTATTTAATTAAATTACAATTAGAGTTTTTTTTAATAAATTTTTTATTATAATAATGAGTGAGTGAAATTATGTGTAGGTAAATATATATTTGTATTTTCAAACTCTTAATTATTTAGTGCCATGTGGCAATGTAATTAAATTTTATTAAAAAATTTAATTTTTTGGTTCGGTTATTTTTTTATTATAAAAAATTAAACCAAAACTGAACCGGATCAATCAATTTTTCTAAAAATATAACTAAATCGATTTTTTATAGCAAAAAAATAGACCGAAACAAAACAAATCGAACTAACTAATTCAATTCGATTTTTAGGTTACCAATTTTTTTTTTGTCCATTATTACTTGTGTGAACTCCACACAAGGGAGCACCGGAGTTGTAACGTTGGATCATTGGATGGATCCATTCCATTGGATATTATTATTTTTATTTAATTTTAAAAGCACAAAATTAAAGCATTCAATAAATAACTATAAATTCATTTATTTATTTTTACTTAATAGTTAATACTTTTACTTTTTTTTTATATATGTTCCCATCAGATCATCACTTTCTAATATATATATATATATGCTAGCAAAGATTATTATTTTTTCAATAAAATAACATTTTTTAAAATTGTTTATAGTTTATTTAAATTTATAATATTTAATATAATTAATATCAAAATTAGATTTGCAATGATAATATTTCAAGTAGTTAAATTTGGAACGAATTCATTTTAAATTAATCAAATTATAATATTTAATATAATTGAATTTGAAATAATAACATTTAAGATAATTCAAATCGATAATATTTAATGTGATTAAACTCAAAGTTAGATTTAAAATTATAATATTTAATATAATTGAACTTAAAATTAAATTTAAAATTATAATATTTAACGTAGTTAGATTTAGAATTATAATCAATTTCGAAATTAATCAAATTATAATATTTAACATAATTGAATTTAGAATAATAATATTTCACGTAGTTTAAATTAATAATATTTAAAGTAATTGAACTCAAAATTAGATTTAAAATTACAATATTTAACGTAATTAATATTGTAATTAGATTTGAAATAATCATATTTAACGTGATTAAAATCAAAATTAGATTTGTAATAATAATATTTAACGTATTGAAATCGAAATAAGATTTGAATTATAATATTTTACGTATTTTAACTCAAAATTGAATTTGGAATTACAACATTTAACGTAATTAAATTTGAAATAAATTAATTTTAAAATTATTTAAATTATAATGTTTAACATAATTAAATTTAAAATAATAACATTTAACGTAATTCAAATCGATAATATTTAACGTAATTACTAATTAAACTCAAAATTGATTTTGAAATTATAATATTTAATGTACTTAAAATTAAAATTAGATTTGAAATAATAATATTTAACATATTGAAATCAAAATAAAATTTAAAATTATAATATGTAACATATTTCAACTTGAAATTAGATTTGGGATTACAACATTTTAACATAATTAGATTTGAAATGAATCAATTTTAAAATTAATCAAATTATAATATTAAACGCAATTTAAATCAAAACTGTATTTGAAATAATAACATTTAATATATTTGAAATCAAAATTGAATTTGAATTTTTTAAATGTAAACAGTAATCTAAACAATATTATTTTAATGTGAACATTAATCAAAAAATTTCCAACCTGATTGGGACACTTTCTCTGTCTGGAATAGGTTCGAGAATTTTTAAATCTGACCCAAAACTAAAGTTGCCCATCCCTAATTTTTGCGTATATATATATATATATATATATATATTTTACAAGATGAAAAATCAAGAAAACGTGTTTGACAATGACAATTGTGGATGAGATTTTTTATTTATAAAAATGAGATGTCTGAAGGATATTAATCGTAATAATTATTTTTTTATAGCGATTAGCATTTGTACTAATATTAATTTATAAGAATTTTTTTAGCGTAATAAACTTTATGCGCATGTGAAAGACTTAACTCACAAATAATCAAGAATATAAAAGATCAACACACCAATAAAAATAAAGAAAACAAATCTCAAGATAAAAAATATAATAGTTCGGCAGAACACTTACATTTATGGCAAATTTGATCCAATTTCTTTTATTAATTAAATTAAATATCTCATAAATCACCATGATCTTAAGACCTCTTAGTGTCTACCATTATACATAAGCGATTTTACCTAAAAATACAAGAATAACTCTGAGCTTTCTTAAAAGGAGTTTTCATCACTCTAGCAAACTCAATATTTGAATGATCTCATGGTTACACCCTAGTGCACTTAGCACTTAGTGCTACCTAACTCCTATATTCTCTTTTATATTTTCATGTGAGAGATTAAATCTCACTTAAAGAAGTCAATTTGAATCCAAAATAGATTTTTCTGAACTAGTAATGTTGGGATGTTAATGTAACTATTCCAACACTGAGGCATTCCTCGAAAAACGTTGGGGCATTGGTATGACCTTGTCGCAACACTACGATGTTCTCATGTATCACTAGGTCGTGGGCCTTCTGGAATCCACACTAGGGCATTCTATCTTTCAACATTGAAGCATTCAAACCTATACGTCCCTCTTTGTGTCTTCGAGCCTTTCTTTACTTTCAGTTTCACGTTTTTATCTTTCCTCTTACGACCTTCGTATACTAGACTTCTTGTGACTCTTCACTTGGTATCCATCTCAATTCATGTCCATACATAATTATTGAATCACCAATTCTAATAAACCCCTTATTGATTCAAAATTTCTCCATAAGAAACTGTCCAGGATCATCCTCCCTCAACCAACACTCTTTGGCGTTGTCTTTAGTCAAGTTCCAAACTTAACTAAGGTTTGTGACTGCAGTTTCTAAAAATTTCGAGTGTTGATTATTTAGGGTAGCTCTTATATTGTGATCTCTATATCCCTTAGACACTATGATTATAATTCTTTAATGGTTGAAAATCTATTCTTACCATTGCTATCCTTTCTACATATTTTCTTTTGACCTTGCCACATAGTGTGATAATTTTAACTGTTCCCTATGGTTTGCATCATCTCAATAGCCTATGTTGACTCATACACAGCACGTCTCAAGCACATAGTCTTCTCTATGCTTCTTACCTATAGATCCTTTCTTTTTATCCCCTTTAGTATTCCTTCATTTACCCGAAGTAAATCTCCCACTTGATCTAACTTTTCTAGGGAAACTAAGTTTTCATGTGATTAAAAAATCTCACACCTAAATGTTGGCGGCGGATCTAATACACGTGGGTGTATGCATGTGCTATTGTGTTTATTGCCTAAAATACGTGTCTTATACATATTCTACGCTGCAGAAACGTGTAATTAAATAATAAACACAATAAATAAATATATTAATTACATTAATATATAAATAGGGGTTGAGAACTCACCTTAACGTGTAACGTTATACACATATTTTCTTGGAGTTCACATGGAGACCAACTCACGGGCAGTTATAGTCACTAACTCGGTAGGCTTGGTGAGCTAGAACAGTAGCCCTATACGCAACACTGAGTTTAACTCTTAAACTAAAAAATAACCGGTATGTGTTTTTCATTATTTTCTTCAAAATGATAAGAAATGGAGAATTTGAAGCAATTCACAATTACTCCAATTGGAATCATAGAGAAAATGAAACAATTTCATTTTCTCTTTCTTTTTTTTTTCTTTTCATTTCTTTCTTCTTTCTCTTTTCTCAATTTCTTTCTCTCGGCCAAATGGCCTACACACCTCAAAATCCACACTTCTCTCTCTTTCTCTTTATATATATATATATAAATAAAATAAAATAATAATATATAAATAATAATAATAACAATATAGTGAGTGCCAACTATTTGGCACCCAAATATAATAATAATATATATAATATAATATAATATAATAATGAGAGAGAATTATTATTTAATAATTAAATAATTATAGTGCGAAATGACCATTTTGCCCCTCATAAATAGTTACCAAGTTTACTCCCTAGTGGGTCTCACTAAATTCCACACTTGGGTAAACTCAACTGAGGGTCCACAATACGCTACGTATCATTATACAATTAGTAAATAACAATTATTGACTAGTTGTTATATTTAACACTTAAATACAGACATGCACGTATTTCTGTTGTAGTGCTGAATATTGCTGAATTAAATAATTTAATTCGGCACGCTACCCCAGTGCACAATGAGTACACTTCATATCATGGGACTCCCTAGGTCCTACGCCTGATTCGTTAAATGAAACTATTCCATGAGTCCGTGAGCAATGCCCCACGCACACGTCACGGATATACAAATCAACGCGTTAAATCATACAGACAAGGCTCTAACTCTTGGATCTATTGAGTATTATAACCAGCTAACACTTAACTGTGCTAATATTTAGCATTTATATCTCTCAGCGTGGCTAACTATAAACTCTTATCTAAACTCCTTCAGATCTATAATGTTTGTAACGTTACATGCATAATACCATATATATGGGTATTAGCGATTTAACGAGAATGTATACTTGTATAAATACACAAGTATATGTATATTAAGGGATGGCACGTAAGCACCGACCCTAACACTAAATTCCTTATATTTTCCACTATAGAGTTTTCTATCTAATTCCACTAATTCTCTATGATTTACTAAAAGTCATATATCTCCTTATTGGTACTTTTTCAACCTATAATGGATTTATAATTTGTAAATAACAATTTTTCAAACTCATATAGAGCAATAACTAGAATCAAGTACTCACTAGGCACACGTTCCTGCAGAAAGCTATCAAGGTCTTTGCCTAATCATCTTATAGACTTGCAAATCTACATTCTTTTATCTTTATCTTAGTCTTTATCTCTAGACTATCCCTTATTAAAATATTCGGGCACTTTTTAGATTTGCCATTATTCTTATTTTTTCCATCTTTATTCATTTATGTCTAATTTGATTGATTCTTATGACTTGGACCTAGATGACGTCGTCTTCTTCATCACTGATAGTCTCATCAAAAGATAGTCTTTAACCCAAAACTCTCTAGTAAGGCTATCACATTTCTTTTTTTTGGATAATCATTTTTTTTATTCTTCCTTTTCATACTTATAAGTACTTATGATTCATGACCTTTGGTTTGCAATCTGACTCTGCCACCCTCAACCATAACTTTGGTACAAGTTTGTTGAAGGATATTACCTTAAGCACTAATCACTTATAGTGATTAGCCTTTGTACTAATACTAACTTGTAGGCATTTCTTTGGCGTTCACTCTAAACAAATTCTATATGCGTGTGGAAGACTTAACTCACAAATAACCGAGAATATAAAAGATCAATACACTAATAAAGATAAAGAAAATAAACCACAAAACATAAGATAAATGTGAATCTATGATCCAATTTTTTTAATTAATTAAATCACTAAGTATCTTCTAGATCACCATGATTTTAAGACTTCTTAGTATCTACCATTATACACAAGAGATTTTACCATGAAATACAAGAATAGTTCGAATTCTCTCAAAAGAAGCTTCATCACTCATAGCACACTCAATACTCGAGTAATCTCATGGTTAAACTCTAGTGCACTCAGTACTTAGTGCTTACTTAACTTCTCTATGCTCTTTTATGTTTACATCTTTGAAGCTTGAACAATTCTAAGGGGTTACAAAGTATTTATATAGTGTTTATAATAGCCTACAAAACCCTATACCGACTTGGAATAAGAGTCATTGCATATAAAAATTCAAATATCATTTAAAGAAGTCAATTTAAACAAAAAATAGATTTTCCTAAACTAATAACACTGGGGCATTAATATGACTATTCTAATGTTGGGGCGTTGGTGCAACCCTATTGCAACGCTAGGGCGTTGCACCGTCTGAAATCCATATTGAGACTTTTAGACCTATATGTCATTTCTTGTGTTTTTGAGCCCCTTCTATATTTTGTTCGTTCTGCGTATGACATTTACATATTAAACTTTTTGTTGATTATTTATTTGATATTCATCTCAATTCATATCTATATATAATTGTTAAATCACAGATTTTAACATAACATAAACCCACTTTGCAGCTTATACGAATAAACGTACAAAAGATCTAAATAATGTTTTATGTCCCTCAACTCTAAATTGTAAGTGGGTTTTCTATGGGTCCATTTGCTCTACATATAAAAAAAAATTGTTTATGATTTTTTTTATTGTGTGCGAAATTAATTATAAGTCTTTTAAAATAATTATTTTAGAAATATGGCAATATTGATTTTAAACTTAATTTTATTTTTCTAATAAATTAATGAACACTAAAATGTGAACTTAATTTAAGTTTAATTATGTAGTTAACATTCAAAAAAAGCTCCAAGAACATATCTTAGTCGAATAATTAAACAACAAATTAATTCTCCATAAAAATGTACTAAGAAAAATAATTTGAGAAATTTATGTAAATAACTATTTTTTTTGAGCAAAATTTTAATTTAATCAACTATGAAAATTTTTAATTTTTATAGTTAAAGACTTAATAAATTGATAAAAAATACCTTTGTCTTATATATGAATGTCATCATTTTAAAATCTAAAAATTAACTTCATAATATTTATAAAAAAGACACAAATATATACTTGAGATTTTGAGAATTTAAAAATTCATATATTTTTATTAAAATTTATTTTTATAAACAAATTTAATATTTAAAACGAATGCATTGTACAATAGTATTAATTATTAATTATGATAAGAAAAAAATTAAAAATTTAAAAAAGGGTAGTATAAGAATGTTTCTTATAATGCCAACCTAGTCGAGTCAACCATACAGCTTTATGATTGCCATAGTAATTAATTAATTATTTAATTTTATAATTCTTATATTAATATTATTTAAAAAGTATATTATTATTTTATTTATATATACATGCATTAAGAGTAAACAAATATGTTAGAAGAATCGTTATTCATTTCATGAGATTAGATTAAAATAAATATTTTTAACTAAGTTCAACCTTAAATCTTAACCTCTTTACGCAATAAAATGATCTAGGTATTAAGCAAAAATAGTAAGGATTTAAAGCAAATAATAAATAGCACAACACAATCACTTATGTACTTTGACCAATTACCTATGTCCACGGTGGATGCAAGAATCCTAATCTCTCTTATTAATTCCCAAAAGATTTTATATGAAAAACTCAATGAAGAACATTCAAAAAGATCTAATGTTTAGTGTATGCTTATTCTTCCACGAGTAAGGAACACCCAAACAACGGTGCTTTGACCAATTACCTATGTCCACAGTAGATGCAAGAATCCTAATCACTTACGTGCTTTGACCAATTACCTATGCCAACCTAGTCGAGTCAACCATACAGCTTTATGATTGCCATAGTAATTAATTAATTATTTAATTTTATAATTCTTATATTAATATTATTTAAAAAGTATATTATTATTTTATTTATATATACATGCATTAAGAGTAAACAAATATGTTAGAAGAATCGTTATTCATTTCATGAGATTAGATTAAAATAAATATTTTTAACTAAGTTCAACCTTAAATCTTAACCTCTTTACGCAATAAAATGATCTAGGTATTAAGCAAAAATAGTAAGGATTTAAAGCAAATAATAAATAGTACAACACAATCACTTATGTACTTTGACCAATTACCTATGTCCACGGTGGATGCAAGAATCCTAATCTCTCTTATTAATTCCCAAGAGATTTTATAAGAAAAACTCAATGAAGAACATTCAAAAAGATCTAATGTTTAGTGTATGCTTATTCTTCCACGAGTAAGGAACACCCAAACAACGGTGCTTTGACTAATTACCTATGTCCACAGTGGATGCAAGAATCCTAATCACTTACGTGCTTTGACCAATTACCTATGCCAACCTAGTCGAGTCAACCATACAGCTTTATGATTGCCATAGTAATTAATTAATTATTTAATTTTATAATTCTTATATTAATATTATTTAAAAAGTATATTATTATTTTATTTATATATACATGCATTAAGAGTAAACAAATATGTTAGAAGAATCGTTATTCTTTTCATGAGATTAGGTTAAAATAAATATTTTTAATTAAGTTCAACCTTAAATCTTAACCTCTTTACGCAGTAAAATGATCTAGGTATTAAGCAAAAATAGTAAGGATTTAAAGCAAATAATAAATAGCACAACACAATCACTTACGTGTTTTGACCAATTACCTATGTCAACCTAGTCGAGTCAACCATACAACTTTATGATTGCCATAGTAATTAATTAATTATTTAATTTTATAATTCTTATATTAATATTATTTAAAAAGTATATTATTATTTTATTTATATATACATGCATTAAGAGTAAACAAATATGTTAGAAGAATCGTTATTCTTTTCATGAGATTAGGTTAAAATAAATATTTTTAACTAAGTTCAACCTTAAATCTTAACCTCTTTACGCAGTAAAATGATCTAGGTATTAAGCAAAAATAATAAGGATTTAAAGCAAATAATAAATAGCACAACACAATCACTTACGTGCTTTGACCAATTATCTATGTCCACGGTGGATGCAAGAATCCTAATCTCTCTTATTAATTCCCAAGAGATTTTATAAGAAAAACTCAATGAAGAATATTCAAAAAGATCTAATGTTTAGTGTATGCTTATTCTTCCACGAGTAAGGAACACCCAAACAACGGTTCCACCATAGTCACACAAGTACATAGTGTCTATTTAATTCTTTTCTCTTTTAAAGTCTCTTTTAATATTCAATCTCAACTAAAGGGTTTACACGAGTTTATATTTATTTCGTGCCTACTAACCTTAATTTTTATTAGAATAAGAATCCACTTATTTTAGAAGTCTAAAACTTCTCAAAAACTTAGAAATTTGAAACAAAACGGACTCCTCCCGGTCTGGCACTGAGAATCTCTTAATGCTTAATCTCAACTAAAGGGTTTATATTTATTTCGTGCTTACTAACCCTAATTTTTATTGGAATAAGAATCCACTTATTTTAGGAGTTCAAAATTTTTCAAAACTCAGAAATTTGAAACAAAACGGACTCTTCCCGCTCTGGCATCGAGGACTTAGCACTGCACCGTGAAGTCAATCACGGCCAATACCGCGACATTGGAAACTAAGCGCCGCAGTGCGTTTTCGAGTCCCGTTTTCTCTCTCTCTTTGTATCTCACACACCTTAAACTTTTTTATACTTGTATTATACGTTTTAAATTTCTCGTGACTCTACTCTTTAATATTCTTATCAATTCTTCTTTAAATAAAATTGTTGAATCACTAAATTTTTAATAAAATAAATAAATCATTATGTCATTGTTTATTAAAATAACTATTTTTCAAATTCCCAACAGCGTGGCACGCGTGGAAGAAGACTGGATAAAGCGTTTTTTGTTTTTTTGATCTTGATAAAGCGTTTTATTGTTCATTAAAATAAATAAACCATGACCTTTCAAAATAACAATAAATAAATAAATAAACCATGTTGTCATTGTTAATTAAAATAATTATTTTTCACATTGATGTTATGCAGCGCAACATATTTTTTTTTAGCTTTCTTTATTTCATAATTAATAATTAATTTATTACACGATGCATTATTTTAGACATTATATTTATTTATAAAAAATAAATTTTGATTTAAATATATATATAAATTTCAAAATTTTAAAATCTCAAGTATGTGTTTTGTTTTTTTTTTTATAAAAAAAATATTATGAAATTTATATTAGAATTTTGAAATGGTAAGACTCATATATAAAATGAGTATTGTTTTTAATTAATTTATTAATATTTGGTTAAAACGTTAAAAAATCTCATAATTGAATAAATAAAAAATTTATTCCAGAAAATAGCTATTTACAAAAATTTTCAAATAATTTTTTTGATATAAATATATATAAATTTTAAATTCTCAAAATCTCAAGTGTGTGTTTATGCTTTTTCTTTTATATAAATATTACAAAGTTTATTTTTGAATTTTGAAATAGTGAGACTCATATATAAGCAGAGTATTTTTGTCAATTTATTAAGTTTTTGACCGTAAAAATTAAAAAATCTCATAGTTAGTTAAATTAAAAATTTATTCTAAAGAATAGTTATTTACGAAAATTTATCAAATAATTTTAAAAAAAACTTCCCTTTTTTTTAATATTTAACATTAATTGAGGTTTTTATGTGCGGGTCTCACCGAGATCCCGAAGTGCGGTTCATAAAATTGAACAAAGGACAATAAGACAAGACTATGACTAAGACTTGCGGCCCATTACTATGACAAAAGCCTAAAGGTACAAGACTTATAAGACCCTCCCAATGACCCATGTGCGATCTCCATTGAGGACAGTTTGGGTTATTTTGATTTATTTTATTTAAATCGATTGGTTTAGTTTTATTTTGATTTTTTTCAGTTTAAAACAAAAATAAAAAAATCAAACTAAACTAGCTTGATTCAGTTTAATTAAAATGTTAATTTAAAATTAATAAAATTAATTAATTTTTAAATTTAATTTTAAATTGAACCGAACTAAAATTGACTTTATCCATATCGATTTTAAACTTCATTTGGAATTACTGTATTTTTTTCTTAACTTTAGGAGCACTTAATTAAAAGTGTTTTTTTTCCTTATGAATTAAAAGTGTTTGTTAATCCGTTACAATTTTGTTAGACTATAAAAATAGGTAAACACATGCATGCATACAGAAAGGTCATAAACTCATGTTGTGTTAGCGCCCTTGCTTGATTCAATCCATCTTAACACAAAGACAATCTTAAAAGCCACCTCGGAACTAAAGGTCAAATAGGGTATTGGATTTCACTAATTTGACCAATAATCTATTTAAATTTATCATTAAGTAGATATATAATTTTTCAATTCAATTTAATTTATTGATATGTTAAATTCAACCCGATCAAATTTATTCAAAAAAATTATAAATCCAAATCGATCCAAAATTATAATAAAAAAATATTAATTTTAGTTAAAAGTATCAAATGAGTTGAACTACTTAAACTCGAAATTAATTAAATTTATTGTGTTATGACTTGATTCGCCTAATTTATTTTAAAAGTTATTGGCGAGTCACTTGAAATTAAGTTTCAGACTCATCAATTTTATTAAAAAATAATTTTGAAATAATTCAACAATAAAAAAATAATTTAAAATTTAAAAAATAGTTATCTTATACAAATTTTGTGGTTTAATATTTTTTTTTGACTTTGATAAAGTGGAGCAAACAAGATAATGACACCATTGAGCATGGGGGCTCAGCCAAGTTGGCTGAGCCCCCCAAGGTCTCATATCCTCACCTGGGTTCGACCCCCCCTCCCCCCCAGGTGGTGCGGAAATGCTGAAAATTATTGTAATCCCCCCATTCAAAAAAAAAAAAAAAAAAGATAATGACACCATTTTGACTTGAAGAAATAGTTTCTCGGACTAACGAGCCTTAAATTTGTTTGAGAAAAAATAAAACTTGAGTTTCGTCTCGACAGGAGTGGTTAGTGCGGGCTTGGGCTTCATCTTCGCTGTGAACTGTGAAAAGCCTACAAAAAATACAGGCACAAGTTCAATGATAGTCTCGCCAGGGTGGTTCCAGCGAAGACGTTCCGATGCTTAAATCAGAAGGGGTTCTCTCTTTGAGAGTCTAATAAAAAAGGAAGTAAAAATAATGCTAAGAATAGGGAGGGAAAAATCCTTTTTCTTTTTATGTGTTGATTTTTTTTGTTACTTGGGCATCATGTCATCTACGTAGACTTCCATATTCTTGCCAATCAGATTTTTAAAAAGTTTGTTTACCAGCCTCTGCTAGGTGGCTTTATCATTCTTTAGTCCGAACAGCATAACTTGGTCGCAATAGGTCTTCTGATGTGTGATGAACGACGTCTTTTCCTAGTCGGAAGGGAACATCGGGATCTAATTATAGCCAGAGAAGGCATCCATGAAACTTAGCAGCTCGTGCCTCGCCGTAGCATCCACTAGCTGGTCAATCTTTGGGAGGGGGAAGCTATCTTTGGGACATGCCTTATTCAAGTCAGTGAGAAGTCAACACACATTCTCCAATTTCCATTTGCATTTCTCACCATTACCACATTGGACAACCAATAAGGGTAATGGACTTCTCGGACGAACCGTGCTGCCAAAAGCTTCTCCACCTCTTCTGCTACTACTTTATTTCGCTCCTGATTGAAGATTCTTCTTTTTTGCTTGATTGGTCAGGACATAGGGAAGATGGTCAGCCTGTGGGCAGGCAAATTCATATCGATTCCAGGGATGTCCTTATGGGACTAGCGAAGACGTCCAAAAATTCTCGAACTAGTCGGGTTATCCCTTGCTTGACCTTTGGCCTCAATTAGGTTCCCATCCTTACCACTTTCTTAGGTTCCCTAGCCTCAACCCGCAGTTCTTGTAATTCTTTCATTGGCTCCGGGGATTCAAAGACTTTCTCTCTTGGATCGATGGTGGAAATGCAGAACGCCATTCTTACTGTCATCACGTAATAGCTCCGTTGCCTTCTAATCTCCTGACGCTATTTCGATCCCTTCTTCCTCTGAAAATTTTAGTTTCAAGTAATGGATGGATAGGGCAGTGTTAATGCTCACCATGAAGGGCCGCCTGCGGAGAATTTTGTACTGGAATGGTTAATCTACCACTATGAACCTGGTCATCATTGTTTTTTCGTAGGGCTTCTGTTCGATGGTGAGTGGGAGAGCCACCACACCGACCGGCATCACACAGTTATCCCCGAATCTTTTTAGTGAAGTTTGGGTCTCTTTTATGTGCATGTCCTAATTTTCAAATCATACAAGGTTACTTTAAAGATTATGTCGATCGAGTTGCCCGGATCGAAGAACACCCTGTTTATCTTTTCTCCCGCTACCAACACTTCGATCACAAGTGCATCATCATAAGGATAATTGATCCTTGTGCATCTTCATTCGTGAACATGATTGGAAACTCTTGTGGTAGTTTCAGCTTCTTGGCCAAAAGGGTGTTGCATATGACTTGGTGTGCCACTATTGAGTACTTGGAGTATTTCTTCTGTTGCTTATTTGAATCTCCCACCAATATGGGTCTGCCTGAAATAATTGTGACCAGGTTGAGGTTCGATCCATTGGGCTGGCTGGCGGTCGTGGCCCGTCAATTCACCCAAAACTCTTCCAGGTATCCATTCCTTATCAGGTGATCGACCTGCTTCCTCGGCTCGGTACACTCTCTAGTAGCGTTTCTGGGCTCTTTGTGCATGTTGCACAACTTTTAGGATCTATTCATCGTTTTACTCATTTTCCTTTGAAATTCCTATGTAATAACCTCATGTCTTGGATTGCTTTGTAAACGTCATCGAGTGGTATGACCAATGGTAAGAAATTCTCAACATGGGTCACCATTCTCTCTTCAACCGATGGTTCATTATTCCTTGAATTCTGGGGTGCCCTTAGGAGGCCACTTAGTCAAAAATGGTTCGGCCCTTCCCCATAGTTTTGGGGCCTGTTATTTGATACATTGTTCCTTTGATTGTCTAGCGCATTAAGCCAGTTTGTAAAATTTCCCTTCTGCGGGGGACGGTATTCGTCGTTTGCTCTCCGGTATTTCAGCAGGGATAGGAGTCTATCCATTCCTCTATATCTAGCCTCCTCGTGTGGCCGCGTCTTCCCTCGAGGTGGTTCAGCCAGGGACCTCTTAGCCTCCTCGCCTTCTTCTATTGACATGTATTTCAATGCTTTATTGTACGCTGCTGCGTAACTCGTGGTATCACTTTCTGCCAGGTGGCACCAGAATCTATTTAATCTTAACCTTACCTTAAGAGCGTAGTCCCCCAGGCTCTCCCCTCGACTCTGTCTGATCTTCTTCAACTGCTATGGGTTCCTAGCTACCTTGCATGACCTTCGAAAGTGTTGGGTGAACTTCTTGGCTAGCTCGTTATAAGAGGTGAAGCTGTGCTGCTTCAAACCCCTATACCAGAGGAGAGCAGGCCCCTCCAAGTTTATGTAGAATAGTTGGCACATTTGATCCTACCTCAGTCCCGTGATGGATAATAGGTCGGTGATCTAGTCGACGTAGTGGTTAGGGTCAGTGATTGTCTTGTAGGTCGGCAAGTTGGAGAGTCGAAAACCACTCGAAAGCTCTATATCTCACATCTCGTCTGTCAGCGGTGACCTTCTCTCCTTTTTTGTCTTCTTTACGAGAGGCTGATCCTTTTTCTTTCTTTCTGCCAAGGGGCTTTCTAACTTTTCCTCCAAACTACGGACCTTGCTTTCTAGGCCCGATTCACCTTATCGGTGCTGTCGCGGTTCTACAAATAGTTCTCTTCCCATTGCTGGCTCAAAATGCTCAGACTCCGCCTCTCCTCTCTCGAAAATTGCTTGGCTTGGCCTGTTTGTCCTAGTTAATTTGTGCTGAGTCTCCGGTCCATCCCTTTGCTCTGTCTGTTCTTGAATCTCCTCCCGCGATTTTCTACTTTAATTTGCTTACTTCTAATCAGCTCAGCTATGAGCTGTCTCAGTTCTTCTCTTTCTTCCCTCAGAGTTCTTAGTTCTGCCAATATTTCAAGAGGTAGAAAGCCTTCTATTTGAGGGAGGGGTCAGTTTGGGTTTGAGCTTTGCTCTTCGGGGATGTGATTTCTGCTGGCGAATGACCTTCTGCCATGGTCGGTTGTTGCCTTCTCGGACAAATATTTTTATTTGATTCCCACAGATGACACCAAAAATTGTTAACCTGAAGAAAAGGTTCCCTCATTGGTTCAGTTGTGACTTGGGATTCTTAAGAGTGAGCCTCTTGTAGAGTGTGTTGACACTACCCGATCGGCCTATTTGGCAAATAATCAAATGACTTTTTTGCTCATTGTGTAGGCATCGGGCTGTGCCGACCTGATTAGTACATAGATGGAGAATGTGGTTGTATTTGAGTTGACTTAGACGCACAGGTTTCTGTTTACCAATTAGATCCCTCCGAGTCTGAGCTGGTCTTCTGCTGTTCGACTTCGTTTGGATTAGGCCAATTGGTCATTATTGCTAGGCCAGGCTTTGAATTAGACTTGCTGTGTAAGCAACGATGGACTTTAGAGGAGTGTGGTCTCTTGAAGAAAGCGTCTGATTGGGCTCTCGGGGATCAGCCTCGATCGAGTTTAGAGGCCTTAGGCCAAAAAACAAAGGGGGAATTTTTGAGGGGAACAATTATCATATTAATTTCTTTTGATTGGATTAGATTTTAGTGAATTTTTTTAAAAGTAAATTCATAAACCAAGTTTCTAATTGTGGATTTTAAAATTTTCGATTTAATCTAATCTATTAATCTTTTAAATTCGATAAAAATAAAATTAATTTGAATCAAATTGAACGATTGAGCGGATTGAATTGGATTATAAACACTCCTAAGTTCAAATACCCCTTTGCAAATATACTTCTAATGCCAAACTTCCATGACAATAAAGTAATGAGAGTGTGCATGTTTGCATAAGAGGGGAATATGTCCTTTGATTCCTCTTATGGCCATAGTTCACATGCAACTACCAAGTTTTTCTGTCATGGAACAATACCACTACGACACTACAACTGTCCTATGACTGATTTGGCCAAATTCTTATGGTGATGAAGAGACATTATAGAAATGATCGTTTCATAATTAATAAAGACTTACATTGATTGAGCAGGTAATCCACCACTGCCTTGCATGCATGAGAGTTCGTATCACCACAAAATAAATTAATTATTTATCTTATAAGTAATTATCAATTTATAGCTCATTTGGAGTAGATCGAATGGTAATGAATACACTTTATATTCGCAATTATTTAAATTCAAATAAAAATAAAGAATAAAAATTAATGTTTTGTAGGTAAAATTTATCATTCTTTTCAAAAGTTTCAAAATTATTAATTTGTGAATAATATTGAATATAGGTTGAAAACTCAGGTAGACTTTAGTTAAAGTATTTAGGTCTTAAATGAAATATGATCGAGATATATGTAACCATATCAGCGTCAGTTGGTGGATTACCGATGAGGTATTAAGGTTTTTTTTTTAAAGGTATTATTGTAAAAAAAAAAACTAGCAAACAAGATTAGAACTACAATCCTCTTCAGCAATTGAAGTAAGAAGATTAGGCACTTCATGGTGCCAAATTCTTCTTGCATCAGAACAAGAATCAAGAGCTAAATTATCTAAGGCATGAGCTAACTTATTAGACTTCCTCGATGTAAACAAAACTTGAGAAGAAGTAAAAGAACTTAGGCATCTTAGAATGTCTTGAATAACAATTCCAGCTTCAGAGACTACCAAAGAGTTGGAAATGATCTCATTAACCACACCAGCAACGTCCGACTCAATAATTATATCAAAAACGCCAATTTGTTGAGCTAGCACTACCATTTTAAGGATTGCTAAAGCTTCTGCAATAAAAACAGAGTAACAAGCATCCAATCTTTTTGACCCTGCCACCACAACACTGCTATCATGTCGATGAATAACAAAACCCAAACCTATTCTATTTAGTTTACAATTAAGAGCCGTATCTGTGTTTAACTTCAGAATAGATCCTGTAGGGGGCTTTCAACAAAAACCTCGATTCACCCTAGTTAGAGACAAGACCTTCTTTATCGAATAAAATTCATGTAAATAATTTTTCGCCCACATTAGAACTGATTCAGGACTAAGACAAAGTCTACCATAGATCCTTTGATTTTGAATGAACCAAAGACGTTGTTGAAGCAGAAGCATACAAACAAGTAATATAACCCAAGTAGTATAATACATAAAATAAGTAATTAAGAAACAAAAGAGAGAAAGGTAGAAGAAGAATACACAAAATTTACGTGGTTCGGCAACTTGCCTATGTCCACAATAGATCAAGATCACACACTATTATTATTGAACTCTTAGTTTGACCAAAAAGGAAAAAAAGATTCCTCTTTGAAATTCGCATGTATAGCAATATAAAGTCTACCCGATGAGTGCATGCATACATACCCCTTGTTTTTATCACTGTACCCTAAGAATACACACTTGACTGTATAAAAATTGAAATTGTTTTGCTAATATGACCTTATGTAAGGATAACATTCACATCCAAAGGTATTTCATAGTGAGTAGTTAAGTGTGTAACTAAAGAGCCTTTCAAAAGGTAAGTTAACGTGTAGTTTCTTAGATGGCATCTATTTATCAAGTATGCATGTAGTAACCAGTATCTACAACCGGTAAGAATATGTATTTATATATATATATATATAAATATATATTTTATTTGTATGTGATTGATACTTGATTTATATATTGTTATTAGTAGTGTTTGTATAGGATAAGGACATACTATTAGTATTGGGTTTAAGACTTTAAATTTATTTTAGGGACCAAATTATAATACTTTGAAAGTTTTAGGGGCAAATTTGTAAATACTAAAAATTAGGCTCTTAGTATAAAAATATACTTTTGAAACCCTAATTCACTCATTTTGGTCGAGCTACCTCTTTTAGAGTGAGAAAAGAGAGAAAGAAAGGGGAGAGAAAGAGAAGAAGAAAAAGAAGAAGAAAGTTGGAATTTAAGTTTAAAAGGTATATTATAACCCTTTCTTAGTTTCTTGGTGTTAAATTAGTTAATTCTTTTAAGTTTTAATTTTTGAAAATATGTGTAAGTGAGGATTTAATGCGTATTTCGTAAGATATTGTGAGAATTGATGATGATCTATGTAGATAGCTTGATAAAGTATGATGAATTGCAGAATTTCTATTTAATAGTCTCTTGATCCAGGAATTTTATTAATTGTTGTGATTCGATTCTGGTTTTGAATTTTGAGTATATGCAATTAGACATGTTTAAGATCATCTGAGACTTTGAATCGATTGAAAATTTTAGAAATTGAATTTGTTGTGAATTTACCAAAATGAACCTGAAATTATAAACATTTCCTGTGTAAACAGTATGATACAGTGGAAATTTTTTTTTGGCCTACTGAATGATCTTCAAAAATTACAAATTTATGGAATATGATAATTTTATATGTTTAATATGATATACTCATAATTGAGAATTTAGATCAATGTGGTTAAATTATTATGATTTTCTAAAGAGTGTCAGCTCATTGCAGTATTTGATTAACAGATTTTTAAAGCTATAGAATAAAATAGTTTTAAAATAATTTTGGCATTGATTTTGAAGTACAATATTTATTATGGATTGAGATATGTGTCAAGAGTATTTTTGTGATATTTTATAACTTTTGAGTTAGTATATGATTTTATAAAATTAGGAGATTGAATACTGTTCAGTAAATATCTTGATCCTGTCAGATTAGTAGTTTGGATTCGATGGTGTGTATGGAATGAATTTTGTAAGAATTGTGATATAATATTCATATATAAGAAGGATATATGAGTTAAGAATGATATATTTTGATTTTGGAGTAATTGGACATCATTTGATATATAAGAAAATTTTGTTAAGTATAAGTGGTCAGAATGATAGGTTTTGAGAAACTAAGTAATTAGACCAATTTGATGTGATAAGTGCAATAAGTATAATTTTGTAAGCTATTTAAATTATTTTGTGTGAATTGTGAGGCTTATGAAAGGATTAATCTCCATTGATAGGTTAAGGAGAATTAAGCCTTGTACCTGAAAGTGCTAAGAGGTAAGTATACTAGACTTTTTACTGAAATCACAATAAACATAATAATTATTTTGTATGATTTTGTAAATGTGGTTAGGAATATGTTTATGTTATGCCAAAGTATATTTTGATATGAAATATGAAGATATGTATTAATGAATGTGAGCATGGACATACATGACATATATGTGTTTTTGAAAGTGAGCTTTCAAAGTGAAATGTGTTTAACAAAGAGAGCTTTTGAAGTGTAATATGTCCATGAGAAATATTTTGTGTTTTGAGGGTACTTGAACTCACTGTTAACTTAGTAGGCATTTTATGTGATTTGTGGAGCCTTTATGTGTGGCCTTTCCTTCGAGATTGGTATATGTTATATGTTCCGTATGTAGGGAGGATCCTATGGATACCTAAAGGAAGAGTGAGTCATCACATTCGTGTGGTGGCGTATTGGTGCATGTGAGAGGACTCACCGATGATCAGGGTGAGGGTTTGACTTTTACCTTCAGGCATGAGCATTATATATGTGTGATTTAAAAACCTCACGTGTACTATTCCTCTCATACGGTATGTCACCTACGAGTGACATTGGGCTCATTATGTGATATGTGATATGTAAGTTCTACTAAGTAGTAGTTGAGTGATGGTATTCCTATTATATATTTTGAAAGAATGTGTAAGCGCTTACATGACATGTGATTTAATAAGATTATGATTTTGATTGATCACAGTATATCATACATATGCATTGTGTACATATATGTATTTGTATTTGATATATGAAAAAATAGTATGCTTACTGAGTTTTATACTCATTATAGTTTATGGTGATTTCAGGTAAATAAGGTACATGTGTACTTAGCGAATTTGGCAAGGCTTCTGCTGTTTCTTGGGTTTCTTAAGTTGCTAGGTTGTTGAGTGTTTCATTTGGGGACACGTGGGATAAGATATTTGATTTGTCCCTATTGAATAAATACTTATGTATTATTTTATTGTGTGTGGTTTGATTTAATTTAAGTTTCACCAAGTGTGGTTATGGATTGATTTTAAGTAAAAATTTACAATGAATATATTCTAGGCTTTCGGTAACAAAGTTGCTACTGGTGACGTAGTAGAGTGTTAATCTCTGAGAAAACTCTGCGTATCTCCGGTTTACTAATTGTCCCAGTCATAATTCAGTTGCTATAATTCTGAAAGAAATTGAAATGAATGTTTAAATATTGTCAATAGAAGTTTATGTTTTTATGTTAGGTTATGTGTTGATTTTAGTGTTGAACTTACTAGCAACTTGCTAAGGATTCCTATGTTGGATTAAAGATTGAAATTTTGTGTAATATTATTTATGAGTGCACATTATTGAATGAATGTAAGTGATGTTGTGTGTCAGATCTTTTGAGTCTGGAGCGTGATAATGCAGCAGTATAGATAGCTTTCCACCAGTATTTAAATGGCATGGAAGCCTGAGCTAAGAGCGTGAGAGCAGTTTTTGTTAAGTGTCTGTGCTTTCTTTCTATCTTCCCATTTTGGTTGTAAGTATAAGGGCATAAATATCTTTGAATAATGCTTACTGATTTGAGGTAAGTTTCAAAAGCTCTAAATTCACCCCATATCACTTTAGATGGTTTTTATCTAATGATCAGTAAGTTTCTCAATGATTGTTTTATAGTTAATGAATTTTCCTAGGGCTTTTGATTTTTTCATGAGAAGGTAAATCCATGTGAAGCTTGTGTAGTCATCAACTAAGATCAAGTAATATCTATATCTTTTGTTACTTGTGATGGGGATAAGACCCCATAAATCTGTATGAATGAGTTTAAGTGGGTTTAGTTTTAATTTCTGTTTCTTTGAAGGTTAACTTATGCATTTTCCCATATTGACATGCCGAGTAAAATGGTATTTTTGTAACTACATTGTATTTATTTTTTATGTTAAAAAGATCTTTACAATTTGATAGTATTTCATTAAGTACTAATACATTAGGGTGCCTTAATTTTTTATGCAACAGTTCTATTGGATTAGTTGGTCTCAAAGTCACATTGTTGATCTCTCTAATAGATTTTTGACTATACACTTGACTATTATTTTGGACTCTATGATAGACTGAGAACATGGACCTTGGATTGATGGTTGTGGAGATGAGATGAGCAGTTGGTAGTTGGCTTGACTCATTTAGTTGACACTGCAGCTGATACAGACTACACTTAGCCACTTTCAGTAGAATCACATTCCCCTGTTTCAGGTCTTTCACCACACAATGAGATTTGTTAAAGTCAACAATAACATCATTATCACTTGCTAGTTTTGATATACTGATCAAATTGTTAGTTATGTTGGGTACTAGCAATATTTCATTGAGTTTAAGTTGTTTGATGTTGTGCAGTGATGTTTGCGCTACCAATGTGTGTAATGAGTAGGTTTTGGCCATTACTAAATGTGAACTATTGATTACCCTTGTAGTGGTTGCTGAGAGTAAGATTGTTGGTGACATAGTTTGTTGCCTTATTGTTAAGGTACCAAGAGTTGTCTCTGGACTTCCAACAGCAGCTGCATATGTTCTCTTTGGCTGTTGTTTCTAATTCATCTTGGGAACAAAGTTTTTCTTGAATCTGTGCTAGCACTTTATTGTCGTGTGCTTTGGCTTAAAGCAAATTTGATAGACCTCATTTGGATTCTTACTTGTAGTTGTCTAAGATTTTCCTTTGTTTTGTGAGCTTGAGTTATTTCTAGGTGAGTTGTTTCCAGGCAGTCCATTGTTCTGATATTGACCACCTTGAAAGTAGTTTCCTTTTGGCTTTCTAGACCAGTTTCTCTTTTGATTCCACCCAGACTGAGCAAAATTTATAGTGAAGCTTGCTAGACTTTTATATAAATAAATTAATGTGTTCTGCTCAAGTCTAAACTCTTGGTTAAGCAATAGAGCATAGACATTTGCCAAGAGTATAGACATCTGCCAAGGGCATTTTGTCTGTTCTTGACGTAACATTCACAAAGACTGAATCATAAGCATTACCAAGACCCCCAAGGATGTAATTTATCAATTCATCATCTGAAATAGCACATCCAACACACCTAAGGGACTCAGTAAGTCCCTTCATTTTCATATAATACTGGGTTATGCTCATGTTTCCCTTCATAGTGGATTGAATGAGACTTTTCAAGTGAATGAATCTTGCCTTTGAGTGTGAGGCAAAAATTCTCTGAAGAGTGGACCAAAGTTGGGAAGGTGTAGTGCACTCAACTACAGCTCCCAACATTGATTCAGAAAGTGATGAGAGCAATCAGGACATCAAGTTCCGGTCTTGCATCAACCAAGTTTGATATTTTGGATTTGTTATCATCATCTATAGTGAATTTTGTTGCGTTGGTGCAGGTTTGCTACCATCTATGAACCCCATCAAACAATTTCCTCTTATGATTGATATTACTTAGGATTTCTATAGAAGATAGTTGCTGTTTGTTAGCTTGATGGGTGTAGAAAACACAAAGGAGTTGGCAGACATGCTGCTTTGAGTAGTTATATTGACAGGATTTGTTGATGTTGAATTGTGTTGTAGAGCTTGAAACCATATGTGATGGCTCTAATACTGAGTTGAAATTATGATATAGTCAAAGTGTAATGTAATCAAGAGAATGTTTGAATGATTTTGGATGAATTTTCATTCAATGTAACAGTATATTAAACTTGTATACAGAGAGTGATTTATATACACCAATTTACAGCATTTCTTAACATCAATGGATGATTTTAGGCTTTACTTTTGTCCTTGAGCAGCATTCACCATTTGATTAGCTTGCATTGTACCTTGAGCAGCAGTCACCATTAGATTAGCTTGCCTTGTACCTTCACCATTGGATCAGCTTGCATTATACCTTCAAGATCCGGATTATTACAGCTCATCAATGAGCCTCCCTTAGATTGCATTTCACCAGCTGCACCAGTACTATTTGAGCTGTCTCTGCTGCAGCTGGTATTGTTGAGGAGTAGTCCTTGAATTTGGCTTGACATGTTCAAACTCGATGAGCCTGATATTTGCCTTCCTGGCTTTTGATCCATATTGCTACTAGATCCTGCTCCAATACTTTCAACAATTACAAACAGAGGAGAGAATATAAGTAAAAAGGGATAATTTTCTACTAAGCTAAAAACTTTGCCTCTTTGAAAACTCATATCCTCTCATGTTCCAGTTTCTTATCAAACATCCACACGGGGGTTTTTAATTTGGGCGTCGGACGGTTTTCACCGGTGAAACCCACCGATAGCTCTGACCGTATTTATCTTGCAGGCGTGCTATTGGTGCGTGGCGGTTAATGAAATTCAGGGAACTTAAACGTCCCAAGTTGCTATCTTCGTACCCTTTTGTTATTACTTAATGTTTCATTTGCCTTTGACCCGTGATTCACTTATAAACGTATTTTTTATTTTATGCAAAAGGAAATATATTTATAAGAGCAGCAATTAAGTTGGAGGATATTAATCATTCATTATAACTGACTATAGATGGTATGGGACCGCATCGTCTCATATTGACTCTGAGATACAGTTAGTGATAATGCATATTTTGCTAGTTCATGTGCTAACCTATTGGCTTCTCTAAGAGTATATAAATTTACACGAGGTTAATAAGTTTAAAAGTTCACAAATAGCATGAAATAATACATCAAACTCAAATACTAAGGGATCAGTAGAGAGAACAACATCTACAACATTCTTGCAATCAAGCTCAAGTTCAAAGTTATTGAGATTAAATTTTTTCGCAAGTTGCAGTCCTCTCTTAGCTGCCAAAGACGCGGCAGCTTCCACTGTAATAGAAGAGCAAACACGCTGCACCAAAGAGCAACCACAATACCTGTAAAATTATGAACTACCACACCAAGATCAATAACACTCTTCTCTCGATCATAAGTGGCATCAATGTTGATCTTAAGAAAACCACATATTGGCCGTTGCCAGCAGACTGAACGCCGGACCGGAGGGGAGCTAAGAGTAATGTTATTTGTCTAAAAATCTTCCAAGTAGGAATTAGCCCACCCCTCCACATTATCTGCACCAACAATAGTAGTTGTCTGTATAAACAAATTTTTCCTAAACCAAATAAGCCACATAATAACAACCTATAACTCCAATTCTAGCACTAAGGTGTTCACAACAGGCTATCGCAAATTCTAAAAAAGAAACCAAGGTTCTATAAGGCACAAACTGTGCAAAACGGGACAAAGAGATCGAATTTATTTCAAGGACTAACTGAACCATAACGCATGTGGAGTAGTCTCATAGCATAATGAGCAAAAAGGACAGACATCCACAACTGGTACCCAATTTATCAACAATTTCGCAAAGGATAGCCAATTGTGAGATGCCTTCCAAAGAAAAATCATCACTTTGGTCGGATGTAGAGGCCCCAAAGAGATTTTCATCAATCACGCATGCTAGAATCCTGAGAGCAAGAACCTGCAGAATGAAGCCTAAAAGCCAGTCAATAGCCACTTTCACAATAAACTGCCCCCGTTTATCAAAATACCAAATTAACTGATCGGACTCACCTTTAATCACTGACGGTATACTCAAAATAGCGTCCGCATCCTTTTGATCAAAAGTGCTGTGTTAACAAAAAGTAAAAACAAATCGTGTTTGTTGACCAAATTTTTGGCATCAATAAACTTTTTTTTCAAGATTATATTAATTGTATTCTATAATAATTTGGTAAAGAAGGCTTTAAATATAGGCATTCAAAATAATTTTCATTTATTTAAAAAATTATGTTTATTAAAGTCACAATGCTACAATTGCAAATGCAGCCTCAATGTTTAGAATTAAACAATTAAGCTATCTGTTTTAAATATGTTAAGGCCAATAAAATGTAGCATTTTTTTTAGAAATAAAATATATGGGAAATAGTCACACTCGTAGCCATTAAAATTTGCCAATTTAAATTTTGTGAGATATTTTACACAGAGTCAAGTTTGCAAACGAATAAAGAAAGCTAAGCAACATAAGAAAATATTGGAGTTATGATATTTATAACGCAATAAAATAAAATATAATTTTTTTAATTTTTATTTTTATTAAATAAAATCTTTTTTATCTTGAAATTTTATGAATATATGGGTTTGATATTCTTTTAAAAAAAAATTATTAATAGAAAATATACCTTAAATTCATGCTTAATATTTTTTTACCAAAAGATTCAAAATTAAGTTTCTTGTACTACAATGAGAGGAAGAGTGAGTTTCTAATTTTTTTTCTTCTAAAATAAAAGTTCATATTCTAAGAGAGAGTGTTTTTTTTTTTTTTACATATGTTATACTTGTATTGTATTTCTTACCTTAATATTCTTCTTTTTTATAATGTCTTTAAAATAATAATAAACTATTATTATTTTAATTTATTAATTAAATTATTATATCTTAAAAAGTGACTTAATACATGTGAACCATATAGAGCCTCATTCTTTGTAATTAACGTATAATACCCAATAATTGAGTATTACAAGACTTTTAAAATAAGCAGATTAATTTTTTTTAATAAAAGGAAAATATTAAAATAAAATATAATCTTTTGATAATTTCAAAAATTATCCTTAAAATTTTACATATAATATCTTAAATTATATTTGGATAAGATATTAATCTAAAATTAATTAATCTTTAATTAATTAATTTTATCCAAATATAAAATATACATATTTTAAAAATTATTTTTTTAAACACAAACAATTTGTGTAATAATACAATCCCTTCTTAATTATTCATTGTAATAACTAGAGATGTGGTATTGGGGATTTATGGACCTATAATTTTAAACTCTAATAAATTTTGGATAATTAATTAAACTCTTTAATTAATTAATCTATTTTATTAATTTCAGTGTTATTTCACTAAAATTTTGGCATTACACTCTTGAAATTGTAGATATGATTTACTCAAAAAACCTAAAATAATCTATTGATTTAACCACTACATACAATTTAGAGCTAGGCCAATTATAATTTTAGCCTTGTTACAAATTAATTCATCAGTAAATAGTTAATTAGTAACCTCATTACAAATTGAGTGCTCTAATTATTCAATTTCAGAATTAACCCTCAAGGGAATCTTTTTTCTAACTTTCGTTAGGAATGAATTTAATATTTATAAATCACATTCCCAATTGCTTATCTTACTATGGCACTAAAACACAATTGTTTTACAATAACGAGTATTTCAAATGATACAATAACACGAACAAGAGTTTATGATCACTCAGGATTGATGTTGATTTGCATATGATCATCAGTTGACATTATTTGAATTTTTGTTAATAATGGTATTTTATATAAGAATTTAAATTCTGTCTGGTCCAGTCATATATAATTATATCATATAAAGTACCTCTATAATAATATTACTACATTAGTGATCCAGATAAAATCACCACATTCTTAATGTATGTAGACTGCATTAGTAATATATAATTAAAGATCCTAAACTTTACTTAATTTATTACGAACTTTTTTCTAATTATTATTCATAACCTTAATTCTTTTGTATATGACAATTATATACTAAGGTTATAATTACATAAATAAACAAGAGATTTTCTGATATTTACATTATAAAATTATGAACACTTTTCAAGTATAAAATTGTAACTTTATTTATTTCTTAAAAACAGTATAAATACATGCTTTTAGGGCATTATCCCTAATAATCTACCACTTGCCTTAAAATAGGTGATACATGTCTTTTAAACTCTTGTCATTCACATGACTCCAATCAGGTGATATTTCCTCTCTATATGCTTTGTTCTCTTTTGTAGCTCCTGGGTTCCTTCGAATTCGCCATTTCTCCATTGTTGTCATAGTAAAGGGTCAACGATTTATCCATATTTGCTTATTTAGTGAAAAACTTCCTAAGCCATACTGCTTATTTAGATGCTTCACAACGTGCTATGTATTCAGTCTATATGGTTGATTTAGTAGTGCTGGATTATTTTACACTTCTCCAGACTATAGCTCTGCTACATAGAGTAAACATTGACCTAAACGTTGACTTTTAACTGTCTTTGTTTGATTAAAAATCAGAATCAATGTAACCAATGAGGTTCAGGTCTTATCTTGAATACACAAGCATACATTTTTTTCGTTCTTTGAAGATACTTGAGAACGTGCTTTACTGTAATCCAATGAGCCAATCCAGAGTTGGATTGATAATAATTGACTATTCCCATTATATAGCAAATGTCAAACTTCATTCAAAATAAAATGTACATAAAGCTGCCAACTGTTAAGGTATAGGGAACCCATCTCATATCTTCTACCTCTTGAGGTGTCTTCGGACACTGCTTCTAGAAAGAACAATTGCATGTCAAGTTGGTAGTTGACCATTCTTGGAATTCTGTATCAAAAATCGCATAAGCACTTTATCAATATACAATGCCTGAGACAGTGCTAATAGTATATTTTTATGATCTCGAATAATTTTGATCCCAAGGACATAACTTGTCTCTCTTAAATATTTTATTTGAAAGTGCTTAGCTAGTAACTTTTTTTTATGTAGAATAGTATTTCTACATCATTCTCAATGAGTAGAATATCATCCACATAAAGTACTAAGAAAACCACATTTTTATTTTTGATGTACTAGTATACATAAAGTTAATTAACATTTTGCTCGAAACCATAAGATTTGAGCGTCTCATCAAATCTTAAGTTCCAATACCTCAAAGCTTGCTTAAGTCCATAAATGAATTTGAGTAACTTGCAGATTTTTTGCTTCTGGCCTTCTGCCATGAACCCCTCTAGTTGTACCATATAGATGCTTTCTTCAAGATAATCATTAAAAAAAAAAAACTGTCTTGATGTTCATTTGTCATATCTCATAATTGATTCATACTGCAATGGATAAGAGAATGTGAATGGTTTTGAGTATGGCTATTGGTGAGAAAGTCTCCTTATAATCGACTTCCTCTTTTTGGGTATAATCCTTTGCTACCAATCTTACTTTAAAAGTCTCTACTTTCTTATCTACGCCAATTTTCTTCTTAAAGATCTATTTACACCCAATAGGCCTGACATCTTTAGATGGATCTATATTCTCCCAGATTGAATTGGAGTACATAAACTTTATTTCTTGGTTCATGGCTTCTTGCCATTTTTCTTTATCAAAATCTTTAATTGTATATCTTTATATCAATATATTATATTGGCTTGTGTCAGATACAACTACTTTTGCCTCTCTCTCATCTTTGGAATGAGAAGGTAATCTCATTATCCTTATACTACGTTAAGGTTCTAAGGGGTTCTGATCAGAATTGGTGGTTACCTAACTTTATTGTTCACTAACTATTGACAGTGAAGGTCTGATTTGAACAGAAAGCATTTCCTCTTGTACAATCTTACTACGAGGTTTGAAATTTGCTATATAATCATTTTAAAAAAAGTGGTGTTTATTGATACAATCACTTTTTTTTCTTTAAGACTATAAAACATACATTTTCTTGTGCCTTTTGGGTAGCCTGAAAATATAAAAATTTATCTTCGATTTTAGCTTTCTAGTATTTCCTTTTAGCACATATGCCGAAAATCCTCATTTACTAAAATGGCGTAAACTAGGTTTGCTACCATTCTACATCTCTAAAGGTGTACTTTGGATAAATTTAGAGGTACCACATTCAAAATATAAGCCGTGGTCTATAGTGTTTATTCCCAAAATGAGAGTGATAGAGAAGAGTGGCTCATCATAGACCTAACCATATCTAGCAAAGTTCTATTTCTTATTTCTACATAACTATTTTACTGCGGTGTTCTAGATGCTTTGAGTTGGGATAGAATACCATGCTCTAGCAAGTAATCCTTGAACTCTATGTCAAGGTACTCCTATCCTCTATAACATCGAAGGGTTTTAAGTGTTTTATCTAATTGCTTTTCAGCTTCTGTTATAAATTCTTTGAACTTTTTAAAAGTCTTAGTTTTTTTTTTTTGCATTAGATAAATATAACTGAATCTCGAATAGTCATTAATAAATGTGACAATGTATTCGCAACCGCCTCTTCATTATAAGTTAAAATGGATTGTTGATGTCAATATGTACAAGTTGAAGTGGTTCTTTGGC
This sequence comes from Ailanthus altissimus, assembly GCA_946807835.1. NCBI lineage: Eukaryota > Viridiplantae > Streptophyta > Magnoliopsida > Sapindales > Simaroubaceae > Ailanthus > Ailanthus altissimus. The sequence continues at coordinate 8,892,198 of OX327691.1, read as the reverse complement.
TCTTTCACCCTTAGTTGAGAAGGGACCCTCTAAATAGACTTATATACAAGAAGAGTACCAATATTTAGCTCTCTTAAAAGACCATCATTTATTAACCTGTTGATCTTATCTCAATTAAGATGACCTAATCTAAGATGCCAAAGATACGTGTCATTACTTGGACAAACCTTTTGTCTTTCAGTTGATTTAGGATGTTCAACTCTAAATAATTTAGAATTAAGCAGTGAGGGATCATCGAGTCTAAAAATATAAAGCTCAGTATTTAATTTCCTATGAAAAATATCTAACTATTTCTACAAGTAATAATCTCATTATTATAAAAAGAAATATTAAATAATTGTTCATGCAACTTAGAAACAGAAATCAAATTCCTTCTGAATCTAGGAATAAAAAACATGATTAAAAGTAAAAAATTTGTTCCTAAAATTTAATCGAGCCACTCTTAATACTAAAACCATAATGACTGCCCCATTGCCAACCTATATGGTAAAGTCTCTATTGTCGAGTTCTCTAAAAGAGTTAAGCATCTGAATGGAAGAACAAATATGGTTAGTGGCTCTTGAATGAATTATCCAAGGAGATAATTCATTTTCTATTTATATTTACTTTTGTTCTTTTTTTCCTTCAGCTAGGAGGGGTACCTTTTACAGTTTCTCTTTTAATACCATTCGACTCAGCAATGGAAATATTATCCTTTCTTTACTTTTGAGTTATTCTTTTTGCTTTTTACCTTCATTAGAAGTCTACCTTCTTCTTGTTTTTATCCAGTAGGTGATGATTTTCAATGTGCAAGTTTACTTAGAGAAGTTTACCCTGTGTATAAACAGTAAACCTTTCTAAATGCCTTGTGTATAGTAATATGGTCTTATTCAGACCATGATAGTTACATGTCATACTTTTGTTAGCTTTTACAGGCACACACATTAACTCTTAACATTCTTTTAATGGACTATATAAGTTGGTGAAGGGAATAATAGAAATTAGATTACAACAAGACTCTGGGAACTTGATTAGATTTTGCTCTCAATTGTATTTTGGCCAAATTACTACCCATTAACTATCTTTTGGTCCAAGTTTTGTCAGTGTTTCATGGTTAAAAGTTTTGTGATATTTTTCATGTTGACGTAGTTATACCTTTGGTAATGAAAGGGTATAAGGATTATAGCAGATGTCAAGTTACATATTACTTATAGAAAGAAAAAATATTAGGATGAGACCGTTGCTTATTTTGTTTATATTGGAGACCAAATATACTTATGAAATTTGAGAAGTCTTGTTCTGATGCATTAGAGATTTGCTAGTGATCGAAAGTTTTCCAAGAAAGTAGTGATAGTGCTCAGAAATGAAAAGATGACTTAAGAATTTAAATTTCCAAAAACTAAAAATAAATAGAGATAGATAAGCTTGTTGCATATTGGTTTCTTCATTTTTCTTGTCTATTGGTTTGGCTCTTATCTCTTACTTACCTTTTCTACACACTTAATAAATTCAATTTAGCTTACTTGGATTTGTATGTTATCCAAGGTCACTGCCAAGTCATTCTCATGTCTTCTTAGTTGATGCACATATGACATGGTTTGTTGGGAATAAATTTTCCTCTTCTTATTGCTTTTAAAGGAAGTTAGCTTAGCTTCAGCAATGTTTACCTAAGCTTCTTTAGGCTTATCTGATATAGCCTCAAACATTTACAGTTCATTAAGTAGCTGTGTCATACTATATGATAGCTTGTTCATAACATAGTTTATTTTGGATTGCGAAAATGCTGGAGTAAGAAACTCTAGAATGATAATGACTTCGGTATTTTCATCCATGATGGCTTCATAGATCTCTGCCTGATTCATTAGGTTGATCATGTTCAAAACATGCTCATGCATAAGAACTTCTTTCTTCATTTTAGTGTTCATGTAGCTACAAGTAGCTTCATGGCGGCTTTGTTTCGATTGCTAGCCAAACATCACTTGAAGAGAATCTCATATCTAATATATGGATCTCTAACTGCTCATGCTTCATCCTGAACATGTCGCTCATACTGGCAAGCATATAGCAACGGACTTTATTATTGGCCTGTATCCATTTCTCATACTACTCTCGTACATTACAAGGCGTATTGACTATAGGTTCCAAAGAACATCTTTCATGAGGACGAACTTTTGGTCTTCACAGATTATGTAATATATAATCCTCATTAGTAGTATTGGCTCCTAAATTTCGGTATAGAGTAGTAATGAAGACACCGTAGGGTTACTCAATTTTAACCCTATTAGAAATTTTTTTTACGGTGCGCGTGAGAGATATTAGACCTAATTTGGTAATTTCACACTCGGTCAGAGCGTCGGACGACCCTCGAATATTTTTGGAATTTTTCACTATTGGCTTGGAAAAAGGAAATTTTAAATTACTACATGAATTTCTATTTAAGGGTTATGTATGGAAAAAGCCTTTGTTGAGAAACACAATCCATATATTACAGAATAGACTAATTAGAAACAATCTCATGGATTGCCAAGTTGGAAATTCTAGTTAATTGCTTGGACTATTCTAACTAGATAGTTACAAATGAACCAATTAAATACTTAGTTTTCAACCAATGGCAAATTAGAAATTTAGAGTAAGTTGAAGGGCAAATTGATCTTTTAAGGGAGAATTATATATATGATAGAAGTGTGTAAAAATTTCAAGTGATCAAAAGCACAACACATAGAGCAAAAAAGAGAAAAATTTGTGCAAAAGAAGAAGGGGCTGCTACAGTGAAATTTCAATTTTTTTTAATGATTTTTTCATGCTTAATCAAGCTAAAATAAGGTCACATACCAGTTCCTAAGATCAATTGAAGCCTCCATTAGTGAAATTTCAAGAAAAAGAGGTAAGAAAAGCATTGTTTTGTGAGATTGATATATGAACTTTCAAGATTGTTTCAATTGATGTTCTTGTGTGTATTCTTGGTTTAGAATGAGTTGAATTCTAGTGTGGAGCTTGAAGGAGTCATCAAATTGAAGAAATTGGTAACGTAAGAATTAAGGTTTTGGGTGATTTGGATGTAGAGACTTTAATTGGTTATAATTAGGGCATTAGAATGAAATTGGCTTGATTTCGATGCAATTGGAACAAGAAATTAAAAAAAGAAATGTGTTGGAACATAGGGTGAAATTCTGCCACTTTAGGGAAGTTAGGGATTGAGTTGTGTTTTGGTTGAATTGTGATGTATAAATGGTGCCTTTTGTAAATTGAATGTATATGGTTGATGGAAAAATAAAAAATAAAGAAAATGGGACATAATTGTCCATTTTGAAAAGGTATAGGGAAACTATGTCCAATCGAAGTTATAAGGTGTTAAGAAATTTTCAAGGCGTCGAATGGTGAATTAGACAAGATTGAATGGCTTCGTAAATAAAAATCGAAAAGTAGTATCCATTCGGGCTTTGTATGCCGATTAGATTGTTTAGTAGTTATATGAGATTCTAGCATTCGATTTGGTTCTAAATTTCATTTATGGCGTGTAGGTGAAGTAAATCGAGACCGGTAATGGGAGCAGAAATCCGTAGTGAAATTGAGCTTGGAGCGATTGTGAGTGAAAACCTATCATTTTGTTTATCTTTCATTTATTATGTTTTCGCATAATGAAATTGTTTATTTTAAGAGCTTTTAGTATATAGAAATGATTTATGATTTTGAAATATATCCATAGATATGCATTTACATGTTCGGTTTAAGAAACAGTTTTAAAACTACTACATTAGTTTCAAAGGCCATTGGTACTCTTAGATTATAGTGGTGGTGATTATATTTGACCCGGTCGGTATATCCCGTACACATGGGCAGGTTTTGGGGTATGTCACTAACTCTAAAAAGTCAGGATGTTGAGTCATGTGAGTCGCTCTATGTGTATGGGGTATTGTCTCGCTATATGTATGCGATGTAGAATTTTGCTGCATAGCCAGTGAGATGTCTTGAGATGTCTTGAGATGTCATTGTGGGTGCTGCTAGTTGAAGTACCCCATGACCTACTCACGTGTGCGGTGCTAGTTGAGTCACTACGTGAGTATAAAGTTTTAGGGTTACCATTGGTACAGTTTAGAAAAATAAATGGCCGAGCAAGGGCTTTAATAGTTTTCAATTAACCAATTGCATATTATGTATTTATATGCACATGCTAGTTATTATGTTGTAATGATTTTAGATATTGTTTTTCGAAGATGTAAATAAAATCCGCTCAGCAAGATTTTATCGGCATATGATGTTAGAAATCGTTTTACAACTTTATACCAGTTTTAGAAGCATGATTTATGCATGTCTTTTAGAATTTAATATCTATGCAGAATGTTATTTTATTTGAAATCTTAAATGCACTCACTGAGCTCTTTTAGCTCACTCGTTTTGTATTTTATGTTTTCTAAACCCCTTTCCCAGGTGCAGGTCTCAGTACGCCAGCTGCTGATTCTCCTATTGCTGATTAGTGGGCCAAATCTGAAGATTAATTTGTACATGTAAATGTGCTAAATAACACTCTTTTTGCTTTCAGATAGTAGTTCTAGATTTCTGCATTGTACATATTTTTTTGATAACCAAGAAGAGATTTTGATATTTTGATGATCGTTTCACTTTTTATCAGTATTCCAGTTTTATGATTATAATGAATTATTGAGTTGAGTTGAATTTGTTTGGAAAGGACCGGAGGTCCTATTTGCCAGTATTGAGAAGTGGTTTATTTATAGAAGTGTAATTCTTTGTAGGTTTTGTACTGAATATTTTGAAAAATAGGGGAAACTCTGTTCTTTTTTTTAAAAAAAAATTAAGATGTTATTTTCATGTTTATCCCACAATTTTCTCAGTAATAGCAAGAAATAGAAAGGGGTTCGCATCACGAAATTTCTCAACTTACCCATTTATATTCTGAGGAACTTCCGTCGGGGTGTTCGACAGGGCCGCTGGGATCTACTGTAGAGGGTTTCTAGCTGGGTCTTGTCAAAGTGGTATCAGAGCATGATTTTTGAAGTCTTAGTTAAAAAGTTTATTTTTAGAATTAGATTCTTGAAATTGCATACATATTTTTCTAAGTTTAGTAAATTGAATTCTTTGCATTTGATAATCAATTGCATCACTAAATTTATAGAAAATATGCATTGTCGTAGAGGCCCATGTACTAGGAGAGCAGTTGCGGAGGCTCTTGCATCTGAAGAGGAGCAGGGGAATGAGTCGGTAAATGTTCTTATACCTCAGACCCCTCATGAGTCATCTCAACCTGCTGAGTCAGAGGGTGAAAACGTGAATATAGCTCAGATGGCCCAGATACTAGCAGCAGCAATCCAACAATCGAAAGAGACTAGAGTGTCCATTAAGCGCGCTAAGAAATTGGGTGCTAAGCCGTATGATGGTACCGGAGACCCTGAGAGAGCCATATCTTGGTTAGAGAACAATGAAGAAATTTTTCAGGTTATGAGATGTACTAAAGAACAGATGGTGGTATACTCCGCATTTCTATTGAAAGAAAGAGCGAAAGATTGGTGGAATGCCTTGTAAATGAGGAATGCCAATAAGGTGTCTTGGGCACTTTTCAAAGAGAAATTTTTGAATAAGTTCTACCCCAAAAGTTATAAAGATACGAAGATAGAATAGTTCTTCAAGATGGAACAAGGCTCTTTCTCGGTGGCATAGTATGAGAAGAAGTTTTCAGAGCTCTTCCGTGCCGTTCCCTTTATAGCTGATAATGAAGAGCAAAAGGCTAACCGATTTATAATGGGTCTCAATCCTCGGATCAGGGCGTACGTGGTATTGGTAGCCTACATTCAGTATGGAGCATTGGTGAAAGCTGCAACTCGGGTTGAAAGAAACATGACGGCCATCCCTAGACCGAAACAGCAGGGCTAGAAAAGAGGATGGTCAGGTGGTTCTCGAGGAGGACTGAGTAAATTCACACGAATAGAGGAGAGATCTATATGGTCTAGCAGTCAAAAGCCAAGCCACGGAGCTTAATCCAGCCAAGCGTCCGTTAGGCAACCATCGACCGAATTTTGAAGCACTAAGGAGAGTGGGAAGAATTTTTTGGTGTGTAATAAATATGGTAAGGTCCATCCGGAGAAGTGTAGGAAGGGGACTACCGATTGTTATAAGTATGGTCAAGAGGGCCATTACATGAGAGATTACCCGAATAATGGAGCAAGCAGTAAGCCAGAAGATAGAACCACCAGCTCCTGGACAAACTAGTGGTGGCCGAGGACAGATTCAAGGTGGTCCCTAATTTAGAAGGTTGAGCGGCTCGAGCCAGCCTAATAGGGGATCCGATCGAGGAGGATCTTTCGAAGTACCGTAAGGCAGACCTCATACACAGGCTAGGGTATTTGCAGTAACCCAGTAGAAGGCGGATGCTACTCCAGAGGTTGTGATAGGTACGATGTCAATTTTTGATCGAGATGCTTATGTACTGATAGATCCTAGAGTGACCTATTCTTTTATTTCTATAGAGTTTACTGCAAAAGTTAGTAGAGTGCCTAAGTTATTAGATTGTAAAGTAGTAGTATCTCTTCCTATATGAGACTCTATTGTAGCAGAAATGATGTATAAGGGTAGTAAAATCAGTATTGAGGGCCAAGAGTTTATAGCAGATTTGATTTTGCTGGCCATCAGTAAGTTCGATATGATCTTGAGGATGGACTGGTTATCTAAATATCGAGCCTCAGTGGATTTTTTTTGGAAAGAAATCAAATTATGTAGCTCAGGGGGAGCGGAAGTCATTTTCTGTGCAATGCGAAAATAACTTCCCGCCAGTATGGTGTCGGTAATAAGGGTAAGAAAGATGCTTCGAAAGTTGTATCAGGGGTACTTACTCTATGCCATAGACGTAAGAGATGGTGGAACAAAATTGGAGGATATTTCAGTGGTTAGAGAGTTTCTAGATGTATTGCCAGAGGATCTTCCGGACTTACCTCCAGATAGAGTTTAAAATAGAAATGGCCCCTGAAACGTAACCAATTTCTAAAGCACCAAACAGAATGGCTCCTTCAGAACTGAAAGAACTGAAGGTTCAGCTAGAAGAGTTGGTGAATAAGGATTTTATCAGACCGAGTACTTCTCTTTGGGGGGCACCAGTTTTATTTGTAAAGAAGAAAGACGGAAGTATGAGATTATGTATTGATTATAGGGAACTGAATAAGGTAACAATGCGTAATCAATATCTACTCTGAAGAATTGATGATTTGTTTGATCAACTACATGGAGCCAGAGAATTTTTCAAGATAGAGGTTAGGTTATCATCAACTGAAAATTCAGGAGGAAGATGTTCCCAGGACGACCTTTAGGACCCGATATGGGCATTACGAATTCTTGATTATGCCTTTTGGACTGATTAATGCCCTGGCCGCTTTTATGGATCTCATAAACAGAGTTTTTCAATCCTATTTAGATCAATGTGTGATAGTATTTATTGATGATATACTGGTTTATTCAAGCAGTTAGGAAGAGCACGCAGAATATCTGAAGATTGTTTTACAAACCTTAAGGGAGCATTGGCTATATACCAAACTCAGTAAATGTCAGTTTTGGTTAGATAGGGTTGCATTTTTTGGGCATGTAATCTCTGCAGAAGGGGTAACAGTAGATTCCCAAAAGATTGAAACCATAGTGAATTGGTGACAGCCCACGAATGTGACGGAGGTTCGTAGTTTCTTGGGTTTGGCTGGATATTATAGGAAGTTTATAAAGGGATTTTCAAAGATAGCCACTACTTTGACTAAACTAACCCGGAAAAAAGAGAAGTTTGTATGGTCAGAAGCGTGCCAACAGAGTTTTGAAGAGTTAAAGTGAAGGTTGACTTTGGCCCCAATGCTTACACTTCCGTCGGGGAAGGATAAATTTATCATATATTGTGATGCTTTCAGACAGGGTCTAGGTTGTGTGCTGATGCAGAAGGAGAAAGTAATAGCCTATGCTTCCAAACAATTAAAGAAGCATGAACAAAATTATCCTACACATGACCTAGAATTAGCTATAGTAGTTTTTGCTCTAAGAATTTGGAGGCATTATTTGTATGGGGTTCCTTGCAAGATCTTTACGGATCATAAGAGCCTGTAGTACTTATTCACCTAGAAAGAATTGAATATGAGACAGAAAAGGTGGCTGGAGCTTATTAAAGATTATAAGTGCACCCTGGAGTACCATCCGAAAAACGCTAATGTGGTAGCAGATGCTCTCAGTAGAAAGTTTGTCGATTCAATAGCACATTTGAAGGTCGCATATCTATCAATGTTGATAGAATTGAGGTCTTTAGGTTTAAAATTAGAATTGTCAGATTCATGAGCACTATTAGGCACATTGCAGGTCTGTCTGATACTGATTGATCGAATCAAAGAATTACAGACTCAAGATCCATAGGTAGTTAAATTGAAGGGTGAAATCAAGTCTGGGCAACGGAAGGATCTTTCAGTAACCGAGGATGGAGTGGTAACGTTGGGTTAGAGATTATATGTTCTGGATGTAAATGAGTTAAGAAGAGAGATTATGAAAGAAGCTCATTCTTCTGTATATGCTATGCATCCAGGGAGCACAAAGATGTATTGTACGCTACAAGAGCACTATTGGTGGAAGGGTATGAAGAAAGATATAGTCGAATTTGTCTCAAGATGCCTAACTTGCCAGCAGGTAAAAGCTAAACATTAAAAACCTGCAGGACTTTTGTAACCCCTTTCGATTTCGGAGTGAAAATGGAAGAGAATAATGATGGACTTTGTGATAGGACTTTCGCGTAGCCAGAGAGGCAATGACGCTAATTATTGATAGACTGACGAAATCTGCCCATTTTCTACCCATTAGAAGCTGTTATTTTTTAGATAAATTGGCCAGTTGTATGTAGATAAGATGGCATGACCCCATGGTGTTCTAGTATCCATTATGTCGGACAAGGATCCACGGTTCACTTCTCGATTTTAGCCCAACTTATAAAAGCTCTAGGCACTAGTTTGAGTTTCAGTACGGCCTTTCATCCACAGATAGATGGTCAGTATGAACGGATAATTCAGATACTCGAGGATATGCTTAGAGCTTGCATTATGGAGTTTAAGGGGAGTTAGGATACTTATCTGTCGCTAATGGAGTTCGCCTACAATAATAGTTATCAGACTAGCATCGGGATGGCACCATATAAAGCATTGTATAGAAGGAAGTGTAGAACTCTAGTTTATTGGGATGAGGTAGGTGAAAGGAAGCTGATCGGCCCATAAATTGTCCAGATTACTTTGAAAAAGATTCAAGTTATTAGGAAGAGATTGAAAATAGCCAATGATAAACAGAAGAGTTATGCAGATAACAGGAGAAAAGACTTGGAGTTTCAGATTAGTGATAAGGTTTTTCTGAAGATATTACCATGGAATGGAGTACTAAGATTCGAGAAGCGAGGAAAGATGAGTCCTCGATACATTGGGCCGTACGAGATAGTTGAAAGAATTGGGAATGTTGCATATCGTCTGTGATTACCAGAAGATCTGGCTAGAATCCATGACGTGTTTTACGTTTCTATGCTTCGTAAGTATTTAGTAGATTCTTCGCACATCCTAAGGGAACAGTTAGTAGAATTGAAAGAGAATTTGACCTACGAAGAGAAGCCTGTGCAAATATTAGACCGAAAAGAGCAAGTGCTTCGTAATAAAAGCATTCCCTTAGTAAAGGTGTTACAGATGAACCATGGAGTAGAAGAAGCCACGTGGGAACGTGAAGATTATATACAAGTACAACATCTCCACCTCTTCGAGACAGGTACAATTTAAATTTTAAGGACGAAATTTATTTTAAAGAGGGGTAAAAGTATAATATCTAATCCCCATTAGTAGTATTGGCGCCTAGATTTTGGTATAGAGTAATGAAGACACCGTGGGGTTACTCGATTTTAACCCAATTAGAAATATTTTTTTTATGGTGCACGTGAGAGATATTAGACTTAATTTGGTAATTTCACACTCAGTCAGAGCGTCGGACAACCCTAGAATATTTTTAGAATTTTTCACTATTGGCTTGGAAAAAGGAAATTTTAAATTACTACATGAATTTTTATTTAAAGGTTATGTATAGAACAAGCATTTGTTAAGAAATACAATCCATAACAATTACAGAATGGACTAATTATAAACAATCTCATGGATTGCCAAGTTGGGAATTCTAGTTAGTTGCTTGGATGCTTGGATTATTCTAACTAGATAGTTACAAAGGAACCAATTATATACTTAGTTTCTAACTAATGAAAAATTAGAAATTTAGAGTATGTTGAGGGGCAAATTGGTCTTTTGAGGAAGCACTATATATATGGTAGAAGTGTGTAGAAATTTCAAGTGATCAAAAGTACAACACATAGAGTAAAAGAGAGCAAAATTCGTGCAAAACAAAAGGGGGCTGCTACAGTGAAATCTTAGTTTTTTTTTCATGATTTTTTCATGCTTAATCATGCTAAAATAAGGTCACATACTAGTTCCTAAGATCAATTGAAGCCTCCATTAGTGAAAATTTAAGAAAAAGAGGTAAGAAAAGTATTGTTTTGTGAGATTGATATGTGAACTTTCAAGATTGCTTCAATTGATGTTCTTGTGTGTATTCTTGGTTTAGAATGAGTTGAATTCTAGTGTGGAGCTTGAAGGAGTCATCAAATTGAAGAAATTGGTAAGGTAAGAATTAAAGTTTTGGGTGATTTGGATGTAGAGACTTCAATTGGTTATAATTAGGGCATTAGAATGAAATTGGCTTGATTTCGATGCAATTGGAACAAGAAATTAAAAAAAGAAATGTGTTGGAACATAGGGTGAAATTCTGCCACTTTAGGGAAGTTAGGGATTGAGTTGTGTTTTGGTTGAATTGTGATGTATAAATGGTGCATTTTGTAAATTGAATGCATATGGTTGATGGAAAAATAAAAAATAAAGAAAATGGGACATAATTGTTCATTTTGAAAAGGTAAAGGGAAACTATGTCCAATCGAAGTTATAGGGCGTTAAGAAATTTTCAAGGCGTCAGATGGTGAATTAGATAAAATTGAATGGCTCCGTAAATAAAAATCGAAAAGTAGTATCCATTCGGGCTTTGTATGCCGATTAGATTGTTTAGTAGTTATATGAGATTCTAGCATTCGATTTGGTTCTAAATTTCATTTATGGCGTGTAGGTGAAGAAAATCGAGATCGGTAATGGGTGCAGAAATCTGTAGCGAAATTAAGCTTGGAGCAATTGTGAGTGAAAACCTATCATTCTGTTTATTTTTCATTTATTATGTTTTCACATAATGAAATTGTTTATTTTAAGAGCTTTTAATGCATAGACATGATTTATGATTTCGAAATATATCCATAGATATGCATTTACATGTTCGGTTTAAGAAACAGTTTTAAAACTACTACATTAGTTTCAAAGGCCATTGGTACTCTTAGATTATAGTGGTGGTGATTATATTTGACCCGGTCGGTATATCTCATACACATGGGCAGGTTTTGGGGTATGTCACTAACTCTAAAAAGTCGGGATGTTGAGTCATGTGAGTCCCTTTATGTGTACGGGGTATTGTCTCGCTATATGTATGCGATGTAGAATTTCGCTGCATAGCCAGTGAGATGTCTTGAGATGTCATTGTGGGTGTTGCTAGTTGAAGTACCCCATGGCCTACTCACGTGTGCAGTGCTAGTTGAGTCACTACGTGAGTATAAAGTTTTAGGGTTACCATTGGTACAGTTTAGAAACAAAATGGCCGAGCAAGGGCTTTAATAGTTGTCGATCAACCAATTGCATATTATGTATTTATATGCAGATGCTAGTTATTATGTTGTAATGATTTTAGATATATTTTTTTTTAAGATGTAAATAAAATCCGCTCGGCAAGATTTTATCGGCATATGATGTTAGAAACCGTTTTACAACTTTATACCAGTTTTAGAAGCACGATTTATGCATGTCTTTTAGAATTTAATATCTATGCAGAATGTTATTTTATTTGAAATTTTAAATGCACTCACTGAGCTCTTTTAGCTCACTCGTTTTGTATTTTATGTTTTCTAAACCCCTTTCCCAGGTGCAGGTCTCCGTACGCCAGCTGCTATTTCTCTTATTGCTGATTAATGGGCCAAATTTGAAGATTAATTTGTACATGTAAATGTGCTAAATAACACTCTTTTTGCTTTCAGATAGTAGTTCTAGATTTGTGCATTGTACATATTGTTTTGATAACCAAGAAGAGATTTTGATATTTTGATGATCGTTTCACTTTTTATCAGTATTCCAGTTTTATGATCCTAATGAATTATTGAGTTGAGTTGGATTTATTTTGGAAAGGACCGGAGGTCCTATTTGGCAGTATTGAGACGTAGTTTAGAAATAGAAGTGTAATTATTTGCAGGTTTTGTACTAGATTTTTAAAAAAACAGAGGAAACTCTGTAATTAAGATGTCATTTTCATATATATTTTAAGATTTTGTCAGTAATAGCAAGAATTAAAAAGGGGTTTGCCTCGCAAAATTTCTTAACTTAGTTATATTCTGAGGAACTTCCATTGAGGTGCCCGGTAGGGCCGCTGGGATTTACTATAAAAGGTCTCGGGCCGAGTCCTTTCAGATTAGCATAATATTTATATTGCTATTCCATTTAAAAAGCTATCAACAATCAAATTTTCAAATTACATAATAGGTACAGGCACGTAGGCCTATTTGAACATGATCTTCTAAAGTTTATTACAAGCTCATTCTAATTTTCTTTGTAATTTGGTATGTGTGGGCTTAAGAACATTTATTGTGCCTATTGTATATCTTTGCAAAGTAGTCCAACCTATGGACATTTTTTCTATAAAAACTTATCCATAAAAACCTAAACATTAAAGGAATCAAAATCCAATTTTATTTGCGCTTCCAAATCCAAGAGAAAGCTTTTTGTTGCCCTAATTGCATCTACGGCAGCAACATGAAAGCTGCTGCTCATGGTGCCGGCCACCAAAAGTAGCAGCCACTGATAGTCTTCAGCTAGTAGAGCCATAAGTGGCGCAACTAGCAATGATTGGTAGTTGCGTCACTTATGGCACGCATGTGTTGGGCATGGGCAGAGGCCAAAACAATTATTTTTATTTTCATAAAATTTTCAATGAAACTCATTGCTTTTCATTTACATGGCCAAGGCCATCCTTGCACGGTGTCAATGGGTACTTTGCCTACTGCCTCTTCGTCTTTTTCATGCAATTTTAAAAAAAAATTAATTTTATCTCTTCCTTTCCACATGAAGCCTCCAACAATATATTGTATATATATGTATATATATATATATATATATATTACACAAATCCTATACAGTTTACACAATTTTGATTTAATTATTATCATTTTAATTTAATAATTTAATTAATAACATTGATTATTTAAATTATTATCTCTTAAAAGGAGACTTAATACATGTGAACCATATAGAGTCTCATTTTTTGTGGTTAACGTATAATACTCAATAATTGAGTATTATAAAATTTTCAAAATAAAATAGTCTTTTAATAAAAGAAAAATACTAAACTAAAATAAAATCTTTTGATAATTTTAAAAATTATTATTAAGATTTTATCCATTTAATTTTTTAAATTAAATATTTAACTATATTTGCATAAGGTATTAATCTAAAATTAATTAATTTTATCCAAATATAAAACATATATATTTTGAAAACTATTTTTTTGAACACAAATAATTTGTGTAATAATACAATTACCTTTTTAATTGTTTATTGTAATAACTAAAGAGGTGGTATTTGGGACATATGTGCCTACAATTTCAAGCTACAATAAATTTAGATAATTAATTAATCTATTTTTATTAATTTCAATGTTACTTCACTAAAAATTTAGAATTGTACTATTGAAATTGTAAATATAATTTACATAGAAAACTTAGACCAATCCATTGAATTAATCACTACATGCAATTCAACCCTCTATAAATAGTTCATAATTAAAACGAGTTCAATTATCGTTTTACCCCTCTAATTACTTATTTATCCTTAAGTACCGTAAATGCACTAGCAAACAGTTAATTTATAACTTTGTTATAAATTGAGCGATTTAACTATTCAATTCTAGAATTAACTTTTAGGAGAACCTTATTTCTAACTTCTATTAGGAATGAATAAATTCTATATCTATAAATCACATTCTCAGCCGCTTATCTCACTATGCTATCAAAATATAATTTTTTTATTTATTCTTTAAATAAACTGTAACGAACATTTCAAATAACACAGTAATACAAACAGGAGTTTATGATCACTAAGAATTGAGGTTGATTTGCATATGATCATCAGTTGATATTATTTAAATTCTTAATTAACAACGGTATTTTTATATAAGAATTCAAATTACGTCTGGTCTAATCTATATAATCATATCATATAAAGTGTCTCAATCATAATGTCACTACATTAGTGATTCAGATAAAATCACCAAATTCTAAATATATTTAGATTGCATTAGTAATATTTAATTAAAGATCCCAAACTTTAATTAATTTATTATAGACTATTTTTTTATTTATTATACATAACATTAATCCTCTTGTATATAACAATTATATACTAAAGTTATGGTACATAAATAAACAAGAGAGTTTTTGTTATTTACGTCATAAAATTATGAACACTTTTTAAATATAAAATTATAACTTTATTTATTTCATAAAAACAATATAAATACATATTTTTAGAACATTATCCCTAACAGAAAACACCATCATTGCCTCTCAATATTTCATCACTAGATAAAATTTCATTTGATATGAAACTAGCAAAAGATAATATTATATTAATAAATACAATTTAAATTTAATAATTTAATAAATTAATATGGTATCAGTTTTAATATAAAACATGAAATTAATTCAAAATTTATTAAGTAAAACGTAATATTTATGTAAAATATAGAACTATATTAAAAAGTAAATTTCTTAAACCATATGTAAGGTTTAATTAAAGCGTAGCAAACACAAATTGATATGAAGCTGGTAAATATCTATTGTATTAAAAAATTACCAGTTTGGTTTCTGAACGTTTATTAAATTATTCATTTAATCTATATATTATTTTAAAGATCTTAATTAGTTCTTATTGTTGAAAAAAATGTTTGAAGGACACTTTTTTAGAGTAGCTAATAAAATTGATATCTCTAATCATATAATAATATCATATTTCATTAAATTACCTTATTTTGGATGATATTTTTTAATGATTAAAAAATCATGAGAAATAATAGAGTAATTCAACTATATTTTAAGGATAAAATTAGTAATATTTTTGTTGACATGAAGAAATGGTTTCTCGAGTCAACGGAACTTAAATTTATTACGAGAAGGAATTAAATTTGGGTCTCGTCTCGATAGGAGCAGTTAGCATGGACTTGGGTTTCCTCTTCGCCATGAGTTGTGGGGGGTCTACAAATAAAACATGAACACAAGCTCAATGATGGTCTTGCCGAGGTGGATTCCGACAAAGACGCTCCGATGCTCACGTAAAAAAGAGAGTTCTCTCTATTAAAATATGATAAAACAAGAATAACAAATTATGCTAATGATGGAGGGGGAAGTACTCATTTCTTATTTATGTTTTTTGTTCTTTCGGAATTTTTTCATTATCCTTTCAATGTCTTCCTCTTTCCTTTTTATAGTGATGGCTTTTTAGGGACCTTTTTGAGTTTTCCTCTACAGTATTTTTATCTTGCGTTGAATATTTCTTATTGCATTTCTGACACACACCAAATATCCTCTTGCTGTGCCCCTGATATATGTTGAATATCCCCTTGTTATGCCTCTAACATACGTCAAATATCATTCTACAGATTTTCTGACCTCGTTCCTATCGCACGTCAAATTTTCCCTCTGATGTGTTAAGCATATTCTTCGGGTTTGTCTCCAATTGTGGTTTTGGTTTAAGTGATGCTTATTTCAAACGGCTTAGGCTGGATTTTGAATGGCCCTGCCTTACTGGTTTGATGTTGACGCGGGATTCCTAAGAGCGAAACTTGTAGAATGTATTGTCAGTACTGTTAGGGTCGGTGTTCACGTGCCATCCCTAAATGTATATATACTTGTGTATTTACACAAGTGTACATTCCCATTAAATCGCTAATACCAATAAATATGGTACTATGCAATATAATATTACAGACATTGTATGATCTGAAGGAGTTTATATCAGATCTAAAGGAGTTTAGATAATGGCTCATAGTTAGCCATGCTGGGATATATAATTGCTAAGTGTTAGCACAGTTAAGTGTTAGCTGTTTATAATACTTAGCAGATCCAAGAGTTGGAGCCTTGTCTGTAATGGGACATAGACTTAGGAATATACTAGTAACTGCATAGTTGCGAGAGTTGCAATCGGGTGCCAGGAAATGTCAGTTGCGCAAGTATGTTCTCAAATAATTGTCCTTGATCTATTTTTGTCGATGTAGGTCTATCGGTGGATATCTTTATATAGATCAGCATATGTCGTACCTATAGGGTATAGATGATTGTTCCTAGCCGACCGTGAGCTTTGAGCTTGTATTGACATATGGGCATCCAGTTAGGACTGAATATGAGATAGACTTATAAGGGCCTCCGATAGACACCCTATGTAAGCCGTCAACAGAGGGTCCTCTCGAGTTGAGTAGTATACATGGTCCTTTGACCTAAGTGCCACGGTGGGCTTGTAAGTGATCCACCATACTTTGGTTCCACGCATGTCACTGACATTTCATGGTGTGACCACTGGGTATGGTCCGATGCTTATGGAGTTCGGTGTGTACAAATATAAGATCCGTCAACTCACATATGGAGTTAGATATCCAGATGCTTCGAGATTATATCTCAGAAAGTCTTGTGGCCACAAGCAATCATCCCAGGAAAGAGTTTCGCTAGGGTGGAACAATATTGCAAAGATGTTTACACATATTGTTCAGTGAGATACTAATCTGGAGATAAGACATGGATGAACACTAGGGGATTTGACGGTGATAATCTATATCCCCACACATCCAGGACATCATGATGGAAGGACTATACGTATGCGTTGTAACCTCAACTTGCATGGTTTAACACGCTGATTTGTAATATCCGTGACGTGTGCGTGGAGCATTGATCACAGACTAATGGAATAGTTCCAATTGACGAATTGGGTGTAGGACTTAAAGAGTACTGCGATATGGAGTATACTCATTGTGCACTGGGACAGCGTACTAGATTAAAGTGTTTAATCCAGTAATATTCAACACTACTACGAGAATGCGTGTGTGTCTGTATTTAAGTGTTAAATACAATAATTAGTTAATAATTATTATTTACTAATTGTACAAAGACACGTGGTACATTGTGGACCCTCGATTGAGTTTACCCAAGTGTCGAATTTGGTAGGACCCACTAAAGAGTAAACTTGGTAACTATTTATGAGGGACAAAATAATCATTTAATACTTTGATTATTTAATTATTAAAAAATAAAAATATCTCTTTTATTTTGGGTGCCAATTATTTGGCACCCATTTATATTATTATTATTATAATATAATATATTATATAATTATTATAATATATATTAGATATATGTATATGTAAAGAGATGTGTGTGTGAGAGATTAAGGAGTGTGTGCTTACAGGAAATGGAGGAGAAGAAATGAAATGTTTCTATTTCTTCACCGAGAAGAAGAAGAAGAAAGAAAAAAAAACGTGGTAATGAAATAAGCAATTGTGAATTGCTTTAAATCTCAATTTTCTATCCTTTTAGAGAAAAGGAAAAAAACACACACCCGACCATTTTGGGAATTAAGAGTTAATCCCGTGCTGAATATGGGACTACTATTCTAGCTCACCGTGTTGGTGACTAGAACTACCCACAAGTTGGTCTGTATGCGGACTCCGAGGAAATACGTGTATAATGTTACACGTTCAAGTGAGTTCTCAACACTATAAATATATTAATGTGATTAATATATTTTATTTATTGTTAATTTAAACGCTTCTGCCGTGTATAATATATATGTGATACGTATTTTAGGCAATAGACACAATTGCACATGCATACACCCACATGTATTAGATCCCCGACAAGAAATACCTGATCGGCCGTGGTCGTGATCGGGTCGATAAGGCTAAACAGGTATTCTTGCTTGTCGACCAGATCCTTCCAACTCCGAGTCGGTCTCTGCTATTTGTCTCTATTAGGTTTTGGCCCATTGGCCATTACTCCTGGGCCTGTCTTTAAATTGGACTTGTTGCACGAATTTGATGAACTTTTGAGAAGAGAGTGGCATCTTGAAAACAATGTCTGGTTGGGCTTCTAAGGGCTGGCTTCGATTGAATTTAGAGGCCTTAGGTCCAAAGGCAAAAAGATGGGGTTTATAGAAGAGAGAGGGAACAAGGGTCCTCTAGTTTCTAATTTTGATTTATCAAAACTGAAAACTCTATTTTGGTTTGGTCGGCTCATATTGCTCCTCGAGCCCCCCGCTCTATCTTTTTTTCTGTTGTTTTTCTCGCTCGAGCCGATCTAAATTGCCCCCTGAAAGTAATCACATGGTCTAGTCTTAATTTTAGAGACGTTAAAGCGGGTCGGCTTATCGTGGTGATATCATGGTGATTTGAAGAGTCACTGCCACATAATGGCAACTTCTCCCAGGATTAACAAATTTAATGGTAGGTCTTCTCAACCGTCATTCTTAATTCTCGCAAAAGTCTCTTCATTGTCAACCGTTGATCTTCTTCCGATCATACAGTTGATGGCAGCTGTGACCTAAGCGTCGTGTGTTTCTCTCTTTCTGAGTGACGTTTACCTGACTGGAATACCCTAGACCATCCAATCTATTTGAATTTGATGGCTTGGGTTACAGTCTTTTGAAGAGATGCGTATTTATTGCACCTGGGGATTTGAGGCGTTGTGTCTCTGGCACCAGGTGCCTTTTCATTTTTTCCGTCGATCTCGTTCGTTTATTTTAATTTTGAACAGTCTAGATCACTTCACTACTGCTTATAAGTAGTCACATTCTTCTCCTTTTTATACCTTTTATTAAGCGTTTCTCACTTTCTACTGTTATCCTGTTGTGTTAGCATTGCTTCTCTTTTGTCGAAGGCACGTTCTCGACTTGGTGATTTCGTCTCCATTATACTTAAATTTTAGGCTTTCTTTATATCTTTTGGGTATGTCTTTTTATTCTCTTTGTTGGCTTCTTTTCTTTTGCCTTATTTGTGCCTCCGGTTGTCTTGTTTTTTTTTTTTCTGGGTATCTAGAGTTTTAGGCCCTGCTTTTGGCCTTTTGTCTGCATTTTTCCTGTTTTAGTTTTTCTTATGCTTTTTGGTCTAGATAGTTGTCCCTTATTTTTACCGTTTTCGGGTGTGGTTGGTTTGTTGCTGTCTTTGCCTAGTAACCCGTAGTCTCATTTAAGAAGTGTCTTCTGTTCATTGATGGCCTCCAGGTTTAATTTAGACTTTTCGATCGTGGATATGTGATAAGGGCAAAATTTTCATATATTTTATCATATTTTTGTCTTGATATTTTATTATTTTATGAGAATAGATGGCTATTTATGTGCATTATTGTTATTTGTAGGGACTTGAATGAAACAGGGACTAAAATGCAAAGTTTTCAAAATATGAGTCCATTGCCCCAGCTCCATAAAAATATTTGCCCTAACGCTAGAACAATGATTGAAATAAGAAACAGGGACTAAAATGCAACAGGGACTTGAATGAAACAGGGACTAAAATACAAAGTTTTCAAAATATGAGTCCATTGCCCCAGCTCCATAAAAATTTTTGCCCTAACGCTAGAACAATGATTGAAATAAGAAAATAGGAAAAAATGACCTGTTTAAGTCGCGACTGACGCTCCAGCGCCAGACCGTCATCGTACTAGCGACGGGCCAGTGCTTCAACACCAGCATCTCATTGCCCTAATAGTGATGCTGTTTATACCCAGAGCCCAAGCGATAGCAGTATAATGCCCCAGCGGTAGTGCGAGTCCTAATCCTACAAGAATTGAGACTTTAAAGCTCATATCAATCCCTATAAAAGGCTACTCATCCCCATACTTTAAAAAGAACCCTAGAGCAATTTAAAAACACCAAGAATATAGAGTACAAGTCTTAAAGAGTAATTAGAGTTTAATTGAAGCAATCTTAGAGAGAGATTCAAGGCATTCTTCGACATCAAGAGTATCTTAGCAGCACAATCAAGACAAATTCGATATCTATATTGGTTTGCTATTGATTGTATCATGATATCTTATTATTTTTACTGCTGTTCTCTTGTAGCCATGAAATAAATTTATTTTCTAGGTTTAATACTTGAATTCAATATGTGTGCTTAATTGCATATCTTTTCAATATTCAATAAGCTTGGTCCTTTATTATTTAAATTACTTGTTCTTAATGCTTTAATTTATCTGACCACTATATGGTGAATGAATTGGTAATATTTTTTATAAACTCGGAAGAGGAATCATCATGAATTGGTAATTTAGGATAGGAATATACTTAATTAGCATATATGATCAATAAGACTTAATCTTAATGAATCTTAATTTATTATAAGTACCATAGGAATATAGGTATTTGGTAACTTAAAGTATACTTGCATGACCTTAGAAGACGCTTGTGAATACATTAGTGTCTTGATCAATAATAAAGACTAAGTGAGTTAAATATTAGGGAATTAATCATTAGAAGCATGTTAAGGGATAATATTAATCCTAGGTTTTATTATTTTCTATATTCATTCTTAGATTTTTATTTTTCTTAATAATTGTTAGAAAGATATAATTTTAGTAATTGGTCGAAAAGAAGAAATTATCCCTGTGGGTTCGACATCTAACTTATTAAATCCCTTTATTACTTGCATATGATAGCGAATACTTGCGCTTAATTTTAAAATATAAAAATATCGCATCAATATGGTGAACGAGGAGGAGGAGCAGTCCCCAGAGCTCTCACTAGTTAGGAGGAGCATGGGAGCCAGGGCAAGTGAGGGGGTGTCCACCTTAGCGGGTGGAGTTCCCTCTTCGTCTGAGATATTCTAAACGAGGCTGAGCTGGTTCTAAGTGCCAGGGAGAAAGAGAGCAACGATCTCAATGATCCAGAGGTAAGAGAGGACGTGGAGGTAGTGGAGTGTGAGATGAATACTAGATACCGTACCTCTTGCCTAAATGAGAATGACTTAGATCTTATTAGGCATTCCTATGATATTTCTAAGATAGTTACCCTCAGGCTGCCTTTCGATAAGGATTACGTGATCAGCCATACCAATGGTGAGGTGGTCATTCATGTTGAGTTCTTGAGGTTGTGACTCAAGCTCCCCATGCAGTGATACTTTGCAAAAATGTTGGCCCACCTCGGGATAGCCTCATCTCAGCTAGGTCCAAACTCATGGAAGGTATTGGTGGGCCTGTTCGTCTTGTAGGCAAGGGCAAGGCATTCTCTCCCCCATTTTCAAGAATTATGTTACATGTACCATTTTAGGAGCAACGCGAGATGCCAAAGGAACTTCTATTACATTTTATTTCATGTCCTTCAGAATCCGATCCCTGGTCAACCTACCTTCGTAAAAGATTGGAAGGGGGAATGGTTTTTTTCTTGGGGAGAGTGGGTCGTCCTTGCGGCTTTTTCTGCGGACATAGGTCCTAGTCCTTTTGTACGTGTATATTTAATTAACTTACTCAGCTTAGCTGACTTTTCTTTATTCACTTGTTTTTCTGCAGTTACCTGGGCTACTGACGTAGAAGTGTCCGAGCAGACCCTCAATTAGATAGACGCCGCGCTTCACCACATTTGTTCGATTCAGGAGCTGCTATCCCCATCCAGCCTTATCGGATAGGACTGGTTACCTTTGTTCTGTCCCTACCTCGAACCTAAAGTGAGTTCTTATCCTTTCACTTCAGGCTTCTCATTTTTTCTTTTTCTCCATCCGTCGGTCATCAGGCTCGCGAGGATAGAGCCACTTAGAGTTGCCTGTCTGGGAAAAGGGTTTGGTATAGGGCGGTTCTTCTTCAAGGGAGCAGGCTCCCGCCGAGGCTCTGCCACAAGACTCCCCCACCATCCAAATGCTAAGTAGAGGGCAAGGCTCACCGACTCGTTCTTCAATGCAAGTCACACAGACCAGGTAAGCAGCTACATCATCGAGCTCCCTGAGACAGGAAAAGGGTTCTTTTAATAAAGGGCCCTCCCGAGTATCTACCTCGGTTCTAGTCCCGAAAGCCAGGGAGGACCTGGGCTTCTTACTCCTTGTGATGTGAGAGTTGGAGAGGTATGTGACCCCACCTAGACGGGTTAAGTGTCTTCCCTGGATCCCGCTACGGGCTTCAACATCGTGCTGGGATCTACCATTGACATAAGTTGTCTTGTACTTAGTCAATTTCTCCTTCTTTTTAGTATCTGCTTGCTCTAAACCCATGTTTCTCGCAGTCAATTTTCCTTCTTTCTCGGTTCTGGGATGAAATTATGAGTTTCATGACCCGTGCTCAGAAAATGGAGGATAACCTTGCTCAGTCTAGGGCTGAAACTCAGTGGACGAGAAGGATCGCCGAGCAGGAGAGGAAGATGGCTGATGAGGCGAGGGCCAAACTGAAAGAGATAATGACTGCCAGGGTCGAGGTGTAGAGTAGATTGTCTAAGCTCGAGCATAAAAAATGGCTAGTCAAGCAGACGATGACAAATTCTCTGGCGATGGTGGGGGCCCGAGTTGTTGAGCTGACGCGCCAAAATAAGGAACTTGAAGCGTAGCTCAGTACAGCTCAATAAGAGAGAGAGTTGATTGAGTAAAGTTGGACCACTTTGGCAGCTCAGCTCGACCAGCATATGAACCAGTGGTCGGCTGGTCATGAAGAGGGATTCTGTCAAAGCGCGATGAAAGGGTTTCAAAGGTCTGTCGCCCTTTTTGAGGAGCACTACCCAGAGATTTATCTACAGTGGCTGTGGTCTTTAGCCACTGGTGGCTCTTTCCATAAAGGGAAAACATTCGGGGCTCAAGATGACAAAGTGTCGGTGCCTGCTGGTGCTCGTGCCTGTCCCTATTGGGGGTGCTGTTGTTATGATTAGCGGCAATGTTACTTCCCTTGCCGACCAGGGGCAGGCTAGTGGCGCTGCTCCTACTGAGCCACAAGGGATCGTTGATGTCCCAACCGACCCTCCTGTTGTCGCGGTCCCTCCGGTCGGCAATGCTCCTGAAGCCGTTCCCATCGTGGATCTGGATATGCTTGACACCGCCCCTGCAGCCTAAACGATCCCTCCCCTTTTGTAGGATTTATTTTTGGGATGCCTTGTAATCGACCCATGTAATCATATTTAATGAATGGATAATTACATTTCTCAAAATGTGCATCTGTTCTTCTATACCTGCTCAAAGTAAGTTTGTTTTGCCGCAGCGAAAATGTGGTAACATAGCCAAATCGCTTATAAAACATTGATCTTGTTAAAATAACCACACTATTGGTAATAATCATCATTCTGAATAAGATAATTCATGAATGATAATAAGACTTGTAGTTAAATAGGCTGATCATTTTGCCGAACAGCGTTTGTTAGAACTAAATAGTAGTCATCGTTTCTAACGAACTCATGATAATAAGGCCAAACAAATTTAGATAAGTCAGAACGGCTTTTACGTAATTGACAGTCAGTTGCACGAATGCTTTTACTAGCCATGACTATGAATAATTTAAAATTAGACCCGCTCAGTGTATCTTATAATGATGCCCAATCCAAAGAGCAATTGAGTGAGTTCTGGTGATACGTTGGTAGTTGGTGTAGTCCAAGGCGGGAGGCCTGGACTGACTGTCGGGTGTGGAACCCTTTAATACCTTCGGAGGACTATCTCGGTGTAATAACACTCAACAACGTGTCATGGGTGTTGTGGAAAGGCCACAGTAATACCGTGGTAAAAGCACGGTCAAACCCTTTTCAATGGGCACCATGGAGTAACTCATGGTAATGTCGTGGAAGCGCTATAGCCCTCGCCCCACCGAGCTGTTCATGTGTAATACTGTAGAACGAGCGTCGAACCGGTCACTGTAAAATACTCTGTGAGCATCGAACTAGTAACAGTGAAATGGAATGAGCATCAAACCGGTCACGGTGAAATGCTTCGAAGCGTCGAACCTGTCATGGTGAAGTGCTTTATGAGTGTTGTACCAATGACGGTGAAATAAAATAGTATGAACGTCGAACCAGTCATGATGAAGTCCTCTGCGAGCGTCAAACCAGTGACGGTGAAATGGCATGAGCATCGAACTGGTCACGATGAAATGCTCTGCGAGCATCGAACCAATGATGGTGAAATAAAATGGTATGAGCGTTGAACCAGTCACGATAAAGTGCTCCGCGAGCGTCAAACCAGTGACGATAAAATAAAATGGTATGAGTGTCAAACCGGTCACGGTGAAGTGCTCCGTGAGCGTCGAACCAATGACGGTGAAATAAAATGGTATGAGCGGTGAACCAGTCATGGTAAAGTACTCCGCGAGCGTCGAATTAGTGACGTTGAAATGGCATGAGCGTCGAACCGGTCACGGTGAAGTACTCCGCGAGCATCGTACAAGTAATGGTGGTGCATCATTGAGGAAGAAGGGAATTCTTGTAATGATGATGTCGTAAAGAGCCTCAGATGAGGTGTTATGCCATGTCAAACGGTTCAGAGCAGGTCTTCTGTCAAGTAACCCGAGGGTCTTTGCGTGGGTGATTCATTCTGTGTTTCGGTCAATTTGCTCATTGTTGGCATTCATACAGAAACAAAAAGGTTTTTATTTAAGCACGATGTTTATACAACAAATGATTGCAAACAAAAAGGTTTAGGGATAGTATTTGTTTTGCAGCTCGACGTTTCATGGTTTTTTAATGGTTCATCTGTCTGTCCCTTTGAGTTCGTATGCCCCTCCGATACACCTGAGGACCTTTATGGCCATTTTCAAGTAGGATCGAGGACTCAGTCTACAGGGTTCTTTATGTTGAGCACTACCCTCTGTAGCACTAGGTCCTCCTCTTCAAAATCTCTGGCCCTGGCCTTCTTGTTATAGTATCTGGTTACCTTTTGTTGGTAGGTTACTGCTTGGATCTGGGCCCGGTCTCTAAGCTATTCGATCAAGTCTAGCCCTCATTTTATAAGTTTGTTGTTGACGGCTTTCAAAAAGTTTAGCACTCGGTGAGTCGAGGTCCCAATTTTTGTGGGGATCACTGCTTCACTCTCGAAGGCTAATGAGAATGGTGTCTTGCCGGTAGCTATCTTTCTAGTCATTCAGAGCACCTATAATACCTCTAGTAGCTCCTCCACCCACACTCCCTTTCTTTTTATCAGCTTCTTCTTGAGCAATTTTTTGATCAACTTGTTAGAGGATTCGACCTGGCCGTTAGTTTTAGGGTGTGTGGGGGAGACGAACGACAGTCGTACTCCCGGCTGTTGGCAGAATTTCTTAAAACTGTTGTTGTCGAACTGCTTTCCTGTGGTCGATGATGATGGTGTGATGGATTCCATATCAATATATCATGCTCCTCCATACAAAATCCTGGACACTATTCTTTATAATTTTCGACAATGGCTCTGCCTCGATCTATTTTGTGAAGTAGTTGACTGCCAAGACCATGTACTTGCAAGATTCTTTGCCTCAGGGCAGTGGCCTGATTAAGTCGAGCCTCCACTGGGCGAATGACCATGGTTCGCTCATTATGGTCAGCTCTCTTGCAGGTGCTTGGATCTTGTCTATGAATCTTCTCTTTATTCTCGTCTTCTTTACGAGGGACTGATCCTTCTCCTTTCTCTCTTTTAAGAAGCTTTCCAACTTTCCTTTTAAACTAAGGACTTTCTTTCAAGGCCTGATTCACCTTGTCGGTGTTTTCCCAGTTTTGCGGATGGTTCTCTCTCCGTTGGAGGCTCAGAATCTCTAGGCGCAACCTTTCCCTTTTCGGGGATCGCTTGGCTTGGCCTGTTGGTCCCGGTCAGAATCTCTAGGTTCAGAGTCTCTGGTCCTTCTTTTCGCTCTATCTGTTCTCAAATCTCCTTATGAGACTATTTTTTGCAATTTCTTGCTCTCGTTTACTTACTCCTAATCAGTTCACTAATGAGCTATCTCAGTTCTTCTCTCTCTTCTCTTAAGGTTCTCAATTCTGCCCGTATTTTAGGAGGCAGAGACCTTTCTATTTAAGAGAGAGGTCGGTTTAGATTTGAACTTTGTTCTGCGGCAACATAATTCCTACTGGTGAATGATCGTTCAGCCATTTTTGGTTACTACTCTTCCAGACAAAACTTTTTGTTCAATTCCCACAAATGGCGCAAAAAATAATTGACCTGAAGAAATGGTTTTCCGGGTCAACAAGCCTTAAATTTATTTATAAGGGAGAATCAAACTTGGGCCTAGTCTCGACGGCAGCGGTTAGCATGAGCTTGGGCTATTCTTCGTTGTGAGTTATAGAGGGTCTGCAAAGAAAACACGAACACAAGCTCAATGATGGTCTTATCGGGGTGGGTTTTGACGAAGATGTTCCGATGCTTAAGTCAGAAAGAGTGTTCTCTCTCTTAAAATATGATAAGACAAGAATAAAAAATGATACTGGGATAGAGGGGGAGTACTCCTTTCCTTTTTCTTATTTTTTGTTCTTTCGGGATTTTTTCATCATCCTCTCAATGTCTTCCTCTTTTCTTTTTATAGTGATGGCCTTTCAAGGACCTTTTTGAGCTTTCCTCTATAGTATTTTTGTCTTGCGCTGAATATTTCTTGTTACACTTCTGACACACGCCAAATATCCTCTTGCTATGCCCCTGATATACGCCGAATATCCCACTGTTGTGCCTCTGAAATATGTCAAATATCCTTTTACAGATTTTCTAAACCCGTTCCTATCGCACGTCAAAATTTTCCTTTAATGTGTTAAGCATATTCCTCGGGTTTGTCTCTGCCGGCGGTTTTAGTTTAAGTGAGGCTTATTTCAAACAGCTCGGGTCAGATTTTGAGCGGCCCTTCCTCATTGGTTTGATATTGATGCGGGATTTCTATGAGCGAAACTTGTGGAATGTGTTGTCAGTACTTGATCGGTCGTGGTCATGATCAGGTCTGCAAGGTCGAACATGTATTCTCGCTTGCTGACCAGATCCTTCAAAGTTTGAGCTGATTTTTTATCGTTTGTCTCTATTGGGTTTTAGCCAATTGGCCATTGCTCCTGGACCTGTCTTTAGATTGGACTCGCTGCGCGCATTTTGGTAAATTTTTTTGAGGAGAGTGGCCTTTTGAAAGGAAAGTCTGGCTGGGCTTCCAAGGGTCGGCCTCAATTAAATTTAAAAGCCTTGAGCCCAAAGACAAAAAGAAAGAGTTTTCAGGGGGAATAATTCCTATCATATTTATATAAGAAACTAAAAATTACATTATTGATAAGATTATAAGTTTGAAAAAATGAAAAAAATAAAAAACTCTAATGTCTAACTTATTGATAAATAGCAATATTATATTTGTAACTAAAACTAAAATTTAGGAAAAAATATTAGCGTTTATAGTTCAATATTTAATTTAATCCCTATTGTTTCTAAAATTCATAATATCAAAGATTAACAATTTTAGCTTAATTTAGAGGACAGTAATGTAAAAGAACATAATTTATTAATAAATTTTAAAATAAAAATCTTTTTTCTTGTTAAATTAGAAAGTCACTACAAGAAATTTGTATTTTAACCACAAAAAAAATTTATGGCCTATAATACTATTTAATCATGAAATTTTAATTTCGTTGCAAAATACTATAAAATATATAATAAATAGTAAAATGAGATATTAGCTACAACATTTCCATGGCTAAATGTGACATTTAGCAATCAATATTTTGTGGCTAATATCATGTGTACCAAATTTCAAAAATTTTAATATATTATTTGCCACAAATATAGCTGCGAAACCCTTGTGGCTAAAGACGTAACATTTTTTGATAACCATATCACAACTAAATCTTCTAAATGAGACACATTTGACCACGTCATATTTATGGCTTATAGTGATATTTAGCCATGACATGTAATTTCGAGGCTAAATATAATAAGCTACTTAGAAAATATGAATAGAAGTATTTAGTTACGATAATTCCGGTGGCTAAAAGAAATATTTCACTACGAAATATACATTTGTAGCTAATAATTTAGTTACCAAGTAGAAAAACTTTTCTCTCAATTATAGGCGATAAATGTAATTACGATTTGATGGTGGCTAAAGATGTAACATTTAGCCATAAACATATTGCAACTAAATCTATAATTCAACCATAAATACTCCTTTTGGCTAAATGAGACACATTTAGCCATGCCATGTTTGTGGCCTATAATAATATTTAGTCGCTACATATAATTACGTGGCTAAATATAATGAGATACTTAAACAATATGAATGGAGTAATTGACTATAATAATTTGGTGGCCGAAAAAAAACATTGAGCCACAAACCTATCTTTCATAGTAATACTTGGGGGCCAAGTGGGAAAAACTTTAGCTTAATTATAAGTTAACAATATAGCCGTAAAAATGTTATGGAAAAAAAATATTATATTTAGCTATGACAATATTATGATTAAAGTCGTCTATTGGATTTGAGCACTTCTTTGTAGTTAAATGAGACCCATTTAACATATAGTGATATTTAGCTACACCATATAATTTCGTGGTTAAATAAAATGATATACTTAGAAAATATGAATAAAAGTAATTAGCTACAATAATTTTTGTTGTCAAAAGAGATGTTTAGTCACACGCATATTTATTCATGGCTAATAATTTGGGAACCAAGTGGGAAAATTTTCGCTCAATTATAGACTACTAGTGTAGCTGCGAAAACAGCGTGGCTAAAGATGTAATTTTTAGCCATGCCAGTATCACAGTTAAATTTATGTATTGGTCCCAAATGTTCTATCGTGGCTAAATGAAACACATTTTACCATGCAATTTTGTGGCCTAATTTGATAAGTACATATGTTAATTAAATTATAATTGCAAATCGGATGGGGGTAGTTTAGTGTAAATTTCAATTAAATATGAAAGTTTTTTCATTCTTACTATTTGTTTTAATTTTATAAGTTTGATGTTAATTGTTTTTTAAAACTTAATTGACTTGTTAATGTGATGAAGTTGTTATTTTTATTTATAGGAGAAGATGATGCAACTTTAAGAGTAGATTAATAATGAGGAATATGAACAACATAGTAATGAGCAGTTGTTATAAGAGATGTTTGAGAAAGAGAAATGGTTATTAATTAGGACTTGGAGTATGGAGGTTACTATCATGTCTCTAGGAAACATTCAATTAAAATGAATCAGTATTATACAGTGAGTTAGAAATAACAAAAAATAGAGTTGCAAGAGATTAAAATTCATTTTGAAGATATTATGCAATCGCAACAGAGTACTATTAATGATTTATTTATCTAATTTAAACAGTTCGAGTTTATTAATTCTTCCAAGTGACATAATTTCAATATTACAGCCACCTCAATTATGATTTTTTTATTACTCTGTACTAAATTACTCTTTCAATACTCTTATTAATCCAATCAAATATTTTTTGTATTTTTTTATGTATACTTTTACATAATTATAATATATGTATTTTATTCATAATAACTTTAAATAAGAGTTTGATATAAATATTTCTCATTTTATTCATAATAGTAAATTAGAAATATATAAATTTCAAGTTATAAAATAAATATTAATTTTAAATAATAACAATTATAATATTGTATTAACATATTAAAATAAATGTAATTATTAAAAATGTAAATAAAATAGCCATGAAAATTGAACATAGCTAAAAAAAAGTCTTTCATGTTTAAAAGCTTTTATCAATATAAAATTTTTTTAGCTGCAAAATCTTTTATATTCAGCAACAAATAGTTTTGTAACAAAACAAATTTTTTCATGACTAAATACTCAAATATTCCACTATTATGCTTTTGTAGTTAAATAGTTAAACATTTAACCACAAAGATTTTGTGGTTAAATAAAAAACTATTTAGCCACAATAATTTCATGGCTAAATAATACGACATTCATCCATGAAGCTTTCATGGATGAATATTCTTTTATTTAGCCATAAAAATTTTATAGTTAAATAGTTTGACATTTAACCACAAAAAAATTATTTTTAAATAAGAGAATATTTAGTCATATAAATTTTGTTGCTAAATAATATTCTTTTAGTCATGAAATTATTTATGACTAAACAATATTTCTTTAGTCACAAAGAAATTTATAAGTAAATAATGTATATTTAGCTATGAAAATAATTTAGCCATAAAATTTACAACAAAATATTGTATCCAATGATAAAAAGGAAAGTATCAAATAATATTTTAGTGAGGTTTGCAACAAAATTTTTGTTTCCAATATTGAAGAGAATTAAGTATCAAATAGTATTTAGTCATGAAATAATTTTATAATTATTAATTTTTAAATACAAAATTTATATTTCATGATCAAATATAATTCATCACGCGTTATAGGTGACGAAGTTCATCATGAAATATTTAACTACGATAATTTTATTTTTAATTATAATATTTGTTGCGATTAAAATTCAAATTTTTTGTAGAGACAACTAAAATATCGTGCATTAGCTATTGAAATAATTAATTATTATGAGCGAAAATGTTAGTTTAGTATCTCGTTTATTGCTTAATATCCAATTTAGTGTTGTATCTATTATAAAATATTCAATATTTATATATTCAAAAATAATTAAATTAAATTACTATTTAGTTTTTATTGTTTTTAAAATTACTGCATTAATCTTTAACACTAAAACCTAAAGATTATCGATTTTAGCTTACTTTAGAGGGTAATAACGTAAAAGAACATAACCTATTAACATATTTTAAAATAGAAGTCTTGTTTCATGTTAGATTGACAAGACAACTCAAACAACATGACCCTAGCTATTGGCTGAATTAATGATTATAAGGAAAATGTTTAGTTTAATCTCTCATATATTGTTTAATACCCAATTTAGTGTTGTACCTATTATAGAACATTTAATATATAAATATTAAATAAATAAATAAAATATCACAATTGTTCTTCTTTTTTTTTTCTCTTTGTTATTTTACAATTATTTTAATTATTTTTTCTTTTTTATTCTTAATTTCTTTAATTTATAAAATCTTTCATAAATATTTTATAAGGCTTTTTAAATAAATATAATTTTTAATAAGGCTTATTTGTCTATCTAGCTATTGGATTTATATTTATTTTTTCAAGAGAAAATAAAAAACTTCAAATATTCAAGCTGTTGGATTATTTGGATAAATGGGATGGTTGAGAAGAAGAGAGAAGATAAGAAGAAAAATGAAAAAAAAAATGGGAAGGAAAGCGTGATTGGGAGAAATTGTTTTCTCTTTGTTTTTTTAAGAAATTTTTTCTCATTTATCTAAATATATATATATAATTAAAATTTGATAAAAATTTTGTCTGTTAGGGCAAAATAGTAAAAGGATTCAAAAGTAAAACTTTAATAAAATCTTTTCACAGGACTAATGTGGTAATTTTTTAAAAAATAAAAACTAAATTAAATATTAAACTATAATCAAAAGACTAAAGTAGCTTTTTCTCTTTTTTCTCAATTGGGATGTATATTAGAAAAAACTTATTAAAAAAAAAATCATGATGCTATACATTGATATCTTTGCATAAAAAGGGAAAAAGACAGCTACATGCTTAAAGCTTAGCCTAAAGGATAAAAAGAATTTTATGTTTCGAAAATTATCTAAAAATATCTTCGTTTATTAAAAACATTCTGTTAAATTTAATGATTTTGTTACAATTATTATAATTATAGTTAACTTCAAACTTGAATGAATTTATAAATTATTAACACATCATACAATTTGATTCACATATTTTTGTATTATGTATTTATAATATAATTAATTAAGAGCTTAGGGTGCTAGCCGAATCGGCTAGCACCTCAAAGCTCACCCCCCAACCATTAAATCCGGATTTTTTTTTTTTCTGCTTGAGTGTGAAATTTGTATGCGTGTGTTATAAATATGTACAAAACAATATAAATAATTAAAAAATAGAAATATACTAACTTTTTTTACTAAATGAAATAAATTATTAATATATCTTTATCATTGGATAAATAATATGCTTTATTTTTAGTAGGGAGCATGGAGTAGTAGTACAGGTTTGATTGTATTTTAATTTTAAAAAATAGAATAATAAAATAAATTAAAAAAGTACAATAATCGATGGTTATCACTAGTTTTTTTTAAGTTCAATCATAATATCATTGATAAAATTATTAATATTACAATGTAGAATTTTTAATATAAAATTAAAAAATCACAGTGATGTTAGAGATAAGATAAATTTATTATAACTCACTCGGACTTACTACTCTTTTATAGAGAGAACATACTAATCATTTAATAGGAACTAGTACCTCTAAATGAAGAGATCTACTCTCGCGTCGGAAGAACAAATCTACCATCTCTTAAAAGGGATTACCTACTCTTTCGCAGGAGGGACAACTTACCATCTCGTAGGAAGGACAAAATTTTTATCCAACTAAGGGCCCATTCAAGACTAGAGAGTCGCTAAAAAATCGTGTCCCAATTGATGAAGAGGCTAAGTTGCTACCGGTGAACGGATCGTGCTCTGTTGACATTAGCTGTTGCCTGGTAGTGGAGACGGTGACGATTGGTGGTGAGTGCTGAAAAGTTGTTATTTGGATGGATGTCCAATAGCATTAGTGGCTGAAAATCTGTTGTCAGTGACTGGTAGTCTCATCTATGCATCACAGGAGTCACGTACGGAGGCCAAGAACTAAAGTGCTGCTCGCCGACAAGCCCGAGCTTGAAGGAATGGTGTTTGTTCACCGTTTGTTCACCGAAAAATGAAAAAAGAAAAATAAAGACTAAAAAAGAGAATATAAAATAAAGAGAAAGAAAGGGTTATTGTCTGCCGAAGAGAAATCAAAGCCCTATCTCTGACGGAGATCTGGTTTTTAAGGGGGAGAGGCAGCTGGTGGAACTTTAGGGTTTTTTAGGAGAGTTTTTTTTTTTCACGAAATGTCTTTTCAAAACTTAATTTATCAAATGAAGTTGGCCATCACTACCTTTACTATCATTATTATCGGTGCTAGAATAATCACTATCATTGGTATCGATTTCAGCACCAAGTTTTACAAAATTGTCAAGCTGTTTTTCGTACATTCATGCTATGTGTCATGCAACATTTTCATGCATTTGTTAAGTATCACACGTTAAAGCCATGCATGCCACTTGTCAACTTTTAATTGGTTAACAATAATTATTAACTAATTAAATAATAAATTTAACACTTAAATCTTGACACTTGTATTTCTTGAAGATCCTGAAACAAATCATACTTTTCTAAATTTTTTTGGATTAAACCGTTTGACCTAATTCGCTACTTTAGTGCTTAACAAATATAATTTAGATTGTGATTCTCCCTAGGTTTACACCTATTTGTCTTACGAAACTTTTTCGTAAGTTCGTGAATGATGCCCACATACACATGTTATAGATATTATAGAATGATGCATTAAACCATACAAGTTGAGGTCAATCATATACATATAATCCCATATGTAACCTATATCTTAGAATAACAGATATATAAATCATAATCGTCAAATCTCTATATGCTTGATTGTTAACTTATCTCCAAATCTATATTTTTGTAAACAATATCCGCAAACACCTATGTGATATTATTTAACCCTTCAAAAAAAATGCTTTTTCGAGGTTTAATGTTTATGGCCATAAGACTTTCCAAAATGTAACCTTGGAGCATCATGATATATAACTCAACCATATGAGTTGACAAATCCTACATATATGCACTCCGAACTCTATAAACATTAAACCATACCCAATGATACCCAAAGGTCAAAATATAAAAGGTCTCTGATATGGGTAGAATCAAAGACTTGTAGGTCACTCATAAGCCTACTATAACGCTCAGGTTAAAGGACCACGAATATTATTCACTCAAGAAGATCTTTTATTGACTGCTATATGTCTATTAGAGGTCCTCGTAAGTTTATTTAGTATCCCATCTTCACTAAATATCTACATGCCTAACGAGCTTCCATTAAGCCCGCAGTCTACTAAGACTAACCGTCTAAATAATCTAGATACAAACATACATTGATCAAGAAGGTTTACCAATCGATTTGTGTCAATAATCATAGATCAGGAATAATGTTTTTAAGAACATATTGTATAATGACATTTCCTAGTATCATTTGTAACTCCTTGTAAATATGTCATTACTAATATATTCTCAGATATTTATTTTATTTTAAACAAGGTTCTAACTCTAAGAATGCTAACTTTAACATTGACCTTAACTCTTTTACATCTATAATGTCTAAAAAGTAACAAGTTTAATACTATATAATTAATATTAATAATTTTGTTAAAATATATTGTATAAATATCAAATATTTATACAAATTGAAATGACACGTAAACACCATGTCTAACAGTCAGATCTCAAACTTTGCATTCGTGGCCATTGGAGATGAGCAATTTGATAAGCTTAAAGAAGTATGTGACAAACCTTCTTATGATGATTTATTCAATGCCTTCAATGAATTGCTTGATGATATTAGGACAACTAGTTGTAAAAAAAAGTCCTTTTAAAAAAAAATAAAAATAAAAACTTGCTTTAAAAAATGAAGTTGATGAACTTTAAAAAGAAAAAGATGTTTTGAAAAGTGAAAACTTTTTCTTATATGAAAAATTAAGTATTTTGAAAAAGAAAAAGGAAACTCTTACAATGAAACTTAAAGTCTTTAAAAGTTGCATTCAATACTCCAATGTGAGCTCAAAAATGGTAAGTTAATTTTAAAAAATAAGAATATAAAAAAGAAGCTTGTTGAGTTATAAAAGATTATTTTAAAGTTTACAAATAGTCAAAAGAACTTAGGTAAGCTACTTGGGTTTTAAAAACTTGTTTTTGATAAAAGAGGAATTGGGTATAACCTTTACATAAAGCAAAGATACTATTAAAATTTTTTTTGTGAAGGCCACATCTAAAAATAAGTCAAATGTTACTAGTAACTTTTGTAAAAAAAAAGAGACAAAATATATGATTGTGGATTCTAAAGAAGACGAAATAAGAAATAAATATGAGTTTTTCTTGTAAGGTTCTAAAGAAGACGAAATAAGAAGTTTTTAGATAGTGGATGCTCAAGATACATGACCGGTAACTTAGTGATAAGGCGTAATTGTATAAACTATTTTATCTTCCTAACTTGATATTTGTTCAATTTATCTCAATAATTGGGCTACTTATGCGTATTAATATTGTTTTATAGGTTGAAGCATTATCGGAGCAAAAATACCGGAAAACGGACGCAAATCGGAGCATTAGAGATAAAAATACAAATGGAGGCACTGTTGCTACAGTACACTGCTACAGTACACTGTTGCTACAGTGCAGCGCCGCAGCACTGGATTTCAGCGCCGCGGCGCCGATTGCAGAAAGTGAGCGCCGCAGCGCCAAATCGCAGCGCCGCGGCACCGGGACCTGGACAGCAAATGCTGACAGGTTGCTGAAAATCAGGAAAGCCAAAAGCAGCCCCAAGTGCGCCCTAATTCCGTGCTTTTACCTATATATTTGCACAAAACTTACATTTTGAGAGAGGACTCCAGCTGGGACAACAGCTGGAAACACAAAGAAACACCTAACTTCTAAGTTTGAAGAAATCAAAGAGGAGGGAAGCAAGCTTCAACAACAAAGGCATTTGACAGGGATGTCTTCTTTGCTTTGATTCCTTACTTGTTGTAAGGTGTTTAGTTTACATGTATTGATGGAATTAGCTTCAAGATTGTGTAGTTTAATGATGAGCTAATTTCGTTCATCTAGGATTACATCCTTGAACTCATTATGTGATTGATTTTAGTTCTCTCTTTTATGGTATTAATTCAGCTTTTGATATATTCATTGTGCTTGTGCTTAATGCTATTTGATTACTTGGCCAGTGGTTAAATTGATCTAGAAATGCTTAAATAAACTTGACAAAGGCATTTAGGTATTTAGTCTTAAGCATATTGATGCATGATCATAGTGTAGTACACTTGAGTTTCATATGAGATAGACATATACTCATAAGGCATGTATGGCTCATAAAACTTGTGCTTAATGAATTTTGTTCAATTTATTTATCATAGACATATAGATATTTGATTGGATGGAATAGATTCACTTGACCTGCAAAAGAGGTTTGTGATGTGTTAAGTGTTTTGGTCAATATATCAAGTTGAGAACTAATAAACATCAAAGAGATTCTGCTGAATTTATTTGCATAATGGGGGATAGTTTGTAATCCTAGGATTTCTCATATTGAATTTAACTTGTTGGTAATTTAGTTTATCACTTAGCATAATTAAGTTGTTCTTTTACTTGAGTAGTTTAATCTCATACATTAAATCATTTTCTGGATAATAGTAGAAAGACACCATTTCAGTACTTAAACTAGAAAAGATAAATCATTCTCTGTGGGATCGACACTTTTCTCATCATATATTACTTGTTGCGACAACGTGCACTTGCGCTAATTTGTGTTATAGAAAACACACAACACTTAGCAACCTTTAAGAGCTTTAACAAAATAAAAAATAGAGGATTTATGACTTTTGGAGATAATGCCAAAGGAAAAAATCCTTGGCATAAGTAATATTGATAAAGACTTCACTAATTTATTGAAAATTTCTTTCTTTTAGAGAACTTGAAGCATAATTTGCTTAGTAAAAATCAGTTATGTGATACAGGCTATAAAATTATTTTGGAACCCATATGTTGCTCTGTAGTGAATATTAGTAATAGTAAAACATGTTTGTTGGAAAATGAATATGATAATCTTTATACCATTGT
This sequence comes from Ailanthus altissimus, assembly GCA_946807835.1. Lineage (NCBI taxonomy): Eukaryota > Viridiplantae > Streptophyta > Magnoliopsida > Sapindales > Simaroubaceae > Ailanthus > Ailanthus altissimus. Next base: position 8,855,340 of record OX327691.1, on the reverse strand, counting down.
TATTGAATGTGCTATTAAGTATGGATTATTCTAGGGTTATTATATGTGTAATGTGTTCATCATTATGAAATGAGCATGTTATACATACAAACTTTTTTGGCAGAATAAGAAATTAAATTTCTCAACATGATAAACACATCAATGTAAACCGAATCAAAACATTAGGGTAATTCGAACATACCTTTGCCGATGATTTGGTGATGATTAAAAAACTTCCCGGAGCTCACCTTAAAGTTAATCATTGAACAATTCTAGTCTCCAACACTTGGTGGGATTAGAGAAGCTAGAATGGTAGCTTAAAAATGGTGTAGGATTGTTTTTTAGTACTTAAACTCTTTAAACAAAATAAGCTCTCTTTTTCACTCTTGTAACAAAACTCTTTTTACCGTTTTGTTTTTCCTACCAAGTCTAACTTGAAAGAAAAAAAATGAAAAAGTGGTTGTTATGTTTGAAAACCTTCGAAAGATTGAAAGAATACCCCTTGGCCGAATTTCCCTCTTACTCTCACATAACCATTATGCCATCTTTTACTTAAGTGAATAATACACATGTCATTACCACTTTTTTTCATAAAAGAATTAACCAAAAGCTTTTTCTTTATTTTAATTGGACGATGACATTTCAAATGAATTAATAAATACCAAAATAATATTTATTTCATTAAATAAATAACTTGGCCGAATTTGTCTCCATTAAAATAATAAAAATGAAACATTTTTCTTGTTTGACTACATTTATTAATATTAAAAGTATTTCAATACAAACGATTTTAAATAAATAATTCAAACTAAGATAAATGTTCTCTTAATGGCCCGAGCACTATTTTAAATAATATATTAAAATATATATTTTGTCTTATCAATGCAAGACAAGAAAATAAATTTTAATTATTTAATTAATCCGTTAAGACAAGTGTCCAACACATGTCACATAAAAAATAATATAATAAACATCTTATGTCTATTAATGACAAGTTTTCAACACATACCTTATAAAATAATATAATAAACATCATACGTTTTTTAAAATAAAATATTATCCAATTATTACAAGAGCTAATAGTTTAATAACATGTGTCAAGAGTACATTTTCTAGTAAAAGAGGGACCTATTTGCAACATTTACAAACTATGTTTTTCACTTTACAAGGAGGTCCTTAAAACGAATCGTACTTCCAAAAATCTTCCGGATCAAACCGTTTGACCCGGCTTGCTACCCAGTGCTCAACGAGTACACTTCATATTGTGAGACTCCATAAGTTTACGCTCGTTTGTCTTACGGAATGTTTCTACAAGTTCGTGAATGATGTCACATACACACGTTATGGATATTACAGAATGACGCATTGAACCATACAAGCTGAGGTTTACTATATCAGTATAATTGTTCCATCATTTATATCTTAAAAGAGTAGAGATATAGATTCTTACCGTTAAATCTCTATTTGCTCATTCGTGAACTTATCTGTAGATTTGTATCTCGATAAATAATTTATGCAAATACTTTTACAATATTGTTTAACCTTGCGAAAAACTCTTTCCTTGGGCTTACTGCTTATGGCCATAAAACTTTTTGAGATACAATCTCAGAGCATCTAGATATACAACTCACCTATATGAGCTGATGGATCCCATATCTACGCATACCAAACTCTATGAGTATGAGATCATACCTAATGACACATAGCGGTCAGACTATGAAAGGTCTCTAATATATATAGAACCAAAGCATGATGGATCACTCACAAGCCCACCATAACGCTCAGGTCAAAGGACCACGAATACTACTCAACTCGAGAAGACCTTCTATTGATGATTTTATAGGATGTCTATTGGAGGTCCTTATGAGTCTGTTCAATATTCAATCCTTATTGAATACCCGTATGCCTATACAAGCTTCCACTAAACTTATACTCTAATAAAATTAATTATCTGGACAACCAGATATAGACATACACTAATTTATATATTAGGGTTTCACTGATAGACCCGTATCAGTAAAATAGACCAGGAACTTAGTATTTTAGAACATATTTGCATAATGACATTTCCTAGCACCATTTGCAACTATATCATTACTAATATATTCTAAGGTCTTTGTACCATTTCAGACAAGATTCTAACTCTTTAGATATTGCTAAATATTAGTACTGATCTAAACTCTTTTAGATCAGACAATATCTGAAATGTTCCAAGCATTTTACCATTTCAATAAATATAATTAGTGATTAAAAGAAATGTCAATTACATAAATATTAAAATAAAATATTCATACAAAATATGATGACACGTAAGCACAAATCCCAACATGTGCATCCTCACATGACAAATGTTTTTCTACTTTATACACTAATTCTTAGTTATGGTATAAGATATTGGGTTATACAAGCATGCATTTGATAAGATTTCTAGGAATGACCTTTGTTAGAGGACTTCTAAAGATACGTTTTCAAAAAGAAAATTTTTATGATATATGACATTTGAAAAATAATTGAAAATCAATTTCAAATCCAAAGATGAAAATTGAACTACAAAACCCTTTTAACTACTTCACTTATATGGACCTTCTAAGGCAGCTAGCTTTGGTGGCAAGCACTATGCCTTTATGATAGTTGATGATTTTAATGTTTACATGGGTCTTATTTTTAGCTCAATAAGATGAAACTCAAAACGCTTTTATAAATTTTTGTAAAAGAGTATAACTTGAGAAAGAATGTTCCATCTTATGCATTATAAGTGATCATGGTAGAGAATTTAAAAATCATCCATTCATTCATTGATTTTTTCAATGAGTATGACATTCAATATCAATTTTCATCTCCTAGGAATCCTTTAACAAAATGGGGTTATTGAGAAGAAAAATAGGTCAGTTCAAGAAATGGCTAGGACTATGTTGCATGAAAATATTTTATCTCAATACTTTTGGGCCATTAACACCGCTTATTATGTTTTAAACCAAGTGTTAATTAGATCTTCTCTTAATAAAACTCCCTATGGGCTTTGAAAGGATAGAAAACCAAACATAGATATTTTAAAGTCTTTCGCTGTAAATGTTTTATTTTAAACACCAAGGATAACTTAGGAAAATTTGATTCAAAATTCCATGTTGATATTTTTCTCATTCTATGACTAGCAAAGCTTTATAGAGTGTTTAATAAAAACTCTAAATATTGAGGAATCTATGCATGTTACTTTCATTGAATCTAATGAATCTATCTCCAAGAATGTGCACAAAGATGATTTAATAAATATGAAGAATGATGTCCACTAAATTCAAATTGATGAAAGAAAAAAGGATGAACAATATGACATTCCCACACAAACTAAAGAGATCACTCAAGATTAGATGGAAAATGATCAAAGTAGATCAAGTTATAAATCATGCTTAACCACTTCTTAGAGCATGCAGGTTTTCATCTTCTCACCCCTTAGATAATGTTATTAGTGATCTATCTCATGGCATTAAAACTAGATCATCACTTAAGAATATATGTAATAACATAGCATTCATATCTCAAATTGAACATAAAAACCTCTTGAAGTTGAAAAGATAAGAGTTGGATAACAGTTATGCAAGAAGAGTTGAACCAATTTGAATAAAATAAATGTAGAAACATGTCCTTAGACTGAAACATCAATTCATAATAGGCACCAAATGCGTGTTTATAAACAAGATAGAGGAATTCGGTATAATTGTAAGGAGCAAGGCTAGACTTGTAACTCAATGATACAACCAAGAAGAAGGGATATATTTTGATGAGACACATGCACCCGTAACCAGGTTATAGTTTATTTGAATACTTATTAGATATGCATGTTTTACAGATTTTATTTTATATCGAATGGATATGAAAAGTGAAATTTTAAATGAATACATTCTAGAGGAAGTTTATGTAGAACAACTTTCTAGTTTTTAAAATGAAAAATTTTCAAACCATATATATAGGTTGACTAAGGCTTTATATAAGTTAAAGCAAGCACTAATGATATAGTATAAAAGATTGAGCAAATTCTTTATTAAAAATGGTTTTTCATTGGAAAAAAGTAGATACCATATTGTTCATCAAGTATAAAGATCATGACATTTGATTGTGCAAATCTATGTTGATGATATCATTTTTAGATCCTCTAATGAATCTTTGTGCAAGGAACTTTCAACTTGTATGAGTAAAGAGTTTGAAATGAGTATGATGAGAGAGCTTAAATTCTTCCTTGGACTTTAAAATTAAGAAAATGCAATATGGAATCTTCATCAATTAATCTAAGTATGTAAAGGACATTCTCAAGAGATTTGAGTTGTAAGGTGCAAAAATAATGCCAACTTCGATGAGCTCAATAATTAAATTGACAAATATGAAAAAGGTAAAAATATGGATACAAAGAAATATCGACGTATGATCAAATATTTTTTTGTATTTAACCAGTAATAGACTAGATATTATGTTTGGTGTTACCTATGTGTGAGATTCTAATTATATCCTAAAACATCTCACTTGATTGTCATAAAAAGAATTTTTAGATATTTACATGCATAATAAACCTAGGACTATGGTACCCTAAAGGCATATAATTTAACCTTGTAGGTTAGATGCCAACTTTGCTGGATGAAAAATAGATATGAAAAATACAAGTGGTACATGTCACTTTCTAGGTCATTCCTTTATCTTATGATCAAGTAAGAAATAAAATTTTGTTGCTAGATCAATTGTTAGGGCCAAATTTATTGCACACAACACTTTGGATGGAATAAACACTTTTGATATTCATCTTATTGATACCTTTATTTTGTATGATGACACTAGTGCCATCAACTTGTTAAAAAAAATCACATTCAACACTCTTTAACCAAACATATGAGATTAGACATTATTCTTTTGAGAGATTATATTCAAAAAGAGAAAATCATATTGCAATTTATGCCCACAAAAGACCAACTTGTTGATATTTTAACAAACCACTTTAAGAGGTGAGCTTTTGTAAAATTCTAGGAGAACTTGGTAGGATAGAATCTTCATATTAGGACCTTTTAGCATAATTCATGTTTATTAGGTGATGTTGAGAATTATGATGCTAATTGTTGCAAATTTCGTTGCTTTAAGTCATATGTGCCTACTTATGATGTTTGGATGAAAAAAATGAATAAATTGTATGTTAATTTTGCAGTTTTGAGTTTGAATGAACTCTTGATTGAACTATTGTTCTTGAACTTGATTGATTCCAATTGATTGTTTTTAGCATTATTTTCATGCATACATTGGCTTTATATAATTTCAAGATCAATTTGATAGTTTTTGGAAGGGTAAATTTCTAGTTGGAAATAAAATAGTGCAAAATAGGGTTAAACTAAATGTGTAGTTTTTGAGTTTTCTAGAAATTGGCTAAATCGGTTCTAGAAATTGGGTAAGTTAATTTTTCAATCAGCTGAGTTAATTTCTACACCGACTAAATTGATTTAGAAGCAAACCAGAATTGGCTAGGCAATTTTCCATTAGAATAAACTGCCATACTGTTCTTTAAAACTGGCCCACATTTGTTCTTCATTGTCCATCTGGACCGCTTTCTCCAACACTCAATTTGTGCTCAAATTTTATGTTTCACATCATTGTTACACTCACAAATTCCTAAACACTTTTCCATAAACAAAACACTCAAAATCACTCTCAATCTTCAACGCCACTATAAAACTCGAATCTAAAACCTATTTTTTCCCATTTTTTGATTCGACCTATTCCCAAGTTTTTCACCTTAAAACCTTAAATAATCATTTTCAGATCTTTTAGCCTCTAACCCAAGCATCAAATCAACCTAAATCAACTCCAAACATAAAAACCTGAATTCAAAACCCTAACCTTCTTTTTTTCAGTTCTTAGGCAATTCACCCAATTTTGTATTGTTTTGTAGCAAATTAAAGTTACCAAACTTCAATTAAAGTGTTTTTAATCTGATATATGGTGTCAATTTGGAAAAACCCCAAATTTTATCCAAGAGCATTTTGGTAATTTCACCACGGTCATGCTAAGGGTTGTTTAGACAACGCCATGTCAAAAAATGTCAACTAACGTTTAATGATCACAATTATCCATGTCTAACTAAGCAATGCAAATTTACTTATTTTTTTATTTAAGAACTTAGTTGTGATTCAGCTTTTATAATTTGATGACTTAGAGTTGTACAATTTTATGGATGAGACTCTTACTTATGTTGTGTGGCATACTTTTATATCTAAGAGTGAGGTTGAATCCACTAGATTGATAAAAATATTTTATAACAATGTAACTAAGCTAAATATTAATATGGGTACTTTTACCACCTTTTTATAAGGATGGGAATTAGAGTTACACCAATGTTAATTAAAACTATCCTAGGGTTTCCAAATAAGAGCTATCAAGTGTTTTTCACCCAAGGTTATCCCTCACATCCTTTTGGACTCCTTTGAGAAGAGGTTTTGAGATTGGTATATCGAGGGATTGATATTGTTAATAAAGTATTTTGTGAGGTTTCTTTTTCTAAGCTTATCCCTGAAGCACAAATATTAGAGAGAGTTATTTAGCACATTGTTTTTCCTAGAGCAGGTCATTTTTCAACTGTTCAGATGATGGACATTATCATCATGGCGTGTTGGGTTAGGCACATATGCCTAAACCTTAGCTATATTGGTTACCTTATGGAATTTTGATCACTATAATTTTTTAGCAGTTCGATATTTTTGTGCAGGGTGAGGATAATTCCTTCATTACCTCTTCGTTGTTAAGTTTAGGGCACCTAGTCCTTTGGTTGAGGATGAAGAGATAGATGTGAGTGGGCTTGTTGGTGGGGATGGTGACACTCTGTTGACATATTATATGTGAGCTAGCTGTTATATCTCTGACTAGCCCGACTAACCTAAATGGTTTAATTTTGAGGATATCAATACTATATATTGGGATAGGTTGCCTATTAGATGATGTCTTTAGGCTCATGTTATTGGTGAATGATATTTATGCCTATCACTTTGCTTATAGCTACGAGTTTGCATGTCATGTGGATTGCTAGACTACCCAGAATGGTTGCCTCGTTCAAAGAACAACATGAGCTGAGATTATTCAGATTCTCCAGACCCAGCCTCCACCTCCATCTCCTAGCTAGTTCATCTTGGTTTACATTTTGTTTTTGCACTTATATTATAAACTACATGGCCATTTACTTGCATTTACCATGTTTATCATATTGCTTATCTTTTACTGTTTAGTTACTCTTGGATATTATGGGTGTTTATTTTGCTAGTTTAGTATTTTGATGATTATCTTACTTGCACTTGGATTATTATTTTTTTTCTTTAATGTGGATGATCATTTGCATCTTCTATGATAAACCTGTCTTATAGTAGTATGGTCATTTGGATTGTTTAAATGGCTAGGTCATATTGTTGATATATTTGGATAAATTGTTGGATTATCTATGTTAGATAAATTGTTGTGGAATTTTGGATGACTTGACCATATTTTTTATGTATTTGAGTTATTGTTGGAGTGTTATGGATTATGATCTGGTGGATTGTACGGATTATGGCATCATAGGGGAAGTTATGCTTGTTGAATTTTTACTCTCTTTCTTTACCGTCTTTTATGATGTCAAAAAGGAAAAGAGGGATATTCATATATTTTGTTGACTATTTTTTTGTGCATACTTGTTATTCATAGGGGATTTTTAATTGATTGTATATCTCATTATGTTTTTGACCTCCTAAGGGGAGTTAATTTGTATCATATGCTATTCATTTGTCTCAAATTACATGGACATTTGTTATCATAAAAATGAGAGAGATTGTTGACCTATATGTACTAACCTTAATTTTAATGATAACAAATAAATATTTTTTTTATACCATCTATGATTATTTGATATTTTCACAAGTTGTTTTGAAAGATTTATTTGTTTAAAAAGGGATCAAGTAACATTGGATGAGACAAATTAGAAAACAAGATATTTTGCAGAGTAGTTATTATTCATTTTTTAAAGTGCTTATGTTATGTTTGTATTTAATTCATAGTTGAGAGCTAAATTCTTAATCTGTAAAACATAAAATATTTTTCAAACTATTTGAATCATTAAGAAACATGTTTTACTAAAAAATTGGACAAATTTCATAAAAACCAGAACTTGAAACACTTTGAAAATTTTGTCCTAAAAAAAATCGACTGCCTAGTTTGCAAAACTGACAATGCAATTTTAAATTGCAGAATTGACTTTGCAATTGCAAATTACAGAGCTGGCTTTGCAAATGGCCAAGTGGTTTGAAAACTAGTTTAAACCTAATGTGCGGTTTGAGACATAGGTACATAACCAGTTCAAACAGAATGTAACCGCTTTGTCTAGAGGTCAAATTGATTCCAACTGGTTTGAAATCTAATTGAGCCATTTAGTGAACCAATTTAGAACCAAACTATAGTTTTGACCTTATAGTCATATTTTTTTAAAAACCAAATTGGCCATGCAATTTGCCAAATCAACAGAATAATTTTAAAACTAGTTGAACCAATTTCCCAAACTAGTCGAATCGATTTTATAGTTGTCTAAATTTTTCTAAACAACTATAGACAACTATTTTCTTAAATTCTCTATATAAGAAAGCCAATTTTCACTTAGAAAAAGTTTACAAAAGTTTCCAGAACACTTACATTTGATCATCTTTAATTAGAAACAAAATTGAGCTCTCAAATTATTAAATTTCATATACTTATCTTAGGTTTTTGCTTGTTCATCTATTTAATTAGGAGTTTGATAATAATTGTTCATAGTTATTTCTTTTGCGGAGAAATTCAATAATTATATAAAAACTGAATTGTCAATTTATTTATTTTTAATTTAGCAAAGTTACAGCAAAAAAAAAAAGAAAACTAAACTATTTTTATAATAATTTATATTTTAGCATCAAATATTATTTAACTTTCTCTCCGTTACTTTTACTCCCTATTGTTAGGGATGGACAAAAAATTAGTGAATCGAACTAAATTCAAAAAATTAAACCGAATTAGTTAAATCAATTTTTTTTTATTGGTTTAGTTCTCGGTTGTTTTGTTTAAGAATTCAGTTCAGTTCTGAGTTCGGCCTTCCGAACCTATAATCAAACTAAAAAACTTAATTTGTAAAAAATAAAATTAAATCGAATCGAACTCAATCAAACCGAATTAAAAATAAATTTAAATTAAATTTATTTGAACTAAACTAAAAATTAAACCGAATCTAAAAACTAAACTGGTTCTGTTTATTATTTTTTAATTTAATTTTTAATTTTAACTTTTAAAAATCGAACGACTAAATTTAATTTTTAGTTCAAACCAAAAACCGAACAAGATTTGCCACCCCTGCCTACTGCCATTTCCTCTTTTCAACCTAACAATCCTACTTTTATAAAAAAAATTTGTTTCAATAAGCCGCCAGTCCCCAATCTCTCAGTGCTGATATCTCGAATTATTTCGTTGATTAATCAATCGTCAATAGTGGAGAGAATTGTATCATATCCAAATCGACACAATAAATTGGAGCTACCGATGGAGACAATGAGACGTCATATGTCGGCGATGAGTGGCCCGCTTAGTTTTGGAAAAGAAGGGTGAAAATTTGTGTAATTAGAGAAGGGATGCTAGATTGGCGTGTGGTTATGGGAGTGAGAGAAAAACAGATCTCTGGTTGGGGGGGATAGAATTGTCGAGGGATTCTGATAACCCAGACGGCGGCAAATCGCCGAAAATATGGTAATTTGTATTTAGGCCTTGAAACAATCATATAAGCCCTAAATTATCTGAAAATTTAAAATAACCCCCAATTACTGATATTATGTCAAATAGCACCCAGATAAATGCATTAAACTCATAATAGTTTCTTATTTTGGCATAAACCTTGCTTGTTGAAATCATAATTAGTTTGATTCAAGAAAATATATAGATACGAAGGTATGCTCTAATTTATCATTATATTTTAGATTAAATTGTCTTTGCCTTTTTTTTTCACTCTATCTTATTGTGTTGTTATTATTTACATTGTTGTGCATGGCATGAAGAGGCGATACTACAAATTAAAATTTTTTTCAACAAAACTTAAGAGATTCATTTCGAGGAATATTGATGTTGATCTTAACTTTTAGTGATATTAAGACCTTTGTTATGTAGTTATTTATATTTTTTTATATCATTTAGATGTTTTAGATTGTCTTTGTGCATCTTATCTCGTCATAAATTATCCTTTTATTCTAAGTGTGGTTAACGTCAAATAACTTTCTATTTTCATAAAAGAATTCACATTATTTATATTATAATAACAATAATTAATAATAATAATATTAACAATGATGATGATGATGATGATGATGAAATTATTAAACTTATTATCTCTCCTACAACAACTCTCACCATCTTAAAATACCACTTTTCTTCTCTCACCACAATCGTCTTCTTTACTAGTTGACGGTCTGAAATCTTTAGACCCATGTTTTCTTTTGCTTCCAACCTAACCTTCCAACTCAGGTTTGCATCTTTTAAAGTTTTATTCTTTTCTTATTTATTCTTTTTTTAACATTATACAATTGTTTCTTTTTTATTGTGCTTTTCGTTGTTTATGTTTTTATGTTCATTTTAGATTGAAATATTACTAATTTGGTGTTAAAGCTTATCGTCAGCCAATGGCAACAACGAATAAATTTCAACGATGGAGAGATCAAAGACATGGTAAACACCTTTTTTTTAAACTTTTTTTATATTTTAATTTTAAGTCTAATATAAATCTAATATTTTTTCACAAATAAAATATAGGGGCATGTAGCATACGAAGGACTTAGCGATAGAAACATTAGTGCCTTGCATTTTTAAAATTAATAAATTATAATTTCTTATGTTAAAATTTATATATATATATATATATTGTTAGGGTCTAAATTTCGGGTTAGGGGAAGCTTGGCCCTAAATCAGTTGTGAGTGAAGATTGGATGTTGGAACGTCTGAGTTTTTGAGCCTTCGGCTGCCAAGGGTTGAGATGGAGGCAATGTTGGTGGTAAATATTCAAGGTTGAGCTGAGTGTGGGCTAGACACCGAGCTGTGGTTAGGCTAACTAAAGGGACTTGAGAGGCACAGAACAAAGGAGGTTAGTGGTAGGCATTGGCGGAGTGGCCGACCACAGCCCTCCGATGCTCAAGTCACGTGAAATATTATGGAAAAAGTTCTCTAAGATTTATTTGACCTAGAGAAAGTATCTAAATTCTAGTGAGAATGTAGAGCGTTTTGCTAAATAGAATGAAAATTTAAATTTTGAATTGTTTAATTATTCCTTATCACCTTTCAATTTTGGAGATTTAGCTTGAGCTTGAAGGATGCCAGCCTAGAGAACTCTCCTCAAGGGTGACACGTGGTGAGCTACTAGTGGAGAACAATTCCTATCATGAAGGGTATTTTGAAGAACTTTACTTGGAGGGGTAAGAAGATCATTTGACTTCCCCTGACGTTTGAAGTATTAGGAATATTTGTGATTGGTCACTTTTAAGCCTATCAACCTTGAGTTGGTAAGATCTGAGGAGCACTAAGGGGTTGTTTGACTCTATCCTCCTAAGCTCAGCGAAGTCAGTGCTGTGTAGCTCAACTACCCCAGACATCTTCTGTCTATAGTGCCAGCAGTAACCAGAACCCTGAGTCTTATTTATTGGCTCTCGTTTATTGGCTCCTTAAAGATTTTCTCATCCAATCTTATCTTTTAGGTTTAATAGCTACATGATGTGGCATCCAAGTGCTTCTCTAGTGGGCTCCGTAAGTGACATGGTGAGTCTTAACATAGGCTGACGTATACGCTTGCTGGCGGGTCTATGTTGACATGGCAAGCACCTGAGTCTGAGTGACGTGTCCTCTGACACCGCTACTGAATAGAGACATATAGTCTAGCTTGGGTTCCACTTTATAAGCTTCATGGGTTGAATTATGGATGCCTACGTATTTTGATTTGGGCTCAGTCTCACTAAAGTAGCTTGTACTGGGCCAGTTTACTCAGGAGGCTTAGGATAGAGTGCTTGACTGGGCTTTCTTGTACTGGACTGAGTATTATTGATCCCTACTCGCAACATCAGACCTTTAGGTTCTTAGTGTTGAGATAAGGAGCCAATAAGAACTAAAATCTACAGGTGACATGAGGCATGTCTAGCTGGCAGCTCTTCTTCGCTCTTTTTCTCTCTTTTTTTTTTTTAAATTCATTTTTGGACAAGAAAATTCTCGCCCATTTTTTATTTTTCGAGAATTTAAGAAGTGGTTTCATCATTTTCTGAAGTAGGCAGGGGTGAGGTATGAATTACACCTTTGCCATGTTTATCGAGGAGAGCTCAGTCGTTACCCCCACCATGCCAAATTTTGATGCACCCTAACCTTTGGTATGTCGACACATGGCACCATCTGAGGAGAGCAATTTCAAAATGGGAGGCCCAGATCTCTTCGCCTCTTCAATTTTTTAATTGCCCGTAGCCTTATAATTGCTGAATGTTATGCTTAACTTCCTTAAAACAACTTCTTTTCTCTTTCTCGTGTTCTCATCTCTCATCTTCTTTAGAGTGAGTTTTTTATTCCGGCGTGACTGTTACTGAGTTTTGTTTTTATCCCTCTGTACCTTTTCTCTTCCCCTATTCTGTTTTAGTACTGTTCTTACTCTTTTCTAGTGCTGAGCATGCTCTTTTGCAATTCTCCATAGGTATAATATTCAAAGCATTCCCAAAATCGATCTACTAACTGAAGTCGCTGCCTAAGCTTACAAAAGATAAGAAACTTCTTGTTGTAGTGAGTGTGAGTAGATGATAATTTATGGGAGTGTAATATATTTAAAAAAAATATATAATGCACAATAGAAGATTATTGCATGTATGTTGAATATAACACTTATTTTATTCATTTAATAAAATGTATCTCATACAAGTTAATTTAATATATGTATCTCATACGTAATCATGTACCACAATTATACATAAATTGTAAATAGAAAATAATTACCAAATGAAGATAACTTTGAAAACTTTTGTTTATTTTTGCCCAAGTATAAAGCTCACTTGAAATGTAACTGCAGAACAATTTTAGGCTAAATCAAATGTAGGAAATTTGACTCTAGAATAATAGCTAAAATTTATTGCAGATTTTGGTAGTATAATCTTAAGTCTTAAGCTCGTTTTATTTCACTTTTTTTTTTTAATTCAACTTGTTGGAACCTTTCCAACTCGTAAAAGTTAAGAAGAGTAATATTCTTCTCACACATTTTCAAGTGAATAAGCTTTCCAAAAAACAAAAAAACTAAAACTTCTATTCCCTTTTACTATCTTTTCAAATTTATACATACATATCTCTTTTGAATGAATGAAGAATATGTGGTAATAAAAGACAAGTGTTTTCTCGAGCTAATGCCACCAAGAGAATGTTTTTGTGCTGTCAATTTTGTTCGACTAAAACACATGCAAAGGTAAGAAAGATTCCTTTTGCACATTCTCTTCTACACTTCGTAAATGACTATCACAATAGCAAAAAAGAACTTTTGATTTTATTTATTCCTTCTACACTTACACATCTCCACTTAGTTATGTTTATTGCTTTTACACTTAAAAATCTGCTCTTACTCAAAAATACACAACAACATTATATTTCATATTTATTTGAATTTTTTTTATTAATATTAACAATAAAAAAAATGTCCAAGTCATGACATGTGTATAAAGCATAATAAATAATAATTTAAAGAAATAAATATAAATAAATGCTTTATCATTTTATTATTATTAAAATAATCATAGAGAATTATGAAACACCAACTTGGTGTCTTATAATATAATGACATGTATCAAATTCTAACACTTAGAATTCAACACATGTACTTCCCGAGATATAATAAAAATGTATCTTACTTTTTCAAAAAATATTTCGAATCAAACTCTTCGATCCTAAACGTTACCCTAGTGCTCAACAAGTACACTTCATATTGTGAGACTCTCCAAGTTTATCTTATTGAACATTTCCATAAGTCTATAAACACTGCCGCCCACATGTGTTATGGATAAAAACAAAACAGAGCGTAGAGCCATAAAAGTTGAGGTTAACCATATTCATATAATCCTTCCGTCACTTATATCCTAGAAGAGAAAAGACATAGATCTATTCCATCAAGTCTCCATTTGCTTGACCCAAGAATTATCTTCATATTTGTATTTCAACAAAATAATATCCACTAACTCTTTTGTGATATTATTTTAGTTTACAAAAACTTTTTCCTAGATTATGATTTTGGCCAAAAGACATTCTAAAATGCAATCCCAAAGCATCAGGATATACAGCCTAATCATATGAGCTAACAGATTTTATATCTATGCATACCAACCTCTATGAGCATTGGACCATGCCTAATGATACCCAGAGGTCAGACCATAAAAGGTATCTGACATATGTGGAATTTAAGTATGGTGAATCACTTACAAGACCACTGTTGCGCTCAGGTTTAAGGACCACAAATACTACTAAACTCGAGAAGACTATCCATTGACGGTTTATAAAATATCTATTGAATGTATTCATAAGTTTGTTCAGTGTTAATTCCTCACTTAACACCCGTATGCCTATACGAGCTTTTATTAAGCTCACGGTTTACTAAGACCAACCTTATAGACATTCTAGATATAGACACACACACACACACACACACACACACACATACCAATTTTTATGGTTTTACCAACCAACCCATGTTGCTAAACCTTCGATTAGGAATCAATTTTGAGAATATACTACATAGTGATATTTCTTAGCACCATTTACAACGCTTTATAACTCTATTACTATTATAAATTTTCTCAGGTCTTTGTCCAAATTCTGAAAAGGTTCTAAATTATAGAAATACTAATTTTACTAATCTAAACTACTTTTAGATCTACAATATCTGAAAAAGAACAAGATTAATACTATATATTAAATAATAATTTATAGAAATATACATTGTATAAATAATATAAAAAAATTATACATAAATGGAATGGCACGTAAGAACTATTTTCAACAACTCTCACTTGCTCTAGTGCCATGATGAAATATAATATCCATAGACTCCACGTATTTCTGAAACATCTTAAGAGTTATGGCCTTAGTAATTGGATTCGCTATATTTTCACTAGAATCTTCTCTAGAAACTATAACATCTCTTCTGGCTAATATCTTTCTTATTATGTGGTATTTATATTCCATATACTTAGACTTTTGGTGTGCCCTAGGTTCTTTAGTTTGAGCAGTTGCTCTATTGTTGCCACAGTATAATGAGATATAATCCATCATAGTTGGGACAACTTTCAACTCCATTATAAATTTGCGTATCCACACCACCTCGTTTGTAGCTTTTGTGGTAGAGTCAGCTGTGGATCCCTATTTAGCACTTTTTCAACTAACAGCAGCACCATTAAGAAGAAACACATAACTAAACATAGACTTTTCTATCATCTGGATCAGATTGAAAATATGAATCAGTATATCCTTTTTCACTTGTAAATCATTATCTCCATAAATAAAAAACTTATCCTTTGTACCCTTAAGGTATTTTAGGATATGTTTCACAGCTATCCAATGGTCGTTACCTGGATCTGACTGATACTGACTTTTAACAATTATAGCCAAACTGATATTAGGTCTTATACATGATATAGTATACAATATGCTACTAACGGTTGATGCCTAATGTATGGCAGACATTTTAACCCTTTCATCTTCCTTTTGTAGACACATTCTTTTAGAAAAATGAATACTATGTCTGAAAGGTATATTAACTGTCTTATAGTTACAGAAGTTATACATTTCTAGAACATTAGTTATGTACAAGGAATGAAATAGACCAATCAGCCTCCTAGCTTTATCTCTATAAAACTTTATACCAAGTATATAAGAAGCATTTCTCAAATTCTTCATGGAGAAATTTTTATTCAGATAACTCTTGACCGACTGTAATATACCAATATCATTTTTGATAATAAGTATATCATCTGTATAGAGCACTAAGAAAACAATCATGCTCCCACTGACATTTTTATATACACTTTCTCTTCGTTTTTTTATAAAATTAAACCCTTTAATTACATCATCAAAACAAAGATTCCAACTTTGAGAGACATGTTTAAGCCATAAATAGACATTTTCAATTTACTCACTGGATATCTATTCAAAAATGCTATCTTTACATCCGTATTCCAGATTTTATAATCATAATATGCAGTAATAGCCAATAAAATTTGAATTAATTTTATCATGGCTACTGGTGAAAGTTCTTCTCATAATCTATCATAGATTTCTGAGTGTAACCTTTCGCTATTAGTTGGGCTTTGAAGGTCTTTACTTTTCCATCGGGCCCTCACTTCTGCTTGTAAACCTATTTATAACCAATAGGAACAATTCCTTCGGAAAGCTGAACTAAGTCCTATACTTGATTTTCATGCCTAGATTCAATCTTAAATTTTATGACATCTTGCCACTTTTCCGAATTAATGTCTAACATCGCATCTCTATAAGTCAAAAGGTCATTTTCTTCAACTAAAAAAATATCTAAGGCACATTTAAGCATTATACTAAACCTTACAAGTGGCTTCGAGATCCTTTTCGACCTACGGGGAGGTTTTGTTAAAGGTATCCTACTTGGTTGAACTTGAGGTTCCACTATCAGTTCATTGATATGTTGATTGACTTCATCAAGTTCAATCTTTCTATAATCTCCATGATTCATTAGAAACTGGCTTTCTAGGAAGGTGGCATAATGAGCAACGAATATATTTTATTCTTTAGGATCATAAAACTGATATTCCATAGAGTGTTTAAGATATCCAATGAACCAATACTTACAAATTTATCCTGTTGCATAATTTTTACATAGCGGGGCAGCTCCAAATCTTAACATACTTAAAACTTGGTTTCTTAATAAACCATATCTTATATAGAGTGGTAGGTACGGTTTTTGATAGAACTCTTTTCAATAAATGAGCAACAGTCTCTAGAACATAACCTCATAGATATTCAAGAAGATTAGTAAAACTCATTATTGATCGGACTATATCTAATAAAGTCTGATTCCTCATCTCTGAAACTTTATTGTGTTGAAGAGCACCTGAAAGACTATATTGATTAAGAATCTTTTTCTCTTTCAAATAATCAGTGAATTCACTACTCATGTATTCACCGCCTCGATCTGATCGTAAGTATTTAATGGATGTACTGGTTTGTTTCTGTACTTCAAGTCAAACTCTTTAAATGTTTTAAAAGTTTCTAACTTGTGCTTCATAAGAAACACATATCCATATTGAGACAAATCATCAATAAAGATTATGACGTATCGAAACCCACCCATAGTGGTGTGATTCATCGGACCACATACATCATTATGTACTAGTTCCAACTTAGTGGCACTGTGTCCTACACCAGTAAATGGTGATTTGGTTATTTTCTCTTGAATACAAGATTTACAACTTAGATAAGATTTTATGGTAAGATTAGGTATCTGACCATTCTTAACCGAACGGGTTAGACGTCTCACACTTATATGACCTAACCGCATGTGTCATAATTCAGTATTATGTAAAGTTTATGAACTTTTCATTTTCTTATTTACTTGTACATTCAAGACATTTTGTGTTATATCTAAAATATAATGGCCAGTCATCAATTGACAATTAGCTAGTAAAACATTAGTTTTATTATACAAACTTAAGGAACAATTCCTTATATACATGATAATCTACCCTGTCTAGTATAGAAAGTGATATGATTTGTCTTATAATGTTTGGCGCATTATAATAGTTATACAACAAAAATGTTTTGCCAAAAGGGAGAATTAACTTAAAATTTCCAATAGCTGCAATCTTTAAGAAATCTTTATTTCTTACACGAAGCTGTACCTCTCTATACTGCATCTGTCTAGCTTTCTTTAATCCCTGCAATATATTATAAATGTGATAAGGACATGCAATATCTAATACCCAACTATAGCTATTAGCACAAGCTAATGAATTGTCAATAATAGGTAAACACATATTTGAAGGGTTCTTTTCTACAGTAGCAATGTACTTAAGACAATTGCGTTTCCAATGTCCAACCTCACCGTAGTGACAACACTTTTCTTTGCTCTTATTTTTGCTCTTTGACTTGGATACATCACTTTTCCAATGACCTATAGATGATGTTTGCTTCATCTTCTTCTTGCCCTTAGGCTTCTTAGAAGCCTTTTGTGTAGAAAATGAAGCACCATAAAAAAATAGAGTAGAACCCACTTTGCTTATGTCTTACTGTGCAGTCTTCAACATATTATGAAGTTCTGCATAAGTCAAGGCCAATCCTTACATATTAAAGTTCATTATGAACTAAGCATATAACATTGAAAGTTACTGGAGAATCAAACTATTCCCCAAAGAATTGTCCATAACAATGCCCATTATCGTAAGTCTTTCAATACATGATATCATATGTAATACACGAGGACTTACTAAGCCTTATTCTTAAAGTCTTACCTGAAATAACACTTTAGCAGGCCGATACCTCTCAATCTGAGGTTGATCATCAAATAACACGTTCAGATGAATCATAATATTATATACATTTTTCATATGCATATGCTTCCTCTGAATTTTAGTAAACATGGAGGCTAGGATATATGACTTGACTTTTAAGTCATCGTCTACCGATTTTTGATAAGTAGTAACCTCTTCTGAAGTGACTTTATCAGAAACACCTAAAGGCATCTTTTGATCAATTAGTATGAAAGGTTTTCTGAATCAAGAATAATTCTTAGATTCATTGGCCAATCTGAATAATTCTCGGCACCGGTTAGTTGGTACGCATCTAATATGTGTGCCAAAGAATTACTTGAACTCATGTTATCTTTAAAAAGAAAAAAGAAGAGATGTTAGCAGGACATTTCAAATTATTAAAATGCTTTAGATCATGGATATAAAAATTTATATATTTTTAATCTAAAGACACATTTTCACTGCTTTACATTTTTCTTTCAATCTTTCAAACGGAAAAATAAAAGTTTAACTCTTTAAACTTTACAGTGGAAAGTAGATCCAATTAGCATTTACTCAAACCTCATACTTTAGCGATATTGTTCTTAGTAAATCTAAAAGGTAAACAACTCTTATCAATTGCATCTCATGCAACTTTAACCTAGTCCTAATCACATATTATCCTCACACTTTAGTGATATTGGGTACGTGTGCTCTTGATTAACTTGTTAATAATCAAATATAAGTTACTAGTACTACCCTCACACTTTAATGATATTGGACAAAACATTTGCTTATATTTGCTTCATCTCATGTTTAACTGGTATGGTTCAAATCACTCCAATTAATCTCTCACACTTTAATGATATTAGAAAAAATTGAGGTGAACCATCTAATACCGTATTAACAAAACAAACCGTATATAACATTATTTCATAGTTAAATACATGACAATATGAGAGAATTTTAAATATATCCACATCTCATGAGGATGATTATCTCAATCATTCATTTGTTTTTACATATGCACAAATAACCCCACCAATAGGGCTTTTATTGTACTTCTCAATGTAAACAAATGATCACTTTATATTATGACAATATAATAAGCATGATATAACAATTAAGAAAGTTAAAACATGAAGAAAACAAAAATTTGAACAACAACACAAAACGTTGCTACGCCTACATTTTGTTTTAGGCATCATATTACAAACATTATCATGCTTTAATTCAAAACATCATCATGTTTAAGAAAATAACAACATTTCATATCACACACTCAATATACAAAATTAGCATATCAAATGCATGTGCAATATCATGCCAAATAAGTATACTCTGAAGCCATTGTTATAGGAAGTGTGTGAGTAGATAATGATATATGGGAGTGTAATATATTTACAAAAGTTTTAATGCACAGAGGAAGATTTTTGCATGCATGTTGCATATTACACTCATTTTATTCATTTAATAAAATGTATCTCATACAAGTCAATTTAACATATGTATCTCATACATAATTATGTACCATAATTATATCTAAATTAAAAATGAAAAATACTTACAAAATTAAGGTAATTTTGAAAAACTGTCTCCTTTTGTCTAAATATAGAGCTCACTTGAAATGTAACTCAAAAACAATTCTAGACCAAATTAAATGGGAAAAATTTTACTCTAGAATAGTTGCTAAAATTTATTGCAGGATTTTGGTAGCACAAGCTTAACTCTTAAGCTTGATCTATTTCACTCTTGTATTTTTTTTTTTAATTCAGCTTGTTGGAACCTTTCCAACTCGTAAAAGTTAAAAAGAGTAATATTCTTCTCATTCACTTTCAAGTGAATAAGCTTTCAAAAAACAAAAAACTAAAACTTCTATTCCTTTTTACTCTATTTCCATATTCTTACATGTATATCTTTTTTGCATGAATGAAGAATATGTGGCAATAAAAGACAAGTGTTTTCTTGAGCTAATGCCACCAAGAGAATGTTTTTGTGCTGTCAATTTTGTTTGACTAAAACACATGCAAAGGTAAGAAAGATTCCTTTTGCACATTCTCTTCTACACTTCGTAAATGACTATCACAATAGCCAAAAAGAACTTTTTCTTTTATTTATTCCTTTTACACTTACACATCTTCACTTAGTTATTGTTTATTATTATTACTATTACACTTAAAAATATGCACTTATTCAGAAATACACATTTATTTATCAATATGAAATTCAAATAAATGTGAAATTTTATATTTATTTGAATTTTTATTAATATTAATAATAAAAAAATGTCCAAGTCATGACATGTGTATAAAGCATATCAAATAATAATTTTAAAAAGAAAATATTAATAAATAATTTCTCATTTTATTATTGTTAAAATGATAGTGGAGAATCATGGAACACCAACTTAGGTGTCTTATAATATAATGACACGTATCAAATTCTAACACTTAGAATTCAACATATATACTTTTTAAGAAATGATAAACTATATCCTATTTTTCCAAAAACAAATTCAGATCAAACTTTTCGATCCTAAGCGCTACTCTAGTACTCGACGAGTAGTGAGACTTTCTAAGTTTATACCCATTTGTCTTATGAAACATTTTCATAAGTTCGTGAGCATTGTCTCACATGCGTGTCATAGATAAAAACAAAACGGCTAGTAGAACCATACAAGTTGAGGTTAACCATATTTGTATAATCCTCTCATCACTTATATCTTAGAAGAGCAAAGATATAGATCTATACAATCCAATCTCCATTTGCTTGACCCAAGAATTATCTTTAAATTTGTATTTCAACAAAATAATATCCACTAACTCTTTTGTGATATTATTTTAGTTTATAGAAACTTTTTCTCGGATTATTCTTTTAGCTAAAAGATTTTCTAAAATACAATCTTAAAGCATCAGGATATGTGGCCCAACCATATGAGCAGACAGATCCCATATCTACGCACACTGACGTGTGTAGAGTCTAAGTATGGTGGATCACTCACAAGACCACTGTGGTGCTCAGGTCAAAGGACCATAAATACTACTCAACTTAGGAAGATCATCCATTAACCACTTTATGAAATGTCTATCGGATTTCATCATGAGTCTGTTCAGTGTTAAGTCTTCACTTAATACCTATATGCCTATATGAGCTTTCACTAAACTTATGATTTGCTAAGACTAACCGTCTGGACATTCTAGACATACACACACACACACACACACACACCAATTTTTATGATTTTACCAATTAACCCATATTGGTAAACCTTTTACTAGGAACCAATTTTGAGAATATACTGCATAGTGATATTTCTTACCACTATTTACAACTTCTTGCAAATATGTTACTATTATAAATATTCTTAGGTCTTTGTCATAATTTCGTTAAGGTTCTAAATTATAGAAATACTAGTTATACTAATCTAAACTATGTTTAGATCTACAATGTCTGAAAAAGAGCAAGACTAATACCATAATATTAAGTAACGATTTATAGAAATGTACATTGTATAAATATTAAACAACATTTATACATAAATAGAATGGCACGTAAGCACCATTTTTCAACACTTCTCACACCTTCTTTCATTTTTTTGCTCGTTCTTTAGCAAACACTTGCTTGTGGTTGTGTGGACTGTTGGATGTTGGAGAAGTAAAATTAAGAGATTGGTTATGGTCATGTTGAATGTCAAGCACTTAGAAGATAAGTGACACTAGTAGTAGTGAAAATAACTCATGGGAAGACGGTAGTAGAACAAGTTAGTAGAAGAGATATGACGGGGGTTTAAGCCCCCCCACATTTTTTCTAAGCAAGAAATTATCTTACCTAATCCTTTTCTTGTTAAGAAAAGAAGCAAATTACCATACAAACTGTCCATTTCCTTTCTATGAAAAAGCCATCTTTCAAAAGTTCTTCTTTTTCTATCCTGCTAATGACATTAAGCCTTCAGGTTCTAAGCCCCACACATCTCTACCTGAATGCTTCGAGTTGATTAGGCCAATTTAACTTCACTCGGGAGTTGATTTGAAAGTTGCCTTAGAAGGAATAGCCTTGCTGAAAGTAACTACTATGTTATCTCATGGGATAGGAACACCAACCCTATAAGTGAATATAAATCCCATACTGATTGGAAAAGGTGTTGGTCTTTTACTGGTGAAGACTAGGGCTCTACAGTAAAGGTTAGCAGCCACCTCGAGGACGTTCGCACTCAGTTTGCCTCTGAGGGTATAGATTTCTACCCTTCTTAGTCTCTCTACTATCTTTAAGTTATTCCTATGTTGTTGTGACAAACTATGTGGTTACTAACTGTGTTTACTTCTTTTACTTGTGACGGACTTGTCCTTAGTACACTACTGGTCTAAGAATTTAAAGTTCACTCCTTCTACCCAAGACATAGCTATCTTTGCTGCTAAAGAATTTGCTGACTTGGCTGCTGATGACTCGGACATATTAAATAAAGTCTACCTAAAAGAGGCTAGGTTGATTAACTCAGCATGTGTTGAGGCTCTCAAGATGGGTAGGTGACTTCTTTCTTTCTTATATTTGGTGTTGTTATATTTATGTAATGATACTCATTTTACGATTAAGTTATTGCAGTAAAATCATTAATGATCTTCTAGGATTTTATAGGTGTTACTTCTGCTTCTTTCTCTGGTGCTCACTTGAAACATGTTAAGAAGCTGGCTAGTGATGATTAGATGAAAGACTTGATGACGAATCTGTTCAGCCTTTCTCAACCTTACGATTCTGGTGCTCTTGTTGAAGGGAGCTTCATTGTTCTTTCACTTACTAGGTCGACTAGTGTTGCTCCTTCAAGGACAAAAAAAAAAGTACGTGAGTCCAATTAAACCTTGGTAATCCCCTTGCGCCTCGATGACATAAGCCCTCAATTCAAAAAAATAGTGGGGTACTTGCTCCTTTATTTACGCCATGTTAAGGAAACTTTGCCCGTTAAGCTAGTTAAGTTAATCTTACGGAAAGATCCCCTGAATGCCATATCCAAGAACATAGGCCAGACTCATGAGGTATATCATCTTATCATTCCTCATGGGATTGCGTTCATTGGATTGCGTAACATGTCCTATGTTATTTTAGTGTCATTTTATTTGATGTTTGTTGTAGGTAGCCTATGCCTTAAAGGATCACAAGAAGATGTTGGGGAAGGCACTGAGGGTAGCAGAGGACATCAAAATATTGAAGGTTGCCTCAAAGAAAGTCGAAGAAGTCCTGAGAGGCGAGAAGGACAAGTATAAATAGAAACCTGTCCACACTACTGTCCAGCTTGAAAAATATATGAGGGGAGAAAACTTCTTTGGAGCTAGTTTACAAAGAGTTGATGGAAACTAATACCAAGCTGAACAATGTTATTTATCTACTAGAACAAAGACTCAGAACGACAGTATAGAAAGCCTTGCTTCACGCTTGCCAAATGGCTTTAGAGGCATATCCCAAGCTTGACTTCAATTTTCTAGCACTTGGGGCTCTTACTGTAACTGCCTCAACAGGGGAAAATGAAGGCAGTACTATTAAAGCCTCAACTAGTTATAATACTCCTCAGCCAGAAGTCATCAAGGAATGATTAACCAAGGATCTTTCTGATGTTGATGTCCTTATGAACTCCCCTGCCCCTTGTGAATAAGGAGGTAAGGATGATGACTGCAGTGATGGTGGTTGTGCTCAAATGCCTCTTTCGGTGACTCCTCTAGCCATGGCCCACTGAACTTGAGTCTTTCCAGCTATTACCTGCTAGATATCTCTTATTTTTACTTGCTATTTTTAATGGCTTTTACCTTTATGAACTTCTTTTAGTATTTTGCTGTATTTGCATTTAGCTTGACTGTTCTTGGGTAACTTTGAATTATAATCTTGTGTTTGGATGTTCTTTGGGCTTTAAGTGTCCTTAGGTAAACTTTAATGATATGTTTGGGCTACTGAGTAGTCCTTAGTTACCATCAGCTTTGAGGCATCTTAAGTCCGAGCTACTCGACTAGATGGCAGTAGTTAATGTATGCATTGTTTTGAATTTAGGAACCTCTATGTACTTTGTTTCTAGTTTTGGATAAATCAATTGTCATGTGTTTAGCAACTACTTTTCTGTAACTGTGTTATACTTTGATTTTACTGGCATATCATGTAGGAGAATAACTATTCATCAGACGCCCTAACTCCCTTACTGTTCTAGGCTAAGGGCTTGTTTTAATTTCAAATAGCACAAACTAAATCCAAGTTTAATGTTGATTAATTCAACCACTAAACTTGGTAGCCTTGGGCAATGTCTATGAATGTCGCTAGGAAGGCTTTAATAAATAAGCTTCTCAAAAGTGAGGTAATGAGAAAGGAAACACAGTGCATGAAGATAAAATGGTGCCGAGTACTCATACTTCTAGAGCTTGATGTGCTTCCATTATGCTTCGGGTCTCATTGACTACTTCCTTTATAAATAGTTGATAGACACCTCACTCTAGTTCTCAGCTCAGTACTACTGTGAGGAGAATTTTATATGGCCAATTCAAATTAGACTTTATTCCTAACCCTTCACTCTTGAACATAGCCAGTAGGGAGTAAAGAGACTGTGCATTCTTCTATGAATATGGCCGCTTATAAAGGATATGAAGAGATGAGTACAACATGCATTTTTATGGAAAAAAAAATAGAGAATTATTCATTTACATTCTTATGGGTATAACCTACCCTGTTGTACTTTTGGGCCCCAAACTTGGGCCACTCCCTCTGTCTATATAGTGATCATTTCTCCTACAAATGATGATCTGGTCCCTAGTATATCCATACTGAAGGGGATTCCCAAGGCCTTTTTGCATATGTGTGATCTCTAAGATTCTGCTCTTGGCATATGCATAAGGAATAGATGGAGATAACATTTCTCTTGAGTGATTTATCTTTTGCTCTTAAGTTAAGACCTGAGTAGTCCTCACCCCTCTTATACTATAAGGGTAAAATGGCTTATGGGTGTACATATGGTACATATTGGCTCAATAATCATTAGAGACACAAGAACACAGTTGGAGAACATCTTTTATTTCATTAGTGAACACCAAGAGCATAACTAGTATAACCTTAGTATCCTACTACATATTACGTAGGCGGAGAACGGGTCCATCAAGCACTTCTTGGAATTAGCATAAAAAACTAAACTTCCTAGAGGCATACTTGAGCTCCGAGCATAGGTAGGAGATAATAATTAGAAATGGCTTGCAAAAAAGAAACTGAGTGGAGAAAAGAAGTGTTTAGCACTCACTGGTAGTACTTGCAGAGTTGAGCTACATTTCAAGAGTGCTTTACTTGTTTGCCATCAAAGTGAGTCAACTTGTAGGTGTTTGGCCTGATCACCCTATTCATGCGATATAGGCTCCTTTAGTTAGTACCTAAGACCACATCTGAAGGCTTCTTTTCAAGTTCACACAATAGAGGACTAAGTCACCCTCCTTGAACTATCTCAGCCTGACCTTCTTATCATATAACTTAGGTATTTATTACTGGTATGATGCTACTTTGATGGCTACTAAGTCTCTTTTCTCTTTTAAGAGATTCATATTAGCAGTGACAGAGCCAGTGTTTGTAGCTTCATCAAAGTTGGTAACCTTGATCGTAAGCTGTCTAACCTTAGCTGGTATGACTGTCTTAGACCTAAAGGATAAAGTGAAGGGAGTTTTTCCAGTAGCAGTGCTAGGCAGGGTCTTGTAGGCTTATAGTACGCTAGGTAGCTCATTTACCCAAGCCTATTTATAGCTATTGAGCTTCTTCTTCAAGATAATCTTGATAATTTTGTTCATAGCTTCCACCTGTCCGTTAACTTAAGGGTGAGTTAACGAGGTAAACACGTTAGTGATTTTCAAGTTCTTGCAAAATTATCTAAACCTCTTGTTGTCGAACTAAGTCCCATTTTTAGTTACTATAACGTAGGCTTAGCCAAAATGATATATTATAGCTCGTTATATAAACTTACTAGTCTTCCTATCTATTATTGAGGTCAGTGGTTCAGCCTTTGTTCACTTAGTCATATAATCCATCGCCATAATAACATCCTCTTGGCATAAGGTCGATAAGGTCTACCCCTTATATGGCAAAGGCTAGAAGAAGCTTAGTATATTGAGATTTTTAAGGGGTTGCCTGGGTATCTTTGCAAATGTCTAGCACTTGTCACACTTCTTGACTAGATCCTTCACGACTTGCTTCATGTTAAGCCAACAAATATCCTTGCCTTAATGCTTCATAAGCTAGAGCTCTGCCCCCTCCATAATTTCTGCACATCCCTTGGTGTATCTCCCTTAGTACGTACTCCCCTCCTTAAGAATGTAAGTACCTTAGGTAGAGTAGAAAGGCTCTTCTCTTGTAAAGCATCTCATCAATTAGACAGTACCCTACCACTTGGTACCTCAGCTTTTTATCTTGGGTTCTATCCTCAGGAGTAACTCTGTTCTTTAGGTACTGAATGATGGGATTCATCCAACAAGGTTCCCCATCGACTAAGCAGATTGCCATAGGCTCTATAGCTCGAATACTGGGCTCAGGTATGATCTCTACTAGTATAGTATTTGGCAGCTTTATAAAGTTGGTAGAGGCTAGCTTAGCTAGTAAATCAACTTTGTAGTTATATTCACTTGGAATTTTCTCAATACAGGCATCCTCAAACATACTGAGTAATTTCTGAGCTTTCTTTAGGTATACTTGCATATTCTCTTCTTTGGCTTGGTACCCACTGTTGACTTGGCTAACGACAAGCTGTGAGTCACTCCTGACTATTAGCTGTCGAGCTCCTAGGGCTTTAGCCATCCTTATTCTCAGAATCTGGAGGTTACTACAGAAGATAAATAATATTATTTATTCAAATTTTACTCTAGTGGATATTCTGAGACTTAAGTATTTGGAGACCAAACTTCAGGTTTTGCTAGAATAAGAGAAGTTATTTTGGTTTAAATCGACGAGGTTTGATTGGTTATCATAAGGTAATCAAAACATGAAATTCTTTCAACACAAAGCAATCGATTGTAGAGCTCAGAAATTGATTTCAGGCCTTTTTTTTTTTCTAAGAGTAAGTAGTGGAGTAAACTTTTGAGGGATTTTAGTTGAGAATGTTAGTATCCTATTTAAGTTGTTAGATGTACATTCGTGGATGATGAAGTACATATGACATTTTTTTCTATAGGGTCTTTTAAGGCTTTAGGTCTTGATGGATTTCATATTGTGTTCTTTCAACAACTTTGGGAGATGGTTAGGGTAAATTTTATAAGGTACTATTTAGGGTTCCTAAAGTAGTGTCACTATCCAAGAGATATAAACCAAGAGAATGTGGTGCTGATTCCAAAGTTCCTTTTAAAGTTTCTAATTTTAGACCAATTAGTTTTCTATAATGTGTTGTATAAAGTGGTTTCTAAATGTTTGGCTAATTATCTAAAATTGGTCCTTCGAAATATTATCTTGTCATCTTATAGTGGTTTTATGCCTGACAGATTGATTATTGACAACATCATTTTGCCTTTGAATTATTACACTCCTTGAAGTGAATAAAAGTCAGGAAAAGAAATAGAGTTTTGGCTTTGAAATTAGACATGATTAAAGATGATCAAGTGGAGTAGTAGTTTGTGTTGTTCTTAATGGAAAAAATGAGGTTCAGTGACCATTGGAGGTAGCTTGTCTTTAATTGTTTATCCACTCTTCGATTTAGGTCTTGGTCAATAGGAAGGTCACTGGCCTAGTTGTTCCTTCCAAAGGATTATATTAAGGTTACCCTTCATCACCTGAACCCAACAACTTATAAATCTCTAGAAATGGATAAAACATTTTGTAAGAAGTTAGAAACAAATTAAACTACGAGTTTTATTCTAATTCTAATTTTTTAATTATAGTTTGAAATAAAGGACTCCCCTGAAGGTGGATAAATCTTACTTAAATCCTTTATATAAAATAAAGAGCAAAGTTTATTAATAAAAGGCGTACAATAATTATGAGGTGAATTTATACATGCATATTTCAAAAAGGAATTAAATTTATACCTTATAGAAATAGACAATTATTAATTCATTGAGTAATAATTATTTATAACACATACAACCTTACTTGTTTGTGTATACACTCCTTCACACGCAAGCACATTTTTTTCCCTATAAGCACTAACTTAAACAGAAGGACAGAGGGCGAATTTATCAATTAATAAAGTAATGTATGAATAAGAAGGTAATTAATTGCGAAGAATTCAAATTAAGGAACTTCATACACACACACACACACATATATATATATAGGGCATGATCCATGACACCTCTTTTTTTACACATTTTTTAATACAAATTTATAATCATTAGATCATTTTTCATTCAATGGTTAAAATTAAAGTTGATGTATAATTATTATATTTTTATAAATTATTTAACTACTAAAGAACCTGACTATAATAATAATAATATAATATATTCTCTCTCAACTTTTATTTTTCTTTCTTACCTCATCTAACTCATTTTTCTCTTTTATATAATATTTTACTCTTTTATTAAGTATAAATATCATCTTTAATTAATTTAACAACCTCTCTTTTTTGAATTTATAAATTTTATTGATTATATATGACTTATTTTTTTAATTATTCTCATTTTTTTATAAAAATATTTGAACTTATAGATTTAAAAAAAAATTGTATTCATTTATTATCAGCTTTAGTACTTCTATCAAAATCAGTTGTTAAATTAATTAAATATGATATTTGTACCTAATAAAAGAGTAAAACATTATATAAGAGAGAAAAATGAGTTAGATGAGATAAGAAAAAAAATGAGAGAGAATATATTATTATTATTATAATAGGGTCCATTAATAGTTAAATAACTTTTAAAAATATAATAATTACGCATTAACTTTAAATGTTAAATATATATTGAATGTACCGCATTAGTTATACATGTTTGATTGTATTTAAGCCATTAAATATATATTGATCTAATAGTCTAAAAATTGTGCAAGATGTTATGTCAAAAATAAAGTTTCATGGATCCTAGCCACACATAAATATTATGATTTTATAATAACTAAAAAAATTTAAAAAATTTAAAAAAAAAAGTTAGAAAATGAGTCAATGAGTGCCAACATAAAAAAGAATTATCAATGATAAATATGCTCAATTAGATATTTTTAGACTTTTGATTGAGATTGAGGTGTTATGGTCTCAATTATTATAAAATAAATTAAAAATGTTAATTATTGAGTAAAGTGAATGAGTGGTTACAAAGAATACTACTACATATATAAATTGTTATATAAATTTTATTCACATCATATGGCAGTGTTAAACCATTGTCACATGTTTATATTTTCTAAAAAATTGAAATAAATAAAATAAGTGGTAAAATACAACATAATAACCTCAATTTATATTAAAAAAAAGTTAAAAAAGTACCAACTTTTCTTATAATTTTTTCAACAATTACCACTATATTTTTACTTTTCAAAATAACTCATTACCGCTATTTGCAAGTAATTAGTCTTATTGACCTTAATTTTGAGCTATCATTGGGCTAATGAGTTACACATATATTTTGATGGAAACAAACTATTGGACCTATTGTTGGGCTTTGATCAAGATGACCATTGATTGATTCTTAGTGGGCTTGTAGTAAGTTAGATTTATATTCTAATGGGAACAAAAAAAAAGTCATAAACTATATCATCGACTCTTTTATTTATAAGCACTATTGAGCTTTGATGGTTGAATTCTTGTACGACTAGAAAAAATTGTTACTTTCTTATTTTGGTTCTGCTTCAAGAGTATAGGAAAGTTTATTCCAAAAATCTTGAGATTCCGAAGATCTCAAGAATAAAGGTAACCCAGATCTTCAAGATGTCTAGCTCAAGTTTAGTACTTGGTTAGTATTAGATGAATGTCTTCTCATAGGCTTTAAAAAAAAGTCTTGGTTAGTATTAGATGAATGTTAGCCTTCTTAAAAGTGTTCAGGCGATCTACTTGATCAATGTTGGTTATCAAGGATACCTTGTTAAATATCGAGAACTTCTGGGGTCTAAAAGCCGTGATCCTGTCCCGAGGTCATCTCCTCATATAATACTGGAATTTTAATGGGTTTTAGTTTCCTCTAGTGTTCTACATGATGGGCTCAATTATAGTTTAGTCAAGGACCTCAAGATATCCAAATTAGGGATCATGGGCCTAGCTGAAACTCTGTGAGAAATAAGCTTTGGACTAAAATCCTTAGAGAGAACAAGTCATTTTTCATGAGAAAACAAAATAGTATTAAAAAGGGTAATAAACATAAGTAATTATCAAGTAAAAAATTAAAATTGTTTGTTCCCCCCAAAAATTGGATAGACAATAGACTGAGGCCCGTCTCAAGAATAAGCCCGAGGGTATCAGCCTAAACCCTCCTTTTGGGTTCAATTCAGACAAATTGCACACTAGACCTTTCAAGGTGCTCGAGATATTAGCCAAATAATCATGAGCTCGTCTAAAAATACCTAACTACTTTCCAATTTACTTAGAACCCAATAATCACATACCTACGAACAAATTTAAACCTTGAGCAATAAATTGAACCTAGAACCACCACTCTCCCAATAAGTAGTAATCCAAGGATAGCAAGAAAAGTTAATACACGTCCCTTATAAAGTAAGTGACCACGATCTTCAGAGTTGGCTACCCATAAGGTAAGAAACCTTAATTTTATGAGTCTAAATAACTGCGAACACATTGAAAATTAAAGGAAAAATGGCCTTATCCTCCACCTACTATGTTGAGAGTTTACATAAATAAAAATAGACTATAAAAATGAAAAGTCAGACTACAGTAACGGGTAATGCGATCTTTCTGAACCTAAACACTTTCTACAAAAATCTTATCTATAGATCACTAATTAAAGTATCAGAGGGTCATTTCCAGAACTACCACCGACGAGACCACAACAAACTTTCTCTCTTTTTTGCAAGAAAAGACTCGAGCTAGTAAAGTCAGAATCCACCTTTAATGTAGCCCAATCCGATAGGCTCATAATCGTTCCTTAACAAACAAATTTAAAAATTCGTTGGCCCAAAAAAATAGTTTTTTTTGTCAATAATTTTTCACATTGTCTGTAATAACGAAAACAAAATGCCTTATCAATACCCACCAAAAGTTAGAAATACAAACCATTAGTAGTGTAGAAAACCACCAGACCCATGGTAGATTGAGAACCTAGATTGGAACAACAGAATTCAATGGAAAAATTTCAAAGAGAATTCGGCAACACAAGTTGGGACCTCACTACAAGGCAGACTTTAGAAGGAATTACGAATTATAAGGGAGGAGAAGGAAGAGATAAGGAAACGTCTGGTTGAGATATTGAAGCAACAAGAATAAGGAAACAAATAAGAGGGATTGTAAAATGAACACAAGCTAAGAGAGTACTCAAACCCTATAGGTTTAAACCCAAAAGGGCTTCTAGCCTAGGGGGAGAATGAAGGTTTATTACCAGTTGATCGATTGTAAACAGTTTAGTTACGCGGCAGATGAGCTTGATGGATCCTAAGTTAGATATTTAAACCATGTGTTAAGGAAATAGAAAAGGAGAATTAGAGACATGTAGGAAACTGAGGAAAGACAGAGAGAATGAGCTCTGGGAGAAACTCGTGTAAAAGCACCCATTGATAATACGATCGAGCATTAGAGGAGCGGTTACAGAACTTGCTTGAGAAAAATGAGAAAAAGGACCAATCTCTTCTAAGAAAATAGGAAGAGAAAGGAAATTCCCATTGGTTGATAAGTTTGAAGACATAAAGCTCCCAAGCAAGTTCGTATTGCAAGCCTGCTAACATATTGAGGGTGTCAAACCTTAACAATTATTTGGACCAAATCCCTGACTTACTGTCTATTAGAGGCTTAAGGTAATATCAAATGTGTAGGTTGTTTCACATGAATATGAAAAGATCCACTTTCCTTTAGTACTGAGGACTGAAGTAGCAAAGCATCTCTTCCTACCATGAGCTTATTGACAAATTCACACAGCACTTTTACTAGCCTTGTGAGGTGGACAAGGATCCTCTACCATTGAGAGGAGTCAAGTAGGTGAGCATAAAAGGCTTAAGGGAAAATTTTGCCAAAAATCATCGACAGTTGACACTTTAATCTACCAAGTATATACCTTAAATTGTGTCAGTATTTTGTAAAGGCACTGAATAGGGTATTGTTAGACAAAACTGTCAAGAAAATAAAATAATTATTGTTTCATTTTCTTAATCGGCCATTAAACTATATCAAATGAATATGTTTCATTTGATTATACTTTTCCAAGTGTTAGTTTTTGATTAATTGAATCAAAATCAAATTGCAAGTTATTGTAACTTCATTGGCTTAACAAAAGCTAATAGCAACTTGTTAAATTTTCATTGGCAAAAATGAATTGATACAAATTCAGTTTGAATTTGTTTCAAATTAGAAAGTATGAAGTGGCATAACTTTAGCCACTAATAGCCTTATGAATTCATCATCAAATTCAGGCAAGATGACTAGCCATTTTATTTGCATTGTCACCTTGTTACACTTGTCATTTTGCTTCTTTTTCAATGGCCGATCAAGTGATAGTCTTTGCCTATATATAATGGCTATAAACCCAAAGCCATTGTGTGAATTGCTTCAATATGTTTTTAGGTTAAGTGTTAACCTTATTAGTCCAAGAGACAAAAATTTATTGAAAGTAAGAGTTACTTTAAATATTTGATGGAAAAGCTACTATTCTATCTTGAGAAAGTGCACTACATTCCCCAATTAGAATTGCTAAAGCACGCTTCAAGGGTGAGTCTCCTAATTGCATTAATGTAATGAGATAGTATTGTGTGTTATATTTTAGCTGTGTTACATATGAGACATACGATATTTAAATTGTTTAAAATGCATAAATTCATCCATAACATAGCTCACCCACACACAACACTTATAGAAAATTAGTATCAGAACACTGTGTCATGTGTTGTGTATGCTTTGATTTGGAGTGTTCGTGGAGTAATTGGTTTCCTGGTACTATTGATTATGTGTTTCAAGTGTTTAAAAAATTCATATTCGGTGGGATGCCACAGCATTATAGGCTGAGTACCGCGACGCTAAGGTAGAGACCCTAGTACTACAACGCGTTTAGGTTAGTTTCGTGACACTGAAGGCTAGGCCTTCAATGTCGCAGTTCTTGAATCCTAAGAAAGCCTTAATTTCGCCAATTACTCCAAATATGTTTTTCAAGAGTTTAAAAATAAATGGTTATTTTTTAAATTTTATAATTGTTATAAATACGATAAAAATTGTGAGCCATTTGTTTATACTGGTAACCATAATTGGAGCTCTACTAGTGAGGATTAGCTGTGTTTATACAAAATAAATATCTGATTGAGAATCACAGCCTCATGAGATGGGGATAGAATTAAGTGATCTCTCTCTTAATCAGATTAAATAGTGTATCAATATGAGATAATATTACACGTTGATCCGTATTGTCAATACGGTATGAGATGGGGATAGAATTAAGTGATTTCTCTCTTAATCAGATTAAATAGTGTATCAATATAAGATAATGTTACACGTTGATCCGTATTGTCAGTACGGTATTAGTCAAGTTATATCGATGTTTTTCAATATTGATAAAGTGTGAGGGGTTTGATCGGTGTAATTTGGATTATGTTGGTTAAACAAAAGATGAAGCAAATATATGCGAAAGTATTGCTCAATATTACTAAAGCATAAGGGTAGTAGTAGTAACATATATTTGATCATTCACAAGTTAATCTGAAATACACTTATCCAATATTGCTAAAGTGTGAGGATAAGGTGTATTTAGGATCAGTGATAAGAGTTGCATGAGATGTAATTGATAAGAGTTGTCTACCTTCTGAATTTTACAATGGCCAATATGGCTAAAGCGTGAGGCCGAAGTAAAATGTCAATGGGGTCTACTTCCTGTTGTACTATTTAAATAGTTCAAATTGTCATCCTTCATTTTTTTGAGAGATTTAAGGGATTAAGTAAAGCAGTGGGAGAGTGTTTTAGATTTAAAAATGTTTAATTTGATTAAATCCTTAATCTAAACAAAAATTAGCAATTGAAATATTTATTTTCCACTAACATCTCTTATTTTCTCTTGTGAAGATAACATGGCTTCATCTAATCCGTTGGCACGCATATTGGATGTGAACCAACTTTAAGGTGCATAAAAATATAAAAACTGGTTAATGAATCTGAAAATTGTTCTGAATTTTGAAAAACTTGGATATATGATAGATCAGCACCTGCCCACAGGAATTTCTGATGAAGCCACCCCAAATGAGAGGGTAACTTATCAGAAATGGTTGGATGATGATTTAAAAGTTAAATCTTACGTCTTTGCCTCTATGTTTATAGGTTTACAGTGAGAGCATGCTCATGTAGGTGATGTTTTTAGCATTATGCTTTATCTGAAAGAGCTGTTTGGCGACCATTCTCAAGCTGAGGCATATAGGGTTGCCAAATTGCTTTTTCAATGTAAACTTTCTGAGGCCAGTCCAGTGAGTCCCCATATCCTCAATATGATTTCTATAATCGAGAGGTTGAAGACAATAGACATTACACCGAATAAATATCTGGGGAATAGTTTGACTCTTTAGTCACTTTCGGGGTCTTTTTGACAGTTCATAATGAATTTTAATATACAAGGAATGACCTCGTCTTATGCTGATCTTTATAAAATATTGAAGACAACAAAAGAGGACATGAATAAGATGAGTTCGTCTCTCTTTGTTCAGGGTGTTTCATCTTATATACCTAGGGATTCTAGGAAGCTTAAAGGAAAGAATAAAAAGAAGGTGAGGCAAACACCCAGTATTAGTCCTCAAAGGCGACCCATATCCAAACTATAGAAGAAAGAAGAAAAAAAATGTTTCTATTGTGGCAAGAAAGGACACTGAAAGAGAAATTGCCAATAATATCTTACCTCAGTAAAGAAGACTCTCTTAGGTATATGTTTACTCATTATTGACATTTCTTTAGCATATGATGCTAATTCTAATTGGGTAAGAAATACTGCTTGTCCTTCTCACATTTGTAATATGTTGTAGGGTGTGAGGGAAGTTAGACTATTACAGCCATGAGAGATTCAGCTTCATATTGAAAATAGAGATTTTCTTCAAGTCGAGACTATAGGAGATTTTGATTTACATCTCTCATGTAACAGAATTATAGTGTTGTATAATTGTCTTTTTATACTTTGTATTTTAAGATAAATAGTATGCCTTCCTGCACTTGACAATGAGGGTTATCATATGCATATATAGAATCGTTCCTTATGTATATATGGTATGCATAATATTTTGATAGTTGATTGTCAATCAATTAATGGTTATTATGTATTGAATACAACACAAAATTTTATGAATGTATAGGTAAACACAGTTAGTAGTTCAAAAACTTTAAATGAAACAGAATTGTGGTATATGAGATTGGGTCATATAGGCATTACACGCATATTCCATCTGGTTAAAGATGGTCGAATACCTAATTTGACCATAGCACCTTATCCAGTTTGTCAATTATGTATTCAAGAAAAAATGACAAAATCTTCATTTACTGGTTTATTAGAACTTATACATAGTAATGTATGTGGTCCAATGAATCACGCTGCTATGAGTGAATTTCTGTAGTTCATAACCTTTATCAATGATTTGTCATAATATGGTTATGTGTTTCTTATGAGACACAAGTTTGAAACCTTTAAAAAGTTTAAAGAATTTAGACTTGAAGTAGAGAAACAAACTAATATAAATGTTAAATGTCTTCGATCAGATCGAGGCAGTGAATATATAAGCAATGAATTTCTAAATTATTTAAAGGAGAATGAAATTCTCACCCAGTATAGTCCTCCAGCTACTCCACAGTATAATGGTGTTTCGGAGAGGAGGAATTGGACTTTATTAGATATGGTCTGATAGATGATGAGCTTCACCAATCTCCTTAAGTATCTTTGGGGCTATGCTCTACAAACTGTTGCTCATATATTGAACAGAGTTTTATCTAAAGTCGTTCCCTCTACTTCTTATAAGATATGGACTTAAAGGAATTTAAGTCTTAAATATTTTAAGATTTGAGTCTGTCCTGCTTATGTAAAAGTTACACAACAAGATAAACTTGTATTAATGGGGTATAAGTATCAATTCATTGGTTATCCCATCAATTCAATAGGATATCAATTCTATGATCCTGAAAATGAAATATGTTTGTTGCTCGAAATGCCACTTTCCTAGAGAAAAATAATTTTTCATGCAATATGGTGATTGTAGAAAGATTGATCATAATGAAGTTAATTAGAATGAATCACAGATGGAACCATAAGCTCAATTGACTAAGGTCACAAAAGATATTAAGGCAACCTGAAAGGTATAGTATAATACCTTAAGGTATCTCAGAGGTTTTCTCAGTGGAAGAAAATGATCCTTTAACCTACACATAGGTAATATATATATATATATATTAATTTGAGAAAATGACAAGATGCCATAAAATTCAAAATTGACTTTATGCATAAAATCAAGTCTATGACTTGGTTAAGCTTCTTAGAGAAATAGTTTCTATCAGTTGTAAATAAGTTTACAAGTGGAAGCATGGGCCCGATGGGAAGGTAGAGACCTTTAAGGCTCGTCTAGTTGCAAAAGGTTATACTTAACGATATGAGATTAATTATGAGGAAACCTTTACACCAGTTGCGATACTTAAGTCAATAAGAATTCTATTGAATTGTTGTGTACTATGACTTTGAAATTTGGCAAATGGATGTAAAGATGGTGGTATTGAATGGATATCTCGAGGAAGAGATATTCATAGAATAACCTGAAGGTTTTAAATCCAGCCTTACTTCTTGTCTTATATGCAAACTGAAGAAGTCTATTTATAGACTTAAGCATGTTTTCCAAAGTTGGAATCATCATTTTGATGAGGTAATCAGAGGGCCTAGTTTCATAAAAAATAAATATGAGGCATATATGTATAAAAAGGTCAGTGAGAGCATAGTTATCTTCTTAATTCTTTATGTGGATGACATATTAATCATTAGGAATGATATCGGTATGTTATAGTCAGTAAAACGTTACCTTAGTAAGAATATTTGCACAAAATATTTGGGAGAAGCTTTCTATATAATGGGTATAAAGCTTTATAGGATAAAGCATGGAGGCTGATAGGATTCTTCCAATCTTTATACATTGATAGTATTTTAGAAAGGTACAATTTTAGTAACTGTAAGACAATTAATGTACCTTTTAGATATGACATTCATCTTTTGAGCAAGATGTGTCCTCAAAAGGAAGATGAAAGGGTTAGAATGTCTAACATTTCTTATGCAGCAACTATTGGAAGCTTGATGTATGACATAATGTGTACGAGACCTGATATTAATATAGTTGTAAATGTTATAAGCTGTTACCAATCTGATCCAAGCAACAACCATTGAATGGTAGTCAAACATATCATTAAATATTTTAAGGGTACAAAGGATAAGTTTCTTATATATGGAGAAAATGACTTATAGGTAAAATGATACACTAACTCAGACTTTCAGTCTGATCTAGATGATAAAAAGTCTACCTTCAGATATATGTTTATTCTCAATGATGGCGCTATAAGTTGGAAGAGTGTTAAACAGGGATCCATAGCTAATTCAACCACAGAGGCAGAATACATTGCAGCTTCAGAAGTAGTAAAAGAAATTATGTGGATTAGGAAGTTTATTGCTGAACTCGGTATAGTCTCAAGTTCATCCTATCCCATTATATTTCGACAACAACGGGGCCATTGCATAAGCAAAAGAGCTATGAGCACACCAGAGATCTAAACATGTGGAGAGAAAATATCATATTATTAGAGCGATATTGACTCGATGAGATGTTACATTTTATCGAGTTAATTCTGTAAATAATGTAGCAGACCTACTAACTAAAGCCTTAACTCCTAAGGTATTTGAAAAACACATTGAGTCATTAGGTATTAAATACCACTACGAATAGCACTAGAGCAAGTGAGAGTTGTTGGATTTTGTGCTTATGTGCTATCCTAAGTTTGTGAGAATATTGTATTTTCATACTTATGCAATAAATAAATATTTTCTTAAATCGCTAATTATTTCTTATAAGGTAAAGTGCTCGTAACATTTCAGACATTATATTGATATGATGGAGTTCATATCAGGTGTAAAGAATTAGAACCTTATCTGAAATGAGACAAAGACTTAGGAATATACTAACAATGACATAGTTGCAAAGAGTTACAAGCGTTGATAGGAAATGTCATTGTACAAGTATGTTCTCAAACTATAAGTTCCTAATCTATTTCTATAAATACTGAGTCTATCAAGTAGAATCGATGAATATAGATTAGTATATCTATATTTAGATTATCCAGATGGTTCAACTTAGTAGATAATGAGCTTAATGAAAGCTCGTATAGATATATAGGTTTTCAGAGAGGACTCAATGTTGAACAAGACTCAATAAAGACCTCTAATGGATATTCCATAAAATCGTCAATAGAGGGTCTTCTCGAGTTGAGTAGTATTCATGGTCCCTTGACCTGAGTACCATAATGTCTTGTCAATGATCCACCATACTTTGATTCCACACATGTTAAAGATCTTTCATGGTCTGACCGTTGGGTGTTGCTAGGTATAGTCCGATGCTCATAGAGTCCGATGAATGTAGATATGGGATTTGTCAGCTCATATGGGGTAACATAACTATCCAAATGCTCTAAGGTTATATTCTAGAAAGTCTTATAGCCATAAGCATTAATCTCAAAAAAGAGTTTCCCATGGTATAAATAATATTGCAAAGGTGTTTTGTGGATATTGTTTCTCAGAATGCGAATCAAGGAGATAAGTTTATAGTTGAGCAATAAAGGACTTAATGGTGTTGATTTATGTGTCTGCTCTTTTAGGATATATATGACGAAAGGATTGTATGAATATGTATTAACTTCAACTTGGATGGTTCAACACGCCGTATTGTATTATCCATAATATGTGTGTGGGGTATTGGCTATGGATTTACAGAAATGCTACATGAGACAAAATGGGCGAGAACCTAGGGAGTCTCACTATATGAAGTATACTCTTTGAGCACGTAGGTAACGCATCGGATCAAATTGTTCGATTCGATAAGTTTTTAGAAAATATGAATTTAGTTTTAGG
Organism: Ailanthus altissimus; assembly: GCA_946807835.1. Taxonomy (NCBI): domain Eukaryota; kingdom Viridiplantae; phylum Streptophyta; class Magnoliopsida; order Sapindales; family Simaroubaceae; genus Ailanthus; species Ailanthus altissimus. The sequence continues at coordinate 8,815,652 of OX327691.1, read as the reverse complement.
TTTCTCAAGGAATAGCTAAAGTTTAAGTGTTAAACCTAAGATTGTGTCAAGTGAGACTTGACACTTTTATCTACCTAGTGTGTGCTTCAAATTTTGCTAATAATTTGTATGGGTACTAAATTGGGCATTGGTGGATAAAATTATGAAACAATTGTTCTTTTATAATATATTTAATTTAGCCATTTGTTTATTTCAGAGTCTTTCGGAGAATAACTAAGGTTTAAATGTTAAACTTAAAATTATACCGAGTGAGACTTAACACTTTAATCTACCAAGTGCATACCTTAAATTGTGCTAATATTTGTAAGCGCACTAAATAGGGTATTGTTAGAAGAAAAAAAAAACTATTAAGCAAATGAAACAATTGTTGTTTTATTTTCTTACTCGGCTATTAAACTATATCAAATGAATATGTTTCATTTGATTATGCTTTGCCAATTGTTAGTTTTTGATTAATTGAATCAAAATCAAATTGCAAGTTTTTGTAACTTCATTGGCTTAACAAAAGCAAGTAGTAACTTGTTAAATTTTCATTAGCAGAAGTGAATTGATACAAATTCAGTTTGAATTTTTTTTAAATTGGAAATCATGAAGTGGTATAACTTTAGCCACTAATAGCCTCATGAATTTGTCACCAAATTCAAGCAGGATGACTAGCTATTTTATTTGCATTGTCACCTTGTTACACTTGTCATTTTTCTTCTTTTTGAATGGCCGATTGCCTATATATAATGGCTGTGAACTCAAACCATTAAATGAATTGCTTCAGTTTTAAAATGCACACATTCAAATCATCCCAACGGAGGGAATAAAAGACTACTTCTGGAGAAATCCTGTTCTGAAGCCAGTACTATTTAATTGGTACCTCGTAAGCTCACTGCTTTTGGCTTTCTATCCGAAGTATCATAAGGATAGTTTAAGGTCTCAGCCTTTCTCGAACATAGCATGGCACACATGCACATAATACCTACAAATACATCACTATAGAAGATGAGAAAGAGGCAAAAAGGGCAGCATTGGCTGAAATAGCTCGGGGAGAAATCCGTCAAATACATCACTATAGAAGATGAGAAAGAGGCAAAAAGGGCTCTCAATTAAGAGCACCAGGAAAAGGGCACCCAAGGAGAAGAGAAAAGATGCTGCCATGGATCTTTAAATACCATGACCAAATCAATCAAATAGGTCACACCCTTAGGTAAACTAGTCAGATTGGGATCGAGACACAGGGAATAGGAGATCGAAGTACTCGAAGGAGATGCAACATTTAGATTACTTAAATTGGCGACATTTTCCCCTGGCAGTTCCATTAGAAGACTTTTATCAAATTATAAAAGGCCATGGGCGGCTCAATAGGCCTATACACATGTTAACACCTGTGGAGTAGCGAATGAATCTGAGAAAGCAATGTGAATTGCACCAAGGCATAAGACATGCCATAAAAAATGCCATGATTTAAAAAGGTAGATGGAATATTTAGTAAGGATTAGGTATTTGGACGAATTTCAGGCAGACCGCCAACGTAAAGGCTAGTCTGAAAACATTCTAAATAGATCTACCTGACTCAGCTATAATCATCTTGTGAGGGCCAACGATGGCAGACAAGCCCAACTATTAGAGAAAAAACTACTCAAGGTATTCTGAATAGGGAACCAAGTAATATGTAACATCCCATTTGTCAAAAAGCTACGGATACAAGAAGTCCTCATTATATTTAATGAAGAATATGCTAGAAGAGTGAGCTACCCATATGATAATGCCCTAATGGTAATAGTGCATGTGGCAGGAGTGGAGATGAATCAGGTTTTGACCTAAGGATTTAGGTTGACTTTATATTCAATGAGGCATTGGTCAAATTGAAGATTAAAGATCTAAGGATAGAGAAAGCACAAACCCCTTTACAGAGGTCTAGAGATAGTTATATTATACCTAAAAGTATAGTGAATTTGCCTGTGAAATTGGGTGAAAGACCTTTTATGAAGATTCAATTTTATGATAGTTGACCAACTAGCCCCATGTCTAAACCAATGAAGCAAAAGAAGAGAATTTTAATCAACAGAGGAATGAGGAGGTAGTGGTGATGGTTGAGAAGTTGTTGGGTACAGGGTTCATCAAGGAAGTTTAGTATCGTGACTTGTTAGTTAATGTGGTTATGTCAAGAAGGCCAATGAGAAGTGGAGGATATACGCCGATTTCACGAATTTGAATAGAGCATGCCCCAAAGATGCCTTTTTACGTTCAAAAATTGAGTAGCTTATAGACTCAACGATGGGATATAAGCTGCTCAGCTTCATTGATGCCTTCTTAAGGTACAACCAGATTCAAATGTTTCCCTTCAACTAGGAGAAGATATCTTTTGTTACATATTAGGTGACCTATTGCTACATCGTGATGTCGTTCGGCCTCAAGAATGAGAAGGGCACCTACCAAAGGTTAGTGAGTAAACTATTTAAACCTTTACTATAAAGAAACATAGAAGTAAACATGGATAATATGATCGCAAAGTGGGTCAGGTTCGGAGATCATGTAGAGGACTTGAGAGAGATCTTCAAATTTTTAGGAAGTATAAAATCCTAAGAAATGTGCCTTTGGGGTAAAGTTGGGGAAATGCTTGAGGTTCATGATTAGCAAAAGGGAGTAGAGGCAAACTCTGATAAAATTAGGCCATCATAGAGATGAAATCACCAAGCACTATCAAAGAAATTCAATGACTCACGGGTAGAGTGCCAGCCTTGAGTCAGTTCATCTTCAAGTCAATAGATAGGTATTTTAAATTCTTTCAAGTCAACAGATAGGTATTTTGAATTCTTTCAGGCCATCAAAAGGCGAGAAAAGAACAGATGGACTCAAGAATATAAAGATGCATTCCTGCTCAAAGCTTATCTTTCACAGCACATCCACTTTGTTTTTCATACCTAAAGATGAGTTAATATTGTACCTCGGCGTATCGACTAGAGCCGTAAGCTCAGTGCTAGTAAAAAAGGAGATGAGGGTTCAAAGGCTTGTGTACTTTACAAGTAAATATTTCATCGACCTAGAAAGCCAGTACCTTTTGGCGAAAAGTTGGTCTTGGCATTAGTTATGTTATGGAGGAAGTTGTACCCTTATTTTTAGGCTCACACCATCATAGTACTGACTAATTAACCTTTGATATAGATCCTGCACAAGCTTGACATATTGGGATGTTTGGTCAGATGGGTAAGAGAGCTGAGTGGGTTTGACGTATAATACAAGCCTCAAGCAGCCTTTAAGAAATAGTCTTTAGTTAACTTTGTAAGGGAATGCACCCTAGGAGGATCCGAGATCGAGATCACCCCAAAAGAATCTTTGGGAGAACAAGGCATGAAAACCTAGGCGTAGGTTTTTTACATTGATGGGCCTCTAATTCCTAGGTTTGTGGGGCAAGAATAGTTTTAATTAGACTGAAATGGGATGAAGTTTGTTATGCAGCCAAGTTTAGATTTTCTACCTCACATAATGAAGCTGAGTATGAAGCCTTCTTAGTAGAATTAAAGATGGCCTGAGCCTTATTAACAAGAAGAGTCAAAGTAAAAAGTGATTCCCAATTTGTTATTAATTCAAATATAAGGGTGGGCAAAAAAACTAAGAACCAAAAAATCGACCTAAACTAAACCGAACCAGTCAGTTTGATTCAGTTTTTACTAAGAAAAAAATTGATCGGTTTTAAAATATAGAAAACCAAAATAATCGATCTGTTTTCGATTTGGTTTAGGTGAAAACAAAAACCGAAAACAGATCGGTTATTTCGGTTAGGTGACAATAGAAAGCGAAGCAAAAAAATTGATTTTCTAATTATTAATATTTAACAATTAATGCATAAAATTAAAAAAAATTATTTTAATGTCAAAATTAGTTGTTGCTCAATTGGTAGGGCATGTTCATATCTTCTGCGTGTCTATAGTTCGAATTCAAATGCTATCCTTTTTAAATTATTAATATATCAAATATTAAATATAATAAAATTTAATGCACCTTTGATAAAAAAAAACGTGTTATGGCTCAATTGGTAAGATACTAATATTTGCCCCTTTAAGTCGTGGATTCAATTCCCATGTTTTATATTTTTGATTTTAATTATTAATATTTTAAAGTTTAAATAAAATAAAGTTAAATGCATTATGAATCAAAATCCATCTTTGACTCAACTGGTAAAGCAAATGCTTTGCTTAAATTTATGTCACATGTTCAATTCCTCACCTGTATGTTGTTGAGATTTTTTAATTATTAATATATGAAATTAGTGAATATAAAATACTTGATTTTATTTAAGTTTAAAACCTATCTTGTCTTGGTTGGTAAGGTAGTTAAATTCATTGCTTTGTGGGCACTAGTTTGATTCCTCGCTTGTGTTGTTGTGATTTTGTTTTTTAACATATGAAAAGTTGTGAATTTAAAATATTTGATTGCATTTAAGATTAAAATCCATCTTGGCTCAGCTGGTAAGAGAAATAAATTGATTAATTTGTAGGCGTGGGTTTGATTCTCATTTTTTGTACTTCTTAATTTTTTTATAAATGAACTCCCAAAACTATAAAAAAAACGAACCGAACGTGACCGATTTAGTTCGGTTTTGAAAAAAATTAGACCGAATCAAACCATGTCTAGCCTTAACCAAATAACCAAGGACTTCGAGGCTTGGGGAGGAAATATGTTTGCATACCTTGAGAAGGTTCGAACCTCAATGAGCTAGTTCGATAAATTTAAAATCAAACAGATCCCGAGGATTGAAAATCATTAGATAGATGTAATAGCACGATTTGCCTTCATAGAAAAGCCGAATACCCAGGTTGGTCCCTTTAGAATTCTCCTAAAGCTTAACATATAAAAAGAGCTCGATGAACAAGTAATACAGATAGATACCCAACATAAATGGACCCTCTTCAAGAGTACATTGTGAATGGGACCTTCATAGTAGATAAGCAAAAAGCGAAACAATTCCGGTACCATGCTACCTAATACATGGTAATTAATAAGGTACTATATAAAAGGGGTTCTCTCACCTGTACATGAGATGTCTGGGACCACAAGAAGCTGAGCAAGTCCTCAAAGAGATCCACGAAGGCATCTATGAAAACCACTAAAGAGTCGAAGCTTTTGCTCACAAGGTCATTTGGATAGGATATTACTAGCTTGGTACTCTTCAAGATGCAAAAGATATGGTCAAAAAATGTAATGCGTGCCAAAGATTTATTGACAAAATCCATGCTCTATTTGAAAAGCTAGCATCATGTTTAGGTTGTGGCTCTTTCGCCCAGTGGCCCTCAATTTGATAGGGCCTCTACCTTAGGGGAAATGTTCTTGCAAATATGTTATTGTCGTTGTGGACTACTTCACCAAGTGGGTCGAAACAAAAATATTATCAAAGATCATTGAGAAAAGTGTACCAAAATTTTTATAGAGAAACTTAGTTTGCCAGTTTGGGGTATTGTGCATAATTATGACTGACCATTGAAAAAAGTTTGACAACAACAATTTCAAAGAGTTTTGTCAACAACTAAGGGTTTTACTTCTTTTTGCTTCCCTAGTATATCCCAATAGTAATGGTCAAGTGGAATTGTCCAACAAAATCATTAAGAAGTTGCTAAAAAAGAAGTTGGCTGAAAGAAAATATGGGTGGGTCGAAGAACTACCCAAGGTGTTTTGGGCTTTAAGAATCACCAGCAAGATTGCCACTTGAGAGTATCGTTCTTACTCACCTTCAGTTGCATAGCCATGATACCCGCCAAGATCGACACCTTCAACCCACCACATACTACACTTCTTAAAGGGAACTAATGATGAGTTGGTTAGAGGAAATTTAGAATTAGTATAATAGAAAAAGGAAATGGCACAGGTTAGCGTAGCAACTGTTGGGTGTTATATGCGTGTACGCTGTGCTATAGGTGATTATGTACATATTAAATAATTTAAATATCGCATGTCTCACATGCAATGCAGCGAAAATATAACACACATAATATCTCATTACATTAATGAGATTAGAAGACTCACCCTTGAAGCGTGTTTTAGCAATTCTAGTTAGAAACGTGATGGGCTTCCTCAAGCTAGAATAGTATCATTTCTTTTTTAGAACTATTTGAAGCAACTCTTGCTTCTAGTTTATTTTTGTCTCTCGAAGTGTTTTATTCCTTTTGGTATATGAGTTAACACTTAACCTTTAAAAAAACTAAAATCAATTCATATATATTTTTTGAACTCACAACCATTCATTTTATATAGACAACTCTTGTCTATTAACCAATGAAACAAAACTATCTTGACAAGTGGTCCTTGATGACTCGGCAAATGAATTGATTAATATACTAGCTTTTATTGGCAACTTAGGAGTGAAATTGGTGGCATTTGAAATATTAATAGTATGCCACCTTAAGCTAAAGAGATTGAATCAAATTCAATCTAATTTAACAATTGCCTTTAGTTTCATCCAATCAAAATACAACAAATGTAAAAGCATAATAAAATGAATTTGATTCATTTATAACAATGAATGGTTGAATATTAAGTTTAATTGAATGATACAACAATTGTTTCATTCAAATAATATATATGTCTACCAATGCCTCATTTTAGTATCCATATAAATTATTGGCACAATGTGAGGCATAAACTAGGTAGATAAAAGTGTTAAGTCTCACTTGGCACAATCTTAAGTTTAACACTTAAACCTTAGCTACTCCCTGAGAGACCCAGAAATAAATAAATGGCTGAGTAATTTAATTTAAATAAAATAACAATTGCTTCATTTAAATGCTAGCTATATCCATCAATGCTAAATTTAATACCTTTACAAATTATTAGCATAATTTGAGGTATGCACTAGATAGATAAAAGTGTCAAGTCTCACTTCGTACAATCTTAGGTTTAACACTTAAACCTTAGCTACTCTCCGAGAGACCTTGAAATAAATTCATATTTTTTGAAAACTTTTCAAATAAAATAATTCGATTCAGTGCGCTACCCACATGCCCAATGAGTACACTTTATATAGTCAGACTCTTTAGTTTGACATCCATTTTGTCTCACAGAACAATTTCGTAAGTCCATAACTGATGCCTTACACATACATTATGAATAATACAAAATGATGAGTTGAACCATACAAGTTGAGGTTAATCTATATTTTTACAATCCTTCCGTCATACATATATATATATATATATATATCCTAGAAGAGCAAAGATATAGATCAACTCTGTCTAGTTCTCTATTGCTAAACTACAAACTTATCTCTTCGATTCGTATTCTGATAATCAATATCTGCAATCTATTTTGCCATATTGTTTATACCACAAGAAACTCTTTCCCTGGTTTAATGCTTATGACCATAAGCTTTTTTAGAATACACTTTTACAGCATCTAGATATTTGACTCACCTATATGAGCTAATGGATCTCATGTCTACACACACCGAACTCCATAAGCATCAAAACATACCTAACGATGAGACCATAAAAGGTCTCTAACATATGTAAAACCTAAGTATGGTGGATTACTCACAAGCCCACCATGGTGCTCAGCTCAAATGACCACAAATACTACTTAACTTGAGAAGACCTTTAATTTATGGTTTTATAGGATACCTATTGGAGCTCTTCATTAAGTCTTGTTCAGTCTCAGTCCTCGTTGAATACCTATATATTTATACGAGCTTCCACTAAGCTTATAGTCTGCTAAGATTAACCATCTGGACTATCCAAATATAGACATACACTAATCTATATTAATCGGTTCTACACGACAGATCCTGCGTTAGTAGAAATAGATCAGGAACATACAATTCAAGAATATACTTACACAATGATATTTTCTAGCAACTCTTTACAACTATGTCATTGCAAGTACATTCTTAGGTCTTTGTCTTATTTTAGACAAGGTTCTAACACTTAGATATAATCTAAACTCTTTTAGATCAATATAATGTCTGAAATATTACAAGCAGCTTACCTTATAGGAAATAATTAGCAATTTAATAAAATATTTATTTATTGCATAAGTATAAAAATATAATATTCATACAAAATTGGGATGACACGTGAGCATAAATTTCAACAACTCTTACTTGCTCTAGTGCCATTCGTAGTAGTATCGGATACCTAACAAATTCACGTATTTCTCAAACACCTTTGGAGTTAAAGCCTTGATGAGTGGATCTGCTACATTATTTACAAAATCAACTCTATAAAATACAACATCTCCTCGAGCCAAGATCTCTCTAACAATGTGGTATTTTCTCTCCATATGTTTGTGTTCTTGGTATGCTTTTAGCTCTTTCACTTTTGCAATGGCCTCATTATTGTCACAATATAATGGAATAAGATCCACAGAACTTGAAACTATACCGAGTTCTGTGACAAAGTTTCTAATCCACACCACTCATTTTACAATTTTTGAAGCTGCAATGTATTCTCCCTCTGTGGTAGAATCAGCTATGGATCCCTATTTGACACTTTTCCAACTTATGGCAGTGACATTGAGAATAAACACATATCTAGATATAGAAATTTTATCATTTGGAATAGACTGAAAGTCTGAGTCAATGTATCCTCGATATAGACATTTTATCATCTGGAATAGACTGAAAGTCTGAGTTAATGTATCCTCTTACCTATAAGTCATTTTCTCCATATATAAGAAACTTGTCCTTTGTACCCTTAAAGTATTTAAGGAAATGTTTGACTATCATTCACTAGCTGTCACCTGAATCAGATTGGCTCGTAACACTTATAGCCATATTGATGTCATATCTAGTGCACATTATGTGGCACATCAAGCTTTCAACAGCTGATGTATAAGGTATGTTAGACATTCTAACCCTTTCATCTTTCTTCTAAAGACACATCTTCCTCAAAAGATGAATGTCATGTCTAAAAGGTACATTAAGTGTCTTACATTTACTAAAATTGAACCTTTCTAAAACACTACCACATGTATGAACTTTGTGAGAGTCCTATCAGTTTTCTAGCTCTATCTCTATAAAACTTTATACCCATTATATAGAAGGCCTCTCCCAAATCTTTCATAGAAAAATTCTTACTTACGTAACATTTTACTGACTGTAACATATCATTATCATTCCCAATTATTAGTATGTCATCCACGTAGAGAATTAAGAAGACAATCATGCTCCCACTAATCTTTTTATACACAAATGTCTTATCTTCATTTTTGATGAAACCAAACCTTGATTACCTCATCAAAATTAAGATTCCAGCTTCGGAAGCCTGCTTAAGTTCATAAATGAACTTCTTTAATTTGCATACAAGACCAGAAGAAAGACTGGATGCAAAATCTTCAAGTTGTTCCATGAATCTCTTAACTTGTATAAACTCATATTGAAAATAATAGGGCTCTCGGAGTGGTCCTCTAATTTGGAATCAATCTCTAATCGTCAAAATCAAGGTCTTTATGGGAGGGTTCAACTTTCAAATGACCCCCATGGGGGATCATGCAGGCCGAGGGTAAAATAAATGCCCTGTAGAAGGGTTTGACTCTTATAAATGACTCCTTCATAAGAGGTCCCTAGGTCGGAATCAATCTCTAATTGTAAGAATCAAGGTCCTTGTTAGAGGGTTTGATTCTTACAAAAGTAAGGGTCATACAGGTCGGGGCTATGGTTAAAACGAATGCCCTATGAAAGCGTTTGACTTTCACAAAAGTATTCCCCCACAAGAGGTCCCCCAAGACAAAATCAATCTCTAACCATCAGAATCAAGGTCCTTGTATGAGGGTTTAACTCTCACAAAAGACATCCCTATGGGTGGTTGTACAGGCCAAGAGTAAAACAAATATCCTGTGAAATGGTTCGAATCTTACAAAGGTCTCCCCTACGAGGGTTCCCCCAGGTTAGAATCAATCTTCAATTATTAGAATTAAGGTCCTTTTAGGAGGGTTTGACTCTCACAAAAGATACCCCATGAAGGGTCATTCAGGCGAGGGTAAAGTAAATATCCTATGGGAGGTTTTAACTCTCACAAAGGTCTCTCCCATAAGGTATCCCTTAGGTCAAAATCAATATCAAATTGTCAAAATCAAAGTCTTTGTAGAAGGGTTTAACTCTCACAAAGGATACCCTCACCGCGGGGTGGTGAATTTTAGGGGTAAAATCTTCAATCGTTAGAATCAATGTCATTGTTTAAGGATTCGACTCTCAAAGAATACCTCCACGGAAGGGTGTGTAGGCCGAGGGTAAAATGAATGCCCTGTATGAGGATTCGACTCTTAAAAAAGTCTCCTTTATGAGGGGTCCCAGATTGGAATCAATCTCTAATTATCAGAATCAAGGTTTTAATAAGAGGGGTTGCTTCTTATAAAGGTAGGGGTCGTGCAAGCCTGGGCCGGGGGTTAAACGAATGTCCTATAATAGGGTTTGACTCTCAAAAAAACCTTCCCCCACGAGGGGTCCCCAAGTCAAAATCAATCTCTAACCATCAAAATCAAGGTCTTTGTGGGATGGTATAACTCTCACAAAATATATTCTTATAGGGGTCGTGCTGGCCAGGGGTAAAACAAATATCCTGTAGAAGGGTTTGACTCTCACAAAGGTCTCCCCTTCGATGGGTCCCTCAGGTCGGAATAATTCTTCTATCATCAGAATCGAGATTCTTATGGGAGGGTTTGACTTTTACAAAAGATACCTCCCACAAAGGGTCGTGCAAGTTGAGGGTAAAATGAATGTCTGATGGGAGGGTTTGACTCTCACAAAAGTCTCTCTCCGCGTAGGGTTTCCTAGGTCAAAATCAATCTTAAATTGTGTGAATCAAGGTTCTTATAAAAGGGTTTGACTCTCACAAAGGATACCCTCACAGAGGGGGTGGGTGTGCATGCTAGGGATAAAATCTCCAATTGTCAGAATCAAGGTCCTTGTAGAATGGTTCAACTCTTACAAAGGATACCTTCACAAGGGACGTGCAGGCCAGGGGTAAATGAAAGTATTGTACGAGGGTTTGACTTTTACAATGGTCTTCCCCACGAAGAGTCCCCAAAGTCGAAATCAATCTTTAATTGTTATAATTAAGGTTCTTGTAGAAGGGTTTTGCTTTCATAGAGGATACTCCTAAGAAGGGTCGTGTAGGTTGACTCTTATAAAGATCTCTCTCACAAGTAGTCCTCCAAGTTAGAATCAATCTCCAATTGTCAGAATCAAGGTCCTTGTAGGAGGGTTCGACTATTTCAAAAGAATACCCTTCACGAGGGTGGTGAATGGGTCACGTAGTTTAATAGCTTCTCAATAAGGAATCTCAAGCTAAAAGAAATCAGCATATCTCCTAAAACACACAAGACCAATCGGGACCAATAAACAAAAAGACATAAAGAGAGACTGTAAAAATAAAAGAAACGACCACTGTATTCTAAATAAAAAAGCCACAATTCTGAGGCTCATCTGCCCAAGAAAACAAAAGAAAATTACATGGTTTAAAGTTGGCACAACTGTTAGGGTTGGTGTTTACGTGCCATCCCTGAATGTACATATACTTGTGTATTTATACAAGTGTACATTCCCATTAAATGGATAATACCCATTTATATAGTATTATGCATGTAACGTTGTAGACATTGTAGATCTGAAGGAGTTTGGATTAGATCTAAAGGAGTTTAGATAAGGGCTCATAGTTAGCCACGCTGAGAGATATAAATGCTAAATGTTAGCATAGCTAAGTGTTAGCTAGTTATAATACTCAGCAGATGTAAGAGTTGGAGCCTTGTTTGTAATAGAACATAGACCTGGGAGTATACTAGTAACTATATAGTTACAAGAGTTGCAATCCGGTGCTAGAAAATGCTAGTTGCGCAAGTATATTCTCAAATACTTGTCCCTAATCTATTTTTGCCGATGCAGGTCTGTCGATGGATACTTTTAATATAGATTAGCATATGTCGTACCAATAAGGTATAGATGGTCATTCCTAGCCGACCGTGAGCTTGGAGCTCGTATTGACATATAGATATCCAGTTGTGACTGGATATAGGAAAGACTAACGAGGGCCTCCGATAAACATCCTATATAAGCCGTCAACGGAGGATCCTCTCGCGTTGAGTAGTATACGTGGTCCTTTGACTTGAGTGCCACAGTGGGCTTGTAAGTGATTAACCATGCTTTGGTTCCACGCATGTCACAGATCTTTCATGGTGTGATCGCTGGGTGTCGCTAGGTATGGTTCGATGCTTATGGAGTACGATGTATATAGATATGGGATCCATTAGCTCGTATAGGGATTTTGATATCCAAATGCTTCGAGACTGTATCTCAAAAAATCTTATGTCCACAAGTATCCATCCGAGGAAAGAGTTCCGTCAAGGTAGAACAATATGGCAAAAGAGTTTGCGCATATTGTTTAGTGAGATATAAGTCTGGAGATAAAATATAGATGAGCAAAAGGGGATTTAACGGTGATAATCTATATCTCCGTACATCTAGGATATCATGATGGAAGGACTATACGTATGCGTTGTAACCTCAACTTGCATGGTTCAACGCACTGATTTGTATATCCATAACGTGTGTGGGGGGCATTACTCATGGACTCATGGAATAGTTCCATTTTGACGAATCAGGTGTAGGACCTAAAGAGTCCCGCAATATGGAGTTTACTCGTTGTGCACTGGAGTAGCGTGCTGGATTAAAGTGTTTAATCCATCAATATTCAGCAATACCGCGGGAATGTATGAGTGTCTGTATTTAAGTGTTAAATATAATAATTAGTTAATAATTATTATTTACTAATTGTATAATGACACGTAGCATATTGTAGATCTTCGGTTGAGTTTACCTAAGTGTGAAATTTAATGGGACCCACCAAGGGGTGAACTTGATAACTATTTATAAGCGGCAAAATGGTCATTTATCATTTTGATTATTTAATTGTTAAATAATTAAATATCTCTCTTTTTTATATTATATAATATATTATTATATTATATATATATAAAGAAAAAGGAAAAAGATAGGGGGTTTGTGAATTAGGCCAAATTTGGCCAAGAAAGAAATGGAGAATGAGAAGGAGAAGAAGAAGAAGAGAAGAAGAAGAAGGAAAGAAGAAAAGAAAAAAAAAGGAAGGAGAGGAAAAATGAAATTGTTTTATTTTTTTCAATGCTTCCAATTGACCCAATTATAAATTGTTTCAAATTCTTCATTTCTTATCCTTTTGAAGAAAATGATAAAAAATACACACCGGATATTTTAGGGATTAAGAGTTAATCCCAGGCTGAATATAGGACTACTGTTCTTGCTCACCAAGCCCACCGTGTTGGTGTTAGAACTACACACGAGTCGGTCTCCATGCGGACTCCAAGAAAATATGTGTATAACGTTACACGTTGAGGTGAGTTCTCAAGCCTATAAATATATTAATGCGATTAATATATTTTATTTATTGTATTTATTGTAAAATTTACACGCTTCTGCCGTGTTATATAATAGACACAATTGCACATGCATACACCCACATACGTATATTAGATCCAACAACCACCACCTAGAAAATAAGTTCCAAAATGGCACATTCGCCTAGGAATTTAAGCTGTAGGGGCAACATTACCAGACGCCTCAAATTAGTCATCTCTTCAATAAGAAGCATGTCGGCTCTAGGCTTATCCTCTACTGTAGCAATGAGGGAACCACCTACATCAGAAGATGAGACTTCACAGACCTCAGAAGGGGTAGTAATGACCATTTTTAGGGATTGGGAAACAACAAGAGCAACAGAAGAGAATTCGTTGCAACATTCAAGAAAAAAGTCGCACTCTAGACGATGCCCATAGGAAGTTTTGGTGTAGAAATAGCGATACGAAAAACCTTCCTTATAACTTGAGGATCAGAAGAAAGAACATCTTGAGCTCTCAATGTCCCTTCTCCAGATGCCTCAGATCATTGAAAAACCATGCTTCGCAACCATTAAAGGTTTATATTGTCGTGTCTTATACGTAGCTTAGTGTAGGCTATCCCCGAGCTATCAGGCATTCAGCATTGCTCAAACCACATTTATTCTAAACCTATAGAAAGCATAAGTTGCCTGAAAAAAATAAGAGAAAATAAAATGGAAAGTAATATGCTTGTATTGAAAAGAAGAAAAAAAAGGTAGGCACGAAATTCACATCATAGTCACCACCATGACGTTGAACTCTAAGATCGGGTCCAGCTTAGATATCTACTGAGCCCAAGTATGATCAAAATATCTTTCAGCCTGATGTATAATTAGGATCATAAATTCCAAATTATTATGCCTTTCAGGGATAAGCACATTAAGGGTCATTGTGAGAGAGGGCCTCTCCACCTGTTCCTGAATCTCCTCTAAAGTGAAAACCCTCAAAATCAAGGGATCAACCGATCGTGCACTCCCTTGAGGTAATTAAGAAGGTGAATAATATTAAGTTATACTCTCTATAGGTATCAGCAGTTCCATATCGGTTATCCTTGAGACCTAGTTCTGAGCTATAACCAAAGATTCATAAACTGGCCTCTGCAGACTTATACTCCTATCGCCACTTAAGATATTTTAGCCTCGACCCTTCTTTGGGTTATCACGACCCCAGCCTTTCCTTAGGTTACCACGACCTCAACCGCCCATAACAATATCACACCTCTATCCCAATTGTGGTTCCCACAACCTTCTTTATAAAGCAAATTAATAATCTCATTGGGGACCAAGTTTTGATTTACTCCCCCCGAACCTTTAACCCGAGCCATTTTTCTCCTTTGATCACCTCTTTGGTCTGGCATCTTGCACAAGAAAAATAACCAGGTAAGAACCCGAGACATTATGATGAGGAAAAGCAAGAACCTACTTCTCCTTCATGCGAAGTTCTAGGGCAACTCATGTATTAGACTAGCCTGTCTTAGGCTAATTGCAGAAAATAGATCCCTAATCAGGGCTATATTCTCCAAAGCAGCCTCTATCCAAGTCAGGTGAGCGTAAGATATTTTTTGGTCGGTCACCTAAGATTTTGAAAAAAATTGGATGAACAATGAGCAGAAAACTATGGCTAGAAAAAGAACATAAGAAAAAAGAAATAACATGCATTTAAAGAAAAAAGAGGTAAGAATGACCTAGTCCCCCCTGCTTGTGGTCAGGGGACATTTTAACCCCACTCGCCACCAACAAAAAAATAATTCTCTTTCTAACCCCTGTTGGTAGAGGTATAACCTTGGAAAAAGTTACAATCCATATGGAAAGAGAAATAATAAAAAAAAATCTTTGTGCCCTGCAACACTGTGTTTGAAATGATAAAGTTATCAAAGCTCCTGAAAGTAGAGTGGGGAAGTCCTACCCTTGCCTACAAACAAAAAGACTGGCCAAAACATGCCAAGAGTTAAGTTTAAGCTGAGAAGGGATTACTTTTAGATGGGTCAAGATCCTAGCAAAATAAGGTTGCATAAGGAGCCTAAGTCCTAACTTAAGAAACTAGGTATGAATAGCCACCTCGCTGAAGTTAGGACAACTCAAAATTATTAGGGTTTGAGAGCCTTATTATCACCGACTTAAGAATTCTGTACCTAATTCTAAAGTTATCGAGGTCCTCTTGAGTCATATGGAACCTTTGATACCTAAGGTTTAACTCAAATTCAAGTTCCTTAAGGTCAATTCTACCTATCATTATCAATTTATCAATATCATATAAGGTGTCATCCTGTACCCCCTCCATCTCAAAAACCTTATCCTTAGCTAGTCTTTCATTACATACTCTATCATAGCAAGAATTGGCTCAAGAGATAAGGAAACCTCAATATTTCCCAAGGCGAAGGCCCCACTGCCTCCTTATTCAGCTCCACATGTCCTGCTGACAAGTGGGACCTCATCTACATCTATTTCTTCTTCATCAATCATGTTTATTAGAAGCAAACCCATATTTGAAATATCTTTATTTCTTGAAGTCGTTAAAATAAAATCTCTTGTGACTTTAAACTATTCTATAGGCAAGACGGGCAGAACGTTTCTACACCCAAAAAGAAAAGATATAATTCTCAACAAAAATGAAAAGGCAAACCATAAGTTCTTAAAAGAAGGCACATGGATTAACATACAAATGAAAGTAAACAAGATCATCATGCCAAGAATAAATACGAAAGCAATAGAGAAGGAAAGATATTAACCTGAATAAGCGCAGAATTAAAAATCCATTGAAATCGCATTACCTTTGCAAAGACTTTCTCACTTACTTCCAGAAAAATAATTGACAGTAAATAAAAGGTTGAAGAAGCCTTAAGGTATGTTTTATAGCCTCGAGGTAGGTTTAATCCCTACCGTTTGTTTAAAAGGAATAAACTAGATTACCTCGTGTGCAATACAAGTATCCTTTCAACTAGAATGACATGGTGATATGGGCCACGTGAGAGTAACAAATTCTTTACCCTCACAATAAATCTAACCCTAACCATCTAATTAAAATGAGTATACCAAATTAACCCACGTCCGCAAAGGTTTCTTTAGTTGAAAGGATATGACACCTTTGGTGACCCATCTTTTGACACTCAGGAACAAATGCGTAATAAATACCAGTCCCTTGACATCCCATGACACTTAAGCATGAGTCGTTCGAGTCTTTCACAAAATGCTCTTTACTCAAGTAGACTCTACCTAACCATATCGCCAGTATAGTACTTAAAGTGAATGAACAAGAATTAGTTTTTAATCTAGACTAGTCAAAACTAGAAATTGGTATACCCTTGTTCCTGCCTAAAAAATTGGACTGACTATGGGCCTAGGCTCGTCTCAAGAATCAGCTCAAGGCTGTCAGCCTAAACTCTCCCTTTGGGTCTAATCTAGATGAATTGTACACCTGCCTCTCCAAACTACTCTAGATATCATCCAAACAATCCCGTGCCAAATTGAGTGCCCTCGAGTAGCAATCCTAAGCTTATCCGGAATAGCCCATCTACTCAGGGCCCAATTAATCATATACCCTCAAATGGCTTTACACTTTGAGCAGCAAATTGCACCCAAAAGCATCACCCTTCGCATTTACGTAGTAATTCCAAGGATCACAAAAAACTTCAACATCCCTTATAAGATAAGTTAGCACGATCTTCAGAGCTGGCCACTGAGAAGACAAGTAGCCCTAATTACGAGAGTCTAAGTCACTACAAATACATTGGAAATCAAAGGGAAAATGGCCTGATCCTCTGCCTATCATGTTCAAAGTTTAAATAAATGAGAATCAATAATAAAAAGGGAACTCAGACTATAGTAATAGGTAACGCCAACTTTCTGAACCTAAACATTTTTACAAAAACTTTATTTACAAATCACTGAGTTAAGTATCGGAAGGTCATTGTCGAAACCACCACTGAAGAGACCATAACGAGCTTAATCTTTTTTTTTTGCAAGAAAAGATTTGAGCAGTCAGAGTCAAAATCCTTCGTCAATGCAATCCAATCCAACAGGCCCATAATTGTTCACTCAACAAACAATTTTAAAATTTGTTTGTCCAAAAAACTAATTTTTCAGTCAATAATATTAAATAAGCTTTTGGTAAATAGTTTTGTAAAAGATATATTTCTTTTACTAACCTTGGCAGAACGAGGGAATTTATTAAGAAAATAAAAAAGTTGAACACCTAGTCAAGAAGAATATAACAAACCTTACTCTTTAAAATAAGAAAAGAAACCACTACAAAGAATAAAAAATAAGCTTCGAAAAAAGTATGAAAAATTACCGAAATTATGTAAATTTGTAACAAGTGTCACAAACTTAAGTCGTGCGGTCTTAGACACTTTCTAGTACTAAGTGGCCTAAAACCAACAAACCAAGAAAGAGATAAGAAGAAAAAACAAAGTATTTAAGAGAATGCTTCTTGTATTAATAACAATGAGATTTACAAGCTAAGAGGTCTGTTGCTCCAAATAAGAGCTCATCTATTTATAGTGAAAACTATGTACAATAGACGACTAGAATTGAAAACATCTAACGGGCCATAGTTAAAGCCACCTACCACAAGGAATATTTCTATTCTAGAATTTTCTACCAACTACTAGATACAAGTGGGCTTGACCCATATACACATCGATTTCAAATGGGCCTTCTAGATAATGTGATCCATAAAATGCTCAAATGGCCCAAGTAGCCTTCAACGGTCTTGGTGCACACCAAATATTTGATGAAATGCTTGTGAACATTTAGGGCGTGACATTCTCCCCCACCAAATTCATGCAACGCCCTCATCACGTCTTCGCTGGAACTCGCGCACTTTGTCTTTGAATTGCCATAGTGCATTTTTTGGTTCCCAGCTTGCTTCACTATCGAGCAACCCCTTCCACATGACAAAATATTCACGAATCAAAGGATAGTTTTTCTTTCGTACTATCCTTACATCAAAGATAAGTACTCCCTACAGCGCCCGGGATTAGGCCCATGCTCCGTGTCTCCCACATCTCCATGGTGTGGTTTTAAACAACTTACGTGAAACACAAGATGTAGCCTTAGTCTTGAAGGTAAGTCCAATTTATACGAGACTTAGCCAACTATCTTGGTAATTGAAAATTGCCCCTCACATTTTCGAACAAGACCCTTGTAAAATGGATGGGTAGACTTGTGCTGTGTCAGAAGTATCTTTATCATCACCAAGTCTCCCACATTAAACTCAACATGCCTCCGCTTGTCATCAGCCCATTTATTTTTTGGCTTCGTTGCCTTGTTGAGATACACACACATAAAGTTTGACTGCTCATGCGAGGACTTTGCAGTTTGTGTTGGCGGAGGATCTAAGACATATGGGTGTATGAATATGCAAATGTGTTTATTGCCTAAATACGTATCATATACGAATTTAAACGTTGCGAAAACTTGAAATATACAATAAACACAATAAATAAATATATTAATCACATTAATATATTAGAAAGATTGAGAACTCACCTTAACGTGTAATGTTATACACGTATTTTCTCAGAGTCCGTATAGAGACCAACTCGTGTACAGTTCTAGTTACCAATACGGTGGGCTTGGTGAATTAGAACAGCAGCTCGATATCCTGCATGGGATTAACTCTTAATTCTCAAAATGGTCGGGTGTGTGATTATATCCTTTTCTCCAAAAGGATAAGAAATAGAGAGTTTAAAACAATCTACCATTGCTTCAATTAGAAGAATAGAAAAAAAATGAAACAATTTCATTTTTCCTTTTTTTTTTCTTTTTCTTTTCTTCTTCTTCTTCTTCTCCTTTCCATTTCTTTCTTTCTTCTCTCAGCCAAATGGCCAAACACCTACCCAAAAATCACTTTCTCTCTCTCTTTCTCTTTATATATATATATATAATAACATAATAATATACAATATAAATAATATAATAATATAATGGGTGCCAACTATTTGGCACCTAAATATAATAATAATATATATAATATTATATAATAATGAGAGAATGATTATTTAATAATTAAATTATCATAGTGTGAAATGACCATTTTGCCCCTCATAAATAGTTACCAAGTCTACCCCTAATGGGTCCCACCAAATCTCACACTTGGGTAAACTCAACCGAGGGTCCACAATACGCTACGTGTCATTATACAATCAGTAAATAATAATTATTGACTAATTATTGTATTTAACACTTAAATACAGACACTCATACATTCTCGTGGTATTGCTGAATATTGCTGGACTAAACATTTTAATCTGGCACGCTGCCCCAATGCACAATGAGTACACTCCATATCACGGGACTCCCTAGGTCTTACGCCCGATTCGTCAAATAGAACTATTTTATGAGTTTGTGAGCTATGTCCCACGCACACATCGTGAATATATAAATCAGCGCATTGAACCATGCAAGTTGAGGTTAAAATGCATACGTATAGTCCTTCCGTCATGATATCTTGGATGTGCGGGGATATAGATTATCATCGTCAAATCCTCTTGTGCTCATCCATGTCCTATCTCCAGACTTGTATCTAACTGAACAATATGTGCAAACTCTTTTGTCATATTGTTCCACCCCGGCGGACTCTTTCCCGGGATGATTACTTATGGCCACAAAACTTTTCGAGATACAGTCTCAAAGCATCTGAATATCTAACTCTATATAGGAGATGACAGATCCCATATCTGTATGCATCAGACTCCATAAGCATCAGACCATACCCAGCGATCACACCATGAAAGGTTTGTGACATGTGTGGAACCCAAGTATGGTGGATCACTTACAAGCCCACCATGGCACTCAAGTCAAAGGACCACGTATACTACTCAACTCAAGAGGACCCTCTGTTGACGACTTACATTGGGTATCTATCGGAGGCCTTTATGAGTCTGTCCCATATCCAGTCCTAACTGGATACCCATATGTCAATACGAGCTCCAAGCTCATGGTCGGCTAGGAACGACCATTTATACCCTATAGGTATGACATATGTTGATCTATATAAAAAGGTATCCACCGACAAACCCGCATCGACAGAAATAAATCAAGAAAAATTATTTGAGAACATACTTGTGCAACTAGCATTTCCTGGCATCTAATTGCTACTCTTGCAACTATGCAGTTACTAGTATATTCCCAGGTCTATATCCCATTACAAATAAGGCTCCAACTCTTGGATCTACTGAGTATTATAACCAGCTAACACTTAACTGTGCTAACATTTAGCATTTATATCTCTCAGCGTGACTAACTATGAGCCCTTATCTAAACTCCTTTAGATCTGAACCGAACTCCTTCAGATCTACAATATCTGTAACGTTTCATTGTATAATACAATGTAAATGGGTATTAGCAACATAACGAGAATGTGCATTTGTATTAATACACAAGTATATGTACATTCAGGGATGGCACGTAAGCACTGACCCTAACAGTTTGTACACTACGAGACTCCTCCCATATCACTAGATACGAGCACATGTGGTGTAAAAGGCTACTAGCTAGTTGCTAGCTCAAATAGGCTTCGGTTTATCGACTCGCTCTGCTGTAAATTGTATGAGAATTAAGCAACTTCGAGTAGCTTAGGTCAATTTTATTGATTTGCACTCACAAAGTGCCACAAATACAGCTCCAAAAGTGCATTCACCTATTCGATTTGCCCATTCGTTTGTAGGAGAAAATTGGTGGAAAAGTAAAGCTTGGATCCTATGAGGTTGAACAGTCTTGTCCAAAATCTTCCCTTAAACCTTGTGTCATGATCGCTTACTATCACCCTTGGAAATCCCCAATACTTGACCATATACTTGAAGAAAATCCTTATGGTCTCTTCTACACTGGACTCGTTAGGTGCCGGTATGAAAGTAGCATACTTGGAGAATCGGTTTACCACCACAATGATAGTCCTGCATCCCTCAAATTTTGGTAAACTCACAATGAATTCCATAGAGATGCTCTCCCAAGGTCTCTCTGGTATGGGCAAAGGATCAAGTAAGCTCACAGGACTCCATTACTCAACCTTGTCTTGTTGGCATATAGCCAATAGTACACCATCTCTAATAGAGTACGCGTGTGCCCTTGTTCTGAATGTCCTGCCCATTTGACACATACACCCGACGGCTTTTGGTGTAAGGAAGCCCATCTTTTACCCAAAACTATTGTGTTTTTCCCTCATGTGCTTGCATAGAAAGTTGCTTAGCAAATGGATCATGCTTCAAACCTTCTCAAAATAGGCTGAATAGCTCTCCTTCTAGCTTGCTTATAGCTGTTAATTCGACCTTTCGGCTTAAGGCATCTACCACCACGTTCACCTTACCCAATTTGTACTCGAGCTTGTAGTCGAACTACGCCAAGAAATCTTGCCACCTGGCTTGCTTTGCGGTGACCTAGGTCTAAATATTATGATTCATCTTCCGAGTTTATCAAAATATTACCAATTCATTCACCATATATTGGCCAGATATATTAAAGCAATAAGAACAAGTAATTTAAATAATAAAGGACTAAGTTATTAAATATTAAAAAGATATGGCAATTAAGCACAATTAACCCTAGAATGAAAATTAGTTCATGGCTACAAGAGAATAACAATAAAAATAATAAGAAATCATGATACAATTAATAGCAAACTGATATAGACGTCGAATTGCTCTTAATTGCGTTATCTAAGATACTCTTGATGCCGAAGAACGCCTTAAATCTCTCTATGGTTGTTTTAATTAAACTCTAATTACTCTCTAAGACTAATGCTCTGTATTGTTGGTGTTCTTGAATTGCTCTAGCATTATTTTTAAAAGCTAGGGACGAGTGGCTTTTTATAGGAATTGATATAAGCTTCAAAATCTCAATTCTTGTAGGATTAGAACTTGCACTACCACTAAGGCGCTATGCTGCTGCTGCTGGGGTGTTGCATATTAACAGCCTCATCGCTGGTGCAGTGAGAAGCTGGCATTGGGGCGCTGGCCTGTCGCTGGCGAGATGACGAACTAGCGCTGGGGCACTAGTCGCAACTTAAACAGGTCATTTTTTTCTATTTTCTTATTTTGATCACTGTTCCAATGTTGGAGCGAAAATCCTTATGGCGTTGGGGCGATGGACTCATATTTTAAAAACATTGCATTTTAGTCCTTATTTTTGCTCCTTTTGCATTATTTCTTTAAATTTTGTTCAAGTCCCTATAAATAACAATAAAGCTCATAAATAGTCATGTATTCTCATAATATAATAAAATATCAAAATAAAAACATGAAAAAATATATAACAAATATGCCCTTATCAACTGTAGCTCGATAACTTTCGTGGGCGCCTCCCGATCCATTATTGGCCAAACCTTTGCTCTATCCATCAACAACTTGCCTTGTTTGATCTTGTGGCCTAGAAATTCCACCTCCAACTTGGCAAAAGAACACTTCTCCCTCTTCACATACAGCTTGTTCTCTCGGAGCACCCTTAAAAAAGTCCGCAAATGCCCCACATGTTCCTTGAGAGTGTTGTTGTAGATTACAATGTCATCCAAGTACACGGTGACAAATTTATCGAGAAAGGGTTGAAGTATATTGTTTATCAAAGTGCAGAATGTGGCTGGTGCATTGGTAAGACCAAATGGCATGACAAAAAATTCCAACGCACGGTAACGTGTCACACATATAGTCTTTGGCTCATCACCATCGGCTATCCGCACTTGATGATATCCAAACCTTAAGTCCAGCTTTGAGAAGTATTTGGCTTGCCGCAATTGATCGAAAAAATTAACAATTAAAGGGATAGGATACCTATTTTTTACGGTGATCTTGTTCAATGCCCAGTATTCTATGCAGAACCGCGGTGAACCATCATGTTTGTACTGAAAAAACACTAGCGCACCATAAGACGCCTTAGATGGTCGGATGAATCCCACATCCAACAACTCTTTGAGCTACCTCCATAACTTCGCTAGCTCTGGTGGAGACATTCAATAGAAAGCTTTGCCTGAAGGTTTGTTCTCATCTCCAACTCAATCTTATGATCAATTGCCCTCATTGGCGGTAACTTCCTCGAAAGTTCTGCTAGCATAACATCTTTTCCTCCTCGAGCACTCTTGCGATATCCTTTGGTAGATCATCTTCATCCGCTTTTTTCCCATCATCCGCCTCTTAAATTGTTGTGAGATATGTCTTTTCTCCTTACTTAGCTCCTTTCTTCACTTGCATTGCGAAAAGAAGGGTGTTGTTGGCATTTGGTGTAAATTGCCCACTCTTGGGTTTATCTATTGTTGGCACCATACAGAGCCCTCCTTCTAAAATGCACACATAATTATGTCGAGGGAGTGGCACCATATTAAACTATTACAAGAAATCCATGCCTAGAACAGCATCAAAATCATCCAAATGAGCAACTGAAAAATTTACCTTATTGCGTCAATTTTCAAGGTGCATTTTGACTCCTCGAATGACCCCATCCAATGGTTCGACCTCGATGTTTACGGTCTTAAGATAACCAACCTCTTTCTCTACCTTGAGACCCAAGTGCTCTACTTCTACATGCTTGATGAAGTTATACGTAACTCCGGTATCAACTAGCACTTGAGTTTTCTTACCGTTTATATGGGCTTTCATATACATGAGCGTCATAACTGTTAGCGCACTAGGATCCCTCTTGGCATTAAGGGTATTGAACAGTTGAAAACATCCCATTTGGCTCTGCCTACCCATCTCTTGTGTCTCGAACATGGCGTTGAAAGCTTTCTTCTTTTGACAGTTCCTTACTCAATGGTCTCCGTCGCAAAGGAAGTAGTTCGACTTTGGCTTGCTCTTGCCATCACGTTTCTACTATTTCCCTGCAGATGGTTTACCTTTCCCATCTTTGTTCCACGGAGGGAGGAACTCTTTGGCTCCCCCACCTTTGTTGTAAATAGGTTTAAAGTATTTGGACTTATAAGTTTCTCCCTTGTGGTAATTCATAAGCGTCTCTGTAAGGGCGTCAGATATATTCTACACTCTGCGCCGCTTTAGTTCAATGGATGCCCATATCTGTAACCCATCTAAGAAGTTTAATAACAAGTCCTCATTGCTCATGTTGGGGATTTGCAGTATAAACATTGAGTAGTCCTCTATGTACTCACTAATGGACTTGGTTTGCTTCAACTCCTTCAACTATTTATAGGCATCATGCGCCATATATTATAGGTAGAATTTGTTGGGTGTGGGTTTATTTAGGGTATTTGCATATGGGATATGTGTTTAACAACAAAATATACATATTGTGTATATATATATATATAGGATATGTGTTTAACAACAAAATATACATATTGTGTGTATATATATATATAGCGGAAGCATAAAAATTTGCAGTAAACGCAATTATTACATATTAATTAAATTAACAAAAACGAGTTGAGAAATAACCCTTGAACCCTTTGGTTAAAAATTGTTGAAGTCCACCGAAATGCAATCTTTGATCAATTCTAGTAATTAACAATTGTGGGATTGATCATCTAGAATGACAGTATTTGATCTAGCAAAAGTTTAACAAATTAAACTTATGTGCTTGATTTTTTTTTTATTAACACTTAATCAATTAATCAAAAACATTTTGCTTAATTAATTTTAATGCCTTATAAAAGAAAATTATGAATTCAACAATTGAATCCAAATATAAGAAAACAATTTTTCTTTTCTCTCTTTGTTATGGCTGGCCAATTTCTTAGTAAAAATGAAAATTAACAACTTTGTATTTTAATTACATTTTGCTAATATATACAAATGAATTTAATTTGAATTCATTTCTCTTAATTTTACTTAATTTCAATTTACATTTAACTTAACTTAATCATAGTTAACTCTTAACCCTAGTTAGGTTAAATAAACATTTAAATATTCTAACCATAGTTAACTAACTTAACCATAGTTAGGATAACCTTTACTTAACCATTAAGTAAGGTTAACTTAACTTAGCCAAATGGTTAACTCTTAACTATAGTTAAATTAAATTATTTATTTAACTATTAAATAAATAAATATTTAATTGAATTATTTAACTATTAAATAATCATTAAGTGAAATAATCTTTCATCTTCTGTTTGAGGAAACATTTTCCTCAAAAGATAATTGTCATGTCTAAAATGTACACTAGTTGTCTTACAATTAGTGCAAGTATTCTAAGACACTGTTAATATATGATAATTGGGAGAGTCTTATTAGCTTTCTTGCTCTATCTCTATAGAGTTTTATATCTAGTATAAAGGACACCTCTCCCAAATCGTTCATGGAGAAGTTCTTACTCATATAACTTTTGACTGATTACAACATACCTATATCATTCTCAATGATAAGTATGTTGCCCACATAGAGAACTAAGAAAACTATCATGCTCTCACTAACCTTTCTGTACACACAAGCTTCCTCTTCATTTTTTATGAAACCAGATCCTTTGATTACTTTATCAAAACGAAGATTCCAACTTTGAAAGGCCTACTTAAGTCCATAAATGGACTTCTTCAATTTGTATATTAGACTAAAGGTCAAGCTGGATGTAAAACCTTCAAGTTGTTCCATGTATATCTCTTCTTCGAGATATCCATTCAGGAATGTCATCTTTACATCTATCTACCATATCTCTTAATTATAGTATGTTGCTAATGCGAATAATATTCGAATTGACTTAAGCATCACTCTGGTGCAAAGGTTTCCTCATAAGCGATCCCAGATCGCTGAGTATAACCTTTAGCAACCAGTCAGGCTTTAAAGGTTTCAACCTTGTCATCGAGCCGACGTTTCCGTTTATAAATCCATTTACAACTGATAGGAACTATTCCTTTGAAAGATGAACCAAGTCCTAAATTTGATTCTGATGCATAGAGTCAATTTTGGATTTCATGGCATCTTGTCATTTTTTCGAGTCGATGTCAAACATCGCCTCTTTATAGGTCAAATGATCTTTTTCTTCAATTAAGAAAACTTCAAACACACCTTCAGGCATCTGATTATACCTATCAGGCAGCCTAGACATCCTTTCTGACTTACGAGTAGGGTGTGTTAAAGGTATTTTGCTCAATTAAGCTTAAGTTTCCATCTGTGGTTCATCTTGGTTTTGATTGACTCCATCAAGTTCAATATTTTTACAATCCCGACAATCCATGAGAAACTGTTTCTCAAGAAAAGTGGCATTGTAAGCAACGAACACATTTCGTTGTTTAGGATCATAGAATTGGTATCCCATTGAATTCTTGAAATACCCAATAAACTGATACTTATACCCTCTGAGTGCAAGTTTATCCTGTTGTGCAACATTTACATAAGCAGGACAATCCCAAATCTTAAAATATTTAAGACTCGATTTTTTTACAGTCAATATTTGATACGAAGTGGAGGGAACAGTTTTAGATGGAACTCTGTTCAATATGTGAGCAGCAGTTTCTAGGGCATGACCCCACAGATATTTAAGAAGGTCGATAAAGCTCAACATTGATCAGACCATATCCAATAAAGTTCGATTCCTCCTCTCTGAGACACCATTGTGTTGCGGAGTATCTGGAGGACTATATTGAACTAGAATCCCATTCTCCTTTAAATAATGCAAAAATTCACTGTTCATGTACTCACCGCCTCAATTTGATCGAAGGCACTTAATGTTCATGCTAATTTATTTCTTTACTTTAAGTAAGAATTCTTTGAACTTTTCAAAGGTTTCTGACTTGTGTTTCAAAAGAAACATATATTTGTATCGTGATAAATCATCGATAAAAAGTACAAAGTATCAAAATCCACCCATTGCAGTATGATTATTTGGACCACATATATCACTATGTACAAGTTCCAATAAATCTGAGGCACGGTGTCCAAAACCTACAAATGGAGATTTGGTCAACTTTCTTTGAATACATGATTCACAAACTAGATAAGGCTGTATGGTCAAATCAGGTATCTAACCATCCTTAACCAGATGGGTTAGGCGTCTCACACCTATAAGACCTAATCTCATATGCCATAATTTCGTTTCAATTAAAGTTTTTGAATTTATACTTGTACTAGCTTGCATATTCATGACACTTCTTGTTGTATCAAATATATAATGCCCATTCACTAAATGACAATTAGCTAATAAAACATTATGCATATCATATAAACATAAGGAATAGTTCTGAATATACATATAATACCCTTCACTGTCGAGTGTAGGAAGGGATATAATCTGTCTGATGATACTGGGAATATAATAACAATTATACAATACAACGTATTTATTACATGGGAGAAGTAAATCTAAATGTCCAACAGCTTCAACTTGCAGGAAATCGCCATTTCCAGCTCGAAGCTTTACCTTTCTTAGCTAAAACAATGTAACTTTCCTCAGACTCTGTAACATATTACAGATGTGAGAAGGACATGTTGTATCTAATACCCAGCCTGTACTAGCATCAAATGCTAAAGAAATGTGATAGAAAAGAAAATATCTGAGGGAGTCTTCTTCAAACTTGCAAGATATTTTGGGCAATTATGTTTCCAATGTCCATCCTCGCTGCAAAAGAAACATTTTTCTTTTGTCTTGCTCTTCTTTAAAGGTTTGGATATTGGTCGCCTTTAAGGACCCATTCGAGGTGTCTGCCTCATCTTTTGTTTCTTCTACCCTTCGGACTTCCCAGAAGCCCTCGGGGTAGAAGATGAAGCACCCTGAATGAGAAAGGCAGAGCTCCTTATGTGTATATCCTCATCTGTTGTCTTCAACATATTATGAAGATCAACATATGTTGGGGTCAATCCCTGCATATTGAAGTTCTTGATGAACTATGTGAATAACCCCAGAAGTGACTGGAGAATCAAACTATTCCCCAAATTATTGTTCAAAGAAATGTCCATAGTCTTAAGCCTCTCAATATATTTGATAATTTTGAGGACATGAGAACTAACTAGACTGCCCTCGAGAAGTCTAGCATGAAAAACTGCTTTGGCGATACGGTATATTTCAACCTGTGGATTGTCACCAAAAAGTTCCTTCGGGTGAAGCGTAATACTGCTAGCATTGTCCATATGAAGATACTTCTCTGCAGCTCATGAGATATAGAGGCAAGAATGTAAGATTTAACTTTTAAATCTTCATCCAACCATTTATGATATATCACCCTTTCTTCTGGGGTGGCATCATCAAAAACACCTTTGGGCATTTTTTGGTCAACAATATATCCAAGCCTCTCAGAATTCAGAACAATTCTAAGATTGGTCATCCATTCTGAATAGTTTTTAGCACCCTTGAGTTAGTTGGCATCAAGAATGTGCATCAAAGGGTTGTTCGAAGCCATATTAATCTTCACAAGATAAAATAAAATAGAAAATATCAGCGGATTATAAATTAATTAAATCGCTAATAAAAATATTTTAAATCATGGATATAACAATTATATAATTTGTAATTTAAAAAATGTCATCCACTACTTTACATAATCCCTTTTATCTCTCTAACAGGATAATGATAGTTTAAGAATTTTTAAACTATACAGTGAGAAATGGACCCTATTGACATTTTACTCTAGCCACACGTTAAAACAATATTGGTCTTTGTAAACCAAACGGGTAGACAACTCTTGTCAATTATAACTCATACAACTCTTACAACTGATCCTAATAACATCTTATCCTCGCGCTAAAGCAATATTAGGTAAGTGTATTTCATATTAACTTGCCAATTATAAAATATATGTTATTGACACTACCCTCACACTAAAGCAATATTGGATAATATGTTCGTATATATTTGACTCATCTCATATTTTACCAGCATTAAACCAAGCCACACCAACCAAATCCCTCACGCTAAAGTAATATTGGGAAAGACCATAATGACCCATCTTACACCGTATTGACAAGACAGACCAATTAAAATATTAATACATAATACAATAAAATTTAATCTGATTAAGAGAGATTTTAAATACAAGCTTTCATCATATGAGAATGTTATTCTCAATCAATTATTTAATCATGTGCAAACACAACAAACCCCTATCGGTAAGGCTTTCATTATGGTTACCAACACATAAAAAATAATATTCTTAGTTTATCATGTAAGCTAATAACTCTTATTATTACATCTCATAAACCCCCTCCATATGCAAAATATTAAGAAAAAATATTACTCTTTTTTTTTAGTGTCAACACCGCAGCATTGGCGTCTTATCACTGTGACGCTAGGGCTTTAAAAGCCTTAGCGCTATAGCGTTGGTTTACCAACACTGAGGTACTAGAAGCAATGCTTCCAGTGTTGGGACGCCAGACATCCAACGCCCCCGTGATCGTCCAGCGTTGGGGTGCCATACACTCAGCATTCATAAGAACGCTATAGCGTTGCGGCGTTCCAGGTGTTGTTTTTTACCGGTTTTGCATTTTCAACACTTGAAATGCACCCCAACAGCCTGAAACTTGTCCTACAACATAGCCAACACTAAAAAATACCCAAAATAATACAAAATTGCTCTGATACCAATTGATGGGTGTGGATTTATTTACGGTGTTTGCATGTGGGATATATGTTTAACAACAAAATATACATATCTCATACATATGTATATATATAGCGAAAGTATAAAAATTTACAATAAACACAATTATTACATATTAATTAAATTAACAAAAATGAAATTGAGAAATACTTGAAGCTTTTGGATCAAAATTGTTGAAGTCTACCGAAATGCAATCTTTGATCAATTCTAGTAATCAACAATAGTGGAATTGATTATCTAGAATAGCAGTATTTGATCCAGCAAAAGTTTAACAAATTAAACTTATGTCCTTGATTTGTCTTTGATTAACACTTAATCAATTAATTAAAAACTTATTTTGCTTAATTGATTTTAATGCCTTATAAAAGAAAATTATGAATTCAACAATTGAATTCAAAATTAAGAAAACAATTTTTCTTTTCTCTTTATTATGGCTGGCCAATTTCTTAGCAAAAATGAAAATTAATAACTTTTTATTTTAATTACATTTTACTAACATATACAAATGAATTTAATTTGAATTCATTTCTCTTAATTTCACTTAATTTCAATTTATATTTAATTTAACTTAATCATAGTTAACTCTTAACCCTAGTTAGGTTAATTAACTTAACTATAGTTAAGATAACCTTTACTTAACCATTAAGTAAGGTTAACTTAACTTAACCATATGGTTAACTCTTAACCATAGTTAAATTAAATTATTTATTTAACTATTAATAAATATTTAATTAAATTATTTAACAATTAAATAATTATTAAGTGAAATTATATTTATGTCCTTACTAGGTTACCAAGTTAACCTAAAGTGGGTCTCACAATTTAACCATATACTTTAGTTAACTTAGCCATAGTAAATTGTTGGCGTTAACTGTCTTGAACTATTCAATACGGTACGCTGCTCAAGTGCTTAAATAGTACATTTTATATTGAGACTCCTTAGGTCCACACCTGATTCGTTAAATGGAACTATTCCATAAGGCCGTGATCGATGCCCTACGCACACGTCACGGATATTACAAATCAGCGTGTTAGACCATACATGTTGAGGATATTATATATTCCTATAATCCTTCTGTCATTATATTCTAGATGAGCGGGATATAAATCATCACCATCAAATCTCGATAATTTCATCCATGAACTTATCTCTAGATTCGTATCTTAATGAACAATATACGCAAACACTTTTGCTATATTGTTCAAACCTATAGAAAACTCTTTTTCTAGGTTCATTGCTTACGGCTATAAGATTTTATAAAATACAATCTCGAAGCATCGGATATACAAGCCACCTATGTGGGCTGGCGAATCCCATTTCTATGCACACTGAACTCCATGAGCATCAGACTATACCCAGCAACACGTAACGGTCAGACTATGTAAGGTCTCTGACATATGTGAAACCAAAGTATAGTGGATCTCCCACAAGCCCACCGTGGCGCTCAGGTCAAATGACCACAAATACTACTCAACTCGAGAGGACATTCTTTTAACGGATTAATAGGATATCTATTGGGCTCCCCGTGAGTCTGTTCAGTATCTAGTCCTAATTAAATACCTATATGTCTGTATGAGTATCCACCAAGCTCATAATTAACTAAGAATAATCATCTATATAATATAGATATAGACATATACGAATCTATATAATAGTGATTCACTGATAAATCTGCATTAGTGAACATAAATCTAGAACTCTATATTTGAGAACATACTTACATAATGACATTTCTTAACAATTATTGCAACTATTTACAATTATGTCATTACAAGTATACTCTCAGGTCTTTGTCGCATTATAGATATGGTTCTAACTTTTTAGATCTCATTGACTCTATAACCTGATAACTCTTAGTAGTACTAACTCTTAGCATTTATAACTCTTTGGATTGCTAACTCTTAGTCCTGGTCTAAACTTCTTTAAACTAGATCTGAACTCATTCAGATAATAAAATGTCTATAGTGCTATAAGGTTTATTACCATTTAATAAAGGTTATTAGTGATTTAATAAAATATTTATTGTATAAATATTACAAAATAAATATTCATATAAATAGGGATGACACGTGTTTACGCTCAAAATATAACGCGGCTATCGCAGTATAGATTGAGGTGTCGATCCCACAAGGAAGCTCTTGGAAAAATAGGTCAGTGAAGTAAAATATTAAAGCAGTAGCAAAGGGTTAATTGATTTAAACAGATGAGATAGAATTGTCTATAAATTGAGGAAAATGTCTTATGATGATTTAAGCAAGGCTTTGAGAATCACAATTATGCTTTATAAATCTACTCTATACTTTGATTCGATATTTATAACTCAACTGAAAGTTTCACGTCCCAAACAATCAATCGGAAGGTATGTAATATATAGCACATTTGATAACACATGTATTTGATTTAGTTAAACTCTTTGCAAACATTAACACACATCATGTTATTTATACAAGTTATCTAAGATCGACAATATATCATTTTGACAATATTGCAGTAAAAGATTAACTTGAATATCAAACATTTATTGCCCTTACATGTTATCCAAGATCGACAATATATCAAATTGACAATACTGCAGTAAAAGATTAACATATAAAACAATGTAACCAGTAACAATTATAAATCAACATGAATCACATAAGAAAAGCATGACTGAACATATATGAGACATGAGAATTAAACCTCTGGATTATAGAAAATAAAATAGATAAGAGTTTAATCAAAACCAAACTTACAACATTTATAGCTCTTGACACCGAATCAAAGCATGAAAGTAGATTTACTACACATAAAAGTTCATCTCTTAGCCTTGCTAGGAACTCTAGCCTAAATTACAATACATGTTAATGAGAATAAAAGAAGAGAGAATTTTTTTTATTAAAAATGTCCTAAGGGTCTCCTTATATAGGCAATGAATGGACATATGTCATGGATGACATCAATCTTCAATAATTTTAAGCCAATAACTCGTGTATCCAATTACAGCACATTTTTGATAATGTAAATGATCAATTCAGCTTCTATAGCCGACATGAAAGTTGTATAATTTTGACTCTTCTTTCCATAGGCACTGATTTCATGCAAATTGGATAAGTATCCAATGAGATATGAGCAAAATTCCAAAGATACATCAGAATTCGGCCAACAACCATTTTACCCACTTGCAATGCAATTTGGTCCATGATAACGGCTGATTTGGACTTTACCATAAACATACGAGTTGTTGATAGTTAAGTCAGAAATTCACAGCTTCAAGAATTATACCAATTGAGTACGTATTTTGAGAGATACGGTCCAAATACGTGAGTTGGGTCAAGCTGGGTAAGAGTTGTAGTCCGATTCTGTTGTATCTCAATTTTTGGCCCATAACATGTTGGATTTGGCTTTTCCACTATTCTTCAAATTTGTGTAAGATTAAGTCATGTTGCACCAGGTTTAAGAATTTCTTCATTTCGATTTCTACATTGAGAGTTATGTCCAATTTACCTAAACCTGTCCAAATAACATTCATTAATCACAATTTAAGGAGAACACTTTATTTCAAGCTAAAAATACAGAAAATACTAAAATTAGTGACATTAAATGGTGATTGAATCTTTTAACAACATGCATTTTCATGTGTTCATCACAGCCCCCAACCAGCTTATTGCTAGTCTCTAGCAATTCAAGCGTAAATAGAATATGCAAAACTACCTAAGCATTTCAATCAAAACGTCAATTCGAGATCACTGTTGCTATCATGGTTTTTTCAATTACAACTTCCATAATTTATGTGTGTGTGAACTAAGCCATAACCAGCTAACCACAAACCACAATAGATATAGCCTTGAGAATTTCTCCAAGTAAAAGCCTCAACTCCATATCCTCACAGGTGTATGACTGTTTAAAAGGTTATGACTTCTCTTATGGAGTTGGAAAACAGTTAAGCACTCAAGAAAAGTCAATTTTAAGGACAAACATATAAACTAACATTGATCCGAAGATAGGAAAATTATTTGTTTAAAAATCAATTATTCATATCATACGCCAACTTTAGAACTTTAATTGGCTTGTGAGAATAATATAATTATAACTTGGTGAGAAAACTGTTTTACAAGATATTTATCTTCTAAAATTGAATGAAGACTTTATTAAACTAAATTGCTTCTTCTTTTTTTTTTTTTGGTATTTTTGTGTTTTTTTTTGTTTTTTTTGTTTTTTTTGAAGAATACAAGGAAGCATTATAAAGGTTTATCACCAAATTATATTATGCACAAATGCAACCAACTTATCCCTTAATTCAAATAATATCATTCTTAAACAAAAATTAACCAATTCAAAGGATCAATGAAGGTTCATAAGCTGTTTTCTCATCCTTTCCACTTACTCACAAAAGATATGTGAGATTAGAAAAATATATACTTAAACATGGAAATTCTCTTGGCTATATAAATTGAATCATCCATCTTACCACAAGGCTTAGCATTGTGCTCAAAAATATTTTGAAAGTCATTCTTTAGTAACCTAGATAGAAACAGTGACTCAACCTAAACAATTCTGAAATCATAGTTAGGCAGAAAAGCAAATTCCTTTATACAAGAATTACCAAGACTACAAGCAGTAAACGACAATGCATGAAATATAAAACAAAATAACAAAAAGTTAGTTAAAATGCATTTCAAAAGTTAGTACTAAAACTCCTTACTCTGCCATTTTAATTTGACCTAGAATGCGTCTCAAGAGTTCAAGAATGAACTCTTTACTCAGCCATTTAAATAAAATGTCGGACCACAATTTTTTTTTTTTTTACAAAATGCAACGTATGTCTACTATCCTCCCCCCAAACTAGATGAAACATTGTCCTCAATGTTTAAATAGAAAGAGATAAAGTATAGGAGACATTACCTGAAACGCCAGTTATTTAAAAGAAACAAACCTGAGAGACACTTAAGCAAATATAAACTAAAATGATGGTACTGATAAATAAATAAATAAAAAGAAAAATTTACAAACGAAGTGTCAGATCCAATTTTCGCTTGTTAAGGCCCACTGACCAATCGATCCGAGTTATTGCTGGGTCAGGTTCGTAGGTAACTGCCTGTAATTTGTTAATCAATTCATCCGCCTCAGTAGCAGAAACCAGAATTTGTCGCGTCGAATGTGAAATAAAATTCTGTTCCACAGCTTGATCAAGAAAACAAAGTAAGCAATCAAAATAGTTATTAACATTCAACAAACCTATGGGTTTTCGGTGGATATTCAGTTGGGCCCAAGAGACAATTTGAAAAATTTCTTCCAAGGTACCGAAATCACCTGGTAAAGCAATAAAAGCGTCTGCATTGCAAAGCATTCTGGCTATACGTTCATGCATGGATGAGACTTGTAATTCTTCCCCTATTTTTTTTCCGGTCAGGTTTCCCACGGCCAAAGCTGTAGGAATAATACCTAAAACTTGACTTCCTCCTAAATGTGCAGCTGTTGACACATACCCCATTAGCCCAAGGCTACCTCCTCCATAAATCAAATGAATTTTTCTTGCAGCTAATGTTTTTCCAAGATTGTTTGTTGCTTCTACGAACACTTTACTCTCCCCAGGACTAGATCCAAAAAATACACATATATTTCGAAATTGTCGAACTTGGGTTTCCTCCATATCTACTCTCACATTTATCTCAATATATGAAAATGAAGAAACTGAGGTGCTGTATTTATAGAGTGCCAAATGATAACAATGATTATGGTAACCCGACAGTTTGTCAAAAGAGAGTTAAAAATAAAACACAAAAATTTAAACATAATGACCCACATGCATTATTGAACAAAAATATTTGAATTTAAGACATCTACATGAGTAGCCCTACTATTCATAAAATAAAGTTTGAAATTAAAACACATGTATAAGTAGTTGTGATTGTGGCTCACATCTTCCTCTGGTTTTACGTCCAGTAACGGCTTAAACGCCCTCTATGGGTCGGGGATAGGCTTCCCATCCAATTTTCTTATAAATTGGCAAACAGGGTCTTTTAGAGTCAGATTCCCGAAACTATACCGTTGATGTTCATTTTTGAATTTGTTCCATAAATCGAGAAGTTCACGTTGCACGAGCCCACAGGGATGCGTCTCAAGAGTCAATAGGATATCATCCAAAGACTCCTTACTCAGTCCATCCTTAATGAACTGAATTTTGTCTTCTCGATTTCTAGATACGAATCCTAAAGAACGACAACTCCGATTACAATTCCATCGAGCACATTTATGACAGACTTGTAACCTTTTTGCTCATCGCCTTTTGGCATAAGAGCTTCTTCCAAGACCAGGCATATGAGAAACAAAATTATTTTCAAACTCACCAGACAACCGAACCTTGGCTTCAATTAACCAACGAAGGTCCACAGGGATATTACCCAACATCAATAGCCTTAGTCTTTCACACCGTGCTTTATAAATCTTAAGTAGAGCATTTTGAGGAAATGAAGGAAAACGTTTTTTAAGATTGGCAAGAATGCGATCCATTTTGAAAGAAAGAAAAGAGATGAATGCACAGTTTGAGGGACAGTTTTTAGGGAACTGAGAAACCGACTTTAATAGTCACGGAGTACCGTATCCGCCACTTGACCGGGAAATAAAATCACACTGAAGAAAAAATAAAAAGAAGAAAATAAAGTAAAATAAAATGTGCAAGAAAATAAAAGCAAAAATAGAAAGTCAAAAGATAAAATATAGACAAAATATAAAATATGGTACAGATAGATTGAACCTGATCAATCACGATAGACAGGATCCACAAGAGGGATCTCGCCTAGGTATATAGAGTCGTTTACCTTTTCCACGTAGCTTTTTAGCCGCTGTCCATTCACTTTGAAAGTCCGTCCATCAGTGGGGTCTTCTATTTCAACAGCACCATTAGGAAAAACATGTCTTACCATAAATGGACCAGTCCATCGAGATCTCAACTTTCCACGGTGTAAATGCAATCGAGAATCATAAAGATAGACCCATTGATTTGGCTCAAAGTGTTTCCTTGAGATCTGTTTATCATGAGCTACTTTCATTTTAACTTTGAAAATTCTGGAGTTGTCATATGCATCATTTCGTAGCTCTTCTATTTCTGACAATTGTAACTTCCTCTGGAGACTTGCAACATTCAATTCAAAGTTAAGGGCTTTGACAGCCCAATAAGCTTTATGAGGTTTTCTAGAACTGAAATGTGTTCCTTGGTCACCAATGATGACACGTGGTGTCTCGAGTTTTGATGATTTTGGTTTCTCCCTCCCACATGGCAACTTTTCAATGCCTGGTTTCCAAAATCGAATCCCTTTATCCTGTGAGTCAAAAATACTAAACATATCAGTTGTTTCATTAGGATAATACAATTCTTCAATATCAAAATCAAAGAGATTTTCTAAAGAATTAGAGCCATGATTTTTATAAGCTTCCTTCGCTCCAAGTGTGTCTATCATATATGAATGATAGCATTCGTCTTCTTCTCGTGATTGCTTATCAATATGAAAAATGTTCACCTCAAGAGTCATATTCCCAAAAGATAATTTCATTAGACCATTTCTGCAATCAATAAGAGCGTTAGCAGTGGCTAGAAAAGGTCTCCCCAAAATAAGAGGGATTTTTGACTCCATGTTAACAACAGAATGAGTATCTAAAACAAGAAAATCAACAGGGTAGTAAAATTTATTAATTTGCAACAAAACATCTTCTATTATTCCCCGTGGTTTCTTGATTGATCGATCAGCTAATTGTAGGACTACAGATGTTGGTTTAATCTCACCAAGTCCCAACTGCAAGTAAATAGAATAAGGCATTAAATTTACACTTGCTCCTAAGTCCAATAAAGCTTGACCAAACTCATGTGTCCCAATTTGACAGGAGATTGTGGGACATCCTGGGTCTTTATACTTGGGTGGTGTCTTTTGTTCAATCACTGCACTTACCTGTTCTGCCAAAAATACAGTTTTCTTCACATGGTGTTTTCTTTTGATAGTGCATAAATCCTTGATGACTTTGGCATAAGTTGGAACCTGCTTAATCAAATGTAACAAAGGAAGATTAATTTTAACTTGTTTCAAATGTTCTAAAATCTCACCTTGAATTTCTGAATTTTTCCCAACCGGTCGAAGAGTTTGAGGAAAAGGCACTGGGATTGAAAACTTACTTTCGGGCTCTTTTTCCACTGTGGCCTCTTTTTCAAGGGGGTCGTCTTTACTACTCATAGATGTGTTAATTTTAGGAGTAGGCTCACTTATAATCTTACCACTTCGAGTAGTAATGGCATTGACTTCTTTGAGATTTTGAACATCAGAAGTAGAAGCTTGTGCCATGAATTGTCCTTTCGGGTTGGATTGAGGTTGAGATGGAAACTTACCTCGCTCTTGTACAGTTAAGCCACTGGTCAACTTTGTGATTTGACTCTTGATTTCTTTGTTTTCGTCCACCACCTGTGCAAGAATTGTTTCAAATTTTTTATTAGTCTTACTTTGTGCCTCTATAAATGCTTGTAATGTATCCTCTAAAGAACTCCTAGTTGGTCGTGCATTATATTGAGGTGCAACATAAGACTTGGGTGCTTGTTGTTCTTGTTTCCATTGGTTGTTGGCTTGTTGGTCAGATTTCCAACTGAAATTTGGGTGGTTTCTCCAGTTAGGATTATATGTTTCAGAGTAAGGTGAATAAGGCTTCTTGTACATCCCTAGGGCATTACATTGTTCCTCATATATCCCTCTCATCTCACTATACGTGGGGCAATCCTGAGCTAAGTGTTCCGCTCCTCCACAGATAAAACAGACATCGTGTGACTCAACTTTAGCAACCGTGTGGGTGACCCTTCTATCTTTGGTTTTCAAGGCCTCTAACTCCCTAGTTAAGACCTCTAATTGGGCTTTGAGGTTATCCTCTTCCCTAAGATGGAAAACTCCATTGGGTCGTGACCTATTTGTGCTTTCAGTAATGCTAGGTCCAGTCCATGTATGGGCTTTTTCGACTAAGTCATTAAGGAATTCTATGGCTTCCTCAAGATCTTTGTGAAGGAACTCCCCATTACACATCATCTCAACAAATTGGCGCTCTCTAATCATGAGTCCCTCATAGAAATAACTAACCAAGCGCCAATTTTCATACCCATGGTGAGGGCATAGATTTAGCAACTCTTTAAACCTTTCCCATGTTTGATATAAGGTTTCACTGTCTTTTTGGGTGAATGAAGAAATTTGTCTTTTCAGGCCATTAGTTTTGTGTTGTGGGAAGTATTTATTGAAAAATGCTTGGGTCATTTCTGCCCAAGTTCCCATAGACCTTGGCCTCAAAGAGTATAACCAACTCTTTGCTTTGTCTTTCAAAGAAAAAGGGAAAAATTTAAGTCTAACAGTGTCTATGGCTTCAGGTTGGCTATGAAAGGTGGCAATTACCTCTTCAAATTCCCTAACATGTACATAAGGATTTTCACTATCTAGACCATGAAAAGTGGGAAGAAGTTATATCATTCCAGGTTTAAAATCTAAATGTGGTGTGTTAGGTGGAAATATAATGCATGATGGTGTGGCTGTGCGAGTAGGATGCAAGTAATCTTTTAGAGTTCTAACGGGATTTTCTTCGTGTTGGCTCATTGTGTTAGAATTACAAGATGAACTAGAAGGTGAATTCTCTTCACTTACAAATTGTGGGGGTGGTTCTAGTTCTAGTTCTAGTTCTCTCACAAATCTTCCTCGTTTGTCTCTAGGTCGATGCATACATCCTAAATTTCTTTTTTTTTTTTTTTTAAGGAAAGAAATGCTTAAGGAAAATTAAGAAGTGGAATAAACACAACAAGAAATAGAAATAAGTTAGGTGGTAAGACCAACCATGAAATATAAATATAATAACTAAACAAAAGACTATAAAGTACGAAAAAAAAAGTACAATAAATAAATAATAAAAAGAAAATACAATAAGTAAATAAATAAATGGTTAGGCAGTAGAACCGGCCATAAAAAGAAAATACAACATATTAACTAAAGAAAATAAATTACAATAAATACGTAAAAGAAAATGAAAATAAAGTACAATAAAAAAAGTGCAATAAATAAATAGAGTACAATAAGAAATAAAGAAACTAAGTTAGGCGGTAGAACCAGCCACAAAATAAAAAGAAAATACAACAAATTAACTAAAGAAATAAAGTACAATAAATAAATAAAAAAAGTGAACTAAGTTAGGCGGTAAGACCAGCCATTAAAAAAAGTGCAATAAATAAACTAAAGAAAATAAAGTGCGATAAATAGATAAAAGAAAATAAACTAATTAGGCGGTAAAACCAGCCATTAAGATAATATAAAATATAACAAATTAACTAAAGAAAACAAAATAAATTAGGTGGTAGAACCAACCATGAATAATAAATAAATTACAACAAAAGAAATAAAACTAAGATTTTACAAAGAAAAAAAAAATGTACAAAGTTACCACTTTAGTATTTATAATCGCAACCGACTTTCACTTAGTGTGCTTCCCCGGCAACGGCGCCAAATTTTTGTTTATGCTCAAAATATAACGCGGCTATCTCAGTATAGATTGAGGTGTCGATCCCACGAGAAAGCTCTTGGCAAAATAGGTCAGTGAAGTAAAATATTAAAGCAGTAGCAAAGGGTTAATTGATTTAAACGTATGAGATAGAATTGTCTATGAATTGAGAAAAATGTCTTATGATGATTTAAGCAAGGCTTTGAGAATCACAATTATGCTTTATAAATCTACTCTATACTTTGATTCGATATTTATAACTCAACTGAAAGTTTCACGTCCCAAACAATCAATCGGAAGGTATGTAATATATAGCACATTTGATAACACATGTATTTGATTTAGTTAAACTCTTTGCAAACATTAACACACATCATGTTATTTATACAAGTTATCTAAGATCGACAATATATCATTTTGACGATATTGCAGTAAAAGATTAACTTGAATATCAAACATTTGTTGCCCTTACATGTTATCCAAGATCGACAATATATCAAATTGACAATACTGCAGTAAAAGATTAACATATAAAACAATGTAACCAGTAACAATTATAAATCAACATGAATCACATAAGAAAAGCATGACTGAACATATATGAGACATGAGAATTAAACCTCTGGATTATAGAAAATAAAATAGATAAGAGTTTAATCAAAACCAAACTTACAACATTTATAGCTCTTGACACCGAATCAAAGCATGAAAGTAGATTTACTACACATAAAAGTTCATCTCTTAGCCTTACTAGGAACTCTAGCCTAAATTGCAATACATGTTAATGAGAATAAAAGAAGAGAGAATTTTTTTTATTAAAAATTTCCTAAGGGTCTCCTTATATAGGCAATGAATGGACATATGTCATGGATGACATCAATCTTCAATAATTTTAAGCTAATAACTCGTGTATCTAATTGCAGCATATTTTTGATAATGTAAATGATCAATTCAGCTTCTATAGCCGACATGAAAGTTGTAGAATTTTGAATCTTCTTTCCATAGGCACTGATTTCATGCAAATTGGATAAGTATCCAATGAGATATGAGCAAAATTCCAAAGATACATCAGAATTCGGCCAACAACCATTTTACCCACTTGCAATGCGATTTGGTCCATGATAACGGCTGATTTGGACTTTACCATAAACATACGAGTTGTTGATAGTTAAGTCAGAAATTCACAGCTTCAAGAATTATACCAATTGAGTACGAATTTTGGGAGATACGGTACAAATACGTGTGTTGGGTCAAGCTGGGTAAGAGTTGTAGTCCGATTCTGTTGTATCTCAATTTTTGGCCCATAAAATGTTGGATTTGGCTTTTCCACTATTCTTCAAATTTGTGTAAGATTGAGTCATGTTGCACCAGGTTCAAGAATTTCTTCATTTCGATTTCTACATTGAGAGTTATGTCCAATTTACCTAAACCTGTCCAAATAACATTCATTAATCACAATTTAAGGAGAACACTTTATTTCAAACTAAAAATACAGAAAATACTAAAATTAGTGACATTAAATAGTGATTGAATCTTTTAACAACATGCATTTTCATGTGTTCATCAACACGTAAGCATAAACCCTAACAAAATTGGTGCTTCAACTCTCACTGCAATTCCTCCCATGTGTTGATGGTGCAGGTACCTTTGAGAATCTTTTTGTTTTTTCTACGCCACCACAGAATTGCATGATCAGAAAGGTACACGGTTGCGGTACTTATCTTTTGTTCCTTCTGCATGCCCATGGCCTCAAAGTATCTTTCCATTTGTCAAAAATAGTTGTCAAGCTCCTTGGCATCCCGTTTGCCGCTGAACTCTTTCGACTTAGGAGTTTTTACTCTTAGCGCAGCCACCATAACTTGGGTGGCGGCAGCTCCACTTGCGATTGCCCGTTTGTATAGTACCATGTTCTCTTTGATAGTTGGAACCCTTTGTACAACTCCTCCACTTGGGCTTGCAGTTTGTCTATAGTGGAATACACATTCTCTTGAAAAGTGTTGACCCAATCTTGTTGCTTCTTTGCGTACATGTTAATAATGCTTTCGATGATTGAGCGTATCTCGTCCCCTTGACGATCGAGAACTACTTCGAGTTTCTTGACTTACTTCTCTAACTCTCCAAGGCAGTCCATCGCCTTAGTTATGGCAACACCAAGAGTCATGACCACGTCTTTGAAATCGTAGTTTGGTTCAATAGACTTCTCTCGTGGAATCCTACCGTGCCTCTTAGTTTTGGGGTCTCTACCCCTCTCATCCGTAAGATCGGATGATCTAGCAACTTCCTTCACCATCTTCCTCAAACTCGCTCTGATACCACTTGTCACGGACTTAAGTCTCAAACCTATGCGACCTTAGACACTTTCTAGTGCTAAGCAACCTAAAACCAACAAACCAAGAAATAGATGATGAAGAAGAACACAAATTGTTTGAGAGAATGCTTCTTGTATTAATAATAAGAAGGTTTACAAGCTAAGAAGTGTGTTGCTCCAAATGAGAGCTCGCCTATTTATAGCAAAAGTTATGTACAATGGAGGCTAGGATTAAAAATATCCAACAGTTTATAATGAAAGCCACTTATCACAAGTAATATTCCAAAGAAATATTCCTATACCACTTGCCACGGACTTAAGTCTCAAACCCGTGCGGCCTTAGACATTTTCTAGTGCTAAGCAGCCTAAAACTAACAAATCAAGAAATAGATGAAGAAGAATAATACAAATTATTTGAGAGAATGCTTCTTGTATTAATAACAAGAAAATTTACAAGCTAAGAGGTGTGTTGCTCTAAATGAGAGCTCGCCTATTTATAGCAAAAGTTATGTATAATGGACGGCTAGGATTGAAAACATCTAACAGTGTATAATGAAATCCACTTACCACAAGTAATATTTCAAAGGAATATTCATATACCACTTATCACGAATTTAAGTCTCAAACCCGTGTGACCTTAGACACTTTCTAGTGCTAAGCAGCCTAAAACCAAAAAATAGATGAAGAAGAAGAACACAAATTGTTTGAGAGAATGCTTCTTGTATTAATAACAATGAGATTTATAAACTAAGAGGTGTGTTACTCCAAATGATAGCTTATCTATTTATAGTAAAAGTTATATACAATGGACGGCTAGGATTGAAAACATCCAACAGTCTATAATGAAAATCACTTACCACAAGTAATATTCTAAAAGAATATTACTATTCTAAAATTCTCTACCAACTACTACATATAAGTGGGTTTGACTCATACATACATTAATTTCAAATGGGCCTTCTAAATAATATAGTCCATGAAATGTTCAAATGGCCAAAATAACTTTCAATGTTCTTGGCACACACTAAATATTTAATGAAATAAATACCTACGAACATTTAGATGACAAAAGGAAAGTCACTAACATCCTTGTGGAGGAAGTTGGCTATGTAGTAGAAGAGTGTTCCCACGAAGAGAAAGCCAAGACATTGCATACCCAAATTAGTCGGAGTTTTCACACCATCATTATTCTTCCTAAAAATGTGAATATAAGAAAAATTCTTTAAAAGAAATATAATATCGGTAATTAATTTACTTATATAAATTATAAAAGATATTATTGTTTTATATAGTTGTGCATTCTTTCTACTTAAAATTGGTAATAAAACAAAAACAGCTTGATTCTGAAAATTAAAAAAAAAAATACTACTAACATTTATTAAATATTTGAATTATTGTGTTTTCATAATCAAGTAGAAACTATTGTTCTGAACATAAGGTTAACCTGGAAATGATTTTCTACTTGATCTCAAAATATAGATAATTAATATTTATATCATAATTGTATAATAATGAGAGAGAGAGAAAAAGAGGAAAAAGTTGAAATTAATATTGGGTCATAATTGCCTATTATTTCCGTGATACAGTATTTAGTGTCAATATTTTAATTATTAAAATATTAAACTTGAGTTCGATTGAAGTCTTTTCAATTGGAGAAGATAGTTTTTTTTTTTTTTTTTGTAAAAGTGGTTTATTTGATATTGTGATTTATTTATAAGATTGTAATATTTTCCTCTAAAAAAATAATGGTACATAATTAATCCACAAATAATTTCTTACCCGATCGATCCCCACTCCCCAGCATACAAATGCGAATATGCCACAGAATCCAGAATTATTAAACTTTATAAAAAAAAGCAGCATCTATCTTGTGGTTAAAAATTGAAGGCATCACTACTTCAAATTTTGCAGACCCACAAATAAAATAAAGTTTCATTCTTGGAGCTTTCTTGGAACAACGGGCGGTTCCATCGGAAAAAGTGACAAATTAAAAGGAATTTCTACCTAATCCATTACAAAAAAAAACAAATTATCAGATAAAGCAGACAAGTTGTCTGCTGAAAGTTGACGGTGCGTATCCAATACCAATGACTAGCTAATACTGGAAAACCCACAGAACTCACGTTATAAAAGGGAGGGAGTTTGCAATTACCCTTTTGATAAAATCGCCTGATATTGAAAAAAAAAATCTTTGATATCTTAAAATTATCAAAGATTCTTTTGTTAGTAGCATAAATGGTTATAAAATGTGATTTCAAAATTTTAATCTCATGGTCAATAATAAAAGTTTTACT
Organism: Ailanthus altissimus; assembly: GCA_946807835.1. Classification (NCBI taxonomy): domain Eukaryota; kingdom Viridiplantae; phylum Streptophyta; class Magnoliopsida; order Sapindales; family Simaroubaceae; genus Ailanthus; species Ailanthus altissimus. The sequence goes on along the minus strand of OX327691.1, from coordinate 8,770,726 downwards.
ATTTTTGAAACATTACTTTAGTTTTTTTTAATATATACTTGGAAGGGATATAATCGCTTTTTTTTTTAAAAAATTTAGTCTACTTCTCAATTTAAAAATTTAAATTGATAGTTAAATATTTAATATTAATATTAAAAATAAATTTTTAAATTTAAACTAAAAGACATAAAACTCGAACTAAGACTTTAATTTTAATATAATATTTAATCTATCACTTAATTTAAAATTTTAAATTAATAAATGAATGTTCAAAATTAATATTAAAAATATGTGTTTAGACATGAGTTAGTATGTAAATATAATATTTTATCTCAATAATTCTCTATTAAAATTTTAATGATTTAAAATTAATAAAGAATTGAATCCACGTTGAATATACATCTAAAAAAATATATTATCTCTTTAATTATTTTCGTTAAAAAAATAATAAAATGTGCTTTACATTATTTTTTTTAATGATAAAACTATTTAGGTATTTAAATAGATATAAAAACTTACTCACCGACAACTTTTTCTTATTGTAATATTTCACTTATCCTCCTTCGAATATCATTCTTCATAACTAGAATTGGCACATTTACTGAATTAATATTTCTACTCTTATCTTTTTTTTTTAATATATTTTTTTCTATTGAGGAAATTTTCATTCTCAAACCTCTCTCGCTCTCCTTGTATATTTCATATTTGTGATTTAATTAAAATAAATTATGAATAAAGCGTTTCGTGCATTCATTCATCTCGAAAGGTTGATTTGTTTACTGTTGAATGTCTCATTTTTGTTGATCAAGAAATTGTATGGAGACTCAAAGAGCATACATCGTTGTCAAAATTGACTACAGATAAGGGAGATGCTAAGGTCCATAATCTTCCAAAAGTCAATAAATTGAACAGCGTGTAGATATCGATGGACAAATTGGAGCGTCACAGCTTTGAAGATATAAAGACAAAAAATCTTAATGATCTAGAGATGGCCTCGTGACATGTAGCTATAGACACATGAAGGAGAGACACAATAAAAAAAAAAGGCCTTTATTTTTATTTGTTCAAAAAAACCCACGAACAAAAAAGAAAAAAAAGAAAAACAAGAAATAAAAGAGAAATAAAACAAAAGAGAGAAGAAAGCACTCAAGTAGCCATGCTACTTTTAGCAACATACTGTTTTTTCCTTCTTTTGTTTTCTTAAAAGAAACTAATAAATTGATTAAATGTTTCTATTCTTAAAAAAAATTGTTGCAGAAAAAAGTAATGTTTTGCCCGTTATTTTTTTATAAGTGGCGGGTAATTTTAACTCTAAATTTGAAGACTATGGTTCGAGTTTTCTCATATAGATAGGGATGATTTTTTTTTTTTAAATAAAATAAATTTAATTTTTATTGAATTTAAGTTTGTAAGCTGCATTTTAAAGAATATTGTAATTGTATTTTTGATAGATTTTTAATTATAAATATTAATAAATTATTATACTATTTAAAAGAAAAAGTATGTTTTCCATTGTTGTAATGCATCAAATTATAAATATTAATAAATTATTATAATATTTAAAAGAAAAAGTAATGTTTTCCATTGTTGTAATGCATCAAATCTGTTTGATACAAAGTGGGAACAAATACCAGGAAAACAATTTCTATTAATCTCTGTTGTGATTTCTATTAAATGGAGCACTCCATAAATTGGACATTTTGGCTTAAATTTATAATTTTTTGGTTTACAAAGAGTAAGAAATCTTTTACGAGAGAAAGAAAAAAAAAATATTTTCAGAATACATATAACAACATGATATCATAATTGTCGTCACTTGTATTAAACTGAGATTTGGAGGAATTAATTATTTTGTATTCTAACTGGTGCACCAAAAGTTGCAGTGCAGTGAACCAAATAAAAAAGAAGAAAAAGAATAGAGAGGTTGAAATTACTTTTTTTAATTTGTTTTTTAAGATTCATTTTCGATAAAAGAGTAGAGAACGTGGGCGGCTTGAATTGGATATTTGCAACATGGCATTGGCAATATGTAATTGACATTTGACAGAGATTCCAAAGAGGAAAAAACAGAGCAGAATTTAAAATTAAAAAATTGAGAAGTTGCCTGACACAAGTCATACTAAAAAATCATCAAAAGAAGAGAAAATATCGTGATGATTTGGCGGTACTTACACGACCAGGAATATTAATCCAGCAAATCAACTACTTTGTGTTAGGTGGAAAGTTGAATAATAAGGTAATTTACTTCTGCTTTTGAAGGTGGAGCCCTTCGACTTTTGCTCTAGAAATAATTACTTCTTTTACATCTTAAAGAGTTAAAAGATGATAGCGATAATAAATAGTCCAAATTTTTAGATCAAATGAGTTTTTTTTTTTTTTTGTAATTTTGAAAATAAGATTAATAATCTTGAACGTTAAGAACTTTTGAATTAAATGATTATTTAACCAACTCTGCGAATTAATCTAGAATAATGATGAATCCTTTTGACAAAAAATCTGAAAGTGAAACCTGCTGTGAACGTGGAGGGATATAGATAATTTATTTAGGGACTACCATCACTACCACTTAATTTATATATATACCACTTTTTGCTTAATTTTTTTTGAAAATTGACTCCGAATTTTTAGCTTTCAATCAAATTTAAAATTTTTAGTTAAGAAATAAATTTATATTTTTATAAAAATGTTGAAGTATGTAGTTTATTGCTATTCATCCTAAGTTTTTTGGTAGTCAAAATTTATTATTGCAAACATAAGGTGGGTTAAGTATGTGTCGATGACGATTTTTTATAAAGACTCTTTAATATTTAAATTAAAAAAATATTAGTAAAAGTAGAAAAAATAGTTTAAATGCCTAAAATTTATTTATGCAGATGCGCAAGTTATGATTCTTTATTATATAAGTTCTTCAAATGGTTAACTCACTTCACAAACTCCTCAATACATAGAATTTATAGGTGTAATTTAAAATTATAGGAGCTATTGATCGATTGTCTCATACTTTGCATTTCTTATAAGAATATAGGCGGCATGCCTTACCTATCGAATTTTTTAGTGTAATGGGATAGGTGGCATAGCTTTCCCACTTGTGATGCTCTATAGACGAGGATGTCCTAAGAAATATTGAAAGGCATGAATACGTTCCTCAGTTTAAGTGAAGCATCCTTTGTGTTGGTTCTCAATTGGTATTAGAGAGAGAGGAGTTATGATTGGCCCATTAGGGAGAGGCTTCTCGATCGTAGATCGAGGACTCCTCGACTATAGAGTGAGAAGAGACTAGTCTGATGCATGCTTAGTGGTGAGTTTTAGTTGGCCTTAGTTTAAGTCTAGTTGCTTTATGCTTACAGGTTAGGCTTTGAATTGCCTTAGCCTAATCTTGGCCATTTTAAGCCTCAGTAAGCTAGGCCCAATATCTTAGGGGCAACATAAATCCTTTAGTTTTCAGTGTTGATTAATTAATAGTGGAAACTCTAGAAGTGCATAACTTACTCAACTTTCATTAGGTAGGGATGTCGTAGTGCTTGGCCCTTAGAGTACTGAGTCCTCAACTAAGTGTCCCTTTATAATGAGCTTTTAAGGTGTATATTAGTTGGTCTACCTAAGGAGAGTAACCAAGATCATTAGGTTGAAATTTAAAAGTAGCGCTAAAAGCATTAAATACGGGTGACTCTTCGAGAGTCGTGCGCTATTCTAGCTGTCAGTCAACAGTTGTGTCGCTTAGATTTTTGTAGACGTGGCTTCATTTTAGACCATTGATTTTGATTGAACAGTTAGGGTGACTCCTAAGACGATATGTCTCTTAGGTGAAAATGCATCTCGCGTATGGGTCACTCTCAGCCTTAAGATCTTGTAAGGTCATCCTTAGGTTTCTTATAAGGTTAATGGCTCATCTTTATCGATAATTAATCAAATTTTTCATCCAAGTTCTAAGAAAACCTTGGTCGTTCTCAGGGATCATATGGTCGATGATTCATCTTTATGAATGGCCACCTGACTTTTTCTAATTTTGAAGGAAACCTTGGTTATTCTTTAGGGCCATATGGTGTCAATTTGTCAAGTTGCCTTTTAAAATCAAGCACAATAGGAGCTCATCATTATGATTGAAAGGTATTTAAAAATGAAATGAAAAAAAGAAGAAAAATTATCTAGGGATAATATCTCTTGATAAGCTCAACAATTTATGGCTTTTCTGACCACTTGTTCGTTTGCATGCCTGAGCTCATATAGTGTTAATTTGTCAAGTTGCCTTTTACAAATGAGCACTAATTTTTCTTAGATGCTGAAGATACAATATTGAGCAGTTTATCAAATTAAGAAAGAATTCTTGAATAATAAATTTAGAATGCATTAATCATATTAAAAAAATTGAGCACAATAGGAGCTCATCATTATGATTGAAAAGTATTTAAAAATGAAATGAAAAAATAGAAGAAAAACTATCTAAGGATTGTATCTCTTGATAAGCTCAATATTTCATGGCTTTCTGACCACTCATTTGTTTGCATGCTCGAGCTCATATGTCCCTAGTTTGATTCTTTTAAGAATTTTGTTGGGATCCTCTCAGTTTAAACCGAGAACCCCTTCAATTAGGTTCTTAGTGTTTAGCAAAACCTTATATAGAAAGAGATTGCCTTCTATAAATACTTGAACTCAGACTCATTTGCTTTAATATTTGGCAATTCTCTATTAGTAAGTCGTTACTCTGATTCGTGCTCGTTCTTTATCTTCTCGACAAGGTCTAGCTGCATCTTAAGTAGCTTTTCATTTCTTTGAAATACAAAACTCAATAGGTTGGTACTCTAATTTCAATAAAAAAATACTTCTTTACATTCGAATGCTAACAATAATGGGGTCTCCTTGGTCATAGTCTTGCTAATAGTCCTTAGGGCCCATAATACTTTAAACTAGTCCTCTACCTAAGCTTATTTTCTTTATGCCAACTTCTTTTTGAGCAGCTTCTTTATTAGCTTATTCGAAGACTCAATCTACTTAGACTTATAAGGTGAGCAGGGGAGGCGAACTAGAGTCCTCAACAAAAACTCTTAAAATTCTCATTGTTGTGGTCATTCACAATGGTATAAGGGACACCAAATCAATAGATAAGGCTTATCTAAACAAAATCTTTGACATTCTTCTTGGTGATTTTAGTTAGCGGCTCCGCCTTAACCTATTAAGTGCAATAATTGATCACTACCATAATATATTTGGTCGAAACCTTTGCTCTAGGTAAGGGGCCAATCAGGTTGAGTCCTCATTACGTGAATGGCTAAGGGCTTGCTATTACTTTCAAGCTTTTGGGTGGGGCATGTATGTTTTCGATATGCCTTTAGCAGGTATAACATCTTTGGATAATTCATTGGCCTTTTTAAAGGTAGTTAGTTAATAAGGACCTAGCCTTAAAACTTTGTGTGCTAGGGATTCTATGCCTAGTGATTGCCATAAATGCCTTCATGAATCTCCCGACTTTTTTTAGGGTTAAAGCATCTCAAGTATAAATGAAACTATCCTTAATGGTAAAGGATTCCATCAAGAAAAGTGTACCATATTGAGGTATACTTCAATTTGCTAGCCTCAAGCTTATTCTGAAGTACTTCTCTATACTCATTGTACCTCATGATTGGGTTCATCTAGCTCAGGTTCTATTAGGCCTAAAGGACCTCCTTCACATTCTCCTTGATGTTGAGATCAGGGATAAGCTCTAAAGGTATTGATTGAGGAACCATCGCATCATCAGTTGAAGATAACCGAGCTAAGACATCTGCTCAACCGATTTTCACTTGAAGGAATTTGTTCAATAGTCAACTCTCTGAACTAAGCTATAAGCTATTTTACCTTCTAAAGATAGGCCAACATATTTCCTTCTTGGGCTTTAAAGCCTTGCTTGATCTGGCTGACTACCAATTATGAGTCACTTTTGACAAGACTCTTTTACCCAATAGTGCTCGAGCAACTTTAAGTCCAGCCAAAAGAGTTTTATACTCAGTTTCATTATTGGTCATTTGCGAGCTCATCAATATTTAAGGGTCATAGATATGATTCAAAATTATAGAAGTTATCAACCAATTGCCTTCTGCTTCGCATTTCTAGATGGCATATCTTTCCCGCCTACGATGCTGTGGATGAGGATGTCATAAAAAATATTAAGAGGCATAAGTATGCTCCTCGATTTGAATGGAGGAGTGTTCGATGTTGGCAGTGTTGGTTCTCGATTAATATTAAATAAGCCTCAGAATTTGTGCTTGGTCCATTAGGAATGGGCTCATCGATTGTAAACCAATGACTTTTTAGCCATGAAGTAAGAAGAGACGGGTTTAATGCATGTTTGATAATGAGCACCGTTAGCCTTAGTTTGAGCCTGGTTATTTTAGGCTTATAAGTTGAACCCTTGATTGCCAATGATCTTAGGGCAAACAAAAATTATTCATTACTCTCTTTTAGAGTGTAATTGATTGTATTCTTGCATCAATTTTTTTTAAATTATAAAAAAAAGTAATAATTTTTTTTTAAAAACTCAATATAAATGAAAAAACTTATAGAAATGATAACTTTCTCATTTATTCATTCACAACCAAGCTAATCTCATGCAATATCGTTCTATTTTTGAAGTTTTTTCAAATCAACCGATGATCCCACTCATAATAATTATTTTTTTCCTCTACATGAATATGTCGTTTAATATTATATTTAATATTTTCATTCAGTAGAAAACAAAAACAAAAAGAGAGGGGGGGAAATTTGTAATGTGAAACGTCGTATATTTGATTGAAAATAAAATAGTTTAAAAGAGAAATATGTTTTATTGATAGAAAAATATCTTAAAATTTGCAACAATAGAACTCTATTAATAATACACTGTTCCTTCTTACATATGCTAAAATACACAAGGACAAATGGACTCCTAATTAATAATCAAATGTCCTACTTTAATAATAAAAAAAATTACTCAAAACAGACAATAAACAACGACTCTTAACAAGAGTCGCTGAAAAAATATTAATAATGTCTTAAAAATAAGTTAGCCCTAATTTTGTCCTACAGCATCCCCTCTTAGACATATATCTCAGTGACAGAAAGAGATATGATAATGGTGTGAACTTGGAGATGTGTTCGCCATATGCCTCTTCGTTTACAATATAATTATCACAATATTCTTGACCCTTAGTCAATTTTTAATCATTTTAGAGTAACTGGTGTCATAGAGGTAGGGCTCCTAGCCAAAGACTCGTTCAAAAAGCTGCTTCAGTAAAGACTTTCATCTGCCTATAAATACCCACGATATCCCTTTGTTTTAAGCCACAACAACAAAACCCAATTAATCAATCAACCATGGCAACTTCTGCTGCTTCTTCCTTTATCTATCTCTTTTTAGTATCTTCTTTTTTGCTGGTACCTTTCACTGAGGCAAAACCTTCTGGTCCTGTAGCCAAAGGTCTCTCATGGAGTTTTTTCGACAAGAGTTGTCCCAAAATTGAATCCATAATAAGAAAAGAGCTGGAGAAGGTTTTCAAGAAGGACATTGGCCAAGCTGCTGGCTTGCTTCGTCTCCATTTCCATGACTGCTTCGTTCAGGTAAATTTGACTTGCTTCTTCTTGTTATGAAGTTTTAATTGGTACCTTTTCGAAGAAATAGTGATCCATCATCATCAGTTATTCATCGCCATGATGATTATTTTGTTCATTTATTTATCAACTACTATTTAGTGATCATGATCGTCAAGCTGGGGCAGGGCTCGTTGTTGAATCTCATAAAGTCTCTTGTTGCTTTAAGTTGGTTTTGTATTAATGCCTGCATTCGAAACTTTAGTATACAGGTAGGAGAAAGTCTTGGTATGGGTCTCCTCCACCACATTAATTATGGGACCGTACTAGATAAATGAGAAAAATAAAAAATAAATAAATAAATAAGTGGTTTCATTTATTGAGCATCCTCCTATAAGATTTTGGAGAGGTGTGTTATGAAGTGAAAATATTAGTTATTAAATAAATAAAAAAGTTAAATTTTCATTAAATGTTTAATTATAAAATAAAAGTGTTCATCAAACATTTAACTGTAATATTTTTAAAGCATAATAAAAATACTTTTATACAGAAAAAAAAAATCCTAAAACAATATTATTTGAGATTTTGTTAATAAGCTGGCGTTTCTTAAAAAAAGAAAAGAAATTATTATGTTTCAAAATGGTCTCTTAACGAAATATTACTATATATGATGCAGGGATGTGAGGGTTCAGTGCTGCTGGAGGGATCAGCGGCTGGGCCAGGTGAGCAGCAGGCAATTCCAAACTTGACCTTAAGGAAAGAGGGTTTCAAAATTATCGACAATCTTCGTGTTCGCATCCACAAGGAGTGTGGAAGAATTGTTTCTTGCTCTGATATTCTTGCTCTTGCTGCTCGTGATTCTGTTTTCCTGGTAACAATCATACTCTCCACTCTCTTCACTTTCTTTTCTATTCTCCAATATTATGTCATGTTGTGTTTAGTGCTCTTGCGTTAAAGTTAGCGCTAATGATACTTCGTACTTTGAAAAACATATGCCAATAATCTGTATAATTTTCAAGTTTTTTTAGAAAATTTAGAATACATGAAATAGTATAATAGCCATTCTCCTAATCCATAATCAGGGGTGGAGCTGCACTTAAGAGTTTGGGGGTTTAAATTTCTTTTATTAATTTAATAAAATATTTTTATAATTTTTATTTTTTTAAATAAATATTTTTATAATTTAATTTTTTAAAATTTCAAACCTAACGTTAAAATTTTTATATAATTAAATTTTAACTTAATAAAATTTTTAATTTTTTATATATAGGTTATCTGTAGATCCTTATGTCAACTTACTAAATCGAGAAAGAGGGAGAGGTATTTTGGGTAGTTGGCCAAATACAACGTGTAATCCTATAAAAACATATAAATATACGATTACATGGGCATGTGCTGAATCACATGTTAGGTTCTTATTTAATTACATTATGACTACACGTTATCTTATACGTCCAAGAATTGGTGAATGTGCTTTGCCTGTGATTCCTAACATTACTTGTTAAAAAAAAAACAAGTTAAGCCTTGTTTTTGGTTTTATAAATTTCATTAAGGATCTATTTAACTTGACTATAATACTAAAATGAGACTTTTATTTAGTAATTTATATTTTTCAATTGGAGCAGTTAACTAACAGTTTTAGTCAGCTTTTCTCACATCTCCACTGGTTTCAACTCTTTTTTTTAAGTGGTGTAAAAAAATAAAATATATTATAATTTTTTTTTAAAAAAAAAAACTTAACAGTTTTAGCATTGATTTTGAAAATAAGAGATCAAGATTTTCTCCCATGGCCAAAAATTCTTTGTGGGGACAAATTACATAAAAAGTTGTGCAGGATGATGTTTACACGGTCAATAATCATTATTCAACTGTGATTTCATTTTTTTCCTCCCAAAGTTGCATAATTTCCAAGTATGATAATTAGACTTTATAACGGTCAATTTTTGCGTGTGGCATCGCCACTCCCTTTGATATCATTCTCAATAATTTAGAACTTAATTTAAAAATCATATTTTAATTTAAAAACTTCAATTGTTTAAAAATCACGAAAGTTTTTAAGAGTTTTTTTCCTACACATGTTTTGCTGAAAAAGATTAATCACTGTCAGACTTAAGAGTCATATGTAGCTTCGTAGAAACTTCGGATGGTCAAATTTTTTAATGGTATTAGGTGGTATAGAAAAGTTAGATTTGATTTTTATTGTCTTTTTTTAATATGCTATTTATTTTGAAAATAATTTAAATTATGTGGGTTATTATTTTCATTGATAAAAATCTGTTAAAATAGTATAATTGTAAAAAACTTGAAGAGTGTAATTACAGTTGTAGCCTACTAATAAAGAGTTGTGCACTATTGCAATGTACTTGGAAGTTGAAGGTTCGTTTCTAGTAAAGTATTTTAAGAAAATAATAACAAAAAGAAAATAAAACATTTTAGAGTTAGAAGTTTGCCTTTGCTATAAATGAGAAAAGATAGTTAAATATATATTTCTTAAAAAATTCAGTTATATTAATGATTATAAAATGTAGTTTAAAAAATGATTATAAAATGTATTGAATTACGTCATTAAAGGGTTTTTTTTAAAAATATTGTCATTAAATGGTTATTTTTTTAAAAAATATTGTCATTAAATGGTTAATCATATAATATCATTTCCCGACCACAGTCTGGAGGTCCCGACTACGACGTGCCGTTGGGACGTCGCGACGGCCTGGCATTCGCAACAGTAGAAGCTACCCTGGCTAACCTGCCTTCACCTTTTGATGACACCGGCATCCTCCTGACCTCTTTCGACTCCAAAAAATTCGACGCCACCGAAACCGTCGCCCTCTCCGGCGGCCACACCATTGGCATCGCCCACTGCCCGACATTCGCTCCCCGCCTCTATCCCACTCAGGACCCCACAATGGACAAAACATTCGCCAACAATTTAAAAAAAACTTGCCCTAAAACAGATACCAACAACAGCGCCGTGCTCGATATCCGTTCGCCGAACGTTTTCGACAACAAGTACTACGTGGATCTGATGAACCGCCAAGGATTGTTCACATCGGACCAAGATCTTTACACAGATAAAAGAACAAGAGGCATCGTTACAAGCTTTGCCGTGGACCAGAAGCTGTTCTTTGAGAAATTCGTGAGCTCGATGATAAAGATGAGTCAGATGGGCGTGTTGACAGGCAACCAAGGGGAGATTCGTGCTAATTGCTCCGTGAGGAACGGTGATAACAAGATGTTTTTGGCTTCTGTTGTGGAAGAGCCTGGGTCTTCTGAGTTTATGTAAAAGTTATGTACCTTCCTAGTTGTTACTGATCTAACTTGAGAAGCTTTGTTTGTCTCAACTTTTTTTTTTTTCTTCTTGTTTTCGTTTGGTAGATGTGTTTTGTTTCCCGGTGATGTTGCTTGTTTACTGTGAAATCTGTCAATAAAAGTTCCAGTTACGTTTTCAACAATAAGTTGTTATTTTATTTTATTTAGAATAAAAATATGGTCTAAAGACGTTAGAACTGAATACATACAAGAAGTACCAATTAGCTTTGAAAAGACTCGAGAAAACTTGGGATTTCATTAACAATTAGCTCCCCCTCTAATCTGTCCTCAATCTTAGACAGCAGATCATTAACATCCAATTCTATAAACAGAAAATTAATCTGCAGATGCGAATGAAGTTAAACGCCCTTTAGCATTTATTTTCTTTCTTTCTATTTTTTTAATAATAGAAGAATATTTAGTCCAAATATTAAATCGACTCGGTAAGTAGCGTTTTCAAATTTTTGAAAAGTCTAATAACATATTTCCACATTGTTACATGTATCGGTTAAAGTAAACAATTGACTTTGAACGACCGCGAAAAAATACCTTTTTACTTTTGATATATTGTATACTAGAAGTGAAAAAACCGAAAATGACCTCAAAGCAAAAAACTTCTTTTAATTTATTCATCTATGTCCCTTTTTTTCTCCTCCACTTTTTCTTTTATTTTCTCCATTTTGTTCTTTCATTAAAAACATTTAAATTGAAAAACATAGATTTCCCTGCAAATTAACTCCAATGAACAAAAATTAAATCTAAACTAAGTTTTATCTCTTTAGCTATCAGTACATAATTATGACCACCGTTTTACAAGTTCAAATTTAAACTAAAATAAATCATAAATAAAGTAAATATAAGAAATTTAATTAAAAAAGTAGAAACAAATGTAAATTAGCCACATATGGCTAGTGTTATAGACATTTTTAAAATCTTGCGGGGTCTTAGACACTTTACGTGCTAAACAATTTTAAAAATACCATACAAAGAAAAGAATGACAAATATACACGTCAAGTGTTTGAGAAAAACTCTAGATTATGACTAAAAAAAATGCAAGCTAAAATTAATTTATACAATTGAGAGTCTCCCTTTTATATACTATTAGCTCGATACAATTAACGATTAGAATTTAAAATATTATACATCAATCTAAGATAATATACCAAAGCATATTCTAAGATATTATCACATATTCAAAGAAATATTATCCTTCTAAATAAAGGTGTATGAAGGATTGGGCAAAAAAAATTGATTCTAAAAAAAAATCAAATTGAACTAAATTGGACCGACCAGTTCGGTTCGGTTCTAATGTTCAAAAAATATTTGTACAATTATTTTGATATCGATCTCCAAAAATTTTCGATTCGGTTCGATTTTTTATTTTCACACTTTTGTATGTTCACTTGTGCTTATGGATTATGACATGCCAAAAATATGTTAAAGATTTTTAGTGAAAAAGGATTTGAATGATTTTTAGTAAAAAAGGATTTAAATTTTTAATGGAGCTCGGACTTCTAGTTGGAGGCTTTTTGGCTAAAAATTGCTTAAACAAATAATAAGATAGGATATTACAAATTTATATTGACAGTTATTATAAATTAATTAAAGAACAAATGAATATATGCCTGACCCAGTTCTTTCTAGGTTCTGAGTTCCATATCAAACTTCTAAAGTTTTATTTATTTATTTTACCAACATTTTCTTTTATGTACAATTTCTCAATTGATTCATTTATCACATTCTCAATAGGAATTTTTGTTCTTCTATTGTGAAAGTCTCCTCCCATTCTGCAGCTGCCACATTGATCAAGTTGTATCCAAAGTCCTTACTTGTTATAAAAGTTTATGAGATAGTTTAGAATTATCTAAACTTATGCTATTTTAGAATTATTGGCAATTGTGCAATTTTTTCTTTAAAAATTATCATTCGTTTTAACTTTTATGGCATTGCATTTATAAAGAAAGAAGAAAAAGAATATATAGTCATTATCTATAACCATAAGTCAAATTTATAATAATAATAATAATGATAAAGATAATGATGTGGGATATATAAATTTTTGTTTTCTAACTTTTTTGGACATTTCAACATTCATTTGTCTTCATTATGATAAGGATGATGATAATTGTTGTTAGTGGTTATTTATTGAATTAAATATTTAGAATAATTATAGATCGAATTGATTAATTTCAAAGCCCAGTCTAATATTTAGAAATCGAACTGGATAAAATTGCACCGAACCAATTTGGTTCGGTTCTAGTATAATTGTTTTTTGATCCAGTTCATATTTAAAAAAAAAATCAAAATTTTTCAATTCAATTTAATTTTTTCAAAAATAGGACAAATCAAATCGTGCTCACCCCTAAGTGTATATCATTTATAAGTCACAGGCTAAGTCTAGATCCCCATCAAAATCAATGAGTCTCTTAGAAGCTTTGATTTATAAATAGCTCTATAAATCTATATAGCCTTTCTGAGGCTTTGTTGTACACCAATTATTTTAGATAATGCTTGAGAACACTTGGGATGTAACATTCTCTTCTATTAAATTCACACAACATTCTCGTCGGGTTTTCGTTGGAACTTATGCACCTTATTTTTTAAACTGCCACATTGCATTAGCTTACTTTAGTATCGGGCAACCCTTTTCACTTGACAAAGTACTTATGATTCGAACTGTAGCTCTTCATCAGTACCATCATTCCGTCATGGATGAGTTTCACCCATTTATCATCAAATGTGGAAATCCCCAAAGTTTCTTCAGTGTGTGGCTCACGCTTTGTGTCCTCCGTACCCTCACGGTATAGCTTTAACAGCTTTAAAAAAAACCAGATGCAACCGTTATCTCAAAGGCAATCCCACCTTATGCGAGGTATTGCCAACCGTTTTACCAACACAAATTGGTCCCTCATCCCATAGTCAAGGCCTTTATGAAATAGACATATATGTTAGAAATATCATCTTTATCACCAAGTCTCCTACATTATACTTGATATATCGCTGCTTGTCTTTGACCTACTTTTATGCTGTAAAAGCATACCATATGACACCTTATATTTTTTTATAGCTACTACACCTGACAATATTTTGAGCTACCCTGCAACTATTCTAACTCCGATTGAGGCACTGGGTATGGTATTGCATTAAAAACCTTTGACCTCACTCTAACTCACCCTTATAATCAATTGCCCCTCTTTGTGGTAGCTTCTCTAGCGTGATAGTTAGCATGATCTCATTGTACTTCCTGAGCATTTCTTTAACCTCTATTCGTAGCTTATCCTTACTCGCTTTTCACCTTGCAATTCGTCTCCCATATTGTGGTTGGATATGTCTCTTCTTTACACTTTGAATTTCTCCTTAGTTTTATTATAGAAAGAAATGTTATATTGGTGTTTGTGTTGGGTTGCCCATCTTTGGGCTTGTCTACAATCAGTATCATGCAAGATTCCCCATCCATGATGCATATATAGTTGTGTCGAGGAAGCATACTATGTCGTATTGTCTTAAGAACTCCATACCAAGTACCACATCAAAATCATCTAAAGATGCTACTGAAAAATTTACCTTACTGCGCTAAGACCTCAAATGTACTTTGATCTTTCAAACCACCCCATTTAGTGGCTTGACTGCAAGATTTATTGATTTAAGGTATCCCTCATTTCTCCATATTAAGTCCCAAGCACTCTACTTCTGCACACATAATAAATTTATGCATGGCTCTGGTATCATTAGTACTTGAGTCTTCATACAGTAGATGTGTACATCAATGTACATGAACGCCTTTTCAATTAGCTCATAAGCAGCTTGGCTTTAAGAGTATTGAATAGCTGCAAGCATCACATTTGGCCATATTCACCCACCTTTTGTGCCCCAAATAATTTTAAGAGCCTTTTTCTTTGAATAGTCCTTCACTTAATGATCTCATCATAAAGGAATAAGCTCATCTTCAGTCTATTATCTCTATGCTCATCGCACATTTTATCTTTCTACTTGAGTGGCTTGCCTTTCTCCTCCTTCTGGAGCTACCACGCTCAACAACCAATATTACGGCACTGAAGGTCATACCTCAACGTTAGAGCATTAGGGTCTAGAGGCCACTCAGCGCTTGGTGCTGCAGTGTGAATTCCAGAATCAGTGCTTAAGCGTCGATTCTCTTAGAGCTGGGGAGCTTAGCACTTGGCGTTGTAGCGTCGCAGCACCAGCTACCTAGCGCTGGAACAAAATTTTTCAGCGCCTCGGTGCTAAACACTTTTGGCCACGGTGCTCTGGTGCTCCCACCTTTGGTATACCCATTTCAATAACTTGAAATACACCTTTTGAGCACCGAAACATCACCAACAATAATTTTACACTCAAAACACCCAATATTAACTCAAAATAGCTATGATACCATTTTGTGAGTGATTTTAAACCTAGGGTGCATGCATGTGGGTTTGTGTCTATCATTCAAATATAGCATATGTATCACATACATACATGCGCATCGGATGAGCAGAATGTAAATTACTTAATAATAAATACAAATGAACTTTTATATATTATCTCATATATATAAAATACTTTAAGATTGAGAAATAGTACATTGTCAAGTCGGAGTATATAGTCGAATCGGAGTACCCGCCTTGAAGCAACCTGTTCACAATTCTAGTTTCTTAACACGATGGACTTGAGAAAGCTAGAATAATAGCTTTTCTAGCAAAGGATTCAACTTTTAAATCTTTGTTTCTACCTTGTAGTATAAATAACCAAAAATAGAAGAAAAAATAGAAGATGTGTTTTTGCTCTCAACACTTGAGAGAATTTTCTAACACTTAGCCTTTCAAAATTCTCTCTACGATTTCCACTAATCCCTTAGCTTAATTTTCACTTAATTAATTGAGCAACATATTGATCTTTCATTTATTTATTATTTTTTTTTTATTTTCTCACCTAATGGCATCTATTATCTAAGTCAATATTTGCCATTAGTGTTTTGTTTATTATTATTTACAATAAACCAACTGAAAACAAAACAAAATAGAAAATCATTTAAATGACCTTGGCCTTAATCTAGGCTAAATGAAAAAATATTTTCTCATTATTAAGAAATATTTTAGGCCTACCATTAACAAATGCCACTCATTTATACTTATCATATCATTTAATTAATATTAAACAAATAATTTAATCATATTAAATTATGGTAGAAATACATGTCAATTTAAATAAAAAATTAATTGTTTGATTTCAATTTAAATAATAATATAATATATTATTATTATTATTTTATTCAATAAACATTTTAATGAATAAAATAATGATATTATTTGTTTAACAAATAAGATCATTTTGGTAATTTCTAAATCAAACAATAATTGGCCCACATATACCATGTGTCAATATCCCATTAGTCAACAACTAATTATTAACTAATTGATGTACTTAACTCTTAAGTTTTGACACGTGCATGAACGGAGGGAGACTAAAGTAAATATCTAGTCTGCTAGAATTTTTTGGATCGAACTATTCAATCCGGTATGCTGCCCTAGTGCACAACTAGTACATTTCATATTGTAGGAATCTCTAGGTCCACTCCTGATTTGTCAAACAAAACTATTTTGTGAGTCTGAGATCGATGCCCTACACACACATTACAGATAATACAAATCAATGCAGTACTATACAAGTTGAGGTTATAGCGTATACGTATAATCCTTCTGCCAATCATATCCTGAAAGAGCAAGGATATAGATCACTACTGTTAAATCTCTATGTATTAATCCGTGAACTTATCTCCAGACATATATCTTAATAAATAATATATGCAAATACTTTTATAATATTGTTTAACCCTGTAGGAAATTCTTTTCCTGGGTTCGTTACTTATGGCCATAAGACTTTTTGAGATACAATCTTTGAGCATTCGGATATATAACTCATCCATGTGAGTTGACGGATCCAATATTTGTACACACCAAACTCCATAAGTATCGAACTATACCCAGCGATACCCAGCGGTCACACCGTGAAAGGTCTATTTCATGCGTGGTACCAAAGTATGATGGATCACTTACAAGCCCATCGTGGTACTCAGGTCCAAGGACCACGTATACTACTCAACTCGAGAGGACCTTCCATTGACGACTTCATAGGATGTCTATTGGGGTCCTCGTTGAGTCTGTTCAGTATTTAGTCCTTACTAAACACTTGCATGCTATACAAACTTTTAATAAGCCCATGGTCAACTAAGAGCAACCATCTAAGTATAGTATACACTGGTCTATGAAAAAGGATTCCACCAATAGGCCTGCATCAGTAAATTAAGACCATGAATATATAATTTGAGAATAAACTTGCATGGTAACATTTCTTAGCACTTATTGCAACTCTTGCAACTATGTTATTATTAATGTATTCTCAGGTCTTTGTACCATCACAGACAAGATTCTAACACTTAGACTTTACTGATTAATATAACATGTTAACCCTTTAGCATTTATAGTTTTCAGTGATGTTAACTCTTAACATTGATCTAAACTTTTTTAAACTAAATCTGAACCCTTTCAAATCATATAATGTCTATAGCGTCGCAAGTATTGAACCATTTAATAATAGTAATTAGCGATTTAACAAATAATTTACTATATAAATATTATAAAATAAAATATTCATACAATAATGGGATGGCACATGAGCACAAATTCCAACAGCAGATACCCTTGTAAATCTCCTCGTTTTTCCTACGCCATCACAAATTACATGGTTAGAAAGATATAAGATCAAAAAGATATAAATCGAAAAAATACAATTCTACAAAGGCTCCACTTTCTTTCTTTATTGATGTGGCTTTGTGTAGGAGATTTACTTGATGGCAAACTTCCAGAGAGAGTTAGAAGATTGTGGTCTTTTAGAAGTGGATTCTTATGGCCCGTCTTTTACTTGGTGTAATGGATAATTAGGTAGTCGCTTCATCCAGAAGAAGTTGGATCGTGCATTTTGTTCTCTAACTTGGCATAAGCTCTTTCTTGCAGCTAGGGTCTCCCATCTGGATTATTGGGGCTTTGACTATAAGCCTTTATTAATTGATCTTATTGGTTCTTGGTGGGATGGTGATCAAGTGGGATGCCATGGTTTGCACCATCGATTTCATTTTGAAGAGGCATGGATTGATGAAGCAGAATGTTAGGACATTATTTTTAAAGAGTGGTATGGTTTAAATTATTCCTTATTGTTAATTCAGGGCTGGATTGCAAAGATTGAGATGTCCTTACATTTAAGAAATTGTTAAAACTTTTAAAAATTATCCAATATTAGTTAAAGAACTTTAGGAAAGTTATCAAAATTGAATTAAGTGGTTAACGAAAATAATTGAGAAGAATTAAAGGTGGCAAAAAAGCATATGGATGTGTTTATGTATAAATATGAGTAGTACTAGTGCTAAAGATCTTAGATTTCTTGGCTACAGTGTGGAGATAGAAATTCTAGATTTTTCTGTCTTTAGGCATCTGAACTAATACGGGTTTATGATGATCAAAACCATTGGGTGGGTGAGAGGAAGCAACTGTAAGATGTTTTTGTCTCTCATTTTTTATAAATACTCTTTTATTTGAAGCCTTATCCATATCAGATTCAAGGTTATGGTAGATTATGAAGATCTTCGTTGCTAGAGGCTAGTAAGAGGTTCCTCATGCACCATTTACAAAGAGTGATATCCATACAATATTATTTTAGATGTATCTTACGAAAGCCTCTAGTAAAGATGGTATGCCAGCTTTTTTTTTTAATAAATTTTTTATGATAAAATAGGTGATGATGTGATGGTTTTCTGTTTAGAATTTTTGAATAATGTGGGAATTAGTCATCATTAAATGAAATAATAATTACACTAATCCTAAAGCATGGTGAGCTTGAGAATCTAAAAGAACTATTGACCCATTAGTTTGTACAATGTCTTTATAAGATCTTTGCAAAGTCTCTAGCAAATCGACTATGAAGTGTGTTGAAAGATACTATTTTTGAATCTCAAAGTGCTTTTATTCTATGACGTCTTATCATGGACAATGCAATAATAGAGTTTGAATGTATCTACTTTATCAAACATTAAAGAAGAAAGGGTGAGGGCTATTTAGCATTAAAGTTGGACATGTTCAAAGCTTTTAAAGGGTGGAATGATCTTTTTTAGTTGCCATGTTTGGGAAGCTTGTGTTTTCAAAAGGTTAAGTGAAAAAAAATCCTCTGTTGTGTATCATCAGTTTGCTATTTTATCCTAATTAATGCTGAATAATGTTGATTGGTAAGACCTTCATTAGCACTCCATTAAGGTGACCCGTTATCTGGGCATTTATTCAAATAAGAGGGATCAGATGTGGTAGACAGAGACCTTTTATATTTCATCTATTTTTTTTTTTTTTTATAGATGATAGTCTAGTCATTGCTAAAGCAAATGTGGCTAATTGTCATCAAATAAATTCTTGCCCAGAATCAATAGGCTTTGAGTCACTTAGTGAATTATTACAAGTTTGTTATCTGTTTCAATCATTCTATTTTAACTAATATGGGTGGTGATTTGGTTAATGTTTTAGGAGTTTAGAGAATGGATTACCATGCTAAGTATCTAAGATTTTCTAGTGTCTCGGGAAGAACAAGGGCAAATCTCTTTGCCTCCTTAAAAGATAAATTTGGAGCAAGCTTTGAGGCTGGAAGGCTAAGTTATTATCGGTGACTGAATGGGAAACACTAATTAAGGCAGTCATCCAGGCCATCCTTTCATATTCTAAGATAATTGTTGATTTGAATTAGGCCTATTCTAGATTCTAGGGGGAAGGGGGAATGATGAAAAAAAGAGTGTTCACTATTGCTCTTGGAATCATCTGTCATTTGAAAAAGGAAGAAGGGTTAGGGTTCTGGAATTTTACATTATTTAATAAGACTGTTGGCAAAGCAGGCTTGAAGGCTTTCGTCTCATCTGGAATTATTGGTATCTAAAGTCTTTTGCAGTTTTTATTTTTCACGTTTTACTTTTTTGCAAGTTAAACCTTCACAAACATCTCCATTCATTTGGAGGAGTATTCTATGTGATAGAGAACTTCTTGTACAAGGTATTTGGTGGCGTACTTATGATAACTCTTTACTGTCTATCTATCATAATCAGTGGCTGCCAAGACCTCATTCTTTTTAAGCCCTTATTTTCTCACAAACTGCCTGAGGATGCAAAAGTAGTAGATCTTATCATTGCCTCCAGTCATTGGAATGCAAACTTAGTTCCCACCTCATTTTTTGATGAAAAAGCACAGGCAGTTCTCTGTTTATCTTTGCCTCGACAGATGGAATCCCAACCAGATTGTCTTATGTGGCATCATGATAAATTTAGATGTTACACGATGTGCAATGGTTATTGGTTAGTTTCATATCTTCAAGGCAAAGCTAGCTATTCAGACCAATCTACCATGATAGGATGGTGACAAAAATTATGGCACTTAAATGTACCCCTAAAGATGAAAATATTCTTATGGCGAGCATCTAACGATTTGTTACCCACTAATTCTAGTTTAAAAAAACATCATGTACCTCTGAATGAAATATGTCAGAGGTATAGAAGAGGAGCAGAGGTAACTCTTCATGCTGTGTGGTTGTGCAAGTGTTCGCAAAATATGCGGTTAGATTGTGATTTTATGTATTTATTTCATGCTCCCACCTATCTTCTATACAAGAGTTTTTAATTTATTGTATAGCTATGTTGTCCTCATCATATATGGAGTTGTTGGGTGTAATATTATGGAGAAATTTGTTCTTAAGGAACCAGTGGTTACATGGCAATATTCTTATGTCTGTTGAATCAATTGTGGGTTGGTCTAGCAATATCTTTCATGAGTTTCAGGCTGCCCAAATAAAGCTGCATGCTAGTAGTCCTGCTCGAATTGTTAAATGATGTCCCCCGGTTGGCATGGCAGTTAAAGTTAACTCTGACACAATCACATATTAAAAAAAAAAAGGCTGCAGTAATAGGCCTGGGCTATGTTATTCGGACGTGTGATGGTAAAGCGGTATTAATTGGGCTGCACAACAATTTGGTTATTTTAATATTGAACTTGAGCCGAACGCAGCCGTTGTAATTAATGAAATTCTAGCTAACTCCGACGTGAATTCTGAGATTGGCTTGATAGTACAAGATATATGGTAATGTTTGTCCTCATTTCAATCTTTAAGAGTTCTGTATTTAATGGCTGCTAGGAAAGCCATTAAAAAAGTTCATGCTTTAGTCAAATTAGCTTTTGAGTTCATCAACAAATGTCATTTGGATTTTGGTGCTCTTAGATCATTAACTTCTATTGTAATGGAAGATTATCTTCTGTATATTAGTAATTAAGCTCGAAGCATTCCTTTGTATATATATATAAAATTTAATGATATATTTACTTATCAATTAATTCAAAATTTTAAATTAATAGGTGAAGATCTAATATTAGTGAAAATAAGAATTATAATAAATTTTTTATTTTATATAAACTAAAAAATTAATTAATTAAAAATAAAAACACGAGAATTTGAATTTAAGACTTTGACTCTGATACCATATTAATTTATAACTCAACTTAAAAATTTAAATTAATAGGTAAAGACTTAATATTAATATTAAAGATAAGTATTTAGCATGATACATGGCATTAAAATAATTTTATGAACAAGATTTTATTCAATATATTTTTTTATCTAATTAACTATCATGAAACTTGCTGTTCTATTTTAGTAATCTACCAAATAAATAAATAAATAAACACTTTGTCCAATTAATTCTATTGTTTTTTTAAACCTAATTCATCATTATTAAACATACGGTTTTATATCAAAGATTTACAAGAAAAAAAAAATTATAGCTATTTTACAACTAATTTACAATTTGTTGATTACAATATTAAATTTTTTAGATCTCTCTCTTTCTCACTTTGCATCAATATCTAAATTTCTTGTAAACTTCAAACACACGCATAAATCATCTATTCTTTGAATACTAGTGAATTTGTGGATCTAATTTTCTCGTCTTTGGTTTTTTTAAGAAAAAAAACTTGAATGTTTGTTTATCTATTTTTTTTAATTTTGATTTGTTTCTCTTTTTTTTTTGGGTCTATTTCTCTTGCTCTTGTTTGTGTAATCATGCTTTTATTTTATTTTATATTATTTTTTCTATATCCCTCTATAAAAGCATTATTCTTATATTTACTTTTATTTTTTATGTAAAAAAATAACATTTTAGTTTTTAATTTTGTTGATATATATCAACTTAGTCTCTTATATTTTAATATATACTATATTAATTTCTGTCATTAAAAATATTCAATTAAATAATTAATATTTTGTTGTTTTTATTATAATATCCTTGATCTGACAAATGAATCTTTAAATAAACTATCAAATAAAAAAAATTTCATTGTTTTTCCATCCCAATTTTCCATTTTTCAATTTTCATTTTCCTCCACTCCAATTCCTAATTTTCAATTTTCCCTTTCCCCTCTTCTCCCTGCACCCCACCAAAGAAGCAGGTTGAACTAGTACATGGTTTGAGCAATCGTCACTACATCTACGATTGATTGCTTTAATACATTTCGTTCGAGCTCAGATACGGACATGGTTGGTGGAGTATGCTGGTATCGAATGTTGGGGAGCTTTGTTGCGAATGCCAATTGTTTTGGGCTTGGATATGTGGCTACCAAATTCTTCGGACGTCCAAACATGTCAAGTTGCAAGTTTAATGCCCAACATTTACAATAATATAATAAGATTATAATATTATCTTATTGACACAAATTTTCATTTGAAAATTTTATGATTATTTTATTTGATTTTTTTGTTTAGAGGTTATTGAAAATTAGTGATTCAGTATGGATAAAAATTAAAATAAATATTAAAAGTAGAGTTATTATAAAGTCAAAAACACATTGGGTGTAGAAGAGAAGAGTAAAATAGAAAGGCAAAAGAATAGGTATTGTTTATGCAGCAACACTGTTTACGATGAGTACTATGCACGCGGCGATAGAAACTATTCATCGGTGAATACTGTTCATGCAGTTACTATTTACATGGCTACTTTAGGGTATTTTCTATTTTAGCTCAATTGACATCTTTAAATAGGATTAAGACTTTTACAAGTAAGAACACTTATTCCAATTAGGTTTAGGGTTTCTAAGGGTGTTTTACTCACTATATAAACCCTTCTAAATACAAGAGAAAGATAAGCATCTAAAGTTTCAAGATGTAACCATAAGAGAGAATAAAAAAGTTAGGTAGGCACTAAGTGCACCACGCACTAGGGTGTAACATTTTGGAAAATATTTTCTTTTGATTCTTAAGTGAACAAAAGAATCATCATAAATTCTTTTTACTTAAATGTTTGGACTATTCTTGTATTTCTTATAAAAATCTTTTATGAGGAGATATTAAGAGGTCTTAGGAAATTATGATGATTAAGAGTAGATACTTAGAGATCTTTATGACAGATACTAAGAGATTTGTGAGATCATTGATAATGTAAGAAGATACTTATTGATCTATATCAATAATAAGAAGCTGGATCATGGATCCTCTGTGGACGTAGGCAATTTTGGGTCGAATCACATATATCTTGTATCTTTTTTATTGGTTTAATTTTTTTTTTATTAGTGTGTTAATTTTATATGTTCTTATTTATGGTGTGAGTTATAATTTTTTGCGACGTATAGAATAAAAAAGGTATTAAGATTGTGGCTTAGTTGATATTATATTGGTGTCAAATTGAAGTGCATGACTTGATATCCGTAACATAGATTTATTTACTAAATTGTTAATAACACTTTAATGGTCATTAACAATAGTTCTGTAATGAAGATAAAGATGAGAAAGAGAAGAAGAAAGAGAGAGATGAGAAAAGAGTTGGTTTTGAATTTTTTAGTGAGGTAGGAGGAGGAAAGTAGAAAGAGAGGAAATGAAAATTAAAAATTGGGTAAAGCAAAATGAAAATTATTTAAAATTAAAATATATATATTTAAAAGTACTTTTTTGCTCTCAAAAAATAATTTATACATAAAATTTTTCTAACAATAAGGATTAACATAATATATATTAGAATATAAAAAATTAAGTTGGTATATATATTTAAAATTAAAGATTAAAATAATATTTTTCCCTTTATGTACCTCTTTGCAAACTCATTCTCCTTTTTATTTATTAGTTAAATTAAAAGAAAGGAAATAAACTTTTTACTGTTAAATTTTATTAATATCACGTGTCATTAGAGGTTTAAAAATCAAGAATAGCTGAGGAGAAAAGAAAATTATGAAAGGAACTTAATATTTTACTTAAACGTCTATTAAATTAAGATGTATTCAGATTTCAATGAAAAAACAAACATCACCTACATTTTGGAAAGTATAAACATTCATAGAAGAATTATAAATTAACTAGAGTATATATTTTGCCTTTTCTGTCTCAAATATCACTTGCTTTGGAAGATCATAAAATTCCTTCAAATTTTAAAGTTCAACGTTAATTGCACATTCATGAAAAATAATTTATCCTTCCAAACTGCTCCAGTTATTAACATTTATGCAGATAAGAATAACACAGCAAAAGTTCTTGCCAATTACGATTACTAGCTAGATCCCAACACAGGCAAGAGAAAATAAAACAAAACAAAACCTAATCAAGCACCTAAAAGGTTATAATTATTTCTCCTAAAACCCCTAATAATATCGACCAAAGTGAATATATATATATATATATATATATATCTCACAAATGAACCTAAGATTCTACAAATTAATTAACACAGTAGACAAGAAACTAAGTACTAGTTGTTTAATAGGCTCACACAAATATTATTTGTTATGAATCGGTGTTTTCTTTCTGGCTGGTGTATAGTCCATCGAGATCAAATTCCCCACTCCAAAATTTTCATCTTCTTTCAAAATAAAATTATCGCCATGACTCGATTGATGAGCATGATCAGCCCAATAGCTTACTGCCCCAATTCTCCTTGCTGCGAAAAACAAAACAACAATATCATATATGTATATAAGAAATATATTTGGGATTTTAATCAATAATTATGTATAGCTTTTACATCTTACGCTTATAATTAAATCTAGCCCTATATAGATTATATATTATAAACAAAAACAAAAAAATCAGATCGGTAAATGTAAAGGTTACCTTCAATATTGTTAATAGAAAAGAAGCAGAACAAGGAGAAAGCCAACAGAAGAACACCGTTGAATTGCACAAAATGTTTCATTTCGCAATGAGAAGGCTTTGAGCCAAGAAAAAAAAAAGTAGCAGTTGATTAATTAGGGCAATGTTTTTATTTCATCTTACCTTCCTCATTTTTCTGTCCCTTTAAATAGATAGAAGGATGAATGAATTTATTTTGATGGGGAACGTCATTTATCTTATGAAATTTTCTGTGTATATGATGCAGGACTGTAAAGTAAGCTTCCTGAATGGAGTTAAAGCTCTGGATTAACAGTGTGATGACGTCACAGTGTTGTAGTCTTGTTATAAAATGAGTTAGATTGCACATTAGATTAAATTTTGAGGGATGAATGTTAATATATAGATATATGAATAATACGTTTATAGTTGCTTAATTTACGTGAGTTAATATATGATGTAATTCCTGTTCCACTATTTCTGATAATATCTTCAACAGTTCAGTTTATGACATTAAGAATTAAAGGTTGATAATAGGCCACGATACAACTTAGAACAGCTTTGTTTAGCATTAATGGCATATGACAATTCGATCAAATGGGGGAAATAGAGGGAGAAGCAAAAGAAGAGGTTGAGGTTGAATGAACAGATTTTGCATGGATAGCAACATATGTAGCTTAGATTTATACTTGGCGAACAGATGATTGAATTGAATGGTCAGGTGTAGTGTTAGCCAGATTCAAAACAAAAATTGAATCTAGAAATGGGGACTGCACAGCTACGTTGCCCCCGGCATGTCAAAACATATGGCTCCACTAATCACTGTGATTATCATCTTTCTGTGGCCAGGTAAGAGATCACAGTGTGAATACTGTTGCCAACTTCCTGACATGTTGAATGAGCATCGACTTTGCTTGCTTTTCCTCTAATGTAGACCTTCGATCATAGTTTAGTTAATTGTGAATGCATTTTATGTTCGTGGTCATCTTAGTTCGAATAAGAATAAGGATTTGATGTCTTTCTATAAACTTTATTTAAACTTTTAAAATAGGAAAAATGACATCTCGGTCTTTATTTTTATAAATATATACTAACTTAGTCTTTACTTTTTTAATATATATTATATTAATTCTTGTAAGAACAAAAATAATAATTATTTAAAAAAAAAACAATAATAAATAATTATCAAAAACGTCCATTGATTAATATAGTATATATTAAAAAAGTAAAGACTAAATTAGTATATATTTATAAAATTGAGAATCAAAATGATATTTTTTCAAAATATGATTAAACTAATAAATAAACCAATTTTAATAAACTAAATAACAGATGGACGCTTTGCATAAAATAAATAATATCTATACCTTCTTGTGTTAGATTTTTTTTTCTATTAAAAGTATTCTTTTACCAATTTTGATTTGTAAAATTCTTTAAATAAGGGATTTGTTAAAAACTGAAATTTGATAAAAAAAAAATAGAAATATATATATATATATATTTAAAGAATTTGTTCAAAAAAGGTACGAAGTTTATTTATTTAGTAAAAGAGGGTCCTTTAATAATTTATTTTGTGAAAAAGAGTCCATATCTATTATTTTTACCAAATTTTAGCGACCATGTTATTGAAAAAGATTAAGGGCTATGCATCCGAAATTTTTACACAAAAGATAAATCGAACTCTTCTCAAATCTGGCCGATTCTTTATGAAGGTAATTTAAAACTGACATATTTTGTGTCACTTGGAAAAATTAAGATTTTTCTAATTGAATTAACTAGTATCCAGTTTAGAGTATAGATAAGAATGGACAGTTACTCTTTATCTCATCATATAATACCATATCTCAAATTATGAGGATATTTTGTTTGTTTTGAATCAGCTATATTAATATTATCTGCCAATTCAGACACAATGATCCAGCATTTCACAGGTCCTACGTATTTGAAAGATTTTCATCAGGCAACTCCTACATGATCCATGATTTTGCAATTAAATGTTGAAGCAATAAATGGCTATGTAGAGATTATCATCAGCTGAAAATTACGTTCAGGATTTGCATGGAAAATCTGAATTTTTTAGTTTTTGTGCTTGGCTTAGAAAATTCTATGTAGAAGTATATAGTTTGTGGGTCGTCACCAGAAAAAGAAATGGGGTAATGGTTAGTTTGTTTGATTTCATCTGATTTCATGTGGAAATATGTGATTTGTAGTTATTCATGGTTTATGGATTGAAAGACCCTTCAAAAATCAAATAAATTCAGATCAAGAGAAGATATTAATTATATGGCCTACAAGATATATTAATAGATCTTAACCATGTATTATACATTATTAACAATGAATAATATCACTTGAAAAAAAAAAGGAAATATGTAGAAAGATTCTTTTAAGGGTTTGTTTTGTTTGTTATATGGAATTAGATTGAATTGGAATTGATAATATAAAATATTGAAGGTTTTCTTATTGAAATTTTTGAAAATTACCTTTATACCCCATTTTTGCATTTTTAAATAAAGAAGATAACCTATATCTACTTACAAAAGAGACTACGACGCTCAAGTCAATAGTTTGAAGAGATAAGTTCAAGGGAAAGAATAGAAAAATTAATTAGAAAAATTTAATGATTGGTTACCATGAAAATTGTTTGTATGTTTGAATTGTGTTCCTATCATCTAATCAATAAATCTCCATTTTTATTAATCAAATTACGTCATGAAACTTAAGCAATAAATCTCTCTTTTTATTAATAGAATTATACCCTTCCATGATGTCTACGATCTATTCATTGAGGACATGGCCAAAAAGTGGAGGCCACAAAGAACCTCCCCTCCTTAACTAATAGGGTCTTTTTTGGGCTCTTTTCAGGGTCTCCTTCAAAAGTAACTTTTAAGGACAAATTTGCTCCTTAGTTTTGGAAGAGGGACTACTCTGATGTAATAAAGAATTCTTTCATTTTTAGGTGGACCCAAAGATATTTTTTGCCATTTTAGGGAGGTTGTTTACTTATGGTGACAAGGAAATGATCCAAAAAATAAGTGGTGAAGAGTATAAGCTTAATAGAGGGAAGTGTGGACTTCGTTTTGATCTTTATTTGCTTTATTTTTTAATCTTTTGATTTTATTTTTGGTTTGTGTTTTTAGGCTATATAAAACAGTTTGTGAATCATCAATGCTAATAAGAAAAAGTTACAGCCCACTCGAAGGGCGGTAAAGATCATGTAGCAAGTGTTTAGGAGTATGGTATATGATGCCTTATTATTGTGGGGGGTAAAATCATGTGTTGAAACCCATTTTGCAGAGGTTGGTGGAAGAAAACCTATAATAGAGGGTTAGCACTGATAGAGGTCGGACCATTTTTAAGTTACGGCAACAAGTGGAAGTTGCAGAGAATGAGATAGAAGAGTTGAGGAAGGCCAATTAAGGTCTCCTATAAGAAGTCTCCAGCTTGAAAGTTGAAGTTGTAGACTTGAAAATCAAGAAAAATACCTTGAAGAGCATAGTTGTTTGGTTACAATAACAAGTGCCAGCTTCCAATGCTTAGGTATTATAGAAGCATGATAAACTAAGAGAGGTTTGTAATTAGGCAAGTATTGGTGCGGACTTGTTGAAGGCAATGGAAACGAGGAATGTTGAGATGGAAATGGTGGCTAGGGAATTAAAGACTGCCTTAAAAAATTCTCAGTAGGCAACTATTACTTTCAAGGGCGAGGCTGACACTGCTAAAGCTTTCGTTACCAAATGTAGTAAGTAGTTGAATGTGACTATGACTACTATGAATGTTAGTGCCTGATGCTGATGCTCTCATCACATCTTCTATTCTAAATGAGATCTTGCTACCCATAAGCTGCTTTTAAGGACTTTTGATGCTAGTTGTTATTGGTATAAAGGTTGGTTTGTCAAGCACTTTGATTATGATCTAAGGTTAATCAATTATGGTTTAGTTAGTAAAAGTGCTTTTGAAGATGATCCGAAAGTTATGGAGTAAATATAGATGAAAGTTTAATGAAAATAAGCTAAAAAAATCAAACTATGGTAGTATATTGCTACAGTATGTGCTACAATAATTTGCTATAGTGTTAGTGTCGCAGTACCCAGAAATGGGGCTCAAAATAGTGTGTATAATGCCCAAAATCCAATGCCATGGTGTTGCGTGAACAATAATTATAATCTTACTTATATTTGATGTTATACTATAAATTAAAGATATAAACCTATAAATAGAATATAAAAAAGCCTAATTCAAGAATTAAGAGAAGAGAGAAGAAGAGAAAGAAAGAGCAATTTTTAGAGGATCAAGAAAACTAAAAGATTGCAAAAAAAAAAAATAGTTTTATCTCTTTATCTTTCTAGTTTTGTATTTATAATTTTTATGATGTTATTCTTGATAAGTTCTAAAACTCTTTATTTCAATATAACCTAAGTTTTTATTTATAGGGTTAAACTTTTGAACATAGTATATAATTGTATTTTATTGACTATTAGTTTATAAACTTAATATATACAATTGATTCATTCTATCTTGTGTTTAATGCTTTTATTATATCTGACTAATATTTTTAATGATTGAAGAACCATGATGAGCTTGACAAAGAGATTCACGTGCTTAGCTTAGGATAATTTGATGCATGATCATAGGGTAACAACTATGAGTTCTATATAAGATAGATATATATCTAAATAGTATGTATGGTATGATTTAGACTTGATCTTAATTAATTACATTCTATTCTGATTGCCATAGATATATAGGTGATCGTTAGAATGCGTAATATAGTTACTTGACCAACGATAAAGGCTTGTGATGAGATTAGTGTCTAAGCCAATCAATTTGTATTAAGGATTAACAAAGAAGGTTAATTAATCTAATAAAATATTATGAGATAAGTTTAAACCCTAAATTATTATCAATTGGTGAATTTATCTCTTTACTATTTAGGTTTAGTTTAATTTGCTAGAATTAGGTTAATTAATTAAGTTTTATATTTTAAATTTCTCTGAATAAAAGTTTAATGGACATAATTTTATTAATTGGTTGATAGAAATAGATCGCATAATCCCTATGAAAATTATATTTGGACTTAAATTCTATATTACTTGATACTAGCGTATGCTTACGCTTAGCTACTAAAGCCTTCATCAATAGTCCTTCTTAGAAAGGCTTGAATTTGTTTGTGAATTCCTAACTGTTGATATTATAAACTATGTGGCTCTTCCAAGGATAGGTGTGATTGGTGTTTTAAGTATAAAGTTTGTCCCATTGTTATTGAGATATATATGCCATCCCAACCTTCTCGAGAGAATGCAGCCTTTGTAGTTTTGAGCACTCAATTCTCTCAAGGTTAGGAAAGCAACATTTGTAATTTTGAGCACATAATCTTCCCGAGATTAGGTGGACTAAGGCAAAAAACCCTTTCAAGGAAGAAACCTCACTTTAAGGCTACAAAGAGCTATAAATAACCCATTTTTTAAGGCCAAAGAGAGATACAAACAAGAGCAAAGAGCAAAAACAACTTTCAAATGAGATTAGGGCAGAGTTTGAAGATTTAAAAGAAGAATTATGCTACAAGTTAGACAGAGAAAGTAAAAATCTAAGGCATAACACCTTGTTTACTCACTTTCTTTTCTTAGTTTTATTATTTTCTTCTTGATGTTTTTAAATTTATGCCTCAATACTCTTTTATTTATCGTGAACTAATTTGATTTATCTATAGTTGCAAATCTTGAACCCAATATATAGTTGCAAATCTTGAACCCAATATATAGTTGAATACTATTATCTCTCTTATTTTTATAAACTCAATAAATTGAATTGTTCATTCTATTTGTACTTAATACTTTCTTTATATTTGGCCAATATATAGATTAAGGACCATAATAAACTTGATAAGGGAATTTATGCATGAGCTTATGATAGATTGATATATGATCATAACATAATAGTTATGAGTTCAAATGGCATAGAAATATACCATATGATATATATGGTGTTAATAGATTAATTTTTAATGAGTCTTATCCTTTTTTGATAATCATAAATATATAGACAATTGTTATTGTAAGATATAGTCATTTGAACATCGACAGAGGCTTATGACGAGATTAAGGATCTAGCCAATAATTCATAATTTATGGATTATGATAAGAGAGTAATTAGTTAAATAAAGTATTGGGGGATAAGTTGTTACTCCTTTTTTATTAGTGATTTAACTTGTTTGCTTTGTCTTTTGTCTTGATTAATTTGGTTATATTAGTTTAGTCTTAAATCAATTTAATTTCGTTTGGATAAAAGTAAGAAGTTTTAGTTTTAGTACTTAGTGAAGAATAGGTTAAACAAAGTCTCTGTGAGAACGATATTTGAACTCAAATCCTATATTATTTATTACGATAGTGTACACTTACTTCTTATAGTGGTTTGACTTTATCTTTCACCACTATTTTTTCTTTGGTAGCGAGTAAGTTTACTCTTCTAAAAGTACCTCATTGTTAAGGATTTCTTAGCAAGTTTATCTACTTCCTAGGAACTTAGGTAATTATAACTTCTTGTCATCTAGTTGCTTTCTTTTTCTTTGCAAGATAACTATTCATTCTTTCTTATTTTGTTGTGTAATCGTCAATCTATTGGATCGAACTAGAGTAGAATATGTGTATATTTACAATATTTGAACCATTATTTAATATGCTACTATTAGTTCTTTAATCATCATTTTTTGCTTCATTATTAGATGGTAGGGATAACAGTCTTACTACGTGTTCCAATATTAATTCTTTTGACTCTCTATTTAAACCTAAAAACTTGATTCATTTTGATTGAAGGATCCTTCAATGTACATTCGCTACACTTTCTCTTAATCTTATGGCTCCGAAAGCAAGTTTTGTCCTATATAGTCGGGTTACATTATAGCAAAACGTTAGCCACTATCTGTCATTTTATCATGGTCTTCAGGTGGTACACAATGTCTCAACCTTATTGCCATCTTAGTAACCCTCCTTATGGCATCTAGCTTGGACATGATACATTTCAACAAGTATGAGAATTATACCACCCATAGGATGTGCTTCGAAGTAGCAAAAACGCTTATCCTTAACCTAAGCAAGGGTAAGGATAAGTTTTTTTTTTATCATTGAATATCTAGTCTTGGCATCTAGTAGTACTTTATTTATGTAGAAGACCAATTTTTGCTGCCATTCTTCCTCTCTGAATAAAATAGTGCCGGTCGCCACATTAGAAACCATAAGATGAAGAAATAGAACTTGGTTAGGAAGTGGTGAAGATAGGATGAGAAGCTTCCTTAGGTACTCTTTTAAGCTTGGCTAGGCTTCATTCTGGTCTAGCCCCAATAGATTCTTATTTTTAGTCTTGATCGCTTGAAAAAAAATGGGTCTACACTTGTCTGACATTTAAGAGATAAATCGGTTAGTTCTATTATCCCTCATATCAAAATTTTATACTTCCTTTGGTATTCAAGGAATTGTTGAATTTCTCAATGGCTAAACTTGAGTTAGCCTTGATTCCTCTTGTGCTTATAATATGTTTTAAGAAGTTTTTGAATGAAATGCTAAAAATACACTTGGTTGGGTCACACACATCTTAAATTTTCTCAGCACGTTGAATACATCTTGTAGGTTTATTACATGGTTCTCCTCTTTTTTATTTTTAATTATTATCTCATCGATATAAGCTTCCACTGTCATTTCTATCAATTTTTCAAAGACCTTTTAAACTAACTTTAAAAGGTAGCTCCCACATTCTTCAACACAAATGACATTACCTTATAGTAATAAACCCTTTATTTGGTAACAAAACTTGTCTTCTTCTCATCTCTTGGGTCCATTTTTATCTAGTTATATCTATTATAAGCATTCAGAAAAGATAATCTTTCGAATCTAGATGTGGCAACCATCATCTGGTTTATTTTGGGAAGTAGGAAGGAATCTTTCGAAGTTGTTTTGTCGAGGTTCATGTAATCTATACAAACCTATCACTTTTTGTTCCCTTTTTCACAACTACTATGATGAAAAGAAATTCCAAGTATTTTGACTTCCTAATAAACCTAACTCTCAGTAGTCACTACACTTTGTCACTTATAATTTTATTATGTTCTGGTGCAAAATGTCTTTATTTTTGTTTCACTAGGGGATAGTCTTCATTAACACTCAATTTGTGTTATAATACTTTCGAATCTATGCCAAATGTATCTCTGTATGACCAAGTGAATACGTTTCGGCTCCTCCTTAGTAGTTCCATCATTTCTGACCTCTCTCTTGGATATATTAGAGTCTATTAACATCTTTTTTCGCGGGGGGGAGGGGGCGCAGTTCTAATTGTACTTCCTCTATTCCCCTAATGCATATTTATCTTTTGGTGCTTCCACCTCTGAAGAAGGTAGAGGTGGTGTATAAATCTATTGTGTGGGAATAATCTCTACTTGCTTGACTTTTATTTTTATGCCTTTCTTTTTCATGATCACCGCAAAGATATTCTTTGGATTTTAACCCTTTAAGTTTTTTTTTTTTGGTTTAAGTGAATTAGCATAACACTGTCTAGCTTGAAGTTGCTCTTTTATGATGTCTACTACCCTTTTTCACTGGTTGAGATACACCTTACTACTTGGTTGAAAGTGGATGTGACTACTTCTATATAATGTATATGTTACCTACCTACTGTATTGTTATGAGCTGAAGGTGCATCAACCACCAAATAGTCTACTTCTAGAAGCTTCCCTACTACTTGCACGAGTAAGATAATCATCCCTTTAACTTGTACTTTCCTTTTGCTGAATGCAATGAGTTCAGTGTTACATTTCCTTATGTATTTCTCATCCAACTTCATATGTTGGAACTTCTTCCAAAACAAGATATCTGTGTTGCTTCCTCTATCGACCAGTACTCTTTTGACTAATATTCATGAGATGGTTATATTTACCATCAATAAGTCTAGGTATGAAAGTAACAAGCATGTTAGATCTTCTCAAAAGAAAGTGATCTCTCATAACTCATGTTCAATCAACATGATGCAGTTCGACCCCATATTTTTTAACTTTGGTCACTCTCTTGAATAATTCTATTTGTTGTCCCTTACTTCTATATCTTATAGTTTTCCAAGCAATACTGTTACAAAGAATTGATTTGCAGCCATTTTTATTGATAGGGCTTCTATTGACTCTCCCATAAAGTTTGGTCCATCTGAAGGCTCTTAAAAATCATTTATACTTGTTTTATTATTCCAATTGTCCCTTTTTAGTAACTTTGTGTCTAGGGATGACTTTCATGATTAATTTATATTCTTCCTTTACTTATTCATGTCTTATATTTATTTCTTCCTCTTCTAGGTAGCAAAACTCGAATAGTGTTTTATAAATCATGTTCAATATGGGTGACACTACTTCTTTAATAAGGACAACTTCCTTTGCATCCATCTTTGACTCATTTTCTAGTTTTATAAATCTTTTAGGTTCTTTTTCTAGTTTGAATTTGTGAGGTAGTCGTTTCTTAGGAGATCATTAATTTATCCTTATAAAGAATGGTAACCACTAAAGTGATGTTTAGGCTTATCGTGGAACATGCAGTCCTTGGAATGGTCTATTTGATCTTCTAATGTTTGTATAGCCTCTAGCTTCCTAAAGAGCCCATTGTCTTTATATTTTATCCAAACTTATCTGTTAATGTGTTGATCAAAATAAACAGCTGGAACACATGCCTTTTCTAGTGAATAGTCACTTGCTATAGCTTTTCTTTTTTGATGTTCGTCCGTTTGTTAAAGCATCATCTTCCTCCTCACAGATCCATTGTTTGAACTTCTAGTTGATCATTACAAAAAAGGTGAAATTTTTATAAACTAGGTATTGGTAATAAGTGGTGGAAGTTTTTACAGGCTACCAGTAAGCTTAGGTAGCAATTTTCATGTCGCATCTTTCTATCTCGCTAAGCTCTTAATTGAATTGGTTAAGGAAGCTCTTGATGGTTTCGTTCTCCTCTTACTTTATAAGGAATAGGTCTGATGTAGTGTTCTTCTTCTTTCAATTGTGCATATACAAAACAATGAATAAGGTTGACAGATCTTTATAGACAATTATCAAATTCTCCTTCAAGTTTCGAAACCACACTTGCGTAGGTTTTTTCAGACTAAAAGGGAATGTGATGCATTTCAAAGGTTTGTTGTCTACGTACATGATCATCATTGTGTTGAAATGGAAGAGGTATTCCTCAAGATCCCTGGACCTTTTATACATTTGAAAGTTCAAAACTACAAACTTATAGGGTTTTTAGGCCTGTCCAATGAGCTCTATAAAATGATCTCGGTTTATATTTTTTTACTAAGATCGCATTTTTAGTGATTCTTAGCTTTTTCATCTTCTCATATAGTTCGTCGACTTCCCTCATAATAGAAGCCCTTATGGCCTCCTCACTGCTCGCCCTTTTTGTCTCTCCCTTGACTTTCTTCCTTCACCACCTTTTGTGGCATCTTATTCTCCTATAGTTGTTCATTATAAGCACTCCCCAAATTGTCATTTAGTTCTTCAAAACCCTCTATTACTATAAGCTTCTCTTGTAACCCATGATTATCCTTCTTCATCTCCTTTACAAACTTCACAATTTTTTACATCAATTCTATCATTGTGGTCGGGTTTCATTATTTAAAACTACATCATCAACACTCGGTTCTCCTTTCTCAGTCTCATCTTCTTGTAACTGATGAGCTATTTGATTGTGTCTTGAATCTACCATCTTTTTTGCTTCAATTTTAATAGTTTATAGCCATTTTAAGGCAAAACCATTCCTATAGATGGCCCATTGAAAGTTCCTATATTGAAACTTTCATAAATTACTTTAACACCCTTGTTCCTACCTTTCAAAATGATGAGATCATCTACATCCACTATAAAAGACTCTAACACTCAAATCAATAGTTTAAAGTGATAGGTTCAAAGGAAAAAATAGAAAAATTAATCAAAAAATTTAGTGATTAATTGCAAATAAAATTATCTATGTGTTCGAATTTTGTCCTTTATCACCTAATCAATAAATCCCTATTTTATTGATTGAATAATGCTCCTCCATGACATCTACGATATATTTTACTAAGGACATGAATCGAAAAGCAATTATTTCTTTGTAATAAGTAGAGATACAGAGGGAAAATGAAAACCTTCCTCTGAATCTCCCCATCCATTGGATGTATGCAGGTTACCTTCCAACTATTGGATTTGCATGTTGGTGAATTAATGAACATGTGAATTGACTAGATTAATTTGCTAGGAAGTGATTTGGTACGAGCGCTTTTATGAGGGCTCCTATATAAGGGTAAAAATTGGGTTGGTGACATTAGGTATTGGACTAGTTGAGTTTGGGCCAAACAGATATAATAAGATAAAATTAAAATGAAATGTAGCGTTATTTTATCTTTCGTGTAAGATAAATTTGGACTGATTTGCATATATAATTTTATTATTAAAAATAAAAGTAAGCAGTTATTGAGATATTTATTAAACCATTAAGTTAGTTAAATAATTTCATATAAAACTAACTAATATTTAATTATTAAATATCTAAATAATTTTTATTTACAATAATTATTGTTTAAATATAAATTTTATACTATCATAAGATATATGTTGTTAGTTATTGGTAAAATAATTTGAATGACACTATGTTGAATATAAATATAATTAAAATCAATTATTAATATATATTTTATTTATATTACTTATGTATTTTAATTTCTTTCATAAGGTATTGTTGAAAAATTGATGATTCAACAATTTTGGTTAGATAAGAATTGAGATGAATATCAAAGTGGAGAGTCACAAAAAGTCTAGAACGTGTGGGACACGTATGGAGAAGTCTAGGACGTGTGAGACACAAAGAGGGAAGCGAAACGGGACTCAAAGACGTGAAGGAAGCGAAGAAAACGAACATAGGCGCCACCAAGGCTGAGCGCCGTGGCGCCCAGCACAAAGGCCCAGCGCCTCAGCAGTGGACACGACATGGTGAGCGCTGCAGCACTCAGGGATGAGCACTGCGGTGCCAGATGCAACAGGGAGTTCGTTTTTGATCCAAATTTGAGTTTTAGAATGTTTGGGCTTCCAAAACAAGTGGACTCTTACTCCAACAAGGAATAGGGTTAGTAGGCACGAAATACACCCTATATAAACACTTGTAAACCCTTTATTTCAAATCAAGAATTAAGAGAGACTCTAAGAGAGGGGAAGAATTAGGTAGACACTAAGTACTTGTGTGCGCTAGGGTGGAACTATCGTTTGAGGGATCATAGCTCGTGGTAGAGCAATGATTCACTAAACATTAGGTCCTTTTGAGGGTTCTTCTAAAATCTCTAGAGAGTTAACAAAAGAGGTTAGGATCCTTGAATCCACTGTGGACGTAAGCAATTAACCAAACCACGTAAAATTGTATTGTACTCTTTTTATATTCTGCTTTGAATTCTTGTTATTTTGCTTGATTAACAAGTTATTTCGCTACGCAAGAAGGTTAGGGTTCTAGGTTGAACTTGAGATTCTTCGCTTCAACATAACCTCAAGAGGGAGAAGAACGTTCCCTCCCTCAACAGTTATAATATTTAAAAACCATAAAAACTGCAAGATAGAGAAATAAAGTCTCAATAGAAAGCAATACGGACAGGATTAAAGGCTTCTTCAAGTATTCTTTAAGATTTTGTAAAACTTCTGTTTGTTCTATTCCTATGTTTGGTTTTGATGTCTTAAAAGAAAATCAATATTTATTGGGCATCCTAGAGCTGAATTTGTTCAATGTTGCTACCCTCCCAATTAGGATCTGCACTTCCTTCAATATTCTTAAGATCGTGGTGTTTTTGAGAGCTTGAACTTGTAATATATTAGCCTCAATTCCTTTCGTGCTCACAATGTGCCTTAGGAAGTTCCTGAATGAGATTCCAAAGGTGCACTTGGTTGGATTTAGACGTATCTTGAACTTTTTCGATGCATCGAATACTTCATATAAGTTTGCCATGTAGTTCTTTGGTTCTTCACATCCTTACTTTTGACCAATGTATTATCAATATAGGCTTCCATTGTCTTTCCTATTAACTTCTTAAAAACTTTTTTGACCAACCTCTAGAAGATGGTTCAAAAGTTCTTAATTTGAATGGCAGAACGTTATAACAATAGATTCCACGCTCGGTCATAAATCTTGTCTTCTCTTCATCTTCTAAGTCCATATCTTTTTAGTTGTACACACTATAGGCATCTAGAAATGACAATTCATATCTCATTATAGCACCCACCATCTTCAATCTTAAAGAGTGGAAAAGATTTTTTAGCAGCCGCCTTGTTGAAGTTTGTATAGTCTATACAAACTTGCTACTTCCTGTTTTTCTTTCTTATGACCACCATGTTGGAAAGCCATTCTTGATAATGGACTTCCGAGATAAAATCAACTTCTAGTTTTCTATCCACTTCATCATTAATTATCCCGATTCATTTTAGTGCAAATCATTTATGGCTCTATTTGACTGGCGTATAATCTTTGTTGATGCACAATTTGTGGCATATTACCTCTTATTTATACTGGTTATATCTTTATGGGAACAAGTGAAGACGTCCTGATTCTTCTTGAGTAGTTTGATTATTTATATTCTCTCCTCCTTAATCATATTGGTACCTAGTAGCACCTTCCTGTTAGTGGTGGAGGCGTTCAATTATAATTTCTCTATTTTTTCAATGCTCGGCGCAATGTAATCTTCTTCTTCTCGAGGAAGGCCCTTCAACCACCGATCTTATAATTGCTACTCATCTATGGTGCTTCAACTTCGGTTGATGGAACGGCGTTGTAGAAACTGCACACCACGTGACACTGGTATTAAATAACTACAAAAACACGACAATCTTGAGTTGAGACATAGGCCATAGCCATCCCAGAACCAGACCCAGACCAGACTCCCGGCAGAGTAAATAGATAATCCGCGTAACTTTCGAAGCATATAGATAAAGATAGAGATGATTTTATTTTGATCTCAATCTGATGATAATAATGACAATAAATTCGTAATCTATAATCAATAAATAATTCGTTATTATATAATCAATTGCTAAGCACTATAAGTAGTTCGTTTTTCTATATGTTTATACCTCGTTCTCGTTCTCTTTCTTTTTTTGTTTTTTAAAAAATAATTTTTATTTTAATTTATTTTAATGCCAAACTATAATGACTATTTTCTGTTAACATTATTCAGTTTTGTCAATGGAACGTGATAGATGCCTTGCCTACAACGAGGACGACACAATCATGTATTTATCAAGCAGAGTGTTTCATTATTATAGTGCAAAAAGATCAATCAATGAAAATGATCACTTTTGCTACCAGCAGTTAGCGTTTGCCACCTCTGACCTCACCCCCTATCCGTATGTTTAATTTGATTAATAGTTTTATCAATAACAATAAATACCCTTTTTGGGATACCTTCGTAGAATGAGTGGTTGCGTTTTGTGTGGGACTACTGACCACTGAGAGCATGAACATGGAGATCGGAGGGGAGTTTGGAGTTAACCGAATTTCTTTTGTTTTGATTTGAGTTGCACAAAAAGTAATGCATTCAAATTCTCAGTCAAATTTGGTCTCCGCTCATTTGCCAACAACAACAATCAACTTCCATTAGCAACAGCATGGATACCTGTTTGAGGTTGTATTAATTGGCTCTATTTCAGGACTGAAGATAATGAAATACAAGCTTCGAACACCGTACTACAAGTAAGGTGCAATAGAAAAATGAGAAAACTATGACTGGTCTTTTACTAGTAGATCTCCAATTACCATAAATATAAATTTCACTTACATGATTTGAAACCTAAGAGCATTTGTCACACTTCTTTCCTATTTCCCTTTTGCTTTTCTTGTTTTTGGTTATACAACAGAGGGATTAGAAGTTTCACATCCCTCAAAAAGGCCATCTTCGATGTGCCAACATAATTAATCTGTATGTGATCTCAGTACCAGAGAATTTCCTTGCTTGACAAAGTAGCAAGGAATTTCCTTGCTTGACAAAAAATTATAAAACAACACAAACTAAATAATCAAGTCCAGATAAAACTTTTAAGACTGAAGCGGCTGAAGCTCCTGCTCAGGAACCATGGCACCAACAGGCTGGTATGTTTTTAAAAATTCTTGTCTGTGTCTCCGAACCATCCATAGCCCAATAGCTGATAAGCCAAGAATGAAGGTGACCACTATTCCAAGACTTACCACAACAATGTTTTGCCGCCACCATGTCCTGAAAATGCTCCAGAAGAAACCCAATGTGAAAAAGAACACAAGCAGCAGTAAAAATTTACTGTGATCTTTCAAGGCTAAATTGGTTCAAAATGTGGTGATGAAAAACCCTATTGGGTAATGCATATACGGCAGACCAGGGAGAGAAGAAAATATAAGAAAAATGCCTTAGGTTATTTACTTTTCTTCATTCGTTTATCTAGCTCTACTATATAATATGGTCTGGATATACTTCTTTATTTCAATTTCATATTCATCATTAGCTGAAAGAAGATAAGAAAAGAACCTAATCATCTGACATTAAACTTAAGTCTTAATACAGATAGAAATTCTAGAACTCCATGAATTTTGTCAAACAACACCTCAAGCATCACTTTTATGCTGCCACTTCACCACAATCTTTTTCAGTCCTGCCACTTGCGTGACCTCCTAAGAGAACTTTCCTTGTTTCTACAGGCTAACAAATAGTGCTACAGGGCTAACACATCACCCATGACTGACCACTTATCTTACCAAGAATATTGCACAATCACTGTGATCGCAATCTCACAAAACCATACTAATGGTCAACCATATTTAAGACGCACACTCCAACTTTCTCTAAACAAGACCATTCATTGCAACGATCCCATGCTACAACATGGCAAATGCACATCACTTGCACACTGTTTATTAACCACTAACTAGGAAAGATTCCTTAATTATTATTTTGGGTTCCAAACCTTGTTTAACTAAAAAGACTCCCAAAATATCAACAGATATACGCACAAAATAAAATTGTAGCGAGGAAGAAACCCATATTCATTCGCTCAACCCACCAAAAAGAAAAGAAAGAATATAAATCCATTTTCACATGTATGTGGTGAGTTTCAATTCATCCCATGCACCAAATGTACTATTTGCAAGTGACATTTTTAGCCAGCCCAAAATGTATCCACTTTGGCAATTGCTTGAGCAAGATAGAGACATCACAGGTTAGTATTAGCACCAAGATTAACACTTGCATTTAGCTGCCAGAATTTCTTAATAGCCCTAGTGCTGCAAAAAGATGCATAATCTAGTGATGAAGAAATGACAAACAGTATGTAATTAGATAGAGGTAAAAGTCCGTTTTACTTTTTCCTGAGATTACGAAAAAGACATACTGTTTAATTTGAGGCTCAACATTCCATTTCACCAATTCATATCTCCCAAATCTCTCAGGAAGCTGCATATGATGTTCCTTTAACCGCATAATTATATTCTGCAAACAGAAAATATAAAATAAGTGTTCAACAAATGCAGTGAATATTGAAGTTAATAAATGTGAGAGGAAGAACCAGCTGTGTATATAAAAATTGGGTATCAGTTATAGTATTACCAATGCAGTGGCATTAGAAATGTAATCTGCAGATGCTTCTGGAAAGATGCCCCATCTAACAAGGTAATCATTTCCTTTGGAAGAGAAGTTCAGCAAATGAACCTGAAATCCAAATGTCACGCATAAGCAAAAGACAAATAAGTTGATTCAGAATCCAGCACAAAGTGAAACTTGGCAATGCTGTCTGATAGATTTACAAGCTGGTTCAGGATCTATACATTTCAAATTGTTAACTCTTGTAAATAATTAAGTATATGATTTTGGGCCATTTATGCTACATCAATTGTTGAAACTTTTGCTGAGATATCATACATCAAGTTAGGAAATATATAACTTAACTACTTAGATTTGCGATGATCAATACAAGCACTTCCCTTTTATTGTTGAATAGTCAGGTAACAAGAATCAATACCCTAACATGTAACTGAATAAGCTTCAGAACCAACAATAAATTAGTAGCCAAACCTCAGAGTTTCAATATAATTTAAAACTAAATCAACGCAAAATGATTCTGTACCTGTGCATCATCAACTTTTAGCTCATGGGCAATCAACTCTGAAAGTTCTGTGAAGTTGGGCTTCATATACGTGTTGTTCAGGCTAACTGACATGTCAAATG
This sequence comes from Ailanthus altissimus, assembly GCA_946807835.1. Taxonomy (NCBI): domain Eukaryota; kingdom Viridiplantae; phylum Streptophyta; class Magnoliopsida; order Sapindales; family Simaroubaceae; genus Ailanthus; species Ailanthus altissimus. The sequence goes on along the minus strand of OX327691.1, from coordinate 8,728,524 downwards.
TTATAAATCCAATTCGAAAAGTACCTAATATCGCATCAAAGGAAGCACTATTATTGCAGAGAAAGTATAGCCAAGCAACTGTGTCAAATAAATGCCAATATGATTACCATGGTAGAACATGGATGAGATGTTGAACATAGTCATAATATCTAATCCACAAAAATGGTAAAGGAATCCAATGCATGCAAATGCAAGAAGTCAAAAATCAAAACCATCTTGCAAGATAATACAAAATGATCAACTAAAGTGTTAACATATGCCAAGAAAGGTGTATAAGCCGATTGGACATCCTAACCCAATAATAGATGCCCAACACTTTAACAATGAATGCAAGTAAACATTTGTAAGTAAAGATCAATATTACATTTTCTTGTTTCTTATTGACCGGAAAAGAAAAAGTCAATATTATATTCTAGGAAGTATACCATGCTGTAAATATGATATGAAAATGAGGACATTACTCTAATTATGCCATTTGCATTACTATTCACAAGTATGTCCAGAAAAAGAATAATGCCATTTGCATTACTAATTATGCCATTTGCATTATTAATTATGCCATTTGTATAATAAGAAAAAGAATTGTAAATACATGTATTCATCCTCAAGGATGGAGCTAGACATTTGTTTTAGAGGGAGCAAAATGGTATCATAATATAATGAGATTTACATTATTATTTTTATTATTTAAGGAAAATTTTGAAGGGGTAAAGGGCAAGGATTGAACTATAGGAGGCAGATAATATTTTTAAAGGGGGCATTTGGCTGATTGAGTTAATAGCATCCAAGGGAATTTTTTTATTCCAGGCTGATCCTTCATTTGCTCCATCCCTGCTCATCATCACAACACTCTTTTATATCTAAAGGAATGTTTTAAGCCTATTCTCACTAATAATACAAAATCAACAAATTGTCATTACTTTCAAGAAGCAAAATTAATTCCAGAAAAGGAGAACTATATGGAAAGAAAATTTCAGGTAAACATCTAAATTTTTTTCAGGAAAAATATTCAAACATGTTAAGTTAATAATCATTGAGCAAAAGCCTCTCCCCCCACCCCGAAAAAAAAAAAACTGATACCGAAATTTCAATGGATAGTAGATACCTTTGCTTAAATAGCAACCATGACATGTCACAATTCATTGCATGCTGCAAGGTGATAAACTAAAAGAACCAACTAAAATTATAACCAGTAAGTAATATTCCCAGCAATATGGCTAAATAATCAACGCAGGATGCATATCTTAATTCAAAGAGCATCGTACAGGCCACCCACATGCTACAAAGTGTTTTTACCTGCGAGCACAGTCGGAGGCAATCCATATGGGGCTAGCCTAGGCGGCATTCCTACACTTGTGTCATTGCTAGGGGAAACCAAAGGTGATGGAACAGGAACACTGGGAAACTGCAGTCTCCTCCATAGTTCAGAACAATTAGTTTTCCAAAAGCCTATCTTATCATTCTCGCGATCATAAGTCACTAGGGTATTACGGACAACAATTCCTGTCTCAAATAAGCAATAGTTAGGAGAAATCCCTGATGCCTTTGTGCACATGTATAGGAAGAAATTATTTTTTATTTTTTATTTAAAAAAAAGCAAGTAACATAATGTACCTCCCAAAAGAGTAGTTGGATCAGCATTCTGGAAAATTCCCAGGCAATAAGCACCACTAACCTTTGTATGCTGTAAAGGATGCAATGAGGAAAAACAATGAGGATCTCAGATTGCAGTCAAATAATAATTAACAACAATAGTAATGATCGGCAAACATCCTGAAAACACATCAAATAAATTTGAGAACTAATTGTAGGTTAGGTTGTCGCCAAGATGGCCAAGAAAGATAAATTACCCGGAACAAGTAGTTTTCTGGAGACAATGACAATTTCTGTCCACCGTTGAATACCATATCGACCTGAGGAAAAGCTTTTGAAAGCTGGGAGACATTCCTAATCACATAACAGGAGATACATTATATATAATCATTCAACAATGAGATGTAAAAATGCAAGATCTTTGTTTAAATATATGCAGCACCTCCCAGCACCAGAAAAACATATATCTTCATAATTTGGGTCAGGGCCATGGATCCGCTTCAGTGACTGAATTTCCTTCATGATCTGCATATATGGACAACAAAGATAACCGTGAATTTACGGCCCCTTTAGGAGGGGTCAAACTTCTGAAACTTGAATGAAAAATGAACAATAAAATTTTATTATTTAAAAAAATTATATATTATATTATATTATTATACATAAAAATAATAAAAAAATCAATGCAATGATCGTCTTTCTCCGAGTAAGAGGCAAAACATAATCAACTTGAATTTGGGACATCTATTCGAATTCTTAATGGAAGACTGGATTTGTTATCTCATGATCGCTTTTCATGAAGAAATACCAATTGAAGTGGAGGGTTTCTTCAACAAGGAGCTGGGTCAACCATTCAAAGGAAATATATATAGATAAAGTTCACAAATATCACATTTGCAGTTACATATTTCAACCTTATTCAAGACTTACCACAGCAACTTTACATATGCAAGTATCCATAAGTCAGTTTCATATTTCATTGATATTTACACCATAAGTATTTAACTTTAACACAATCTCATTAAAAATAGGAACAAAGGATCTTCCTCTCAATCTAACAACAGAACATAACCAATATTAACATTGCATACAGACATAATATTTCAATATGAACTGGTTTCATAAGCAGACAAGTCAAATAGAAAGATAATTAGGTAAAACAGTATCAATATTCATGAATGCAGTAATTCCACAAAAATTTTGTGAAACATCTTTTAACAAAGTACTAACAAATCTAGGTGTGCAAAACATGTCTCTTTCACTATTTCCAACAATGAATCATTTGAATGCAGATGATTTGATCTCTCTTCTTCAAGCTTTATGTCTTAGTTTGCAATATCTAAATGAGTCATCATTACTCCAATAAGAATCATTCAATATGAGTGGCGAGCATGTGCTTTCCACCTTAGAAGTACAAATTATAAAAAAAAAAGTTGAAGCCTTTCATAGAAACCAGTTCTTCAGTATATAAATCTCATCAGGAAAAAGAAATCAGTCAAAGACCATATTTTTAACAAATATACTTGATTTGGAACTGACTAAACTGATAGATGATGTGACTCGGAAACAAGAAACCTTACAGCATCTTTAAATGCAGTAAAAGCTTGTTGTGGAAGGTAAGCATATGTAGTTCCACTGTCCAAGACACTTCCATGCCTTCCATCAAAGATCTTTGGGCTTAACTTCAATGGTTTGCCAGCTACATGTATTTCCTTAAGCTTGATGTTGTAATAAGGACTGTTGCCACCCAAAAACTACAGTGAATGTGTGAGATCTGCTAGATGCATTCCTATGTAAAATGCATCACCACAATTAATAAATTGTGAGAACATCTTACCTGCGGAAAGGATCTGAATGGGTGAATAGCATATCAGGTGGAGGAGTGATCCCACCAAGAACCATAGCACCCCCACCCACATCCATCCCACCATAACATAATGAAAAAGAGTCACTAATAACACCCTTGTCAACAAGTTGATCCATAATACTAAGCCGTCCACGACCCAAACCCATGATGCCATCAGCACGTTGGGTGTAAAGATCACCGGTTTCCACAGTTTCACAACCGAAAAGAGCACGTTGAGGCTCAAGTTCACTTTCGTTGCCAAACGAAACAATGTCCTCTCCGATTACGCCACTGCTGGAGCTCATCTCAGCATACCGCCTCTCATAAATGCATACTTTTCCATCATTGTCACAGTTACAATCGGGATTACATTTTAACGATTGATAGCTGCTAGACTTTTCGGGTTGGAACCTTGGATCCTAAACAAATACATTATACACAACTTCCATATGTAACATCATCAATTGGGAAAATAACAAACAAATTCTGATAATGCAATCACTAATTCTTAGCTTGATTCCAGCAGATATGCAAACAAGAACAAAAGGAGAACTTCATATAAATTTACTAGAGAGCTCACCAGTTTAGTTGGTTGCTGTGTTACCGTCCTATTACATATTAGTTGCTAGTCTATAATGCAACAGCAGAGCAAATTTCTATTGATGTGTACATTCTATCTCTGTTAATAAACTTACATTCAACAATTTAATTTTCTTTTCTTTTTTTTTTTGGTGGGGGTGGTGAAGAAATTAGGATTCTAAAATGATTCATTTTCTTGCTAATTTCTCAGCAACCAAGTGTATTAAATGATGAAATTTCTCTACTTATTATGTACTAATTCATTGTAATCTATCGTCATTATGCAATCATCTCATAACCAGACTTAGGCGTTGCAGTAATAAAAGCCAGAGTAATAAATATGAAAAGCTATGAAATGATTTACAAAAAAGATAAAGTAGAAGCTGAATTGTAGAAACTGTATAGCACCTGGTGCTTGCCACACTGTTGACAGGTGGAGCAAGGAACATAAGTCACAGTACTCCCAGTATCCACGATAAGAGCGAACTGCTGAGGCGGTGTCCCGATATTTAGCCGTGTCGTATAGTAACTGCGAGAATTTGAATTATTCAAAATCTGAAATTCAATACAAAACAATACATACATCATAACTATAACAAACTTAAAACATAGTGAATTGAAAGCAGACCCGTTGGAGAGAAGATCGTCGTAGAGGCGCATACGAGCGTTAGGTTTGTGAGATAGCGGCGGCGGTGACGACGACAGCAGATGCCGGCGTCGATCATCTGCCTGGCGGTGGACGGTAGAATTAGATGACGATAGATGCAGACGTATAATCAACGGACGTTGATCGAATTTTGAATCGTTTAACGAATTGACGGTGATGAGATTGATTCCAATAATGAATAAACCGAAAAGGAAGCAGGCCATGGTGGTAAACGGGAGAAGAGGATCGTCGATCTCCCGTCCTTTAAATGGAAACAAATGTTAATGTAACAAAGAATTGCCAAGTCAATAATCTTTGCGACTTATTCGAGGGGATTTTAATATTTAACCAATCACAAAATGCCACGTTGCTGGAAAAATGCTTAAAATGCTTCAGCCAACGCGAATGTAGAGATAAATAGTAGTAAGAGGTGACGAGCATCTTATTTTCACTTATTTATTTAAAAAAAAAAAAAAAAAAGGTAGCATCAACGGAAACTCATTATAAAAATGTGAAAGGTAAAACCAGTTTATAGTTGTTGTCCATCGTTATAACGATGAAGTACCTAGTGAGAGATGTATCACGTTGAAAACTAGTTATAAATTGCTATGTTGAAAAGCAAGCTAAGGACCATTTTTTTTTTTTTTTTCTTCCACTTTTAGTGATATAACTAGTTGGGGGCACATGCCACCCATTCTATACAAGTTATCTAAAACATTTCGTTTTCTTTAACCTTGCAAAATAATTTACCTCCTCAATTGCACGACTAAGGAATTATGAAAGAGATATAACAACAGAACGATATGTACATTAATCAGTGGGGGCAAAGGCCACCCATTTTTTTTTTAATATAATAAATTTAATACGATCTTTTAGCATGTGTTTTGTTTATGATTCAAAATTTATTATTATAAAAATGACTTCATTAATACTATGCTACTAATATTTTTTTTAAATAATATTAATAAAATTTATTGTTAATGAATTATTAATATTGTGATATAAAAAAATAAAATATTAATAAATTAATAATATTATAATATCAAAAAAATAAATTATATTTAAAAATATAATTATTTAAATATATAAAAATCAATATAACACTTAAAACAACATCGTTTTGAGTGTTATAAATTAAAAAAAATTAAAAATTAAAATGAGCCAAATCGAGTTTGTGTTGTCCTAAACTTACATTATTCTTCAAATGTGAAATGTGAAATGATTTAATTTTAATATCTTTTCATTTATCACTTTTTATTTATCAATTACTAAGCCTAACTTTTCAATCTCCGTCTCACATACCCATATCTTTGCTCTCACAACAACTAAGTAAATGGCTTCCTAATCCCGATGCGACAAAGACTTTCTCCTAGATTGGTGAGGTGTGAAGATCAACGATCAAGACAGTGACAGCATAATTGCCAAGATGACAAACTCTCAAATTGTGTCTCGTGGCAAGCAAATAACGTGCGACACCATGTACATCTTGAAGAAGCCGCTTCGGAGCACCGGCAATGCCTCATGGATCACAGGTACCGCATTCTTGATCTTGGTGGTGCCATTGATCATTGAGATGGATCGTGAGCAGCAGCTCAATGAACTCGAGCTCTAGGAGGCCAGCCTTCTCGGGGCCCCGCCCGTCAACCCGACCCGCTCTGTTTCAAGGTAAAAATTTTATTTAATTAAATAGCGATTTCTTTGTGAGTTTTAGGGCATGTTTGAGAGAAATTTGATTCAATGAATCGATGTGGGCATTTTATATTGAGCGACCTACTGTAATATTATAACTATAATAGCCTTTTGTTTAGTCAAAAAAGCTAGTAATCATGATTCATAATCTTGTTTAAAAGAAAAGACTTGCCTTCCTTTAAGTAGTTACAGTATTAAAAGAAAAGAAATCTATTGAATGTTTAAAATATTTTGATTATGATAAACATATTCGATGAAATGCCAAAAAGAAGAGAGAGATTTGGAATAGGGGCTAAGCCCGTCAGTTTGCAACACTGTATCAACTTCAAATTCTCCTACTACATCGGCAGCAAGACCATTTCTTGTCTTGTCAAAATCTAGCAAAGCCCGACTAGGTTCCAATTTGAACAAGTCCCTTGCTGCATCAAATTTTGAAAAAGCTTTGCTGTTATCGAGTTCAAACAAGTCCCTGGTATCCAATTTTGGTAAGTGATAAGAGTTGACTGGAACATAAGTAGGTCACAGGTTGACAAAATGACAGAGAGTTGCACTTGACATTTATTACTTATTTAGTCACTATCCAATTCTAGGAGGGGCTCGTTGTTTCCCATCAATAGATTCTGCTACACATTCTCAAAGAAATCATATTGAATAGGCTACTATAAATACACCAGTGCAGGTTTTTTCATTTCCATTCTGCAATTTAAGTTTCATTCTCTCTATTCACTCTTACACATTTGGGTGATTGTCACAGGGTAGTGCTGATGTCGTCGCCATGTGTGCTATCTTAGAAATATCAAAGAATGCACATTTGAAAGAACTTGGGTGGAGATTACTTTTATAGGTTTTGATCATGTCTTATTTAGTTTCTTTTTATTCATTGTGATTTTTTCTCGCTTTTTGTTCCCTTTTAGGTGTTGCGATTTTGAATTGTAGTTCAATCCAATTTGACATAAACCTTTGGAGACGTTTTATTTGACTTCTTTGCTGTTAAGAGTTTTATTGAATTTAAGTTAACATCAGTTCTTTGTGTCTATAATCTTAAAAGCATATAAATAAAATAATTTCTTCAATTGTCTTTGCACTGGTAATCATACATAGCTGATGAGTCACTGAGGTCGCCTTCTAACAAAATGGTAAAGCAAATGTTATCTATCAGTTGTTATTTTTTTTTTCCAAATGATGTTGTCTATATAAGAGTGCAAAAGCAAAGATAAGAACTTTCAAGCACTTCATTATTCACCCACTTCAGTCATCACTTGCCTTGGCCTTTTATTATAATCTATTAAATTTTCATATCTTGTAATGTGAACTCAGTTTTTAGCATATTTTTTGATCTTTTCTTCTAATTAGTGTACATATTAGATGTGACATTATTTTTCTATCAGTTATGGAAATTAGTAGTTGATGTTGCATTGTTCAAAGGAGATATGCAAAAAGAATTCTTTGAAAATTGGTTTCAAATGAGATATGTAAGAGTTGCATAAACACTCTATGTTTTAGAACAAATATTTGTGTTCAAAATATTTAATCCATATAATCCCACTGATTGTTATGGACTAGAATTGTTCAAGAGTATACTTCAAGGTGAGCTCCAAAATTTGAAATCTTCACTGAAGTTCATCAAATGTATGTTTCTACAATCTTAACTTGTTTATAATTCAGTTTACATGTGTACATGTTGATTATATTTTTCATTCCACTATAAATTGTATATGTGAAATATATATTTAATATTTTTAACATGTACACAATCACATACATATACCCAAAAATACATTAACAAATGGTATCAAAGCTTATTTATTGTGTTTTTGGGTTGTTGAAGTGTTATATGAAGCATTTAGAGTGCCTAGAAATAGTAGGAACTGGATTTTGAAGTGTTTGAAATGCAGAAAAATAGTTACTATCAAGTGAACGTCACGATGCTATGTTTAGAACGCTGGGGCATTCATGTTTGCACATGAACGCTAGGCCATTCAACGCGAAACACTGGGGCGTTCATGTTTATACATGAATGTTGGGGCGTTCAATATAGAACGCTGGGGCATTCATCTTGGATTCAACTTGTAATAATGTTGGGGCATTCACATTTTAAACACTGGGGTGTTCTCTAGGTTGAATGCTGAGGCGTTAAAGTAACGAACGCTGAAGCGTTTTATGAAAAATGCTGTAGCATTAACATGCATAAGGCTGGGGCGTTAAGTTTGTTAACATAGGAGCGTTCAAATGAATATCACTAGGGCGTTTTGGGTTGATGGCTAAAAGAAAGAGTGTAAATTTTTTTTCGAAGCATTATATTATATAATGCAAGATTGTTTAACTTTTTGCGCTGATTGTTCCAAATTATACACTTCAAATTGCATTTTTGCTTATGAAATTTTTTTAATTATTTAATGCAATTATAATTGTTATATATTATATTATAAATTATAAATATTTGTTTATGATGTCAACCACAATGGGAGCCCTATTAGTAGGGGTTAGTTGTGCTTACGTAAATAAATATTCTAATTATGAATTAAATTTATATAAGATGTGAAAATTTATTATAATTATTAATATTAATTATATTATAATAATAATTAATAAAAAAAATTCTCTTAATCAGATTGAATAGTATTATATTATGAGATAATATTATATAATGATTTATTTTGTTAATACAGTGTTAGATGGGTTACTTTGATCTTTTTTAATATTGTTACAACATGAAGGTATGAAGGTAATACTAATAACATATATTTGATAATTGACAAGTTAATCTGGAAAATACTTATCCAATATCGATATAGCATGAGGATAAGGTGTATTTAGAATCAGTAGTAAGAGTTGCAAGAGATGCAAATGACAAGAGTTGTCTACCTTTGGGGTTTACAAAAGCTAATATCGCTACAGCGTAAGGTTAGAGTAAAATGTCAATAGGATCCGCTTCTCACTGTAAAGTATCAAATGTTTAAAACTTTTATTTTTCGTTTAAGAGATTAAAGGAATTATGTAAAGCAGTGGGAGGACGTCTTTAGATTTAAAAATGTATAAAAGTTATATCTATGATCTAAAGTATTATTTATTAATGATTAAAAATGTTCCGCTAAACATCTCCAATTTTATCTTATAGTGATAAGGTTAGTATCTTATAGAGATAAGATGACTATGAGCAACCCGTTAGTATACTTGATTTAGGCACACAAACTTTTAAGTACCAATAAATATTTAAACTTGCATATAAATTTAAAAATTGTTCTAGATTAATAAAAATATTAAGATATATCATTAATCAAAAGATAATATAAGAGATGTTTCTAATAACATCTCTTTAGAAGAGACGGAAGCTTATTAGAAAATGATTAAGAATAATGTGAGAATCAAATCATATATTCTGGTCTAGCTAATGATCTTCAATGGAAGCATATGCACATAAGATATACAAGTAGTATTATGCCTCATCTGAAATTTATTTCATATATCTAAAACACGTATTGAGAATAATTACAATGGAAAGTATTTTTATTTTAATAAGGTTTAAAATAGCAAGCATTACTGTTATAGGAACCTTAATTTAAAAAAGATAGACTTCTTAGAAATCTGTTTACAAATCAATGACATTTCATATGAATATGATGTTAAAAGGCGTACGGGTATGAGATACTGTCTTTCCCTATCACATTTGCAAAGTGTTGAATGATTTAAGTAATGTTAGAAAGCTATGAAAAGAGAAATATAGCTTCACATAGGAAATGGAGATTCCTTAATCGTAGAAGCTGTTAACACTTTTAAGTCGCTTCTCTATTATGTTTGAAGCATAATATTGTATGATTGCTATTTTATGCCAAACTTGATTAGGCGAAACATATCATTAACTGTGTTAGGCAGAGATGGTTATCATAAATATATTAAGAATGGTTCCTTATGTTTATATGATAATGATAATGTTTTGCTAAATAAGAGTCAGTTAATGAATGACCATTATATCTAGATACAACAGGAAACATCTTAAAATGAATAGGTGAATAGAACAAATAGTAGTTCGAGAACTTTGAATAATAACAAATTATGGTATAAATGATTAGGTTATGTTGGCGTGAGATGACTATTCAAACTGGTTAAGGATGATCAAATATCTGATCTAACCATAGAACCTTATTCAGTTTGTGGGTTTTGTATTCAAGGAAAGATGACTAAATCCTTATATAGGTGTTGGACACTAGGGCTACTGATTCATTAGAACTAGTACATAGTGATGTATATGATCTAATGAATCATACTGCCAGTTGTGGGTTTCAATACTTTAGTGTCTTTATTATGATTTACCATAATATGGATATGTGTTTCTGAAAAACACAGGTAAAAAATTTTGAAGTGTTCAAAAATTTAGATTAGAAGTAAAGAAACAAACTACTATGTATATTGAACACCTTCGATCAAATCGATGATGTTTATACATGAGAAATAAATTCATAAATTATTTAAAGTATAATAAAACTCTAGCTCAATATAATTTCCCTGATACTTTACAACACAAATGTGTTTAGAAATAGAGAAATTAAACTTTATTAGATATGGTCAAATTGATATTGAGCTCCACTGATCTTTTAAAATATCAATAAAGGTTATGCTCTAAAAATTGCTAACTCACTTATTGAAGAAAGTTTCATCGTAAGCTATTACTTCTATTACATATGAGATATGGACCAGACGAAAATCGAGTCTTAAGTATGTTAAGATTTGAATTGTTCTATTTGTATAAGAGTTATGCAATAGGATAAATTTGCACTTAAGTGATACAAATGTAGGTTCATTGGATATCCCAAATATTCTATGGGATATCAATTTTATAATCCAAATAAACGAAGCTTATTTGTTGCTGATTATACCATTTTTTTATCGAAATAGTTTTTCATGGGTTGTGGAGATTATAAAAGAATTGAACTTGATAAAGTTAATTAGGATGATAATGAACTGATAATGGAACCTGAAAGTTAATTGAGTGAAATATCTTGAACACATTTTCCTATAGGTCAAGAAGGATATCAAAGCTACATGTTAGGTATGTTTGATACCTAAAAAGTGCTCTTGGTATTTTCTTAATTGAAGAAAATGATCTTATGACTTATAGAAAGATGATGTTAGACATCGTTTAGAAAAAATGAGAAGATGCAATGAAATTCAAAATTAACTAAGCATTGTAATCAAGCTTAGGACTTGATTATACTTCTTTTGGGAATTTTTTCTATTAGTAACAAATGAGTTTGCGGATCGAAAGTGTGGGCCCAAAAGAGATAGAAACCTTCAAAAGCCCGATTAGAGTAAAAGGTACTCAGTGGTCTAGGATCGATTATAAGGAAACCTTTTCACCAATACATATGCTAAAGTTAATTAAAAATTGTTGAATATTATAGCATGTTAAAGTCTTTATTTTGATGAGATAATTAAACAGTCTGATTTCATTAAGAACGAAGAGAAAGCGTGTGTGTGTTCAAAAAGAGCAGTGATAGCATAAAATGTCATTCTTGCTCTATATAAATAATATACTCATTGTGATATTAGTATGTTGCAAGTTAGTCAGTTAAGAGTTATTTGAGTAAGAACTTCTCTATAAAAGATTTGACAAAGACTTTTTGTATAATAAGTATAAAGCTTTATAGAAATAAAGTTAAGAAGCTGATAGGACTCTTAAATCTTTGTACATAGATTAAGTCCTGAAAAATGTGCATTTTTAATAACTGTAAGATAGTTAATATACTTTTCAGACATGACATTCATCTTTTTAAGAGAAAGTGTCATTAGGAAGAAGATGAAAAGGTTAGAGTGTCTAACATACTATATACATCAACTAGAGGTAGCTTGATGTGTGTTATGTTATATACAAGATCTGTATCTTGATGGTTGTAAGTGTTACGAGCCAGTATCGATGTAATCCAGATAACGACCATTGAATGACCGTGAGACATATCCAATTATGCCTGAGAGCTACAAAGGATAAATTTTTTACTTATAGAGTATGTTACTTACAAATGAGAAGATATATAGACTCATACTTCTAGTCTGATCCAAATGATAGATAATATACATCTGGTTATGTATTTCTTTTCATCGATACTATAGCTAGTTGAATAAGTGTTATTCAAATGTTCACATTTGTTTCTATCTTAAAGGTAAAATATGTTGCGATTTGAGAAGCTCGCAAAGGAAATACTATAAATATTCAAGTTAGTTGTAGAGCTTAGAATAAGTTCTAAGCTAAACAAATCCTATCACATTATAATGCAAAAATAACGAGGTAGCTGCTTAAGCCAAGAAACTATAAAATAAGCCAAAAATCTAATAATATGGATTCTAAATACCACATTATTAGTAATATCTTGTCTATCGGAGATGTAAAAGAATTCAAGAAATATCCTTACATATTATTGTTAGGATTTGTGCTCATATGCCATCTCAATTTTGTATAAATAATATATTTTTGTAATAAGAAAATATTTCATTAAATTGCTAATTATTTCTTATAAGGTAAGACGCTTGTAACATTTTGGATATTTTATAGATCGAAAGAGGTTCAGATCAGGTTTAAGGAGTTAGAACCTTATTTGAAATGGGATAAAGACTTAGAAATATACTAACAATAATATAGTTGTAAAAGGTTGCAAGCGTTATTAAGAAATGTCATTTTGTAAGTATATTCTCGAATTATAAGTTTCTGATCTATTTCTACTGATGTAGGGTTTGTCGAGTGGAACCGATTAATATAGATCAGTGTATATCTATATCTGAATTGTCCAGATGGTTAATATTAGTAGACCATAAATTTAGTGAAAGCTCGTATAGATATACAGGTATTCAGTGAGGACTGAATACTGAACAAGACTTAATGAAGACCTCTAATGGATATTCTTTAAATCCGTCAGTTAAGAATTCTCTTGAGTTGAGTAGTATTCACGATCATTTGATGGGATGACAGAGACCTTTTATGATTTAACTGTTGCATGTCGTTGGGTATGATCCAATGCTTGTGGAGTCCTGTGTGTAGACATGGGATCTGTCAGCTCATATGAGTGAGTTAAATATTAAGATGCTCTAAGGTTGTATTCTAAGAAGTCTTACAGTTATAAGCATTATACTTAGGAAAGAGTTTCTCATAGTATAAATAATATCACAAAGGAGTTTACAAATATTATTTATTAGAATACAAATCGAGGAGATAAGTGTATGGTTGAGCAATAGGAGACTTGACGGTGATGATATATGTCTCCTCTCTTCTAGGATATTAATGACGGAAAGATTGTACGAATATGAATTAACCTCAATTTGTATGGTTTAACTCACAATTTTGTATTTTTCATAATGTGTGTGTAGGGGGGCATCGGTTATGGACTTACAAAAATGTTTCAGGAGATAAAATGAGTGTAAACCTAGAGAGTCTCACTATATGAAGTGTATTCGCTGAGTATAATGCACTAGATCGAATTGTTCGATCTGAAAAGTTTTTAGAAATTATGAATTTATTTCACGATCTCTTAGGGAGTATCTAAGGTTTAAATGTTAAACCTACAATTATGTCGAATGAAACTTAACACTTTAATCTACTATGTATATGCCTCAATTTGTACTAATATTTTTTATGGGCACTAAATTGGACTTTGTTAAATATAATAATGAAATAATTGTTGTTTCATTACATATAAATAAAATTCGGCCAAACTATTTTGAATTCGATCAAAAGTAAATGAAACAAATTGGTGGCTTGTTTCCATTGGCTAAATGAATAGTTTATATTAAAATTAAATAAGTGCTACTGAAATTTTTTTTTTTAAGCCAAAATTCATTTTGGCAACAATACAATTCAACCATTCAATTTGATATATATAGCAACATATGGCAATGATTTATAAGCATATAAAATAATTAATTTGTCATGCTTTTTCTAAGCATGTGCTGCTAACATTTCAATAAGCCTTCAAAGCATGATTTGTCATGCTTTTCTTTATATAAGTGCCGGTGGTAATTGACAAAGCTAATAGCCACTAATTTAGCTTTTATTCGACCATTTTATTTTTGGCACCTTTTCGCTAATTAGCTCGTAATTGGTTGAATGGGCAATAAAAGATGTTATAGATAGCTTGCCTTTTCTCATTTGTAAAGTAAGAGCAAATTGAAAGAAGAAAAGTGTGAGGAAATTAAAATAGTTAAGTCTCCAGAGATTAAGAAGCAAGAGTTGCTTTAAATTAAATATTTCGATGAGAATGGAAAGCTACCATTCTAGGTTGAAGAAGCTCACTATGTCCCTAACTAGAATTTTTTAAAGCACGCTTTAAGGATGAGTCCCTTAATCTCATTAGTATAATGAGATTATTTTAATGTGTATTAATTCTTTTGTGTTGCATACGTGATATGCTATTATTAAATTGTATAAAATTCACACATTCACCCGTTGCATGGCGCACACGTACACAACACCAACAATTATATCAGACCCATTATCTAAAGCCTTAACACTTTAAAGTGTTTAAGAAACATGTAGAGTCAATAGATATTAAATACCATTATAAATGGTACTGAAGCAAGTTGGAGTTGTTCGAATTTGTGCTTACGTGTCATCCCATTATGTATAAATATTTAATTATAATATTTATACAATTATCATTTTTAATAAAAATTTTAATATTATTAATTATTAAATGGTAAGATGCTTGTAACATTTTAGACATTGTATGATCAAATGAGTTGAGATCTGGTCTAAAAGAGTTTAGCTCAGTGCTAAGAGTTAGCAATGCTAAAAATTTTAAGTGTTAAGAGTTAGCAGTGTTAAGAGTTAGTAGGTTATAAGAGTTAGTGAAGTCTAAGAAGTTACAGCCTTGTCTGAAATAGGACAAAGACTTGAGAATATATTAGTAATGACGTAGCTGTAAAGAGTTGCAGGTAGTGTTATGAAATATCATTATGCAAATATGTTCTCAAATATTATATTCTTAATCTAATTTCATCGACGTGGGTCTATCGGTGAAACCCAATAATATAAATTAGTGTATGTCTATATCTGTATAGTCCAAATAGCAAACCATGAGTTTAGCGAAAGCTCGTATAGAGATATAGGTATACAGTGAAGATTTGGTACTGAACAAATTCACAAAGACCTTTAGTAGACATCTCATAAAGCCATCAATAGAAGGTCTTCCGAGTTGAGTAGTATTCGTGGTCCTTTGACCTAAGCGCCACGGTAGGCTTGTGAGTGATCCATCGTACTTTAGTTTCACATATGTCAGAAACCTTTTATAGTCTGACCTCTAAGTGTCATTGGGTATGGTCTAATGCTCATGGAGTTCGGTGTTCGTAGATATGAGATTCGTCAGCTCATATGAGTGAGTTGTATACCCTGATGCTCTGAGATTGTATTTCAGAAAATCTTGTGGCCACAAGTATAAACCCTGAGAATAGTTTCTATAGAACTAAACAATATCTTAAAAAGTATTTGTGGATATTATTTATGAAAATACAAATCTAAAGATAAATTCAAGGTATGACATATAGAGATTTGATGGTGATGATTTATATCTTTGCTCTTCTAAGATATCAATAACAAATGGATTATACATATATGCTATAACCTCAATTTGTATGGTCTAATATGCTGCTTTGTAATATCTGTAACGTATGATGGGCATTGTTCATGGACGTATGGAGGAGTTTCATATAACAAATCAAGTATGGACCTAGAGAGTCTCACAACATGAAGTGTACTTGTTTACGCACTAAGGTAGTGAACTGGATTCAATAATTTGATCAAAGAAATTTTAGCAAACTGAATATTTGTTTAAAGATCCCTCATGATGTACATTTGTCAAGACTTAATTGTTAAGTATATCATATAATTAGTTGACATAAGTTGTGAACTAATGGGATGTTGACAAGTGGCATAATTTGATCTATAAATTATTTTTACCTTTAAATTGACCAATTAACCTCATTAGTAAAAGTAAGTAAGGTAAAATAATCATTCAAAATTATTTTGAATAATTAATTAAATATTATATATAAAAATTATTATTATAAATGTCAATGGGGGTACAAAAAATTATTACTATGAACTATTAATAATGGCATGATATTATGAATAATGAAATACCATTGAAGTAAAGTTTACAAAGCTTATAAAAATTTTAAAAAAATTATTTTTATTAAGTGGGTAATTAAATTACACTAGCACAATAATAAAAGAAAATGAAGATGTCATTTTTAATTTTAATTGTGTTAATTAATAGTGTCATAAATTTATTCAATGGATAAACACTAGTAAAAAGAAAAAATATTGGTGGCCAACAAAATTAATAAGTAGGCCATTTATTATTTTTTGGTAAAAAATTAAAAAAAAAAGTGGTTCAACCACTAAAAAGAGGAATTGATTTGATTAATTCTCTCTCAATTTTCATCATTGATAGATGCTCATCAAGTGATAAGAAAATAGAAAAACAAGAGTGAGAAGTGTGCAAGAGTTGAGCAAAAAGAATTCTTTAAAAATTGGTTTCAAAGAAGATATGCAAAAGTTGCATAATCACTCTATTTTTTAGAATAAATATTTGTGTTCAAACTATTGAACACACACTGCTGGAAATTCAAATTGAAGCTACCATTTTAGCTCTACTATCGCTCTAGATTGTTGTGGACTAGAATTGTTCAATAGTAGACTTTAAGGTGTGCTTTAAAATTTGAAATCTTCATCGAAGTTCATCAAAGGTATGTTTCTGCAATCTTAACTTGTTTATAATTCAGTTTACATGTGTACATGTTGATTATATGTTTAATTCTGCTACAAATCGTGTATATGAGACATATATTTAATATTTTTAACATGTATACAATCACATGTATACACCCAAAAAAATGTTAACAATTTTAATACTCAAAACAAGTAAATATCGGATTAAGAGGGACACTAAATAATGTATGGAATGCGCTTATTAGAGATATGTAAATGAGTGTTAACTAATAAACATGAGGTTTGTAGGTCTTTATTTTAATTACTGTAATTGTCGATATAAGGGTTATTTCATTCAAGAGCGGTTGGATAAGGCTTTACAGAATGTTGCTTGGTAGTCTTTATTTCTAGAAGCAGTGGTCTATCACTTGGATTTTTGGGGTTTAGACTTTCGTACTCTGTTAATCTCATTACAAGCAGATAATTTGGCCTAAGATAATTCCTTGAAAGGTAGCTACTTTCATTTCAAGGAAGCTTGGATTATAGAGTAGGAATGTCGTGATATTATTTCTCAAGGTTGGCAACCCACTAATAGCTGCCTGGATTCAGCATTTCTTAACCTGGATCAAATTAGGCAATTTCTTCATAGTTAAAATAAATCCTCTTTTTGTAGGCTATCTCAAGCTTTTTTTTTAAAAAAGGAATCTTGTTGCTTCCCTTAACAAGGATGTTAATACATCTTCGTAGAAATAGATCAAAAAAGTAAAAAAGCAGTTGAAAATGTTAATGTATAAGTATGACCTCTATAGAAGGCAAAAATCTCAAGAAATATGGCTTAAAGTAGATGACCAAAATTCGAAATATTTTTATCATAAGCCACAAAAAAAAAAAAAAGAATTTATAGGTTCTTTGACTCTTAAAGTGTTTGGTAGGAATCCTCGGATGCTATAGGCCACGTTTTATTGTCTTATTTTGGGAATATCTTCTCGTCATCAAGGTCGTCGGATGTTTATATATGTAAGGTGAATGAGTTGGTAACCTTTTGACTATTTACAGCCAAGTGTGTAACCTTTAAGGTTCACAGAGCTCTCTTCCAAATGTATCATACAAAAGCCCCTAATATAGATCGGATGCCTGCCTTATTCTATCAGAAGTATTGGGAAATTGTGGGATTAGAAATTACTTTAGCCTGTTTGAGCTTCCTTAATGGGTCTAGCAATCTCGGTCGAATTAATCATACTCTCATCTCTTTGATTCTTAAAATTGATAGCCCTTAACTTTCTTCAGATTACTAGCTCATTAGCCTCTACAATATTCTTTACAAGATCATTGCCAAAGCTTTGGCAAATAGGCTCCATAAGGTTTTGAATGATATTATTTCTTTGAAGCAAAGTGCTTTCATTTTTGGTAGACTCATCATTGATAATGTCATTATTGGTTTTGGGTGTATCAATGCAATTAAGTGGAGAATGGGTATAAACAATTATATAATGGCTCTAAAGTTGGATATATCCAAGGCCTATGATCACATTGAATGGGCATTTTTAAAGGCTATGGTGAAAATAATGGGTTTCCTCGAGTGTTGGTGTTAGAAGATCATAAAATGTGTTTACTTAGCATTCTATTCTATTTTTCTCAAAGGGAAACCAGAGAGTCATCTCATTCCTTCCAGAGGTCTGTGGTAAGGTGATCCATTATCCCTTTTATCTCTTTATCATTGTACTGAATGGTTATCTATTATAATTCATCATGCCAAAATAAGGTGGGAAATCCAAAGAATTCGATGTGGTCGCAATGGCCCCTTTATTTCTCACCTTTTTTTTTATTTACAAATGATAGTTTGATATTCTCTAAGGCGTAAATTTTAGGATGTTAGACTTTAAAAGAGATTATCTCTTAGTATGCCATAGCATCAGGGCACATAATTAATTTTGATAAGCAATTTGTCTGTTTTAGCCCTTTCATTCATGGTGATGCTTCTGCTTCTCTAATCTCGTGTTTAGCAATTAAAGAGGTGCTCTGTCATAAAAAATACTTAGAATTGCCTAATTTCAGTAGGCGTGGGAGGAAGCACCTTTTTTCTTCTATTAAAGATAGGATTTGGAATAAGCTCAAATGGTGGAAAACGCATTTGTTCTCAACAAGTGGATATGAATTTCTTATTAAAGCAGTTATTCAATCCATCTCAGCATATTCTATAAATCTTTTTAGACTCTATCAGTTTTTTGTCCATGAGTTACATACCCTTTATGCTAGGCATTAGTAGAGTGGTAATAGTGAACAACGTAAGTTAATTGGTGTACTTGGGACTCTTTATATAAACACAAGAATGAAGGAGGGATGAGTTTTAGAGACTTATCAAACTTCAATCAAACTATGTTTGTTATACAATAGTGGTGCCTTGTTAATTACCCAGATTTTTTAGTCAGTTGTGTGTTGAGTGGTTTTTACTATAATGATTTCTATTTCGTTTAGGCTAGGGCTAACTCTACTACTTTGTTTCTTTGAAAAAAAGCTTTCTTTGAAGCTATAAGCTATTGATTAAAGGGATTCAATGGCGAGTCGGTAATGTGACTTTTATATCAATTTGTTATAATCAATGGCTCCTTAAGCCATATCTTTTCAAGCTATTATTCCCTAATTTATTTCTTAACCATACTCTAGTCTCCAAGTTAAAAATTGCCTCAGAAGCTTGGGATGCAGAACTTATTAAAAGATCTTTCTCTTTTGATGAAAAATAAGCTCTTTTTAGAATTCCTATTTCGACTAATGCACTGATGATCTAGGATTCCCTCAGCATTATGATAAACATAGCCAGTACTCGATGAAAGTTGGGTATTAGCTTCTTTTTTTTTTTGAAGAGAGCAACGGAAAGCTTGAGTCCATTAGCTGTTACTTTTTTGTGGAGATTTTTATGGCGTTTAGGAATCCCTTATAAAATAAAGATTTTGTCTTAAAAATGGCACATGATTGGATACCATCATATGTCAACTTACAGCGTCATTATATGCCTACTGGCCAACTTTATCCTCAGTGTGGTGTAGAGGCCAAAAACGATATACATGCTCTTTGGCTATGTAATTATGATGAATGGATTCATTATCTCAGGATTATCTTAAGCTCCTTTTAATTATTCTGTAGAGAGTTTGGTTTGTTATGAACCAAACCATTCATCATGATTACTAAACTGTTGTTATGCTTATTGTTGATTGATCCTTGCATTTTTTGAATGAATTCTGAGAAGCTAATAAGAAAGACTTGAAGGATTATCTTTTTGCTTTTAAAGTACAGTACAAATCGTGCCTTGGTTATGTCAAAATAAACTTGAATGCGGCCATCTATAAGGACAAAGATAAAATAAGTCTAAAGGTGGTCTTTCGAAACTATCATGGAGCAATCTTGTTCTCAGCCTCACTTCCTCATCATGCAACTTTCCTTGCCTTGATTGTTAAGGCCCTTGTTATTCACAATGGTCTCCTCTTTTCAAAGGAGATGGGTTTGCAGGTTATTTAACTTGAATCCAATGCACAATCTGTTGTCCACATTGTTACTTTGAAGACTCATTCAGCTTCTAAATTAAGTCTTGTTTTGCAAGATATTTTTAGTCTTATTCCAAATTGTCATTCTTGTAAGGTCATTTACTCTTCATGCTTTTATAAGATGGTGGCTCATGAGGTGGCCAAGTATGCTTTGAATTTATATTCTGATGTTATTTAGTATAGTTCCTCTCTAACTCATGTCAAAGACGTTTTAAGACTCTTCGAGTCCTTCTTTGGTCTAGTTTAATAAATGCTATTTTTTTCAAAAATTTTGTGTTTATCAAATGCAAAAAAATAAAAAAAAACAAAAACAAAAATTATGTGTTGATTTGTTGCCTACAATTTAAATTATGTTATAATTTTAAATCAATATATATTTATATGAGTAATTTTTAAAAGAATACTATAGAACAGTTGAAGTACCATGCATTAAAATTCTAGTACACGAACAAGAGAAATAAATTGCAACACATACTAATTTTTATGTTATATTTTAACATTAACAAATTAGAAAAGATGTTATATTCTTATTATTAGACATGTAATATTATTTTATGTCCTTAAAGCATGTATAATAATATTTCATTTGATCAACAAAAGTTTATTCATACATATGATTGAGTATACATTGATCAGCTTATATTTTTAAAGTATGTGATCAATGTTTTAGACATATAATGCTAATACAGAAGGTATAAAATACAAGTTCTTTATAAATTAAATCTAGTTCACAACCATTAATGAATAAGTCATTTCATTATGTAAGGCTATAGTTTTTTACTTTTTATAATGGATGATTTACCTTGATTACCAAAATAGAGAGTTTGAGTAGAAAAACTAGTGTATATATTACATTGAAGGAGACTATTATGAATTTTGATCAAGTTAACTAAATATCAGTGATCTTAATTTATAAAAACTTTAATAAGCTTGATTGATCTTAATCTTAAGCAAATAATAAACTTATATTCATGCGTTATATCTTTTGAGTTATCACGAAGTGAGATCTATATAAACAGTCAAAACTTTCATATCTTAAATATATAATTTCATGGGTTGTAAGAACATATATTTGCAAGATGGAATCTAATAAATAATGTTCACCAAATTGTTTGCAGTACTTGATCATTTAAATCTGTAGCCGTAGTTTATTCAATAAATTATTTATTGAATAATAATATTATTTATAATTTATTTTTACAAATATAGACATGTTAAAAATGATCATTAGAGCATTCAGTGACTTAAGAGCAAATAAATAATTAAAGAGGTAAGATATATTTTTTTTTGTAGCCTAACTTTAATTGTAGACATCAATTTAAGGGTAAATAAGGTCGTTATCATTGGTCTAAAGACCAAGCCTATTTAATTAAATAGGCTTTTACTTAATAACTTAGGTTATTAGAGTGCAGCCCTTAACTTTTAGTAAAATAACTTATGATTTATTTAGAAGAATTGGTAGGTCATAAAATGACTACGACTAGACCTTTTAATGTAGAGCTAGGAAGGCAATAGGTCTTGTAGTCCCTTTACTAGCTCAAATTCTAATAAAACTCTAAATTTTTAATCATAATCTAATTACCCAATGGAGATTCATATATATCTACGAGGTAGAGAATAGTAAAGAATAATAATAACAACCATAACTAAAATAATTCTTTTTATGTATTCTTACGTGTTAAAAGAATTTACTACTCTTCTATTAGATTTAGTTATTAGTGAATTTAAAGATTAAAGAAAGATTCATGTTTCCACACGCGTGAGTTTGAATATAGAGGATGGTAGAGAAGATTACAGCCGATCAATTCAAGATTTACCAAAGCAAGGAATTGAGGTAATCTTCTATACCTATTGTTAGAAATGGTACTTACGTACCACTCTAATAAACTGTGATCATTAGAGTGCTTACGTACACGCGTGAGTTTGAATATAGAGGATAGTAGAGAAGATTACAACGAATTAATTCAAGATTTACCAAAGTGAGGAATTGAGGTAATCTTTTATATCTATTGTTGGAGATGGTGCTTATAACTTATAACTTTTCAGACACTATAGATCTAAAAGAGTTTAGATATGATCTAATGGAGTTTAGGTCAGCACTAAAAGTTAGCATTTTTAAGAGTGAGTTTTGTTTGAAATTGGAACAAAAACTTAAGAATATATTAGTAATAACTAGCTATAAGGAGTTGCAAATGGTGTTAAGAAATGTCATTATGCAGTATATTCTCACAAACATTTTCTTAATTCATGGTTGCCGACATGGGTTAATCAGTATTAATTTCGAGTCGGTGAATGTCAATATATAGATTATCCAGATGATTAGTCTTACTAGACTATGTGCTTACCGAAATCTCGTATAGGCATACAGTATTCAGTGAGAACTAGGTACTAAATAGACTCATAAGGACCTCCAATAGATATTTCATAGAGCCGTCAATTGAGAGTCTTCTCAAGTTAAGTAGTATTTGTGGTTCTTTGACCTAAGCACCCAGATGGGCTTGTGAGTAATCTATCATGCTTTGATTCCACGTATGTTGAGGACCTTTAATAGTCTGATCTATAGGTGTCAATGGGTATGGTCTGATACTCATGAAGTTCGTTGTGTGTAGATATAGGATTCGTTAATTAATATAGGTGAGTTATATATCCTGATACTCTAATAATTATATTTTAGAAAGTCTTTTGGCCAAAAGTAAAAACCCTGAAAAAGAGCTTCTGTAGGGTTAAAAAATACCACAAATAATTTTGCAAATATTATTTTTGAAAATATAAATTTAGAGATAAG
Source organism: Ailanthus altissimus (assembly GCA_946807835.1). Classification (NCBI taxonomy): domain Eukaryota; kingdom Viridiplantae; phylum Streptophyta; class Magnoliopsida; order Sapindales; family Simaroubaceae; genus Ailanthus; species Ailanthus altissimus. The sequence goes on along the minus strand of OX327691.1, from coordinate 8,705,157 downwards.
TTCACGATCGAGCGTATAGAAATTTGACGGTGACGATCTATGTCCTTACTTTTCCAGGATATAGGTAACGGAATGAGTATATATATAATTTATGTTAGCTTGTACGGTTCAATGTTTCTTTCTATAATATCCATAATGCGTGTATAGGACATCATTCACAGACTTACGAAAAGTTTCATAAGATAAATGGGTGTAAACCTAGAGAGTTTCACAATATAAAATATACTCATTAAGCACTGGGTAAAGAACCGGGTTAAACTATTTAATCCAAGAGAATTTTAGAGAGTAGAATTTATCCCATGATCTCTCAAGAAATATATGTGTCAAGTTTTAAGTGTTAAACCAATTATTTTTTAGTTAAATAAGTTAACCAATGGAAAAATGCCATATGACATAATGGTTTCATGCATAAGTAACACATGTCATATGTATGGATTAAATGGTAACAAGTGGCAAGTAAGGAAAGACATTTGTCTTCATGCATGGGATGCATGAAAGACAAGTGTCAAGCTTTTATTGGAAAAGTTGAAGAAACTTTGCAATTGTTACAAATATGTCCTAATTTTTAGCCATATATGAACAAAACTTTAAAAATATTTCATTAAGGTCCCAATTTCCATTTTTACCAATTGTGAGAAAAGTTCAAAAAGTTGAACTATTGTGAGCAACCCAAATTTTTTGCTCAAAGTTCAAACTAATACTATCATTCTAGATTCATAATCCCACCAAATGTTGTAGACTAAAATTGATCAATAAAATCACTTCGGGTAAGCTTCAAAAATTTAAACCTTCACCGAATTGTCTTAAAGAGTATTTTTTTGTTATACATCCTTTATTTGATACAATTTCTAGTGTATGTATATTGATTAAACTATTTAATTCTATTGTATTATTGTGTGTTTAGATATACATTTAGTAGTTAATTAACACATTTTACGTGCATGCACTTATATAGCAACACCAACAAATGGTATCAAAGCATGTTTGTGTGTTGTTTTGGGTTTGATGGAGTATTCTGAGTTGTTTGGAATACCCAGGGTTAGAATTACATTTTCAAGTGTTAAAATGCGGAATTGACTTACTCTTTAAATTGGAGCTACGACGGTGAGTGCATTTCACTACAACGTTCATAAAAAATGGATGAGTGATACAATAGTGCATTGTATGGCATTAGGGCATTCTTGCATTTTTGCTGCATTTTACTGTAGCACTAAAGGTACTGACCTTAGCGCTGTAGCAGTAGGGATATAGTGCTGTAATGCTTAAAATATTTTTGGTGCTGCAACGAAGGGAAAATAGTGCCGTAATATTCAAAAAGAATTTTCACTGTAGCAGTAGACCTATTTCACTCAATTAAATTTGCATTTTATGCATATGTTATATAACTACTTTAATTTATGCAATTACAATTGTTATATCATTAAATTAAAATTGTAACTATTTGTTTGCGTTATTAACCATAAGGAGAGTCTTATTGGTGGCGGTTATTTGTGTTTGCGTGAACAAATATATTGATTATGAATGAGATCTGTATGAAATACGAACAAGTTATTAAAATTACAAAAAAAAATTTAATCAGATTGAAAATGTATTTAATTATAAGATAATATTATACATAGTTCGCCTTATTAATATGGTGTTAGACGAGGTACCTTGGTCCTTACCATTGTTGCTAAAATGTGAGGGATTGGTTTATATGATTTGGACTATATCGATAAAACATGAAATGAAGTAAATATGAGGCAAAAATATTATCTAATATCGCTAAAGTATGAGGATAATATTAGTAACTCATATTTGATTATTAAAAAGTAGATCTGGAATACACTTACCCAATATGGCTAAAGTGTAAGGGGTAAAGTGTATTTAATATCAGTAGTAAGAATTGTATGAGATATAATTGGCATAAGTTATCTATCTTTTCGGTTTTACAAAGGCTAATATCACTAGAGTGTGAGGCCGAAGTAGAACATCAATTGGATCTACTTCTCACTGTAAAATTTAAAGAGTTTAAATTTTTATTTTTTGGTTTGAGAAATTAAAGGGAAAATGTAAAACAATGAAAGAGAGTCTTTAGATCGAAAACATATACCAACTATATCCATGATCTAAAGCGTTAACTTTAACGATTAGAAATATTTCCCCTAGAAATCTCTTATCTTGTCTTATAGAGATAAGATAAAAAAATATATATATAATTCGTTAAAGATATATATTAGACACACACAAACTATAAGGCATCAAAAATATAATTATGACTGACTCAAAATTTGAGAATTGTTCTAGATTTAAAATAAACTTGAAATATCATTGATTAGAAAATGATAAAAGGTGTTTTTAATTATACTTCTTTTGAAGAGATTCAAACATTTCAAAAATGGATAAAGGATGATTTGAGAGTCAAATTATACATTCTAGCCTCGATATCTACTAATATTCAATAGGAGCATGTGCACATGAATAGTGTTAGTAATATTATGCTTTATCTAAAAGAATAGTTTGATATATCCCAAAATTCATAAGATGAGAATAAATGGAAAGCAAAGTGTTTCCATCGCAACATGGTTGGACATGGCTAACGTTAATATCCAACATACCTTGTTTATGACAAGGTATGTTGTCAAGCAAACATTGACATTTCATCAGCATTTGATGTTATAAATAGTTGTGTATTAGTTACCACCTATTCATCTCATATCTATAATTTGTTTTATGATTTGAGCAATGCTAAGAAGCAACGAAAAAGAGAAGTACATCTTCGTATAGGAAATAAAGATTTCCAAAATAGTGAAGCTATTCAGATTTTTTAGTCACTTCTTGCTTCTAGTAGAAACATTAAGTTGTATATCAAATTATTTTGTGCAGAACAATATCAGATAGTTAATATCTTTTTTTTGTTAGACACTGAAAGTTATCATGTATATAAAAAGAATTATTCATTATATTTACATGATGTTATCTTTTTTTTGTTAGACACTGAAAGTTATCATGTATATAAAAAGAATTATTCATTATATTTACATAATGTTAACAATGAGTCATCAACTGAATGTCACTTGATGAAAGACCATTATAATTAAGATACAAGAGAAAATATTTTGAATACATTAGTAAATAGAACAAGTAGTAGTTGAGAACTTTGAATATTACAGAATTTTGGCAAATGAGGCTAAGTCATATAGTTTTAGACCCCTAACCCATAACCCGTCTAGTTGGGGATGATCAGATACTTGATCTTACAATGCAACCTTATCTAGTTTGTGAATCTTATATTCAAAGGAAGATTAACTAGTACATAGTAATGTATATGGTCCAATGAATCAACTGCTATAGATAGATTTCCCTACTTTGTTGTCTTTATCGATGAATGTAATGATTCAAATGTGTGTTTGTTGATACATAAGTCGAAAACTTTTAAAAATTTTAAAGGATTTCAACTTGAGGTAAAGAAATCAACTGCTATATGTATTAAATGTCTTTGATAAGATCAAAGCAATGAATACATGAGCAATGAATTCGAGAATTATTTAGAGGCGAATGAGATTTTCACTCACTATAGCTCTCCAAATACTTCTTAACACAATGGTATTTCAGAGATGAGGTATCAGAATTTATTAGATATGGTCTGATCGATAATGAGTTACATCGATATTTTAAAATATCTACGGGGTTATACTAAAAAAACTACTGGTCACTTGTTAAACAAAGTTTCACTAAAAGCCATTCTTACTACTCTGAATGAGATATGGAGTAGTAGAAAACTGATTCTTTAGTATGTTAAGACTTGAGGCTATTTTGTTTATGTAAAAGTTACTCAACATAATAAACTTGCATCTAAGGGGTATAATATCAATTCAATAGATCCCTAAACTTTAAGGGATATCAGTTCTATGATCTAAAAGGAATGAAACGTTCATTTCTTGTAATACCACTTTCTTATAGAAATAGTTTCTTATAGGTTGTGGGGATTGCAGAACTATTAAACTTAGTAAAGTCAATCTAAGAATTAGTGAAGTCAATTCCTATTGGTTGTAAATAAGTTTACAAGCAGAAGCATGAGCCCTATTGGAGGTAGAGACATTCAAAGCTAGACAAGTGATAAAAGGTTACATTTAGCAATTTGAGGTCAATTATGAGGAAATATTTTAAGTAATAACTAAGCTAATGTCAATTCAAATTTGATTGGTTATTGCAACATATTTTTATTCTTAAGACCTGATAGATGGATGTAAATACACCGTTCTGAAATAGATATCTTGAGTAAGAGATATATATAACACAACTTGAAAGTTTTACATCCAACTAGACTTTTGAGTATACAAACTAAAGAAGTCTATTTGTGTACTTAAGCAGGCATCTCAAAACTGAAATTTTTGTTTTAATGAAGCAATCGGAGAGTTTATTTTTTTCAAGAATGAAGAGAAAATGTATGCATTCAAAAAAGGCAATGAAAGCACGATTATCTTTTAGATTCTCTATGTAAATGATATACTCATTATCAAAAACGATATTGGTATTTAATAGTCAGACAAGAATTATTTGAGGAAAAATTTCTCCATTAAGAATTTGGGAGAGACTTCATATAAATTAGGTATAAATCTTTATAAAGTTAGAGGTAGAAGGCTGATAGGATTCTCCCAATCTTTGTACATAGAAAATGTTTTTGAAATGTATAACTTTAACAACTATTAGATGGTTAATGTACATTTCAAAAATCGTATTCATCTTTTTAGGAAAATGTCTTTTTAGACAAAAGGTGAAAAGGTTAGAGTATCTGACATATAATATGCATCAGTTAAAGGTAGCTTGATGTACGCCATATTATGTCTGAAATCTGATATCAGTATTAAGAGTCAATATTTGTCTGATACAAGTAATGACTATTGGATGGTTATGAAACATATCTTAAAATATCTTATAAATACGAAGGATAAATTTCTGATATATAGATAATGTAACTTACAAGTGAGAAGATACATCAATTAAAACTTTATGTCTGATTTAGATGGTAGAAAGTTTATATTCGAATATGTGTTCTTCTCGGTGGTGCCGTAGTCAATTAGTAGTATGTTAAGTAAGTATCACATGATTCTACCTTGGAAGAAGAATACTTTGCGCCTTCAGAAGCTGTAAAGGAAGCTATGTGGATACGCAAGATAGTCAATGAATTCGGAATAGTTTCAAGTTCAGTGGATTCTATCCCATTAGATTACAACAAATAACGAAGTAATTGCTTAAACGTAGTAGCCAAGAATACATCAGAAGTCAATCATGTAGAGATCAATACCATATAATTAAAGAAATCTTAGACGAAAGATATGTGTAATATCTAGAGTAAATCCTATAGGTAATGCAGAGAAATGATAGGTATTAGATATCATCGTATATAACACTAGAGTAGGTAAAAATTGTTGGAGATAATGCTTATGTACCATTCCAATAAACAATAATTATTTCAATAATAATTATTAATACATAATTATATGGTAATAAACTTGTAATTTTTCAGATACTGTAGATTTAAAAGAATTTAAATCATGGCTAAAAGTTAGCATTTCTAGGAGTTAGAGCCTCGTCTAAATTAGGGTAAAGACCTGAAAATATACTAGTAATGAAAAAGTTGTAAAGAGTTGCAAATTATGTTAAAAAATGTCATTATGTAGAATGTTTTCAAAAATATTGCTTCTAATCCATGGTTGCCGACACGGTTCAATTAGTACTCCTTTCGAATCAATGTGTGCCTATATCTAGATTGTCTAGATAGTTAGTCTTAGCAAACTATGAGTTTAGAAAAAGCTCGTATAGGCGTACAAGAATTCAGTAAGGAGTGAGTACTGAATAGACTTGCAAGAACCTCCAATAGACATCTCATAGCCTCATTAATTGAGGGTCTTCTCGAGTTGAGTAGTATTTGTGGTCCCTTGACCTGTGCCTACTGTGGGCTTATAAATAATCCACCATGTTTTGATTTTACGCATATTAGAGACCTTTCATGGTCTAACCTGTGGGTGTTGTTGGATTTGATCCGATGCTCATGGAGTCTAATGTACGTAGATATGAGATCCGTCAACTTATATAGATGAGTTGTATATTTTGATGCTCCGAGAATTGTATTTCAAGAAATCTTTATGCCAAAAGTAGAAACCTTAAAAAATGTTTTTCATAAGATTAAATAATATCGCAAAAGAGTATGCGGATATTATTTATTAAAAATATAAAATTGGAGATAAGTTCACGGTTAAGTGTATAAAGATTTAATTGTGATGATCTGTGTCTCTGCTCTTCTAGGATATAGGTGATGGAGCGATTATATGTATATGGTTAACCTAAGCTTATATGGTTCAACGCTCCATTTTGTAATATCCATAATGTGTATATGAAGCATCGGTCATTAAATTGTAGAAGAGTTCCGTAAGACAAATGAGTATGAATCGATAAAGTCTTACAATATGAAGTATACTCATTTAGTACTGAAGTAGCGATTCAAGTCGAATGGTACATAATTTAGGAGAATTTTTGAAAGCAAAATTTGATCTAGGATCTCTTAGGAAATATGTGTCAAGTTTTAAGTGTTAAATCAATTATTTATTAGTTAAATAAGTTAACTAATGAAAAAAAAAATGACACGACATAATGGCTTCATGCATGAGTAACACATGTCATATACATAGATTAAATAGGCAACAAGTAGCAAGTGAGGAAAGACATTTGTCTTCATACATAGGATGCATGAAAGACAAGTGTCAAGCTTCTATTAACCAAGTGTAAGAAACTTTGCAATTGTTGCAAATAGGTCCTCATTTTTAGCAATATATAAACTAAACTTTGAAAATATTTCATTAAGGTCTCTATTTCCATTCTTACTAAATGAAAGACAAGTACAAAGATTTGAACTATGATCAATCCAAAATTATTGTTGGAAATTTAAACAAATGCTACCATTATAAATTCGTAATCCTATCGGGCGTTGTGGAGTAGAATTGATAAATGAGATCACTTTGGGTGAGCTCTGGAAACTCTAATCTTCACCGAATCATCTTCAAGGATATGTTTTTGTTATACATATTGTATTTGATACAATTTCTGCTATGTATATATTGACTAAAGTGTGTAATTTCGTTGCTTAATTATGTGTTTAGACATACATTGGATATTTAATTAATACGTCTCACATGCATGCACTTAAATAACAACACTAACATCTATGCATGTAATCATGAAGAAGACGATCAGGCATCTGCTACCAACAATTGGTATCAGAGCCGTCTTATTTCATAATACATGTATAATTTATTTTTTATGTATAGCTGTAATTGTTTATTGTGGCACCAATTGTATATTTAATTTATATTTATTATTTTTATTATTTATATGATGAATGGTTATGTTCATAATAATCATGGATAGATATTTGCTTGTAATTTTTTTAGGAATTGTAACAAGAAAGGGTAATGGAATAATATCACAATTTCATCTTTTAGTTAATTCTTGGTATTTTTTTAGATTTTTTGTAAGCCAATTAATTTGTATAGGTTTTAATTTGTAAATTTGTAAATCTAGAATCAAATAGTGTTTTCTTTTTTTATTTATTTTTATTATAATTGAAAAAAGGAAAAGAATTAAAAAAATTTGTCGAATGAAATTTTCAGTGAAAAAAGTGACAATTGCCGCAGGCTTGAGTTGTTGCACACGTTAGCACTTGTTCATGACAATAGTGTGCATGATCGCTGGCCAACAAGCAACAAGCAATTAGTTTGGCACCTGTAACGTCGAATGGCCAAGGATGATAAAGTGGTTTACACGGCATTGCTCTTTGCATTTGGTTGATGATTCAATCAAAGGCTGGTATGCTTGTGGATATGACGATAAAGGCTAAGGGAGGGAGGGGGTTAGGAATGACAACTAAGGTTGTCTAAAGTCGGCGATAGGCTTCCGCAGCAGTGGACGGCATTTTAGGGTGGTGGCCATTGTTGGGCAGTTTGGTAAGCGGTGGTGAGAATGAGTGATAAGGATTTATTTAATCTAATATTTTAATCTTCTAAACTTAATATTTGTTTGTAAAAATTAAGATTATTTGACTTTTGATGTATTTTATTATTATTTTTGTAGGTTTGGAGTCAATAGAGTAAATACGGTCGAAACTCTAATGAAAATAAGTCAAAAATATCAATTTGCTACAGTATCTGATACAATGATTTTGCTATAGTAATATGCTACAATGATCTGCCAAAAACCCTAATTGGGGTAGGAGAAGAAAAGAAGTAAAAACTTAGAGAAAGAATTCACAACATAAAATCAAATATCAAAGCCAAAGATTGAAGAATTAAGATCAAGATTCAAGTTTCAAGTCAAGATTGAGGGAGAAGCACATCAAGGAGTCACTTTGATTAGTTTTTCTTCTCTTTCTTTATCATTATGTTCTTATTCTTATTGATTTTTATGAATTGGTTTGATACTTTTGGTTTTGTAATGGGTCAAATTGTTCATCTAAGGTTAAACTATGTGAACCTAATATGGATTTGAATTGTGTTAATTTTTAGTTTATAAACTGATGCATTTAATTGATTCATTCTATCTTGTGTTTAATACTTTCATTATACCTGATCAATATTATGAATGGTTGAGGAACTATGATGAACTCGACGAATGGATTCATATGTTTAGCCTAAGATAGTTTGATATATGATCATATGGTAACAATTATGAGTTCCATCTAGGATAGACATATATCTAGGTGGCATGTATGGTATAATTTAGACTTGATCTTAATGAATTACATTCTAATTTGATTATTGATGAACACTTGAAAGTATATATTTAATAAGAGTTTTATATCATTGTTTTGTATTACTAGTGTCTTTAACCCCCTTAACTCAAGTATGTTTACAATATTGTACTTAATTAGCTTTTAACTGTTTTGTGGTAGGTTCGATAAAATGGGCACAACGTTTTACCTAAGGATTTAATTGGACTGATTCTTGATATTTTGAAGATCTGACTCAATGGACTAACATATTGTATTTCACAAAGCATTTGAAATTCGAGCGTTTAGAGGGTGAAAATAGCCTAAAACAGAACTGATCTACAGTACAGACCCAATTCGAATAGTCATCAATATTTGGTCTATAATTATAGCAATACGTATCTAATACGTATGAGACGACTTAATTTGGAAAGATAAGAGACTTATCTAAAACTTTGATGTTTTGAGTAACAGTTAATTTGGATCACATCAATTGTAAATTGGATAATCAAGTAGATACCTTAATGATAATCAATGTAAATTATTTACCACTGTTTTTGACTTTTATTATCTAAGTGGTTCCCTCTTTATTTGTCTTGATTTATCCATATTTTTTTATAAATAAATATCATATTTATACCCAAAGAATGTAATTAGAGACCTAGATTTTAGTTTAAAATACTTATCTTTTATATTATCTCTTTGTAATATTATTTTTCTTGTTTAATACTGTAAAGTCATATTATCTCTTCTTTCATTTCTTTTATTTTTCTTTAGTTTTATTATATCTAAGTAACTTTCTTTATGCTAAGGTGAAATGGTAAAACTCTTGTCAAGATAATAAAATATATTTAACTTTTATTCATAAATTTAATGCTTCATTCTTAAGTTATGTAAATTTATATATGATGTATTTTTTTTGTTTGTAATATTAATACATTTTCTTCTAAAGTGGGGCCTCTTAATTTATTATAGACAATTTTTATACTTTGTATAATAAATTCTTGAAACCATTTACAAAATTTGGCGTATATATTATTTCTTATAAAGTGAGAGTCTTGATTTATTATAGGCAAATATAAAGATTGGCATAATAAATATTCGAACCCATTTATAAGATTTTGTGTATAATAATTGAAAGAAATAAATACTAGTTAATATATAAATAGTGATGAAAGATTATATTCTTGTGTATTCCAGTGAGGATCTAATACCTATCAGGTACATAGATTCAGATTTCTAAGTAGATAAAGAAACCTAGAAACCTATCTCATGATATGTGTTTACTTTAGGTGGTGGGGCTATAAATTAAAGGATTGCAAAACATTTATGTATTGCATACTCCACAATGGAAGCTGAATATGTAGCTGTATTTGAAACTACAAAAGAGGTTGTATAGCTTTGAAAGCTCCTCATAAAGTTTAAGGTGGTACTTAGTTCTTAGATACCTATTGTTATTTATTGTGACAATAGTAGGGAAGTAGCACAGTTTAAGGAATTGAGATACCACTAGAGAACAAAATGTATTAAGAGAAAATAACATTTGGTAATGAAGTTTTGTGCAAAATTGTGAGGTCATAGTATCCAAGATTGTCTAATCAAATAATCAAGTGGATCCATTCAACAAAGTCATTACCAACAAAAATTTTTGAAATTCATATGAATGATATGGGGGTTTAATAGATACTCGACATTTTTTAAAGCAAGTGAGAGATTGTTAGATATGTAATATTATTTTATGCCTTTAAAACATATGTAATAATATTTTATTTGATTAACAAATTTATTCAAGATATAATTAAGCATACATTGATGAGCCATATATATATAACATGTGATCTACATATTAAGTATATGATACTAATACAGAAGATATAAATCACAAGTTTTTTATAAAATAAATCTAGTTAACAACCATTAATTAATAAGGCATTTCATTATATAAGGAAGTAGTTTTTTTTTACTTTTTATTGTGTATGATTTACCTTAATCATTAAGGTAGAGACTTCAAGTAGAAAAAATAATGTATATGTTACATTGAAAGGGACTACTGTAAATTTTGATTAGGTTAACTAAATGACATTGATCTTAATTCATAAAAGCTTTAATGAGCTTGATTAATCTTAACCTAATCAAATAATGAACTTACATTCAAGCTTTATATATTTTGAGTTATCATAGAGTGATATCCATATAAACGATAAATTCTCAATATCTTGGAGATATAATTTCAAGAGTCGCAGGAATATATTTTTGCAAGATGAAATCTAATAAATAATGTCCACTTAAGTTGTTTGCATTATTTGATCATTTGAATATGTATTCAATTAATTATTTTTTGAATAATATTATTTTTTTTGTAAATTTATTTACAAATATGGACATATTAAACATAATTATTAGAGTATTCAATAATTTAAGGGCAAATCAGTAATTAAAGAAGCAAGATATTTTTTTTCATGTAATTAGCACAATTTAATAAATAAAAAATTAATTAAACGAGCTTTTACTTAATAACATGGGTTACTAGAGTGTAACCCTGATTTTTAATGGAATAGTTTGGGATTAACTTAAAATAATTTGTAGGTTATGAGGCGACTAAGACCGAGCCTTTTAAATTAGAACTAAGCACATAGATCTTGTAGTCCCTCTACTAGATTAAATCTTAATAAACTATAAATTTTTAATCTTAATCTAATTATAAATACCCAATAAATATTCCTATATATATATATATCTTGGAGGTAGGAAATGGTAAATAGTAACAATAACAACTATAACCAGAATAATTCTTTTTATTTATTCTTTTGTGAAAAAAGAATTTAGTTACTGCTCTTCTCTCAAATTTGAGTATTAGTGAATTTAAAGATTAAGGAAAGATCTACGTGTCCACACACATGAGTTTGAAGATTGAGAATAGTATGAAAGATTGCGACCTATCAATCAAGATTTACCAAAGTGAGAAATTGAGATAATCTTCTACACCTATACATGTAATTACGAACAAGATGATCTATCATCCGCTGAATTTATATTCTTCGTTTATATTGTTAAACAGAAAAGTTTTTTCCTACCAACACTTATATGCAAAATAGTATTAGTTGAATTACTGATGAAAATTTTCAGTTTGTTAAACATGAAATTCCATAGGAGATCCTTATACAAATCACTTTTTTATGTACTTCAAATATATAAAATCTCTTTAAAAAATATATAAAATTTCTTTATGAAATAAGGATGATAAGTTGATCTACAGATGCTCAATCATATAACTGTGGTAATTAATTAAGAAAGAGACTTATCAAAAGTAAAATAAAATAATTATAATTTGTTTATAATTGAGTTGAGTTAGAAAAAAATATCTGGTATATGTAAAAGGATCAAAAAAGACCATCTAATAAACTCATGTCAATGGCTTAATGTTTTCTTTCTTTATTATTATTATTATTATATATTGACTGTGAACTTCAGTTCACGATTTGAACTTTGAGTCCTTAATCAAGAAATTAATTTAAACCACTAGTAGAAATGGTTGTTTGGCCCATGATTGAATTGTTGTTGTTGTTTTTGAACTCTCCTAATGACATAACCTTAATTATTGTAATCACAAGAATGGTTAAGTCTGATTCAGTGGTTGTTTTCACCAATGATCCTTTAATGCTTAAGTTAAAATTTTGAAAAAAAAAAAATAAAGAGAATAGCTCTTGAGTCATGTGTATAAGACGAATTCACTTACTTATCCCCGTGCTCAAATAATGACTCTGCATTATATAGGTTCTTTCAGCGGTTAGTTCACATTATGGATTTCTCTTTGTTCAAAGGTCATGCATATAATTGATGTGTGCGATAATAGCTAAGTGCAAGTGCATGCTATCGTATAAAGTAATATAGGATTTAAGTTAAGTTATCATTTCCACATGGACTACATAATCTGTTTCTTTCAATCACTTACTTAAATTAATCCTACTTTAACTTTTATCTAGAAAAATTAAAATAAGAATTAAATTTCTTAACCTAATTCTATCAAATTAAACTAAACCTAATATCAGTCAAAAGCAAGCAAAAGGTTGAATTCACCAATTAAGAATAATTTAGAATTTTGACTTATCCCTTAATATTTCATTGGACTCATTAACCTTTAAGTTAATCCCTTAATACAAATTGTTTAGCTAAACTCTAAACTCATCTCAAGCCTTTGTTGATGGTTGAGTGACTATATTACGCATTTTAACAATTGCCTACATTTCTATGGTAATTGGAATAGAATGTAATTCATTAACAATAGGTTTAAATCATAACATGCATGCCATCTAGGTTTATATCTATATATCCTACTTGAAACTTATAGTTGTTACCCTATGATCATCCATCAAACTATCTTAGGCTAAACATATAAATCTTTTTGTCAAGTTTATCATGATTTTTTAATTATTCAAAATATTGATTAGGTATCATGAAAGCATTAAATATAAGATAGAATGAATTAATTATATGTATTAAGTTCATAAACTAAGAGTTAACAAAATTCAACTACATACTACGTTCAATAGTCTAACCCTAAACCAAAGAAGTTTAGCTCCTCACTAAACTAGGAGAATCAAAGCAATCAAACAAAGACACCATAATCAATAACATATTTATAAGAACAAAGAAGAAAAACTAATCAAGAACACCGCCTTGAGTTGCTTCTTTCTTTTCCTTGACTTGAAACTTTAATCTTGAATTCTTGGCTTTGATATCTTATTTTGTGTTGTAAATTATTTTCCTAAGTTTTGCCTCTGATAAACTCTATGTTTTGGCCCATAAAATAGTGCTTTTATAGGTCTTAGAAATCCTAAGGTCAAGGGCCTTTAAATCCAAGTAAAAATAACACTATTAAAGAGGTTTTCTAGTTGTTACATGAGCGCCATAGCGTTAGGGGCTGAGCGTCGCGACCCTCAGACTCGAAAACTGCAGATTTGAGGAATATGACGAGTTACTGGTGCTGAGCATCATGGCACTTAGATTTTTGCCAGGGACGCCTTGGTGTCCACCCTTGGGTGCCGTGCCACTCAAGCTTGCATATGGGGATCTTCGTGTTTTCACTATATCCTCACCGTTTCTTAACCATTTCACCTCTAGTTTATCCCGAATCTTCACATTTTTCTTTGTACACCTATTTATGATAAAGAGAACACAAATACATACTCAAATATTCATAGTTTAGAGCAAAACCTAAGTCTGGAGAGATAAATATAATAATACATTTAAGCCTATATCAAATACTCCAAATTTAAGACTTTGCTCGTCCTCGAGTAAAATTAAAACAACAATCACAATTTATTATTGACTCTATAAAAATTCAAAACTAAAACAAGGTTGGTTGACCAAATGATAATATTCATTGTCTCAAAGGTTATTAAATGGTACAAGTCTTTTTAGAACTCAATAAACAACCTTCAATAACTCTTCAAACTATTCATCAAGTCATTCATTCTCTCTATAAATGATCACTTTTGTGTATGTACGCAATAAACTAGTAATTTAGTCAAATAAAACTTAGATTTACTTAATAACTTAAGAAAGTACATGAAAATAATGTCTCGGCATTTTTAAATTTATAACACTATCATAAGCTTATTTTTTATACTACTTTCTACTAATGTAGAAATACACATGTTTAAGGATCTATTTATGACTTTAATTAGCTTGTAACATAAGGCTAGGTCAAGGTAGGATATAAAAATATAAATATAAAGTTCAAATCACACCTGAACACTTGGATTTTACTTAAAAACCTCTTGATTCCTTTTCTCTTTGATTTATCTCATCCCCCAGACATATGATATTTTTACCTTTCTTTTAGTCACTTTTTTTTTTGCAAATAATTTCTTTTTTTTCTTAAGCTGAGGGTATTGTACTTTAAAAACTTTGTTTTTTAAATATACCCTCAAACTTAGCTTGATATGTACTATAAAGGCTTATTGTTTTCTACTTCAGTACTATTTTCTCACACATTTATAACCTTTTTTCTTTTAAGAATAATTTTATATAAACTCAAGATATATGGTGTTACGGGTAATTTAAGGATAAATAAGCTTAAAGTCTTTAGGCTTATAGTGTGGTTAAACAAAAAAAAAATGGGTATTTAAGCTCAAAAGGGGTAATTAGAGATAAATATACATCTAGGATTGGCTCGAAAAGACTCAATCGGTCCAAAGATAGCCCAATACTATTTTTCTATTTATGTGTTTTCTTGAATTTTGCCTCAAGTAGTAATTAAGCAATTTCTAAAGTGTTGATCTTCAAGATTATGGTGTACTACTTAAGCAAAGGTATTTCTAAGCAAAAAATTCAACTAATACAAGTTTATCTCAATGTGCTCAAGAATAAGTTATCAAGCATAAGGTCAAAACCAGTTCAAGTTTTATGATATAAGAATTATCTCAAGCATTTATTGTTTTCTAAGGGCATGTGAAAATAAATTCAGCCAATATTTTCTTTTATATCGTGGATTAATGATCATCATTTCAACCAAAAACTAACATTTGAAAAAAAAATATATTAACCCACAAGACAACCAATTAAATCATATAGTAAAAATAAACATAGGTTATAAGTTTTCCACCTCTAAACTTAAATTAAAAGTTGTCTCTGATGTCAAAAAAATAAAGAATTGAGTGTAAGATACTTCCCTGTTAAATGAAGTGTAAGCAATGCATCATTGTTGTCTCTTTTAGATGTGACTATAATTTTCTTTACGTCCCAATGCTTGCAAATACTTGTGCAGCTTCTTTGAATGCTCGACTTATTGTTTCATTCCTATAAGAAAAGAAAATAAAGTAACTAAAACTGAAACTAAAGGAAATCTAAAATAACAATTACATGGGTTACCTCTTAAGAAGTGATTGATTTAATGTCGTCAACTTGACGGGGTTCTTTCTACTCTTATGGTGGATTAAAGTTGATGGTAGAAGCATCCTTGTATGTGATCTTGTTAGCTCTCCTCTCTTTCGGCTTCCATATCTTTGCAATAATGTTTTAGGAAATACCTTTCACCTCATTCCCCTTATGTTTTTCTGGAAAGACTTTAATCTTAGACTAGGAAGTGGTTCTCTTGTGCCTTTCTCTATAATCCTTTCTTCAAGGCGCTACTCCTTCTTCTTCTTTATTTTTCTCCTATGCTTCAATGCCTTCTTTCAAATATAAGGATCTAACGTCTCTATTTCTTTGAGTTGCTTGGCATTTAGGTGTACCACATTAATACTGCAATAGTTTCATTCTTAAATAGTAACTTGATCTCATTGAAGACTTTAAAAGTGATAGTGTCCTCTTGTACTCTCATAGTCAAATTCTTTTTTTGTAATCTATAATTGTTCATCCTATGGCTAAGAATGGTCTTCCAATGATGATGGGGATTGCCTTGTCTTCTTTCATGTCTAGAATGATGAAATTAGTAAAGAAGAAGAACTTGTCTACCTTGACTAGCATATTCTCTATGATTCTCTTCTGGTAGGCAAGAGCTCAATCAATAAGTATGAGTGTAACATTAATAGGCTTTACTTCTCTCAAACCCAACTTCTTGTAGACAGAAAGGATGAGATTAATAGTAGCTCCTGGATCACATAGAGCTTTTCCAAGGTCATTATTGCCAATGGAACACGGGATAGTAAAGCTCTTAGGATCTTTAAGCTTAAGAGGTAGCTTCTTTTGAAGGATGGCGCTACACTCCTCTATCATTACTACGGTCTCATAATCTTCTACTCTTGTCTTCTTTGAAATAATGCTCTTCAGGTACTTGACGTAACTAGGAATCTGTCCATGCGCATTTGCAAAAGAAAGGCTAATATAAAACTTATTAAAAATTTGAAGAAATTTAGAAAAATGCTTATCTAGTTTCTTCTTTTACAGCCTCTAAAAGAATAGTGAAGGTGGAGTGCTTAACTGCATAGGCTAGCTCTGTATATTGTGACAGGTATTTTTTTATTGAATTTGTACTTTTCTGTACTTCAATACCAGTTTCTGCACTTTTCATTGTTGAACTTTCTTTATTTTCTGTCATTTTTGCATTTTTTTCTAAATTGGCATGCTGTTGATTTTCTGTTTTAGCATATGGTTTACGCTTCTGTGGCCTTTGAGAAAAAGGTATAGGTGGTCTATAAGATTACACTTCATCTTGCTATATCATCTTCTCCTTCTCCTTCTCCTTCTCTTTCATGCTTTGATAGTGGTGGTTTAGATATATTATCTTGTAGGATCTTACCACTTCTCAAGTTCACAGCATGGCATTACTCTATATTTCCTCTTGAATTTACTTCAGTGTTGCTTGGTAGAGCTTTTTGAGGTTGCTTATTAATTACAGTAGTAAATTGTCCTATTTGAACCCCCAAATTGTTCAAGGTTTCTAAATGATTTTGCATGATGGAGCCATTTGACTTCATATAAGGCATGAACATGTATTCCAATAACTACTTCAATGTATCAATCTTTTTAGATAATATATTAATTTACATTGCCAATGCATTGAATATGTTAATCTCATGCATTCCAATGATTCTCTTGGGTGTAACCATCTCTGTTGGCCATTGGTAACTATTAGATGCCATCTCCTATAGTAAATTATAAGCCTCATCCATAGATTATTCATCAAAACTTCTTTAGCAGTGACATCTACAATGGTCCTTAAATGGCCAACTAATCAATTATAGAACATTTGGACTAATAGCCATTTAAGGACTTCATGGTGAGGACACTTCCTCAATATTTCATTGAATGCTTCTATGCCTCATACATTGACTCGCTATTAATTTAACTACATGAGGTGATGTCGTTCCTCATCTTACTGTCTTTGCTAGTGAGAAGAACTTGGCTAAAAATTTCTATACTAGATCATCCTACATCAATATGGATCCTAATGGCAATTATATCAACCAACTCTTAGCTTTGTTCTTTAAGGAGAAAAAGAACAATTGAAGTCGGATGGTATCCTCTGAGACTTCGTTGTATTTGAAAGTCTCACAAATCTCTAAGAAATTCAAGATATGAGCTTCACTGAATTATACAGACTCTTTTAGCATCTGAATCATACTCAGTTTGATCTCAAAATTATTAACGTTGATGGTTGGTTGCTGAATACTAGATTGAACACCATCTGAAGTAAAGACTGCATACTCTTTTCAGAGCTCTCTGTGGTACTAAAGGCTCAAACACTAGGTTTTTGATGTGATCATCGTTCTCCTCAATGTTTAAAGATCATTAGCGTTCACATCGAAGTATATACAATGTTCTTTCAATCTTAGGATCAAAAGAATTCAAGTCAGCACTTTTCGCTCTTTGCATGAACTTATAAAGAAAAATTAAAAAACAACAAAGTAAAAGGAAGAAAATAAATTTGTATTAAAAGTAAGGTAGATTGGTATTAGTATTCAGCTTAAGAATAAAAAAAATTAATCACTGGCAACGATGCTAAAAACTTTATGTGTATGATAATAGCTAAGTACAAATGCGCACTATCGTATCAAGTATTATAGGATTTAAGTCCAAGTTATTGTTCTTACAAGGACCATGTAATCTATCTCTTTCAATCAATTAATAAAATTAATCCTACATTAAATTTTATCCAAAAAAATTAAAATAAGAATTGAATCTATTAACCTAATTCTATCAAATTAGACTAAACTTAATATTAACCAAAGCAAGCACAAGGTTGAATTCACCAATTAAGAACAATCTAGGGTTTCTACTTATCCCCTAATATTTCATTGAACTCATTAGCCTCTTTTATACAAATTGTTTAGCTAGACTCTAATCTCACCTCAAGTCTCTGTTGATGGTCGAGTGATTATATTACACATTCTAATAGTTACCTATATGTCTATGATAATCAGAATAGAATGTAATTCATTCAGAATGGGTTTAAATCATACCATACATGTCATATAGGTATATGTTTATCCTACATGGAACTCATAGTTATTACCCTATGACCATGCATTAAACTATCATGGGCAAAACCCATGAATCCTTCTGTCGAGTTCATCATGATTCATCAATCATTCAAGATATTAATCAAGTATTATAAGAGCATTAAACATAAGATAGAATGAATTAATTATATGTATTAAGTTTATAAACTAAGAATTAACCAAATTCAACTACATATTAAGTTCAATAGTCTTACCCTAGACTATAAGAGTTTAGCTCATCACTAAACAAATAGTATCAAAGCAATCGAACAAATACATCATAATCAAAAGTATATTGATAAGAACAGAGAAGAAAAACTAATAAAGAAAACACCTTGAGTTGCTTCTCTCTCTTTTTTGACTTGAATCTTGAACTTGAATCTTGAATTTTTGTCTTTGATATCTTATTCTGTGTTGTGAAATATTTTTCTAAGTCTTGCCTCTGATAAAGTTTGTATTTTGGCTTAGAAAAAAGTGCTTTTATAGGTCTTAAAAACCTTAAGGTTGAGGATCTTCAAATGTAATTCGAAATAGGACTTTTGCGAAGGTGTTTTAGTTGTTGCACGAGCGTCATAGCTCTAGGGGCTGGAAACTGCAGATTAGAGGAACAAGACTAGATGCTGTAGTGTTTAGGACACCGTGGTCCCCAAACCTGCACATGGGATCTTCGTGTTTTTACCATTTTTTTAATAGTAAGGCTTCAATTCGTGCTTGGTGGTGGCATTAGAAGAAAACTGAAGCAAAGGTACTGACCACCCTCTTTCTTTTAAGGTCTCCAGGAGGACCAATCTACCCAGTCCTCTTTGTTATTTAGGAGAGGTTCCCTTCACCTCTCGTGAAGAGCATTGCGAAAACCATCCTAAGGTCTCTAGCCGCTCCCCTCAACTCTTTGACAAGGCAAATCTTTTTTCTGCTATCCTTTCCTTGCTCGGCTATTCCTTTAGAAAAACATTGAGGGGCTCAAGCTGACAACAAAAAATTTGAAAAATGAAAAATTTTGACTAAGTAAAATGAGTTACTTCTTTTTTTTTTTTGCTCTTATCTAGTTGTACTTTTTTAGCAACCTTACCAATCAACCCCAGTTCTAGAAACTTTTCTTAATCAAAAGATCACAGATTAGGCCTATGTGCTTTAATGCATGGTAAACCCTATCTTGATATTTCTAGTCAAATTTTGGTTGGATAACTAAAAAGCAAGCCCAAAAAAAGTGAAGCACAAAAAAGGTAAAAGGTTTAAAATGGTGCTCAATCTACAAAAAAGAAGAGAAAGATAAAGAATTAGACTTGATTATGAATGAATAAGGATATGAACATGTCCTTAACATTTTTCTAGAATCTTGACTACATTTTCTCTTAGCAAAAAACTAAAAGAGCTTCTATTTTTTTATTACTTGAGGGAAAATTCTTCACCTCACTATTATACGAAGTGAGATAATAGAACCCCTTGTTTATATTTTAGCTTGCCCAAATTTGGTAAAAGCATTGAAGCTCCTAAAAAGTGGACTCAAATTAACTAGATTTTGTCTACATAATGAAGAGCCCAGATAGAATGCTTCAAGAATTTAAGTTTATTTAGTAAAGAGCGAGGTTTAAATGAGCTAACGTCTTAACAAAGTAGGTTGGATAGGCAATCTCAACCTTAGTTTGAAAAAGATGAGGTGTATAAACACTTGATTGATTGAGAATTCACTAGCATACTCCCTAGGCGGTGACACTTTTTGGTATTCGATACTTGACCATAATGGACTTCTAATCCTCTTCGATCACCTTAGATGAGTTATAAAGTGAACAATATAATTTACAAAGGACTTTTGATTCCCTTCAACAAAAGATCGTGTTATTCTTCTTGGTCTTCTTCAAACCCCTAATAGCCTCTTTTCAGTAAAGAGTTTTGATTGAGACTTTCTAAACCTCAAGCTTGTCAGTTACAATTCAGCCAGAATCCTTACTAGCCTTTACCATCTTGATCTCAACATATCCCTTCCCACCAAGCTTTCTAGTTAGAGTCAGAAGGTCGCAATCCTCCTGACCACTCCATGTCTTAACTTTTTAGATTGAGTTACCTCTAGTTTTTGAGCCCTTTCAAAAATAAGTCCTATAAAACTAGTCCAGATCTAGCCTTGTTGGTATTAGATTCTCAACCCGATATGCTTTGGAATCATCAACTCTAGCTCCTATCAAAATATATTTTCTACATCTAAACCTAAAATTGGGCAAGACTAGACAACCCAAGCAAATTAAATTAGCACTTAAACTTTAAAGAATAAAGAACAAAAGAGACAAAATAATAGTGAATCGAACTTATTCGAGAATGAAATTGAAGATTTAAAGCGAATATATGTGTTAAAATCAAATGAACAATCATTAAATGCAAAGCTTCTCCCACTAAAATTGTAACTCTCTCTAGATAAATTTTAAATAAATGTATAAAATTTGAATAGACGAGGCCAATTCAAATTTATAAAGGTCATTGGGGATCTTAATCTTTAAAAAATGAGATCTGACAATCATGATTGACCTTTGTATAAGATGTCTCTTTGCTTAATAGACACATCAGGTCAAGAGTCACCTCAACTATTGGCTAAAATAAGTAATCTGAAATTCGACCATTTTTATAGAAACTGTAACGACTCGACTATTAAGTGACAACCAAAATGGCGTACAACTATCAAAGAGTCATCCTCATTTAATGCTTTAGCAGTAAGTTTAAATTTTAAACTATCAATCCCGAGACCACTTCTCAAATGGATTTACCATTACACATTTTAGACCACATTACAAAATAAAACCCAATTTAGCACTATTCTAAATTCAATAGTACTAACCCTTAGCTTCTTAATTAATGTTGAGCTCAATAATATGCAGGGACTTTTCAAGGACTTTAGTCAAAGAGAGTACTTATGTTTTACCAACATTAAGGATTGCTTATGCCTTATAAACTCTTTAGTTTTGAGGAATGCTTAGTACATTGAGAAGATATGTCACCTAGCCGAAAACATTAATATTTCCAGGCTAAGCAGGGAATACCACCTATGTCCCTCTATAAGATGTAGAGCACGAAGCAATTAATGAATAATTCCATAAATTCTAAACTACATGTTTGACCCTTAAATAAGAAGGGCATCAACAAGTCTATAACATTCCTTTAAATCTCAAAACCATATTTCTTTTCAGTAAATAACAAAAGGTATTCCCACTTTTTAATACTCGAGGATAAATTTTGACCATTATCTAAAGTGAGATAATAGTACCCCTTGTTCAATGCAAGTTTGCTCAAATTTGGTAGAAGTATTAGAGCTTTTGAAAGGTGGATTCAGATTGACTAACTCTTGCTCACATGACAAAAAGCCTAATAGAACTCTTTAAGAATTTAAGCTTATTTAGCAAAAGGCAGGGTTTAGATGGGCTAACATCTTAACAAAACTGTGATTAAATTAGCAATCTTAGTCCTAGTTTAAAGAAGATAAGGTGTATGGACACCTTGTTAGTTGAGGATTTATTAATGAACTTCACATGATTAGTTTGAAGAAGATAAGATGTATGGATACCTTGTCAATTGAGGATTCACTGGTACACTCTCTAGGATAAGGGATCCTTATGGTAACACTCTCTAGTATCGGGTTAGATTTAAGAGGTTATGATCTTCCTGAGCACCATTCCCCCTTCCTTACCTCCTCAGATCAAGCTACTCCTAGTATCTATGCACTTTTGAATATAGGTCCCCAACAACTGATTAAGATATGGCCTTGTTGGTAATAGATTCCTGACCTAATATGCTTTGGAGTCATCAACTCCGCTTCTATTAGGCCATACTTCCTACAACTAAACCTAAAGAGGGCAAGACTAGACTAAACCTAAAGACAACTAAACCGAGCACTCAAACTTTAAGGAATAAAGAACAAAAAAGATAAAATAAATTAAAGCAACAGTGAAGTGAATTTACTGGAGAACGAAATTAAAGATTTAAAGAGAATTTTTATGGTTGAATCAAATGAACAATCATCAAATGAAAGCTTTTCCCACTAAAATTGTTACTTTCTCTCTCTAGATAAAATTTGAATAAATGTAGAGAATATTAATATACGAGGCCTATTCGAATTTATAGAGGTCATTAGGGATCTTAGTCCTTGAAAAATGAGATCTAACAATTAAGATTGACCTGCACGTAAGATGTTTCTTTGCCTAATAGATGCGTCTGCTCAAGAGTTACCTTATCTATTGCTTGAGGAAAATTTACCTAATATTCGGCCACATCTACAAAAATTATATTGACTTGACTGCTAATGATAACCTAAATGGCACACAACTTTCGAAGAGTAATCCCTATTTAATGCTTTAGTGCTAAGCTTGAATTTCAAACTATCATTCTCGAGACCACTCCTCAAATGGATATACCATTACACATTTTAGACCATATTACCGATGAGGACCTAACAGAACATTATTCTAAATTTAATTATACTAGTCCTTATCTTCTCAATTAATTTCAACCTCAATAATATGCTAGGACTCTTCAACGACTCTAGCTAATGAGAGTACTCATATTTTACCAATAACAAATGATTATTGGTGCCTTTGGACTCTTTACTTCTAATGAATGCCTAGTACATTGAGAAGAGATGTTACCTAGCCCAAAACACTAATGTGTCTAGGCTAGGCAGGTGTCACGCCCCAAATATTCTCAAGCAATTACTCGAGTATTTGGCGCGCGACAAGACCACCAAGGGGGTGTCTTAGTCCATTTTTGGTTAAATGGGCTAGAGC
Source organism: Ailanthus altissimus (assembly GCA_946807835.1). Taxonomy (NCBI): domain Eukaryota; kingdom Viridiplantae; phylum Streptophyta; class Magnoliopsida; order Sapindales; family Simaroubaceae; genus Ailanthus; species Ailanthus altissimus. Next base: position 8,681,707 of record OX327691.1, on the reverse strand, counting down.
TTCTAGAAGGCCCATTGGAGTTGGGTTGAGGCCACATTAATGTGGTAGGTGGGAGAATAATCTAGAAAAGGCATATTCCTTTGGATATACTTTTGGTAGTTGGCATCTTTGGAATATGCCTTAGCATATTCTCCTCTTTAGATGTGGACCATTGGATTAGAGTTAATCCTAGCCGTCCATTGTATATAGCTTTAGCTATAAATAGGTGGAGTTCTCATTTGAGAATCCATCCTCCAAATTGTAGAAATACTCTTAGCTTGTAATTGTATAGCTTTGTAATCTCTCTTTAGTAATAAAATACGAGAGCATTCTCTCAAACACTTGGTGTGTTTCTTCTTCATCTCTTTCTTTGGTTAATTGGGGTCTTGTAGGCTGCTTAGCACTAGCAAGTGTCTAAGGTCGCACGGTTTCAAGAAATTGGGTCGTGACACAGGGCACACCACCCACGTCCCTCATAAGATGCAGAGTACGAGGCAATTGATAAATACCTCCCACAAATTCTAGACTAAAAGCTTAAATGTACTATTATATTTATCTCTCTGGACTTAAGTTTTACTATAAATTATGAATATTTAGCTATTTATTTGCATCTTTTATCATAAATAGGTGTACGAAGCAAAATGTGAAGATTTCGGATATACCGGATGCGAAACGGATAAGAACCGGTGAAAAGATTGAGCTCACCTAAAGTATTGCTCTTGAACAAATCTAAGTCTTAATTACAGTAGGATCAAGACGCTAGAATAGTAGCTTATCAATTTGCAGGATTTTTGGTGTTCAAACGTAACTCTTAAGCTTTTAGCTCTCTCACTCTCAGTTTATTTCAAGTCTTGCTTGCAAAAGTCAAAAACCATTTTCTTATTTAAAAAATAAAAAAGCTAAAAATCCTCACCTCACTTTCATTTTGCATAATAATTTATGCATTAATTTTGTTGACTTTAGAAATGGACAAGTGTCCATGAAATAATATGCCACCAAGATAAATTTAATAACTTGTTAATCTCTTATGCAAAGCTTAACTATTAAGCTTCATTAGATAATTCAAAATGGACAATTAAGGAAGCACTAATTTTGTGCCTTACAAAACTTTAACATATTTCAAATTCTAACACTTAGAATTCAACACGTGTCCTTTCCTAAGAGGTACTAAAACTAAATCTTGCTTAGATTCGACACGTGTCCTTTCCCAAGAAGTACTAAAATCGAATCTTGCATATCCAAATTTTTTTTGAATGGAACTCTTCGACCCTAACTATTACCCTAAGGCTCAACGAGTAATTTTCATATTGTGAAACTCTTTAGGTTCACACCCGTTTGTCTTATGGAACCTTTCTATATGTTCGTGAACTTTGCCCTATCTACATATCATAGATATAATAAAAGAAAGATTTGAACCATAAAAGTGATGTTAAAAATATTTATACAGTCCCTCTGTCACTTATATTTCGAAAGAGAAGAGACATAGATCTACACTATCAAATCTCTATTCGCACGACTATGAACTTATCTCTAGATTTATATTTTGATAAACAATATTTGCAAACTCCTTTATAATATTATTTTACCTTACGAAAACTTTTTCTGGGGTAATGCTTTTGGCCAAAATACTTTCTGAAATACAATCTCAAAGTATCAAAATATATCGCTTAACCACATAACCTAATAGATTTTATATCTATGCACACCAAACTCTTGAGCATCAAACCATACTTTCCGACACCTAGAGAATAAACCATAAAAGGTCTCTGACATGTATGAAATCTAAGTATGGTAGATAACTCACAAACCTATTATGGTACTTAGGTTTATAGACCACAAATACTATTTAACTCGAAAACATCATCTATTTACAGCTTTATGAAATGTTTATTAGACATTTTCGTAAGTCTATTTAGTACTTAATCTTAACTGAATACCTACACGCCTATACACGCTTCCACTAAACTTATGATCTATTAAAACTAATTGTCTAAACAATCTAGATATAGACATACACTAATTTATCTAGTTTACTAATTGACCTGTGTTAGTAAACATTGATCAGAAACTATGTTTTGAGAATATACTATATAATAATATTTCTTAACACTATTTGCAACTTCTTGCAATTATGTCATCACAATAAATATTGTTGAGTTTTTGTCCTAATTCAGACAAGGTTCTAAACTCTTAGAAATATTAACTCTTAGTACTAATCTAAACAACTTTAGATTTACAATATCTAAAAAGAAACAAGATTGTTATTGTATATTAAATAATGATTTATAAAAATATGTATTGTACAAATATATATTAATAATATACATATAAAATTGGAATAGCACATGAGCACCATATCCAATAATATGGTCACATAGTCCCTATAATTAAAGAACGGGAGCACGCAGTGAGAGTTAAAGGCGCAGAGGTGGCCTCAAAATATAATGAGCTCAAGGGCTTCTTGAATAACCTCGATAATCTATTTCAGGTATGCTTTATAAATTTAGCCAAAATATTTTATTTTTATCTTATCCATTGTGCTTGATTCTAACCCTTCTTCTTTATATAGGCTTTCAATATCCGTTCTAAGTACAAGGAGGCTATCATAAGTGTGATCCATAATGGGTAAAAATAGCTAAAAGAGGCCGAGGCCAATGTAAATTAACTATGTGAAGTCATAACTGAGGGAAACAAAAAATAAAGAATAGCGCCTTTAAGGCTAAGAACTATGTCATTCGGTATGAGAAAGCAAAGGTGAAGGATAACACAATGGAGAACCGAGTCACCAAGCTGCAAATGGTTAACAAACAGTTAAATGTGGAGGTCACTAAGGCTCAAACAATGGTAAAGATTCTTTATAAGAATCGTGCTGAGCTAACAAAGGAGGCCGAGGATACCTATTCTTTAGCTTACTAAATGACCAATGACCATTGGTTTAATAGGGTTAACCATTGCTTCGATAAGTATTTTGAGCTCTTCAAAGAGCACTAATATAGCTCAACCTTCAATTGTTAGAGGACGAGCTTGCCAAGCAACAATTCATCGAGGAAGGAAATGTTGAGGCCACTCAACTTGGATGCTAAAAGAATGCCTACCATAATGTTGAAGGCTTTAAGTCTATCATCAAGATTGCTAAGGTGGTTGTCATTGACCCAAATTTCTCAGAGTATCCTATTCAATCCTGAACAATCCCATAGTTTTCTTTCTTCTTACCAAGGAAACAGATGCTTCTCTAGTTGATTAAGATGAAACCAAAAATGAGGAGTCATAGCCCTATCAGCTACCAAAAAATGAGGCTATCATAAGTGTTATCCATAATGGGTAAAAATAGCTAAAAGAGGCCGAGGCCAATGTAAATTAACTATGTGAAGTCATGACTGAGGGAAACAAAAAACAAAGAAGAGTGCCTTTAAGGCTAAAAACTATGTCATTCAATATGAGAAAGCCAAGGTGAAGGATAGCACAATAGAGAACTGAGTCACCAAGCTGCAAATGGTTATCAAACAATTAAATGTGGAGGTTACTAAGGCTCAAACAATAGTAAGGATTCTTTATAAGGATTGTATTGAGCTAACAAATGAGGTCGAGGATGCCCATTCCTTAGCTCACTAAATGCCTAATGACCATTGGTTTAATAGGGTCAACCATTGCTTCGATAAGTATTTTGAGCTCTTCAAAGAGCACTAATATAGCTCAACCTCCAATTGTTAGAGGATGAGCTTGCCAAACAACAATTCGTTGAGGAAGAAAATGTTAAGGCCACTCAACTTGGATACTAAAAATATGTCTACCATAATGTTGAAAGCTTTGGGTCTATCATCAAGATTGCTAAGGTAGTTGTCACTGACCCAACTTTCTCGGAGTATCTTATTCAATGCTGAACAATCCCATAGTTTTCTTCCTTCTTACCAAGGCAACAGATACTTCTCTAGTTGATTAAGATGAAACCAAAAAAATGAGGAGTCATAGCCCTATCAGCTACCTAAGATGAAGAACCGCCCCCCTCCCCTATTTCTTTCTGTTATCTTGACCTCCCCCCCCCCCCCCCCCCCCCAATTTCTTTCTGTTATCTTGACTTTTGTGCTTTTTTCTTTTTCTTTTCTAATAGATCAAACCTAATAATAATAATCCTCAAGCCTAAATGTCATTTTTATTTTGTACTTGGTGCTTTTTTGAGTTTGATAGCTGTTAAACACTACTGCTGAAGAGAAATCCTCTTAAAGGATTAACAACGTAAAAGCATAAAAATCAAACATTAAAGGCCTAAACTTAAAGAATGTCTTGTGTATAAATTTTGGCTAAGTATTTGAAAACATTGGATTAGTTTGACTTCTGATGGAAGGTAAAGTCGATCATTGGAATAACTAACTAACCACTGGAAAAAAAGCATTAATAAGATGACTATTTGGCTTAATGTAGGTCTGAACACATAGTAAAATGAATTGACTTCGATAACTGAACACTTTCAATTTAGCTTAAGTGTTCGGTTTATAGTATTGATCCAACCTCATAGAAGAAATGGCTAGACTTAACCAACTGATCACTTTTAAATATGGGTGACAAGTAGAAGCCAAGTCTCCCACCAAGCACAAATGAATTTTGTACAAAATTTGCTAAGTGTTGAGAGTTGTTTTTCCCTATGAACTTGATAATCATTAGACAAACTTGAGGCCTGAACAATTCTTTAAGAATGGTGACCCCAAGGAGTGTGTATATAATTCAATGCAGAGGTTCTCTTTATCATATGAACTTGCACCATTTATAAAATGCATTACTGCATCAGACCTCTAAATTTTGGGATGAGTTATTTATTAGACGTAAAGTTTGGTAATTAATCCTAATCATTACTGATCAGATTATTTACAAGTTTTGAGAGGGGAACATTAGTTGTTCTCAGGGGTTTTATGAGGTAGACAACCCATTCTTATTGTCGATCACCCAATTTTTCCCAAGTTCTAAGGGAATATTGATCGTTTATAAGGATCTTGTATGATCGATAGCCCATCTTTGTCATATCACTCGATGTTTTCAAAGTTCTAAAAGAACCTTGGTTATTCTTGGGGTTCTAATATAGTTTGTAGCCCATCTTTGTCACTGACCACTTGATTTTTCCAACTTCTAAGGAACTTTGGTCGTTTTCAAGGTTTTTATATGGTCGATAGCCCATCTTTATCATTGACCACCTAAATATTTTCAAGTTCCAAGGGAGTCTTAATCTTTCTCAAGGTCACATGAGGTGGAGTTATAAGGCTATGTTTTTTGGACAAGCACTGATTTCCCTTGAAGATAAAAAATGTAACATTGAACATGTTACTAAATTAAAGAAAAATTCTAGAACATTAACTTGGAATGCATTCATTAAATAAACACTAAGTTCCTACGAGGTCACCATTACACCTTTATAGTATTTATAAGCAAAATAAAATTTTAAAGATCCATATTGAAAGAAAATCTAAGGATAATATTGCTTAAAGACCTCAGAATTCTATAATTTCTTGATCACTCGCTCATTTACATGCCTAAGCTCATAAGTTCTAGTCTAATTTTTCTAAGAATCTTAAAAAGACCTTCCCAGTTTGGACAGGGACCCTTTTAACAAGGTTTCTGGTATTCAGCAAGACCTTTCTCAAGATGAGATTGCCCTCCGTAAACTCCTATGGTAGAACCCATTTTTATAGTAGTAAGTGATCCTTTACTAGTAAACTGCTGCTTTGACTTATGCTTATTTCTCTTCTTTGTTCAACAAGGTCTAATTGTCCCTATAGTAGTTTTTTATTATCATTTTATTCAAGATACAAGACCGTTTCACATCCGAAGGTAAGTGAGAATGAGATCTCTTAAGTTGTCATTTTACTAGTGGTCTTTAGGGCCTAAACATCTTATATAAGTCCTCTGTATATTCCCCTTTTCTTTCTATTAATTTCTTCTTTAGCAATTTCTTGATCAATTTGTTCGAAGACTCTATTTTCTTTTTAAATATGGGGTAAGCTAAGGAGGCAAACCAGAATCGTATAGAGAGTCTTTGGTAGAAATTCTTAAAGTTTTTGTTATCAAACTATTTGTTGTGGTCGGTTATAATGGTGTGAGGGACTCTAAATTGGTATATAAGGTTCCTCCACAAAAAATCTTTGACTTTCTCATTGGTGATTTTGGCCAGTGGCTCTAATTCAACCTATTTGGTGAAATAATCAATCGTTACCACTACATACTTAGTCAAAACCTTTCCCCGAAGTAAAATGCCAATCAGTTTGAGCCTCTATTATGCAAACAACCATAAACTTATCATCACTTTCAAGCTCTCAGTTAGGATATATATCATTAGCTTACCTCTGACAAGCATCACACTTCTAGACAAGCGCTTTAGAATTTTGAAGAGTAGTCAACTAATAGTATAATAGTTTGAGGACCTTGTATGCTAGGAATTCAACACCCAAATCAATGTTAAACATGACCTCATAGATCTCCCTCATCACATAGTTAGCTTTTTCGGGCCCAAGGCATCTCAAGTGCAAATAAGAATGACTCGATGATTGATAAGGGCAAATTTGTCATATATTTTCTCATATTTTTATTATTGATATTCTATGATTTTATAAGAATAGATGACTATTTATGTGCTTTATTGTTAATTGTAGGGACTTGAATGAAATTTAAAGAAAGAACGCAAAAGGAGCGAAAATAGGGACTAAAATGCAAAGTTTTCAAATTATGAGTCCAGCGCCCCGACGCCAAAAGTATTGTCACCCCAGCTCTGGAATAGTGATCGAAATAAGAAAAATGACCTGCTTAAGTCGCGTCTAGCGCCCCAGCGCATAAGAGTCACCGCGCCAGCGACGATACATAGCCCCAGCGCTATCAACATACCGCGCCAGCGATGAAGCCGTTTTCATGCAGCGCCCCAGCGCCAAGATACCACCGCTCCAGCGGTAATAGCTTTTTCACGCGTCGCCTCAGCGACAGATGCATAGCGCGCTAGCGGTAGTGCGAGTCCTAGTCCGATGAAAATTGAGATTTTCAAGCTCATATCAATCCCTATATAAAGCCACTCGTTCCCAGCCTTCAAGAATCAATCCAAGACGACCCAAGAACACCAAGAATACAGAGCACAAGTCTTGGAGAGCAATAGGAGCTTAATTGAAGCAACTTTAGAGAGAAGTACAAAACTTTCTTCGGCATCAAGAGTTCCTAGGCAGCGCAATTAAGAGCAATTCGACGTCTATATCGGTTTGCTAATAATTGTATCATGATTTATAATTATTTTTACTGCTGTTCTCTTGTAGCCATGAGCTAAACTTGTTTTCTAGGGTTAATATTTGAACTCAATATGTGCACTTAAATTGCCATATCTTTTAGTATTTAATAAACTTAGTCATTTATTATTTAAATTACTTGTGTTTAATGCTTCAATATATCTGGCCAATATATGGTGAATGAGTTGGTAATATTATTGATAAACTTGGAAGAGGAATCATAATATTTAGACCTAGGTAATTTGATGCATGATTGTAGAGTAACATTCAATGTTGCATATGCAAATTTCAATTTAGGATATGAATATACCTAATTGGCATGTATGATCAATAAGACCTAATCTTAATTAATCTTAATTTATTACAAGTACCATAGAAATATAGGTATTTGGTAAATTAAGGTATACTTGCATGACCTTGGAAGAGGCTTGTGAATACATTAGTGTCTTGATCAATAATAAAGACTAAGTGAGTTAAATATTAGAGGATTAATCATTAGAAACATATTGAGAGATAATATTAATCCTAGGTTTTCTCTACATTGCTATCTTCTTATTCTCTTTGCATTGTGTTTTTACTTTTATATTTTCTACATTCATTCTTAGGTTTTTATTTATCTGAATAATTATTAGGAAGATATAATTTTAATAATTGGTTAAAAAGAAACAATTATCCCTGTGGGTTCGACATCCGACTTATTTAGTCTCTTTATTACTTGCATACGATAGTGTATACTTGCACTTAATTTTATGATATAGAAATATCGCATCAATGATAAAGAACTTAATTAATCAAGGCGCATTACATCGAGATGTACTTAAGTTGGTGAGCCTCTAACTTGTTCTTGGTACTTCACACTATTTGATATATCTCCTAATCATTTCCATCCAGGTTGGGCCTAATGCGATCTAGAGGATCTCTTCTATTGTCTCCTTAATATATGGCTTTAAGATGAACTTTAGATGCATAAACCAAGGAATCTTAGTGTCCTTGATTGAAGCTAATCATGCTAAGAAATCCACCTGATGATTTTCACTTTAGGCTTCAAAGTCTTATTTAATTTGGTTAACTACCAACTGAGAGTCACTTTGAACAAATGGTTGACTAGCCTCTGATATGTGGCTTTACATTATTCATGCTAAACGACATGACCTTGTAATAGTATATCCCCTAATGAATGATGAATAACATCTTCTTCTGATACGACAAACATCATGATCTGGTTATACCCTAAATATATGTCCATAAAGCTAAAGAGAGCATGCCTAACTATGGAATCCATCAGCTGATTTATCTTCTATAAGGATAAGCTATCTTTCAAGCAAGCATTGTTTAAGTCAATGAAGTCCATATACATCCTTCATTTTTCATTGCTTTTCTTCACTGTCATCACATTAGCAAGCCTCTCTAGGTAATGAAATTCTTAGATGCATTCTACTACTAGTAACTTCTCGACCTCTATGGCTATAGTTTCATTCCTTTACTAGTTAAAAAACCTCATCTTTTTCTTTATAGGCTTGAAGTCCAAACTGATCACTAATCTTTGAGAGATCAATGAAGAGTCAATGCTTGGCATGTTTGCATATGACCAAGAAAAGTTTTCTGAGTAGACACTTAGCATTATACACAGATCTTCCTTAAGTTTAGACCACAAATTCGAGCCAATCTTTATCACCTTCTCAGGGGAGACCTCTCTTAACTTGAACATTAGCCAACTCACCAACTAGGTTTTGGGACTTAAGCTTATACTCTTGTCTCGGATCTACTAAGCTAATATAAAAGGCCTTTTTGGCCGAGGTCTCATGATAGCTCTCCATCATCTTCTAATCTTCTTAAATGACCCATACACATTTTCCTACTAGAAACTTCAATTTAAGCTGTATTGGAGTTCTTCACAAATGGCTATCTCATCAGAATCTTTTATGGGAATAGCTACTCGATCACTATAAAACTCACGATCATGGTTTTCACATAAGGTTTATCCTCTATAAATACATGAAGAGTGACAATCCCTAATAGCATTATGCAACTTTCTTTGAAGGCATAAATAGAGTCTATGTCATTTTTAATTTTAAAGCCTTGATGTCGATGTTGTCTAAGGCTTTTCTAAAGATTATGTCCACTGAACTCCTCAAGTCAATGAAAACTTTATTTTTGTTAGCCCTCACCAATTGTAGAGTAATCACCAGTACGTCATTGTATAGGTAGCTGACTCCTCCAACATCTTCCTCAGTGAACATTATAGGAACAACTTACATTTAGGGTTTCTTTGTTGCTGAAATGTTGCATATCACTTGATGTCCTACCAAAGAATATCGAGAGTAGTTCTTTCTTTGGCGGTTGAAGTCCTCACCCAATTTTGCCACCCCCACCCAATTCCTAACAATTTATTGGATCGATTAAACTAGGGTGTATGCATGTGTATTTTGTGTTCATTGTTTAAGAATACGTATCTTATATATATTTACATGCAACAAAAATGATAAAACAAATAATAAACACAAATAATAACATATTAATCATAATAATATAAATAAAGATTTGATAATTCACCAATTGTAACTTTTTCAACAAAGTTACTCGAGTTTGCTCGCAGTGCAACTCGTTGGTAGTTCTAGCAATCAACTAAGTGAGCTTGACTGTCTAGAACAGTAACTTAATATCCAGTACTGGGTTTAACACTTTAAACCCTAAGTAATTTGATTTACCCTTGATCAACACTTAATCAATAAATCAAATACTTGTGTTGTTGTAATTGGTAGCCAATAATAGAGATATGTGAGGATGTTTAATTTCAACACTTGAAATAAATTTCAAGAGATCAAATCTCTTTATTTTCTCTCTTATTTGACTAGCCACCACTTTGATACAAACAACAACTTCATTTCACTTCATTTTGCTTCTCACATTTCACACACACACACACACACACATATATCTAATACATAAAATAATATTACTATATATATAATATTATAATCAAATAATATAATATTATATTATATAATAATATAATATAATATTTTAATTATTTAACTATTAAATAATTAATATGCAAAATTACTATTTTGCCTTTTTATATAGTTACCAAGTATACTCCTAATAGGTCCCACCATACCATACACTTGGATAAATTATACCAATGGCCTACATATATGCCGCATGTCAATATACAATTAGTAAACAATAATTATTAATTAATTAATATACTTAACACTTAAATACGAACATGCACACACTTTATGGTTATGCTGGATATTACTGAACTACAATTCAATCTAGTACGCTACCTTAGTGTAAAACACATGTCTTTTTCTTCCTTTAGTATAACATACTTGGCATTGAAATAATATGCCTTGGACATAATTGGCAAACAGGAAGAATAAAATAAGAAAATAATGAAAAGCTTGGCAGTAAATTTGTTAGAAGAGAACACGTGGGCCTTAAGAATTATACAGGGAACATGTTGATGGCATTGTGAGGGAAATTAAATTTCAATTCTTATTTTCCATGAAGAAAGCTTAATGTTTAAGGTTAAGAATAAAAAATTGATTATATTGCACGGGGTGGCTTCTAGATTGGTTCTAAAAGGCGGTGAACTCTGGTATATATAGAAGCAATGAATTGCTTAATTTTGTCATTTGTTAAGTTGAAAAAAGAAAAAGAAAAAAGAATGGAAACAAAAGGGAAAGAAGAAAATTGAGAAAGAAAAGAAAAGAAAATAAAGAAAGAGAAGTTGAAAGAGAATAGAAGAAGAAAATACAAGAAACTGTAGTTAGATTTACACTCAGTGATTTAATAGAGAACAGTTGTACGATGTTAGAATATCTGTGTTTTAGTTTTTATATTATGTATCAGTACTAACGATATATTTTTACAACTTATGATATAGTAGGAGTATCGATAGCTGATAGATCTCATAATCCAAATTCAGTTCAGGATTAGCGTAGTTTTGTGAGTGGATAATTATATATATTTTATATGCTTTTAATACAATAGTTTATATTTTAATTACACATTATCAAATTTATTTATAATTTATTTTAAACAAATAAATATTTCTGCTATTTAGTATATTCAGAAATATTTTAGAATTTATTATAGCAAAGCTAATGTTTACGTTTAGTATAAAAATATTTATTTTAGAATAATTATACTTCAATAATATTATATAGCAGTAGTTTTTGAACCATCAGATACGCACCTTCTCCTTTAGTGTAGTTTGCTCTGCACATGTGTTAGACTAGTTTAGTTTACTCTACCCAAGCAATGCAACAATCTATCGAGTTAGACCAGCTCAGATTTCTCGCTCTGCCTATGCATGAGTTACTTCGTCAAGTTATACCAATTTTTTTTCAGGTACAAGTTTGGTATGATTTTCAGTATATATTATATTCTTAGTATTATATTATAACAATTCAATTTTAATAAAGATTTTATAACAGCTTATGTTTCCAAATTTTTAGATTCCTAGTATTTTCTTATGATTTTCAACAAGAACAAATTTTTATGATAGCTCGTATTTTCAATATAGTTTTATTAATTATTCAATATACAGTTTCATGATTATTTTATATTACAGATTTCTACGACATTATATAGTATTATTTATTATTAAATTATCATTAAGAAGCTATTATTTATAGTATATAAATTATATAATATTTTATATTATGTCCACTTGCTGAGCCATAAGCTCACCCTTTTTCTTATTTTTCTTATTCTTTCTAAGTTGTCGCAGAAATTCGTGCAGTGTCATATAGTCTTCACATTTAGAGGTTGGCCTATGACATGTATATGTGAGTGATTTTAAACCTATGGTACATGCATGTGGATTTGTGTCTATCATTCAAAATAGCATATGTATCACATATATATAAGTGTAGCGGATGAGCGAAATATAAATTACTCAATAATAAACACAAATAAACTTTACATGTTATCTCATAAATGTAAAATACTTCAAGATTGAGAAATAGTACCTTGTCAAACATTTGGTATATAGTCAAACCAGAGCACCCGCCTTGAAGCAACCCGTTAACAATTCTAGTTCCTCAACACGATGGACTTGGGGAAACTAGAATAGTAGTTTTTCCAGCAAAGGATTCAACTCTTAAATTCTTATTTTCTACCTTATAGTATGGGTGACCAAAATGAAAGAGAAAAATTGAGAGAATGTTGTTTTTGCTCTCAACACTTGAGAGAATTTCCTAACACTTAGTCTTTCAATTTCTCTCTACCATTCCCACTAATTCCCTTGGCCAATTTTCACCTTACAATATTGAGCAACATATTGCTATTTTATTTGTTTATTATTTTTTTTTCATTTTTTCATTTAATGGCCCCATTATTATGGTCAATGTTTGCCATTAGTAATTTACTTATCATTTTTCTTCCATTATCTCACATAATGACATCTATTATAATGGTCAATATCTACCATTAGTAATTTGTTTATCATTGTTTACAATAAACAAAATGAAAAAAAATAAAATAAAAAATGACTCAGATGAACTTAGCCAAAATCTTGATCAAAATGAAAAACTCTTTTTCATTTTCAAATGACATTTAAAACCTACCATTTACAAGTGCCACCCATTTACTTTTATTATAACATTTAATCAATAGTAAATAAATGATTTAATCTTATTAAATCATGGTAGAAATACATATCAATTTAAATAAAATAAATAAATTATTTGACTTCAATTAAATAATAATGTCATATATTATTATTATCATTTTATTCAATAACATTTTAATGAATAAAACAATAATATTATTTATCCAACAAATAAGGGTATTTTGATAATTTGAAAGTCAAACAATAATTGACCTACAATGTGTCATGTGTCAACATCCCATTGGTCAATAACTAATTATTAACTAATTGATATACTTAACTCTTAAGTCTTGACACGTGCACGACCTAAGGGAGACCGAAGTAAATTTTTGGTTTGCTAGAATTTTCTAGATAGAACTATTCAATCCATTATGCTGCCCCAGTGCACAACGAGTACACTTCATATTATGAGACTCTCTAGGTCTATTCCTGACTTGTCAAACAGAATTATTCTGTAAGTCCGAGATCGATGCCCCATGCACATGTCACGGATATTACAAATCAGTGCAGTAGATCATCCAAGTTGAGGTTATAGTTCATACGTATAATCCTTCCACCAATTATATCCTGGAAGAGCAGGGATATAGATCACTACCGTTAAATCCCTATGTGCTTATTTGTGAACTTATCTCCAGACATTTATCTTAATAAACAATATATGTAAACATTTTTACAATATTGTTTAACCCTGTAGAAAACTTTTTTCATGGGTTTGTTGCTTATGGCCATAAGACTTTCTAAGATACAGTCTCTAAGCATCCGAATATATAACTTATCCACGTGAGCTGACGGATTCCATATCTGTATACACCGGACTCCATAAGCATCGGACCATACCCAGCGGTCACACTATAAAAGGTCTGTAACATGTGTGGAACCAAAGTATAATGGATCACTTACAAGCCCATCGTAGTACTCAGGGCAAAGGACCACGTATACTACTCAACTCAAGAAGACCTTCCATTGATGGCTTCATAGGATGTCTATTAGGGTCCTCGTTGAGTCTGTTCAGTATTCAGTCCTTCTGAACATTTGTATACTATACGAACTTGTAGTAAGCCTATGGTCAGTTAAGAACAACTGTCTAGACCATCTAGGTATAGTATACACTGGTCTATGTAAAAAGATTCCACTGTCAGACCTGCATTGGTGAATTAAGACCAGGAACATATAATTTGATAATAAACTTGCATAATAACATTTCTTAGCACCTATTGCAACTCTTACAACTATATTATTACTAATGTATTCTCAGGTCTTTGTACCGTCACAGACAAGATTCTAACTCTTAGACTTTACTGATTAATATAACATGTTAACTCTTTAGCATTTATAGTTTCCAGCGATGTTAACTCTTAGCATTGATCTAAACTTCTTTAGACCAAATCTGAACCCTTTCAGATCATATAATATCTGTAGCATCACAAACATTGAATCATTTAATAATAGTAATTAGTGATTTAACAAATAATTAACTGGATAAATATTATAAAATAAAATATTTATATAATAATGGGATGGCACGTTAGCATAAATCCCAACAGTATAGTTGTATGAGTTATTATGCTTTGTATATTTATATACACGTATATATTTTTGTTGAAGCACGTAACCTCATTGTATCAGATGTAATAAATAAATAGTATGCTAGTCCCATGTCATCGTAGGATCCACCTCGATTCTCAATGAGGGCTCAAGACGAGTTCTATGTTAATGTACTTTTAGACAAATGTACCGTCACAGACAAGATTCTAACTCTTAAACTTCACTAATTAATATAACATGTTAACCCTTTAGCATTTATAGTTTCCAGCGATGTTAACTCTTAGCATTGATCTAAACTTTTTTAGACCAAATCTGAACCCTTTCAGATCATATAATATCTGTAGCATCACAAGCATTGAACCATTTAATAATAGTAATTAACGATTTAACAAATAATTAATTGGATAAATATTATAAAATAAAATATTCATATAATAATGGAATGACACGTTAGCATAAATCCCAACAGTATAGTTGCTTGAGTTATTATGCTTTGTATATTTATATATACGTATATATTTTTGTTGAGGCACGTAACCTCGTTGTATCAGATGCAATAAATAAATAGTATGTTAGTCCCATGTCATCGTAGGATTCGCCTCAATTCTCAAGGAGGGCTCAAGACGAGTTTTATGTGAATGTACTTTTAGACAAATTTCACATCGGCAAAACAAGGGATAGATGCTAGATTTATAAGGGGTAGGCTGTTGTCATTGATACGAGCCTTTTGGTGGGTATGGGCACCCTAGGAACAAAGCTTGAGGGCCCAAAACAAACAATATTGTGCCAGTGGAATAGTGCCATACCATTTGGTATCAAAGAGGCTCCGCGTGTTCTCTTGTGCAATGTGGGGCAAACCTTAGTGAAGACACAAAGTCCTGAAAGAAGGGGTGAATGCACCCTTAGAAAAATTCCACATCGACAAAGCACATAAGAGATGCTAGGTTTATAAGGGTTAAATTGCCTTCATTGGTACAAGGCCTTTGAGGTGTATGGGCACCCTAGGAACAAAGCTGTAAGGGCCCAGACTTAATTCTGATGCATATAGTTAATTTCAGATTTCATGGCTTCTTGCCATTTTCCCAAATTAATGGTTAACATCGCCTCTCTATAAGTCAAAAGATCGTTTTCTTCTATTAAGAAAAATCTAAGTGCACCTTTAGGTATCTGAACATACCTAATAAGTGACTTGTACATTCTTTCAAACCTACATAGAGGGTGTGTTAAAGGTATACTGCTTGTTTGAACTTTAGTTTCTATATTTGGTTTATTTGATTCACGATTAACTTTATCAAGTTCAATTGTTCTACAACCCTCACGATCCATGAGAAACTATTTTTTTAAGAAAGTGGTGTTGCGAGCAACAAACTCATTTCGTTCCTCGGGATCATAGAACTAATATTCTATAGAATTCTTGAAATACCCAATCAACCTATACTTATACCCCCTGGGTGCATATTTATCCTGATGCATAACTTTTACGTAAATAGGACACCCCCAATTCTTAAGAAACTTAAGACTAAGTTTCCTACCCTTTAACATCTCATGTAAAGTGATAGAAACAGCTTTAGATGGTACTTTCTTCAAAATATAAGCAGCAGTTTCTAGAGCATAACCCCATAAGTATTCAAAAAGATCGGTAAAGCTCATTATCAATTAGATTATATTCAATAAAGTCTGATTCCTCTTCTCCAAAACACCATTGTATTGCGGAATACCTGTTGGACTATATTGAGCCAGAATCTCATTCTCCTTTAAATAATATAAGAATTCACTACCTACGTACTCACTGCCTCGATCTGATCGAAGATATTTGATGTACATTCCGATTTATTTCTCAACTTCAAGTCAGAATGTTTTGAACTTTTCAAAGGTATTTTACTTGTGTTTCATAGGAAACACGTACCCATATCAAGATACATCATCAATAAAGGTAGCAAAGTATTGAAATCCACCAATTGCAGCGTGATTCATTGGATCATATACATCACTATGTACCAATTTCAATAAATGAGAGGCACAGTGTCCAACACTTACGAATGGAGATTTGGTCATCTTTATTTGGATACAAGATTAACAAACTAGATAAGGCTCTATGGTCAGATCAAGTATCCGACCATCCTTAACCAGATAAGTTAAACGTCTTACGCCTATGTGACCTAATCTCATTTGCCATAATTTTGAATCATTTAAAGTTTTCGATCTACTACATTTATTATAGGAACTAGCTTGCGCATTCATGAAAATTTTAGTTGTATCTAAAATATAATGCCCATTAATTAACTGGCATTCAACTAACAAACATCATTTACATCATATAAATATAAAAAATTGTTCTTAATGTAATATGATATCCTTAACTGTCAAGTACAGAAAGGGATACAATCTGGCTAATGATGTTCGGGACATATAACAATTATGTAATACAATTATTCTATTATATGGGAGAAGTAGATCAAAATGTCCAATAGTTTGGACCTGCAAGAAATTACCATTTCCTACTCATAGCATCACCTCTCTAAGTTGTAGCATTCTAATCTCTTTCAGTCCCTACAACATATTATAGAAGTAAAAATCACATGCAGTATTTAATACCCAACTGAAATAGGCATCAAATACTATAAAAATGTCAATGATAGTCAAGCATATACCTGTAGGAGTCTTATTTACAGTGGTAAGGTATTTTTGGTATTTTTGCTTCCAATACTCATCCTCACCGCAAAAGAAACACTTTTCTTTTACCTTACTATTTTGTTGAGGCTTGAATATTTATTGCCACTAAGGACCCACCTTGGGTGTCTGCTTCAATTTCTTCTTTCCCTTGGACTTCTTAGAAGTCTTTAAAGCAGAAGATGAAGCACCATAAACAAAGAAGGTCGAGTCTCCTTTGGTTATGTCCTCATATGTTGTCTTCAATATATTATGAAGATTAGTATAAATATGGGTCAATCCTTGTATATTGAAGTTCATAATAAACTGTACAAATGACCCCGACAATGATTAGATAATCAAACTATTCCTCAATTTATTGTTTAGAGATATGTCTATAGTCTCAATTCTCTCGTTAATCCTATCATCTTAAAGACATTAAGACATTATGACTCACTGGATTTCCCTCTACTAGTCTAGCTTGAAAGAGGGCTTTGGCGACCTTATAAATCTCGACTTGGTGTCGGTTACCAAAGAGCTCTTTTAAATGAAGTATAATGCTACTACCATTGTTTATATAAACATGTTGTCACTACAACTTTGTAGACATAGAGGCGAGGATGTAAGATTAAATTTTAAATCATCATCAAACCTTTTCTAATAACTTTCTCTCTCTACTCAGGGGTGGCTTTAACAAAAACGCCTCTGAGCATTTTTGGATCAATCACATATCCAAGTTTTTCTGAATCGAGAATAATTCTCAGATTTATCAGCCAATCAGAGTAGTTTTCTGTGAGTTGAGTTGGCATGCATCTAGTATGCACACCAAAGGGTTTGTAGAACCCATCAGATCAAATCTTCATAAGACAAATTAAAATAGGAGATGTTAGCATAATTGTAATTAAATTGTTAATTAAATATTTTAGATCATTGGTATAACAGTTATAATTTTTTTAATCTAAAATACCCTCTCACTGCTTTACATAATCTTAATGATCTCTCAAACTCGAAAACGATAGCTCAAACTCTATAAACTATAAGCTGCAATATTGGCCTTTAAGAACCTAACAGGTAGACAACACCTACCAATTGCATCTCATGCAACTCTTACCACTTGATCCTAAAAATATATTATCCTCATGTTGTAGCAATATTCGATAAATGTATTCTAGATTAACTTATCAATCATCAAATATATGTTATTAATACTATCCTCACGTTGTAGCAATATTGGGCAATGCGTTCGTATATATTTATCTCATCTCATATTTAACTGATATAGTTTAAGCCCAACTGACCAAATCTATCATGTTATAGCAATATTGGGAAAAGGTCGATGTGACTCGCCTAACACCGTATTGACAATATGGCTTATAATAAAATATTATCTTATATGTAATATTATTCAATTTGATTAATAGAAATTTTTATTTATACTAGGTCTTCATCTCATCAGGAGGTAATTCTCAATTAATTAATTTTTTATGCAAACATAATTAACCTTCACCAGTTGGGCTCTTATTGTGGTTACCATAAAAATTAATTATGTTTTATAATGCAGACTAATAACTTTTAGCACTACATCTCATTAATGTTGATTTATAATATAAATTGATAACTTTTATCACTACATCTCATAAACCATTACAAGCATAATTTAATTTTGAAATACTGTTCAAAATTATCGTTTGAGTGAACAATGTCAGCATCATAGCACTGGGAGATAAACCCCTAGTGCCGCAGCACCAACCCATTAGCACTACAACGCTAGGAGTTAAACCCCCAGTGCTGTAATGCTGAGAGTTAAACCCTTCATGCCACGACACCAAGCCACAAGCGTTGCGGCGCTAGAGCCTGAAGGTTATTAGCGCCCAACGCTAAAATTCAAGGCCATAATGCCTAGTGTTATTCTAACCTTAGTATACCAATTTGAACATTTAAAATGCACCATTTGACATTGAGACATTATCAACAACACTTCCACACTCAAAATTACCCAAATCAACACAAAATGAGCTCTTATACCATTTCTGTTGGATCGATTAAACTAGGGTATATGTTTGTGTATTAAATTCATTGTTCACAAATACGTATATCATACATATTTACACGCAACAAAAATAATAAAACAAATAATAAATACAAATAATAACATATTAATCATATTAGTATAAATAAAGGTTTGATAATTTACCAACTGTTAACATTTGCAACAAAATTACTAGAGTCTGCTAGAAGTGAAACTCATTGATAGTTCTAACAATCAACTAGGTGGGCTTGACTATCTAGAACAACAACTTAATATCCATCACTGGGTTTAACACTTTAAACCCTAAGTAATTTAATATACCCTTGATCAACACTTAATCAATAAATCAAATACTTGTGTTGTTGTAATTGGTAGCCAACAATAGATATATATGAGGATGTTTAATTTCAACATTTGAAATCAATTTCAAGAGATCAAATCTCTTTATTTTCTCTCTTATTTCCCCAACCACCACTTTTTACAAACAACAACAATTTTATTTCACTTCATTTTTCTTCTCACGTTTCACACAAACACACACACACACACACACACACACACACACGTATATATATATATATATATATATATATCTAATACATAATATAATATTATTAAATATATATATACTTGGCCACGAAGTATATATATTAATGTTATATTAAATAATAATATTTTTTATATATACTTGGCCACCAAGTATATATATTAATATTATACTAAATAATTTTATATTATATTATATAATAATAAGATATTTTGATTATTTAACTATTAAATAATCAATGTGTGAAATTATCATTTTGCCTTTTTATATAGTTACTAGGTATACCTCCTAATAGATCTCATCATACCACACACTTTGATAAACTTAACCAAGAACCCACAATGCACCACGCGTCAATATACAATTATTAAACAATAATTGTTAACTAATAAATATATTTAACACTTAAATACGGACACACGTTCATCACGTGGTCATGCTGGATATTACTTAACTAACAATTCAATCCGATATACTGTCCTAGTGCACAATGAGTACACTCTATTTTACTAGACTCCCTAGATCCATGCCCAATTCTTCAAATGGAACTATTCCATGAGTCTGTAAATAATGTCCCACCCATACATCACGAATATTACAAATCAGTGCATTGAACCATACAAAGCTAAGGTTATAGCACATATATATAATCCTTCCATCATCTATTTTTTAGATGTACGAGGGTATAGATCAACATTGTCAAATCCCTATAGCTCATCTATAAACCTATCTCTAGATTTGTATCTCACTGAACAATATACATAAAATCTTTACTATATTGGTCGACCCTGTTGAAACTCATTTCCTAGGTTTATTGTTTATAAACATAAGATTTTCTAAGATATAATCTTGAAGCATCTGGATATACAACTCCTTATAAGAGCTGACGGATCCTATATCTATGCATATCAGACTCCATAAGCATCGAACCATACCCAGCGACATCCAGCGGTCAAGCCATGAAAGGTCTCTGACATACATGCAACTAAAGTATGGTTGATTACTTACAAGCTCACCGCAGCGCTCAGGTCAGAGGACAGCGTATACTACTCAACTTGAGAGAACTTTCCATTAATGGCTACATAGGATGTCATGCTCATTCAGTTCATCATCTTCCTCCCTTTGTTGGACACATCTCTTTACCCTACTTGAATCATTCACCTAGACCTAGTTAGGGTTAGGCATTCTGTCTCCCTTAAGGCTTCTCGCTCCAAAACCTAGTCTCTTATGCTTCATAGGGCTCTCCTCCTTGTACTCATTTTTGTTTCTTTTTACGGTTGAATCACCGACTAGTTTCAACTTCACTAATTGGTGGAGGATCCTTGTGGTTGAAAGTAACCCAGTTAATCAATCATTTTATTTGTGGGGTTTTCAATGTTCCTCTAATCTTTGTTAAGAATTCAAGACACTCTCTAAGAGTGTTTTCATCTTCTCTCTCTTTTTCCTAGCTATTTCCAATTCTTAAACTAAGCTTTGTCTTTAGTCCAAATCACCTTTTAACCTTACTTGAGGACTGAAATCTTCCTCTAGCTAGTCTTGTTCCTCAATTTTGCAATTCTCAAAATTAAATTTTCCTATTGTACTCTGATTTATTTCTCACTCTCCCTCAGCCTTTGCTTGGGTAGCTTTCTTACTTTATCTAGGATTGGTGATATTCATGACTTTTTAAACTATTTTTAATAAACAATATCAACTTGTTAACTATAAATTTTTGTTCTTGGCTTGAATTGTAAGTCCTTGGTTAAGAGATGAATTTATATCACTAGTAAAAATGGTTATTTAATATGTGGTTGAGCTATTGTTGTTTTCTCTAGCTCTTATAGTGATCTAAACCTTAATTGTTGCAATCACAATAATAGTTAAGCCTATGTCAGTGGTTGTTTCTGGTAATGATCCTCTGACGGTTAAATTAGAATTTTTGACAAAATGGAGAAAGAACAATTCTTGAGTCATATGTGTGTAGGAAGAATTCAATTATTTATCTTTGTGCTCAAGCAATTACTCTGCATTATATAGGTTCTTTGAGTAGTTAGCTCTCGTCATGGATTCATTCTTGTGTGGGAGCCATGCACATTATTTAAAATTTATAGAAGTTATTCATCAGTTATCTCATACTCTGCATCTTATCAAAGGACATGGGTAATGTGCCATGCTTGGCCCTAAAACTTTAGTATTATGGGCTAGGCGACATATCTTCTGGGGGTACTAGGAGTTCATTGGACCCAAAGAGTTTATAAGGCACGAGTAGTCCTCAATTGTTGGTAAAACATGAGTAATCTCTTTGGCTAGAGTCTTTGAAGAGTACCAACATATTATTTAGCTTAGCATTGATTTGGAGGATGGGACCAATACGGTTGAATTTAGAATAGTGCTTAACTCATCAAGAATATGCTCATCGTTCACAAGTCAAGCATGGGTCAGCTTTAATCTGAACTCGGTGATGAGCATAAATTTGCCTTGGATCGGGCCTAACCACTTAGGCTCTTAATGGATTTGGGCTCGGTCACTTTGGATCTTAGTGAACTAAGCCTAAGATCTTAGAGAAACTATATATATATATATATATATATATATCACGGATTTATTCAATGAACTTACAAATAACATGATATAGTCATCCACCTAATATTTTCTTTCATATTAAACAAATCTTTATACAATATACATGGGTTATGAAGTGAGTAGACTTAATTTTTGTCATTTCAATTAATCAAATTTGACATATTATATCCTTATTAATTTAATTGTTATAAAGAACTAATCAATAAATTATCAAATATTACATCACTTAAAATACGGATTTTAATTTTATAAATATTGATTTAGTTAAAAAAAAATACATTTTTTAGATAGTAAAAAAAATCTAGATTTAAATCCAGCTCATACTAATAATAGGGAGCAATTTGATTTATATTTGTACCATATTTTAAAAAAACGTTAAGTGATATAGTGGATTAATGGAAATATAATTTAATTAAATTGTTTTTCTAGTAAAGTAGTGCATATGATATTGTGCCCCGAGCTATGCATAAAAAGAACATATCCTTCAATCTGTCCCTATCCAGCTTGTGCGGAATCGACCTTGGCCGATTTTTTTCACGTTAAAAAATTCTTAATTGTAAAATAGTAAAAAAAAAAAGTCCAAGTTCCGAGCGGAATTATTTCAAAATAAAATTATAAAAATGTCCCAATTGGAATTATGAAGCTTGCTTTTTTGGTAGTGGAACATCATGTTAATTTGTTTTCAAAATAATGAATCAGCAGTTTTCCTTTTGGTTTGCCTTTCTGCATGGAGAAAATATCCTTTTTTTTTTTTTTAAGTTTATGCTTTTGCTATGGGTTTGGATTTGGTCTTCATGGCCATGTTTTGAGGACTCTTTTGATCAAATTTTACAAGAATATGTTTTGTGCGATATGTTTCCACATTTTCTATTAAAGTTTTACAAGAATATGTTCTTCTTGTAATATTCTTGCGTCTGATATTCATTACAAATCAGATCATGCAAAGTGGATTGGTTATATGCAATTCGAATTCGTCGATTTGAAAGGGGCATATCCTTGATTATTATAAGAGAATTCAACATATTCTATTAATTAAGTAATTATATTTTTAATTAAGAAAATTATTATTATTGTTTCTATTTTTATCTTAATTTCCTCAATCAACTTTTAATTTTTTTAAAAAAACTAATTACATCTTTTAAAGGATCTAAATGGACATTTTTCAAACACAAGAATAATAACGAAAAGAAAAATGTCATTAGCTATTTTTAAGAGATCAAAAACTTGGTCGATAAATTAAAATAAGTGCGACAATTTTCTTTTAAATTGTATTCAATTTCAATAAAAATTCAAATATGATTGGATTATCAATTATGAACTAATAGGGATGGTTTAAATCGCTAATCATGTTGGTTGATAATTATGGTGAACGATAAAAAATATTAAATATATATAATAAAGAAATTTTCACTTTTTTATTGTTTTTATATTACCCCCGAGAGAAAATGCACTTATTAATGGTATACTAATTTTTTTTTACATTATTATTTTATATTTTTAATTTAAATTCAATAAATTACTATATAAGATTTTTATACTTTTGAGTTTTTGCATTTTTATGTTTTACTACATTTTTTATTTTAATAAATGTGTTTTTGTCTTTTTAGTGTATTTTGGCTTTTAATATATTAGTGATTTTTTTAAATTTATAAAAATGTAATTATTATGACTTAAAATATAAATATTATTTTTTAAAGACCTAGAAATATTTCTAAAAAAAAAAAGAAACCTAAATATTATTAGATAAAAACAAATAAAGTAATTATGTCATGTATTACTTCTATTAAATTTTAACACACATACTTGCGCACACACGTATGCACGAAAACGCGCACATCCATCCGCACAAGCAAATGCATATAAACATGCAATAACTAGATTAGTGAATTAACACATATTAAATAAATATTTAAATCTACAAAATCTAAATAATAGTTAGCTCATTGCTCTCCAATTAACACTAAATTTAAATAAACAAAATATTGAAATTTTATGTTTGGTAAAAAGATTATGAGTACGAATTTTTTATAGATTAATTTGAAAAGTGATTAAAAATATTATTATATTCATAAAAAAACATTATTATATTTAATATAATTATTAAATTATTAAAATTTATATATTTTTATATTTTTATGTTTAGTATAATATTTAAATTATTTAATTTTTTATATTTTAGCAGTCATTTAATTTTCTTAAAGAATTTTAAAAGTTTCATATCTTATATATCAAGACAATGCAGAATGAAATTTACTAAAAAAAGTTTGTAGTTTTGGTTTCGTAAAATTTATTATTTTTTTCAAATAATATTAATATTTTACTAATATAAGTATTAAAAGAGCATTGATTCAAAACTATATTATTAGGTAAACATTATCTGAAAACTTGAGTCAATAAATAATATTTTAAAATATTAATTATACTGATTTTATAAACTTAATATATTTATAATAGGATAATTTTTATATGTTAAATTTTAATTTTATTTATCGTTGTTTGGGCGATTATGGGGACCGTGATATAACAAAGTACCATTAGTTACAATAATTCTATGTTGAGGTGGCAGATTGTATAAAAGATATAGCCTAACTTAAACAATAAATCTCAATCTCTTTCTCCCTTGTAAGTTTAAAAATAAAGCCTGTCAAATTTTTGAAAAGTTATTGGAGTTCAAAAAATTTGATGTTGCTAATTTGCTTTGGCTGATTTTAATGTAAGGGATTTTACGGATAAACTTGTTCACAAATTGTGAAGGTGTAAAAATTAGGCTTACATAATAAATAATAAAAAAAATTATATTTACTACTATATATCCAAGGGTTGTTTTAGAGTTATGAAAACTATTTGAGGTGTGGAGTATATAATGTAAATCGATGGTTTATATTGTAAGAATTCTAATTTTAAAGGTTGTAAAGGACTCACTTCTTAAATCTTGTGATTTTGAGTTGATAATCGTCTATGGTGAGTTCAAACTCAAAACAAACGTGAACTAGTAGTTATAATAAATGATATTTTTATTATCAAGAATGTGAAAGAGAAACAACGTAGTAATTTAAGATAGCATTTTAGGATTTGAACAACATGTGAAAGCTTAGGTTGATGGTGATAGAATTTTAACGTGTTCTAAGACTATCAAAATGTTATTTTTTAGTAAAAGTTATTAAACAACACAAGAAGATAATGGTCCAAATAAGAAGTTTGATTTAAATTTAAAATAAGGATTTTTATATCTTTCTTGCAATCTAGTTTGTTTAATGACTTTTACTTTATAAAAGAAGAAAAATTAATTTAATAAATAAAAGTGGTAAAATATAATTTTATTTTAAATAAAAGACTAATATACTTATTAGTTATCAAGTTAAATAATAAAGTTTATTAACTTTTATTTATGAAGAATTTTACATGCTAAATAGTGTATTATTGGGACAATATTCTTCATTAGCCTTAATAATATGAGGTTTACTTTTATTTTAAACCAAATACCTTTAAACGGACTTTAACTTAAGGGTTAAAATTCTTAGAAATTTATTAAATGTAATTTTATACCTAATAAATCATAACTTACATATTGAATCTTAAAAAAGTGTCTTACAGATTCTATTTAATAGTAAAAGATAATAAGATAATAAAAATAAATACAAATATAAAAAAAAAAAAAAAAATACATAGAGATAAGTGGTAAGTATAAAACTGGCTGGCCCAAAATTTTCTAATATCTTTATCGGATGTAATTATACATATAAAACTGGCTGGTCCTACATCGGGAGATAAGGCCTTATATTAAATTTATTTAATATTATATATATTGTTGAGCTTAACTTAAATGGGCAATGAAATCAATCAATATAGTCTTTAGTCTTCATAATTGTGATAACAAATCTTAGTCTTTGATGTAATGTTCTTGCCCCTAATTATAGTGCAATATGCAATAATTTGTATGTTCTTAAGATAAGATATTTTATGGGATATTAACACTGTTACCCCCTGATATCAACATAAATTATATTTTAATGAAAATTTTTATTTTAATTATATTATTACTTTTTTTATTCATTTTAAAAAATAAAAATACTCTCACATTTTAAAAATATTTTAATTATTTTTGTGATAAAAAATTGACTGTGTTAATATCCGATATAATATAAATATCGTGTCTATCCCATTCTCATCAATATTATTGCAAGCGTAAAGATTTCGACAATCAGGAGATATGTGAGGTTGTTAGGCCTTGTTCTTTTTTATGTTATAGTGGATATTAATTAGTTGTCAGTAGATTGATTTTATCATATGTTTTATATATTTAACACTTATTATAATTCTTTCTAATAACTATAATTTTTTGCCCCAATTTTCTTCAAACGTTAAGTGTGGATAATGGAAACTTTCATTTCGAAATTTTTAACCCAAATTTTCAATCATTCATAAATCACAATTCCATTCCATTATAATTATTCTTTTTTTTAATAATTTTATACTTAGCAGAGCAATAGGCACTCATTTGTTGTGGCCATAACAATGTCTAGAAAAGTTTAGATGGGAAGGGAAAATCAAATAAAATTATGACAAAACTTCGTTTCCTCCATTACAATAACAATAGTGATATGAGAATTTATTAATTAATTATTACGATGAAAAAATTTATTAATTATTTTAAGTGGTTTTATATAATAAATAATTAATAAAGAGATAATACGTGATAAGAATACGTTGAACAAATAAGATTTGAAATAAAATAAAAGTTAAAAGTAAAGAAAGATTTAAAATGTTGCAGAAGAGAAATTCAGAGTTTGGAGCCGGGCTACGGTGGCACAGTGACATTAGCCCGTGGCGTCGGACACCAAGTTTTAAATTTTTAGGATTGTTTCTATTTTTAAGTTAGTTTAGAATTTCTTTATATATGTAAATTTCTATTTCATGTTAATATATGATTTTTAAGAATATTTTAAAGTTTATATAAACTATTGTTATATCATTAGAATAAAAACATCCACAAAAATCTCAACATATTTTTTATTATTTTTCACCTAATTTTTTTAAATAAATATATGTATTCTTATTTTAAGAGATAATTAGTCACACATAAAAAATAATAATATCAATAAAGAAAATATTGATACTTATTAAAAAAATAAAAAGAAAAATAATAAAAATATATTTTCTTTTTCCTCTCTTTTGATATATATAGTTAAGGCTTCATTAATCATGTATACAGAAAGGCTCTTTATTTCTGTTCTCTATTTTCCGGGAGAGCGCAGTTGCAGCCCAAGTGCATTATTAGTACAAATTACGTGCATTGAATCTATGAGGCAAGGCACGACATGTAAGGTACAATAAAGGCAAACAAATTATATTAAAGGGCCTACATGAATACAAATAAAATGTTTCATTCCTTATTAGGCTTTTGAATTTGATCAAAGATTATATATATATGGCCTACTTGAATTGAAATGTCCCACCGTGCGAGACCAACGGCTATGATCACTCCTAAGAAAGGTGCAGATATCACACGAGATTAAAATCCAACAACCAACATAAAAGGTTACAGTTTGCTAAGATTTTATTATAAAGTGGGAAGAAAGCATCGAGATAATGTCCCAAATAATAAAACAAGAAAGGCCCACAAAGCATTAAGCCATCAACACATTAGCATAAAGTGGAAGATGACTCCAAATCGCTTTTCGTAAAGGCAAGTAAGTTAACATCGGCTGACTGTTAAAAAATATTGACTATAAGCAATTGTTTGAATAATTTAGTGGTTAAGTGCTTAATTACAATGCATTATTTCTTTATTAAAATTCAAAATTTTTTAAGAATTTTTTTTTTATAAAAAAAAAGAAGTGGACACGTAAAGCTTTTGATTAATTGAATAGTTTAATCCTTCAAAAAGTCAATAACCACTGAAAATGGAACCCACTTTTTTTTGGGTGAGATAGAGAGAGTGGGGATTGTTATCAGCATGTGAAGTAATATTTTGGGCTATCAAGAATGAATAATGATGGTAATGCCATCCCTACAACAACTAGGCCCCGCCATCCCTACTGTCTCTTATGATTTTCTCCGCACTGTGATAATTCATAGCGAAGCATGCCTCCAGCCTCCAACATCACACATGTTCTGCCACCGCACTGGATCATTTTAATATTTCTTATATCTTCCAAATTTTAATTACTCTTCTACACTAAACTAAACGAGTTCTTTGTCGAGTCTCTTTTCATATATCATTCATTCACGAGTGGTACATAATCTTAGTTCTCAATTTAAGAGTTAAAGTTTTAAATTTTTTTTTACATATAATAAAATGATTGGTAGTCTTAATTTTAAATTTAAAAATTAAAATTTGAGTCACTTTTCATATATAAAAAAAAGTAGATTTTTCTAATTTTTAATAAAATAAATTTACTCTTTTGTAAGTTTAAATTTACAAGTTGCACTATAACATATATTATTATTATATATAAACTTATAATTGTATATATTATTAAATTGTTGTAATACTAAGAAAATTATTAAGAAAAATATATAATACAACAATTTTTAAAAAATATAATTAAACTTAAATATATTACCATTTGATACTTGGCATAAAATATATGTGGACACTATCTGCATTAAGTCTATGACTCAAACTATAATTTTAAATTTAATAAAGACCAAGTATACCCTCTTCTATTTCACTGTTGAATTCTTTTCTAATATATGTAAAACATTTATTATTATGTCATTCAATAAATTTAGTGTTTTACTCTAATATAATTTTGTATTGAATAATATTACACTTCAAATTATATTCTAAATTATATTTTAAAAAATAACATATTGAATAAAAAAATAGTACAAATTCTAAAATAATTTATTATACTTAATATTTATTTAACATTTCAATTTTTAAAATACAATTTAAAAAATATAACATTACTCATATTATATTAACTAATAATCACAAATCTGTATATAAACTTAAATAAATATTCGGAGCGCGAGGGAATTTTAGATGTGCCCTCCCCTGTAGCATATTCAATCGCTACCGTCCATTCTCTGTCCAGTAAGATTTTAATGATGTGCATGTCCACCAAAAAACCTACCATCTTCTCTGATATAAATCTCACCAAGGGAAACAAATGAGCTAGCTAGTTACTATATTTACAGGCAAAGTTTGTGTTTGTATTCCAAATGATGGAGAAGAGCAAATCATTCCCGCAATACTCGTCATCATTTTCCGGCGAGTTCGGATGTGAGGACCGATCAAACTCGTACTCTTTCAATGGACCAAGGAGCAAAGGAAATGGATTCGCTACATCAAACGATCCAGAGCTTAAGAGGAAGAAGAGAATAGCATCTTATAATGTTTTTACTGTGGAGAATAAGCTTAAATCAAGCGTCAGAAACAGCTTCAAATGGTTCAAGAACAAGTTCAGTGATGTTCGCTATGGCAGTATGTGAAAAAGGAAAATTAAAGATCAGCAAAGAGTTTTTGGCTCTTGTTTTACTTTCCAGGTCCCTTAATTTCTCTTAGGCTTAATTAATTAATTGCCCTTCTTCTGTATACAAAGTTTATATATCATGGTTCTTGGTTGGAAAATATCAGAAAGGAGAAAGTTTCTCTCATGGGAAAAGAAAAGACTGTCAAGATTTTCAGATCTCATGGGATAGTCAGAAACTGGGTTTGTGTCAAAATATTCTCTCTTGCATGGAAAATTGTTGGTGTGTAATACCTTTTGGTGAAAATATAACTGAGTTTTCTTTATTTTTTTTACTAATTTCTCTTCTTCCCATACTCCTAATTTATTTGCCATACATCTATAGCTGTGAGACTCTTTGGATGTTGCTTGAACTTCAGGTTAAGTTTCATTTTCAGATTCTTTTTGTCAATAAAATGGTAGAAGAAAAAATGAGAGAGAGAAGAAGAAGAAGCAGCTTATGATGTCAAGCATTTTCAGGGTAATTATTATCTGTTGTTATAGTTTTTTTTTTCCAAAGATCAATTGAGAGTTAGATCCAAAAGCTTAAATTGAACAAAAATGATTATGAAAAAGGCCGAAGATCGTCTTACTAGTCTTCCACTCCCATCTTTTGATTCTTTTAGCAACTAACTTGAAAGGCTTTTTTTTTTTTTTTTCTACTTCAATTCTTGTCCTTTTCATGCTGGGAACTTGAAATTAATATTAAATTCTTTATATTATAAAAGGATAAAGTCAGTTAGACGTTTAAATTTGATTTAAAAAACAGTTTTATTTTTTATTTTAAAAATTACTTAAAAAAAAATCTTTCTAACATCAACGATTATAAAATTTTGATTCACCGTTAACATTATCAAATTAAAAATTTTGTAAACTAAATAATGATAATATTGTTTCATCAAAAGAACATTAGAAAAAAAACAAAAATTTATGAGAAAATTTAAAAAATTTAACAAAAAAAAAGGTATTTTTAAATAATTTTAAAATAAAAAAAATTAAAACTGTCTTTTAAATTAAATTTTAGGAGTTTCAATATCTTTTTTTCTATTATAAATTTAAGTCCACCGTCCTTTTCTCTTTCAGTATACAGCGGACCATCAAGAGAAAAAAAAAATTGAATAGGAGCCTTCAATATATAAATATAGTAAATCACTAAGATATGAATTGCAATATTATTGAATCTCAATCAAAAACCAAAAACAAGTATAATTTATTTTCTTTCAAATCAGATAATATTTTATATTTATACAAACAAAAGAAGAGGGGCATGTTTCAAACATTTCTTTTTCCGGAGTTCCCTGCCAAAAATACTTTCTCCTTTTGCTGTTGTTGTTTACGTTTTCGATTCGCGTGCTAATTCTTTTTCTTTTCAAATGATGTTCCTTTCGGCTCATGACCGGGACTTATCGGCCTGCATGCACTTCATATTCGTATTTTGCTTTTTCCATTATGACTACTTGTTAAGCACCACATAATATCGACAGCTGAATAAATGTGAGAAAATGTTGTTCCCAATAAAATTACCACTTGGCTTACGGCCTTTAAGCAAAAGCCGAACTCCAAGGACTTAATTAAATATCTTTTAGTGTGATTGCCCACCTCTTAGGAAGGCTCATTATGATAACATCAAGTTAAGCTCTCTCACAATTGGACAGTGTTGTACCTATTTAAATTTGGAGAACTCAATCAATTACTTAAAACATCTACGAGATAGAACCAACCAAAATATGATTAAGACTATCGGTTATATATTAATTCTGATTTATTTCAACACCTGTAGATCGACAAGAAAATCAGGTCGGATCTACGGTAAACGGGTTAACTAGATGTAGCCAGTAAAATTATCAAAAAATCAACTCTTTGGGGACAGCTTTAGATTGTGACCGGGCTGAACAAAAATAGACTACCAGCCCCCTCCCAGTGTATTAAGCTCAACCTCATACTTAACTAAATTTACCGACGAAGATAGGTATAAGAAATATATCGAGAATATGTTTAACATATGTTATAAAGATGCATGGCGTGTAACAGAAGCAGGGTCAGAGGCGTGAGGAAGATCTGCATAAGAATATTTGGTGTGTGTTAGAAGCACAGTAGAAATGGGGTCGGAGGTGTGACAGAAGATCCGCAGAAGAATATTTGACGTATGACAGAAGTACAACAGAGGCGGAATACTCGAAGTGTCCTTCGAAGACCGATACTATAAGAAAGAGAAAAATACATAGAAGGGAGGATGATGAAAAATTGCCCGTTAAAACACTATAGAATAATGAAATAGTAGAGAAAGTAACACAGAGAAAGAAAGGTTTTCCTCTCTTTATTCTAAACATATTTTTACTCATTTTCTCATTAACTTCCCATCTTAGAGACTATTTCTGACTTAAACATTAGAGAGTCTTCACCGGAATCCACCCTAGCGAGATCATCATGATATTTATGTTAGTGTTTTACAGGTCCCACTATAGCTGACGACGAAGAGAAGATCTGAGCTCATGCAAGCAAGTCCAACCAGGATGAGGCCCAAGAATCGATTCCCGCTAACAAATAAATTCAAAATTCATTAGCCAGAAGAACCATTTATTTCGATCAACAATTTTTGACGCCGTCTGTAGGAAGTGAGACGAAAAGCTCTGTCAAAGAAGACAGGTGGCTATGGTAAAACAGTCGTCTTTCAGCAGAAACTACGTTGTCAGAGAGCGAGGCCTAAACTTAAACAAGAATGGAGGCCATGGAAATAAGTCTCTTCCTCAAATAGAAAGCTCGTTGCCACCTGAAATATAGGTAGAGCTAAGAATCCTGAGGAGAGGAAAGAGAAAAATTGAGACAGCTCATGGCTGAGTTAATTAGGAGTAAACGAAGGGAAGCAAAAAATGGCGACAGGAAGAAATCTCAGGAAGAGATTCGAGAACAGATCGGAGACCTTACACTATTTGGCTGGAGCAACCAGGCCAAGTCAGGCAATTTCTAAGGGATAAGAGAAGCAAACTGGAGATTTCGAGTAGGCTGGAAGAAAAGAGTCGTCCACTGAACAACGACAACATCAATTGGGCGAATCGGGCCTGGAGAACAAGGTCCACAATTTGGATGGAAAGTTTGAAACCCTCTTAGCAGAGAGGGAGAAGAAAGATCAACCTCCTGCAAAGAAGACAGAAAGGGAGCATAGGTAGAAGAGCTGCCAGAAGTACTGTGGTCACTCCAAATAACTAGTAAGATAGCCACCGGCGAGACACTATTTTTGTTAGCTTTTGGGAGCGAAGTGGTAATTCTTGTGAAGATAGGAACCCTAACTCATCGGGTGTTAAACTTCTCTAAAACTGTCAACAACGAGCTGATATAGGGGCGATTAGATTCAGTTGAACAGCTCAGAGATCAAGCTCAGATCAAAGCAGCAGCGTACTAACAAAAGACCACTAGATATTACAAGAAGAGGGTCAAGGCTAGAGAATTCGAAGAGGGAGACTTGATGTTGAGGAGAGTAGTACCCAACACGAGGAATCCAGCAAACAGGGTCCTCAGCCTGACTAGGAAAAGGCTGTACAAAATCCTCAGGCGCATCAGAGGAGCTTATGAGCTCGAAGGGGGAGACGAGTAAGTTGTGAGAAAGCCATGGAATGCCGAACTTCTAAAGAAATAGTATTCTTAACTCTATACTTTTTATGTAATGGTAATTTTTTATGTATGAGTACCATTTCAATAAAGTCGTTTGTATTCTTACATGTGTGACCATGGGAAATGAACTGCTCGGAGTATGAGTTAGAATGCTCACAAATGTTGCCCTAAGGCTTTTTAACAAAGGCCACGCAAGGATTATTTTAGAAAGGTGATGAGCACAATAAAATTCATATTTATTAAAAGATTCAGTCACCATTTAATGTCACTAATTTTAGTATTTTTGTATTTTTAAGCTTGAAATAAATTATTGTCCTTAAATGGTGATTAATGAATATTATTTGCACAGGTTTAGTAAAATGGGATAACTCTTAATGTAGAAATTGAAATGAAGAAATTCTTAAACCTAGAAGAACATGACTCAATTTTACACAAACTTGAAGAACAGTTGAAAGTTAAATCTAACATTTTATAGACCAAATTCGGGATACAATAGAACTAAATTACAACTTTCGTTTAATTTGACCCACCTCATGTATTTGGATTGTATTTTACAAAATACGTACCTAAACAATATGATTCTTAAAGTTAGGAAATACTGACTCAATTATCAACAACTCTTATGTTGATAGCAAAATCTAAAGAAGTCGTTATCATGGACCAAATTGTATTGTAAATTAGAAAAGGGTTGTTGGCTGAAATCTGACATATTTTTGGTATTTTGTCCATATTTTATTGGATACTCATCCAAATTGAATAACTTTATGGATATGGAAAGAAGAAACAAAATAATACAGCTTTTAGATCGACTAAAATGGCTATATTGATCATTTTCATTGTAAAAAAGGTGCAACAATTAGGTAAAGGAGTGGGTAGCCTAATTATTGAAGATTGAAGTCACACTAAACATGTTTTCATTCATTGCCTATATAAGGACACCCTCAGGAGGCTAATGTACGTTTTTTTAATGCCTTAAAATTCTCTCATATATTATGTTTACCATGTATTGTAAGCGAGGCTAGAGTTCTTGGTAAGGCTAGAAATGGACTTTTATATATAATAAATTTACTTTTATACTTTAATTCTTTGTCAAGAGTTACAAATGTTTGTGAGTTTGCTTGTATCTAATATCTTTTCTATTATTTTTTTATAATCTAGAGGTTATAATTCTCATGTTTTATATATTTTCGGTTATACTTTCTTTATGTGATTCTTGTTGAATTATAATTGTTATTAGTTATATTATTTTACATGTTAATCTTTTACTATAATATTGTCAATTGATATTTTGTCGATTTTAGATAACATATAAAGATAATAATTGTTTGATATTCAGGTTGATCTTTTACTATAATAATGTCAATATGATATATTATCAATCTTAGATAACTTGTATAAATAAACATAGTTTGTGTTTATGTTTACAAAGAGTTTAGTTATATCAAATATATGTATTATTAAATGTGCCAAATTTTACATATCTTCTTATTGATTATTTGAGATGTGAAACTTTCAATTGAGTTATAAATATTGAATCAAAGTATAGAATAGATTTATGAAACATAATTATGATTCTCGAAGCCTTACTTACACTATCATAAGACTTCTCCTTAATTCATATATAATTATATCTCATCCGTATAAACCAATTAGTAAATTTTCTCCGTTGTGACTGTTTTAGTATTTTTATTTCACTAACCTATTTTGTCAAAAACTTCCTCGTAGGATCGACACCTCAATCTATACTATGATAGATGCATTACATTTTGAGTGTAAATAAAAGGTTATCTGGATCAACCTAAGTGAGACGACACTTTCTAAAGGTACGCCTGAATCGTTTAAATTGTCCTATCACATCATCCCATCATCGTCATCATCATTACTTCATCGTTACATCCCATTGTCATCTCTGCCATTATATTGTCGTGTCGTCTTTATTTCATCGTGACCAATTTGACGCTTACAGAGTATTTCACCGTCATCGGTTTGATGCCTACGGGATATCTCACTATGATTGGTTTGACGCTCATGAAGTATTTTATTGTGATCGATTTGACCCTCACAGAGCATTTCACCATCACCGGCTAGATGCCCATAGGGTATCTCACCATGATTGGTTCGACGCTCATAGCATTTCACCGTGATCAGTTCTACGCTCATAAAGCATTTCACCATCACCGGCTCGACACGAGGATAATTAAGACCACTTGGCAGGGCGAAGACTATGGCATTTCCACCACCACCATGGGTTACACCATAGCGCCCATTGAGAGGGATTAACCATGGCCTTTCTATGGTATCACTATGACCTTTCCATAATACCTATAACACGCTATTCAGTGTTATTATACCGAGTTGGTTTCCAAAGAGTGCTGAAAGTTGCTCGGACAACTTTATTACTTCGAGCCAACTATCATTTCTCTAACGATTTCTCAATGATCATGAGCTATCCGTTTAATGTCATCATGTTGGGCCAAATATTATACCCAACCTGCTCCGGTATGAACAATTGCTCGGTCGCACCTTCATTTAGGAGGGCATTATTATTCAGCTGTCTTTGTGGGATGATCTTTATCAAAACGACAAGCCAGTTATTATTTTGACATGCACGAATGAATCATATTCTTGCGACCGAGCCAACCAAACACCTCTGATAACTCTGATTCGGACATCTTTATCAGCACCAATCTAGTTATTACATAGAACTTGTGGTTAACAACTTCAGTCACAATAGTTCACCATGTCGATTATCCCCATATAGTGCACCAAGCAAATCTCTATTTTGTCGAGAATAAACTTGCAAAGCTATCATTGGCACTCGAACAATCAAGCTTAAATGCCTTAAGGCATGAGGAGATTTGCTCATCTATACCCAAAGCTTGCCATGGCGTTCAGAGATCACGACAATTATTTGATTATGGCAAGCTGTTCAATAGTATGGTTAACTTTTCTTGTTACACGTTTCATTATTAGCTCGGGTAAAATATATATATATATATATATATATCACTCGTTTTTAGGTTATAGTTACTGTGAGTAGCTCGGTTATATTAGCATGTTATAGATTCAAAATGCAACTTGGTTATATTATTAATGATTCTCCTCACATGAGAAAACAAGTTCACTACAAAAAAGCTAGAAAAGAAATAAAGCAGCATAAGGAACACTAAAACAAACCAAATTTGTATTCATTCACAAATAGCGTTACAAGAAGCTCCAGACCTCACAAAAAGTTCTGAACTTAGCAAAAAGAAGAAATAGAAGAAGAATAGGAGAAAAAGAAAGAGAAAGCAGAGGAAAAGAGAAGGTTGACAAAGAGCTCGTTGGCTCAAGCTACTAGGGTCGTGTCGAGAATCTCTAGGTCTCTGATAGGTACCACCTCGGGATTGGCATCGATCGGATGATTATCAGGAGCTGAAAGACCAATTAGAGTTTCAATTGGCCCTTGGGCTGAGTGGCGACAGCTGTAATAACTTGGCCCTGATCGCCAGCAAAAGCTGTCTTGCTAGAACTTACAATAGCAACACCACCACCACTAGCAACAGTTACCTCGGTCGGAGCAACCTCATCAGCACCAGCGCTAGAAGGCGTTGATGCCTCTTCAGTGTTCTGAGCTTCAGAAGTCTCTTCTTTATGGTACGAGCCCCCAGTGGCCATGATCCACAACCACTAGAGATCAATCTCTGGGTAATGCTCATTAACGAGGGTGATCGACCTCTGAAACCCCTCCATCACTTCTTGACGAAAGTCCTCGTTGTAGCCGCTAGTCCAATAATTCATATGCTGTTCGAGTTCAACCTCCAATGTGTTCCTGCTCTGCTGAAGTAGCTCCATCTCCTATAAAACTGTCGCAAGTTGTGTCTCGAGTTCCTCACTTTTTCACATCAACTCAATGATACGGGTCCCACCGCGGCAAGAAAGTTGGTTATCTTCTGCTCGATCAGCTTTTTCTGATGATCAAGCTCAGACAAATCTGCTCTCTACTTCGAAATGGGCAATAATCATCTCCTCTAATTTAGCCCCTGCCTCGTCCATCATTCTTTTCTCCTACTCAGCGATCCTCTTCAGCCATTGGGTCTCGACCTTAGACAAAGCAAGATCATCCTCAACCCTTTGAGTTTGGGCTGCCATACTAAGAATCTCAACCCAGAATCGAGAAACGAGGAAAATAGACTGCACGAGATATAAAGGAATTAGAACAGGTTAATATGTGGAGGAAGTGAACAAAACAAGAAGAGGGCAGAAATTACTTACATCAAAGGTAAAACCTATTGCAACATTAAACCTTATGATAGGGCCCAGAGAAGACACCTGACCCACCCAGGTTAGAGTCACGTACCTCTTTAGCTCCTGCATCACAGAAAGCAACTGGCAGCCTAGATCCTCCCTTGCTTTCGAAACCAGCATGGAAGTAGTCACGTAAGAAGAATGACCTTCACTGGTTGGCGGCCTTTCCTGCCTCCTGGAGCTAGGCACTACCGCAGCTCTTCTGGTCAGAGTTGTTTGTGTTAAAGAGCGAGCCGGAAAACTTTACCCTCTGCCTTGAGTTTGGGAGATATGGGTGTCTTATACTTTTCTCTTGATTTTTACTGTTCAAGTATACAGTATTGTTCACGGTAAAATAGTGAGAGCCAGTTCGAGTAAAAAGCGGATCATAGTCAATCAATATGAAAATAAAGTATGAAATAAAAAAATTCAACGAGAATAATTTTTTATTATGAAAGATGAAAATGACAAGTATAAGTGATGGAATGTAAAGATGTGATTATTCTAATCTTATTATATCAATAAACAAAATTTGAAAATGTAACTTATACCAATTATAAAGCTTTCTATTGTTTATTTGAAAATTTTACATTAATATTCCTAGTAATTAAAGCTTTAAAGTCACTGTCAACCGCCAATACTTAGCATTTTTCTTTAAGGGCAAATGACATTTAAATCTTTAAAATATGACCGAAACGATAAATAGATATTTTTCATAAAATAAATTATAAATCCTTTTTTATAAAATAAATGATAGATGGACTCTTTTTGCAACATAAATGACAAAATCTTTTTGCTAGATTTTATTTTCATGCAAATAATTGTTTTACTAATATTAACTTGTAAAATGACTTATTTTATTTTTATCATAATTACTCTTTTACCTATTTTAACTTGCAAATTGACTTTTATACACTATTGACAAATGATATGTCAAAAACTGTTTTTTTTTTAATTAAAAGATTTTTGATTAAAAGGGTTTAGAAAGGTTATTTATTTGTGAAAAGAGATCCATTCTATTATTTATTTTGCAATAAAGAGTTTATTTATTTAATTAATTTTCATCAAAGTTGGAGTTCTACTACTGCAAGCCCTTTCTTAATTATATTCTCATTTCTATAATGCAAATGCAAGCAAGCATTTTGTTTCACAATCATTATTCATTACATTGTTGGAAGGGTGGAAGCAAGCAACTCAACAAAACTTGCATAAATGAACCTAAATCAGCATATCAAGGCAATAGCATCTCGATTTTGTTTACCCTGCGGGTGCAAAACAGGGAAGATAAAGAATTATCAATTTACAGTTATCAAACCAATTAGCCAGCCTCTTCATGGCAAGTGAAACAAATTGGTGATATACTGTAGCACTGACGTTGTCTATGGCGAGGCAAAAAAATATATAAAACCAATTATGAAAAATGAGCAAAGATAATTTAAAAACACACGCAAGGAAGAAAAAAAAAAAAAAAAACTCTGCACCATATGTGGTTGTCTCGCATGGTCTAATCAAGCATGTATAGTTTCTAATTGCTTGTTCTGATTCAGTTTTCTGAATTCTTTTGTGGATGCAGACCTATGGACCGGGTTTAATCTGTACACATTATGGTTGTCTTCATTGTAATTGGTCGGACGTGATTTAGAGGTCGGTAAAGGAGGCCGGTTCTTGATGTTCTTGCTAGCATTAGGATGGCCTTGGGTTCTGGGGGTCATCTTTTGAATAGGAGATGCAACTGGGGACAGCAGGAAAGGCGAGCTCTGTGACTGCTTGATCAGCTTTGCAACAGATGAAGCACTGCTGGAACTGCTACATGGTTCTTGGCCTTGGAGAATTATCTCAACAGGCTTCTCTAAATCCTGAAATGACATATAATATATATTTTTTTAAAAAAGGTAAAGGTACACCTCTATGTGAGCTGAACTCTGCAATCTTGTAATAGATGGATGAAATAAATATCAGAATGTGCAATATTGTAATATAAAGATATATGCTGGCATTGAACCCAAAAAGTCGTCGGCAGAATATTCACAGGAATGCTTCAATGTATCACTATATTTTCTACCTTCACTTAGGAAGGGATTATTTAGCCTTAGACTGTAATTAAACTGTTATCCCGTTGAAGCAAGACTGTAATTTGAGGAAAAATATATGTGCAGAATTTGAAAACGTAACATCTAGAGTTTTACCTCTTTATTAGATACAATATCTTCTTTTGGTAGTGTAAAATCTTGATCTCTACTCCTCCGCTCACGAACTGTTTTAGACCGTTGCTTGATTTTTGATCTCCTGATCCTAAGAGATATGGAGAAGTAACAAACTGAGATGAAATAATTGTACATGTTAAAATAAAAAACTGTAGCCATTAAGAAGGGAAACTTACTATTCCCATAAGATTCAGTGACCCTACGAGTATTTAGCCAATTCAATATAGCCACTGACTCAGTGATGAAATTAAAACACTTTGAAGTATGGTTAACTAGATTTATGCTTCTGTTTCACACTAATAAGTTATTATTCCAGCTCGCATCCCTTTCACTTTTCACTTTTACAAGCTAAAAAATGGAATCTAAGGAATTGAGTCTAAAGCAAAAGGGAAAACTGATTCTAACTTATGTGTGTAATTGATATGCAAGCAAATTTACTGTTGAGATTTAGACTTACGTGTCATCTCATTTTGTATAAATATTTTTATTTATGTAATTAATATTTTATTCAATCGCTAATTATATTTTTATATGGTAAGATGTTTATAACATCTCAGACACTGTATGATCTGAAAAAGTTCAGATCTAGTTCAAAGGAATTAGGACCAGTGCTAAGAGTTATAATTACTAAAAGTTAGCATTGCTAAGAGTTAGTAAGTTATAAAAGTCAGCAAGATCTAAAGAGTTAAGAGCCTTGTCTGAAATTGAATAAAGACCTGAGGGTATACTAGTAATAATATAATTGTAAAGGGTTGCAAATAGTGTTAAAGATTGTCATTGTGCAAGTATGTTTTCAAATATTATATTCCTGATCTATTTTTATTGATGCATCTATCAGTAAATTTTTTTATTTAAAATAGATTAGTGTATATTTATATCTGGATGGTCCAAATCGTTAATCTTACCAGCCTATGAACTTAGTAGAAGTTTGTATATACATGCGGGTATTTAGTGAGGACTGGATACTAAATAAGGTCAATTAGGATCTCTAATAGATATCCTATAAAATCGTCAATGGATGATCCTTTCGAGTTG
This sequence comes from Ailanthus altissimus, assembly GCA_946807835.1. Classification (NCBI taxonomy): domain Eukaryota; kingdom Viridiplantae; phylum Streptophyta; class Magnoliopsida; order Sapindales; family Simaroubaceae; genus Ailanthus; species Ailanthus altissimus. The sequence goes on along the minus strand of OX327691.1, from coordinate 8,640,952 downwards.
AGAGGTATTCGTGGTCCTTAGACCTAAGCACCACGGTGGACTTATGAGTGATCCACCACACTTAGGTTCCACACATGTCCAAGACTTTTCATGGTCCAACCGCTAGGTATCACTAGGTATAGTCCGATACTCATAGAGTCCAGTGTGTGCAGATATGAAATTCGTCAACTTATATGGGTGAGTTGTATATCTAAATGCTCCAAGATTGTGTTCCAAAAAATCTTATAGCCATAAGTAACTAACTCGGGAAAAGTATTTTTCGTGTGAGAAACAATATTACAAAAGTGTTTGTGGATATTGTTTATGAGAATCTAAAGATAAGTTCTAGAGTTGAGCACATGGATACTTGACGATGATGATCTATGCCTTAGCTCTTACAGGATATAAATGACAGAGGGATTAACTTATATGGTTCAACACATTATTTTGTTATTTTTATAGCGTGTGTGTAGGGCATCGTTTATAGACTTACGGAAGAGTTCCGTAAGACAAAATAGATGTGAACTTAGGAAGTCTCACTATATAAAGTGTACTCATTATGCACTGGATCGAATAGTTTGATCTTGGAAGTTTTCAAAAAATCAAAATTATTTTTGAGTCTCTCGGGAAGATGATAGTGTAATACACGTATCTTGGTCTAAATAATTGACCATGGTTATGTGGAATTTTCTCATGCTAAGTAAAAAAAAAATCAGTTTGCTTAAAAGGCACGTGGCCTTTCTTTCATGCCAATTAAGCCATTTGGCTCATTAAGAATTTAAAACAAGACAATTGCTTGCTTCATCTTTCACCAAGCCGACAACATACATTACAGTAGAAAATTGATTTGCTCATTTGCCAGTTGCTAACGAAGATAGAAATAAAGGAAAAATCAAAAGGAAGAAAAAGAAAAGGAGAAGAAGGAAGCCAAGAAAAAAAAAAAAGAAGAAAAGAGGTTGGGAGAGATTGAAAATAAAGAGAGAAAAGAAAATTTCTGAAAATGAGTTTGGATAGTTAGATTTATATCCAGTGAATCAACAGGTAATAGTTTCATGAAATTAGAACATTGATGTTTCCGTTTTTATGATATATATCGATATTAATAATATACTTTTATACTCTATAATATAAGAGGAGTGTCGATAGCTGATAAAACCTAGATTCAAATCCAGTTTAGGATTAGTGTAGTTTTGTGAGTGGATAACTATATGTTTTTAATCCAACAGTTTTTAATTTAATTACACATTATCAAATTTATTCATGATTTATTTTAGACAGATAAATATTTGTGCTAATTAATATATTCAGAAATATTTTATAATTATTTATAGTATAGTGTATGATTATATTCAGTACAGAAATATTTATTTTAAAATAATTATACTTTCATGGTATTATATAATAGTAGTTTTTGAAACACTATATGCGTACCCTCCTCTTTAGTGTAGTTGCTCTGCCTATGCGTTAGACTAATTTAGTTTGCTCTGCTCGAATAATACAGCATTCCACCGAGTTAGACAAGCTCAAATTTTCCGCTCTTCTTGTGCGTGAGTTATTTTACCAGGCTAGACCAGTTTTTCCTCGGATACAAGCTTAGTATGATTTTCAATATGTATATAGTATATGTTCCTAGAGCTGCATTACATATATTCAGCTTTAGAACAAATTTTATGATAATTTACACTTTCAGATTTTTGGATACTTAGTATTATGTTAGGATTTCAGTTTTAGCACAGATTTTATGACAACTCATACTTTCAGTACAAGTTTTATAATTTTTCAGTATAGAGTTTTATAATTATTTTATATTATAGATTTATATGTGTACATTATATAAAGTATTATTTGTTATTAAATTATTATTAAAAATCTATTATTTATAGTACATATAAATTATATAATATTTTTAGATTATGTCTACTCACTAAGCCACAAACTTATCATTTTCTTAATTTTCCCCAAGTTGTCGCAAAGATTTGTGCAATGTGATACAGTCTTCACATTTTGAAGTTGGCCCATGACATGCATAGCTGCATAAGTTATTATGTTTTGTATATTTATGTACACGTATACATTTTTGTTGAGGCACGTAATCTCGTTGTATCAGATGCAATGAGTAAAGAGTATGTTAGTCTCATATCATCGTAGGATCCTCCTCGATTCTTGTGGAGGGCTTGGGTCGAGTTTGTTAGTTTGGTATTAGAGCATAGTTTTAGATTATGTATATCATGACATGATGCATGTATGTAAGAGATATTTTAAAGCATTTTATAGATTTTCATCATGCGTCCATGTGGCCAACCTCGCATAAAATCTGTGGCTGAACTAAGGTCTCCTTGAGGACCAAAGAAAAGAACAGAATCTATTAGAGAGGTAGTGGCTGAGCTAGTTCCCCTAAACTCAGACCTCAAACTCAGCCTAACATTATTATAGAGCAAATGCATCCTCAATTAGTGATACAATATGAGATATAATATATACTTGGATAGCTTGATAAACCCACTTTAAAGTAGTCTATAGACAGACTTGTTAAGATAATTACAGTTATAGTTGCAATAAAGAAAAAGACATACAAGCAACCCAAAAGAAGGAACACGATAGAACGTGTTCGTAGTTTGGGGCAGAGAATTTATGAGGCACTACAAAGTCAGTCGATGCAAAGTTATGGCTGACCAGAATGAAACGAATATTTAATGTTATGAGATGTACTGATGATGAGAATGTTTTATTTTCCACATTTTTACTTAAGCGTAGGGCATACCTTTAGTGGAGATCAATTTCACGTAGATATGAAAGAGTGATTAGTTAGGCTAATTTTTATAAAGAGTTTAATGCTAAATTCTTTCCTATTGTTTATTAAGATATACAGGCAAATAAGTTCTTTGAGCTAGAATAAGAATCGATGACAGTGGAGGAGTATGAGAGCCAATTTATAGAGTTATCGAGATTCGCTTTATATGCAATACAGAATAAAATAGACAAATGTAAGAGATTTAAACAGAGCCTTAGAGGTAATATCAAGACAATAGTCACAGTCATGAGGGCACAATTATTTCAGTGAGTTAGTAAATGCTATAATAAGGGTTAAAAAAAGCCTAGTAGAGAAATGCAAATCTCAATTATTCAAGCAAAAATAAGACCAGAGTTGGTCAACTGACAGACCTAGTAATAGTAGAGCACTAAGAAGAGAGATAACACATTCAAGATAATCAAGTAGTCAACAATATAGTCAGTGCCCTATATTAGCAAAAGAGCAGAGACAAAGCTCTTTCTAGAGTTTTATTTTTGTTTGCTGAAGTAATATAGGGAGTTAGAGTCTCATGATAGTAGCCACACTAGTTCAAAAAATTATTATTGGGTAACAGTGTATTTCAAAGATCTGTTATCAGAGTGGATAGTATTCAGATGGTAACAGATTTAATTCATCTTGATTTATATAATTTTGATGCCATACTTATGATAGACTGGTTAGCAAATCATTATGCTAATGTAGACTATTTTCGAAAGGAGGTTATATTCAGAAGATATAAAAAGTCTGATATTACTTTTTGTGGAGAGTGGCGAGTTCCTTCATTTTGTGTTATACCTGCTATGATTGTCAGATAGTTGCTCCGAAAATGATATTCAACCTATTTATCTCATCTCATTAATACTACAGTCTGTGCAATTAAATTATAAGATATTCTAATGGTCAGAGATTTTTTTGATATATTTCCTAAAGAACTTATAGATTTGCCACTTGATAGAGATTAATTTTTGTATTGATTTGGTTCCCAACACAACTCATATCTCCAAAGCATCATACAAAATGATCCCTTTAGAGTTAAGAGAATTGAAAACTCGGTTATAAAAATTGGTAGATAAAGGTTTCATCAAACATAATGTATTTCCATGGAGAGTACCGATATTGTTTGTTAAAAAGAAGTACAAAACTTTGAGGTTATGCATTGATTATCGGGAGCTAAATCACTATATGCAACAAGTACCACTCACTTACACTGATGATTTATTTAATCAGTTACAAGGTGCAAAGTTTTTTTCAAAGATTGATATGCGATTAGGGTATCATCAGTTGAAGACGAGAGATATTGATGTGTCTAAGACTACCTTCAGAACTTGATATGGGCATTATAAGATTTTAGTAATGCCATTAGGATTGACTAATGCTCCAGCTGCATTCATGAACCTTATGAATATGGTGTTTTGTCCACATCTTGATTAGTTTGTTATAATATTTATTGATGACATCCTTATTTATTCACGGAGTACAGAAGAGCATGCAAAACATTTAAGGATGGTGTTGCAAATTTTAAAGAATAAACAATTATATACTAAGTTTAGCAAATGTCAGTTTTGGCTAGATAAAGTTACATTTCTAGGCCATGCGATCTCAGCGAATGGAATTTATATAGATCTTCAAAAAATTGAAGCTGTGGTAAATTGAGAGTAACCAACAAGTAAATTGAGAGTACCGATATTGTTTGTTAAAAAGAAGTACAAAACTTTGAGGTTATGCATTGATTATCGGGAGCTAAATCACTATATGCAACAAGTACCACTCACTTACACTGATGATTTATTTAATCAGTTACAAGGTGCAAAGTTTTTCTCAAAGATTGATATGCGATTAGGGTATCATCAGTTGAAGACGAGAGATATTGATGTGTCTAAGACTACCTTCAGAACTTGATATGGGCATTATAAGATTTTAGTAATGCCATTAGGATTGACTAATGCTCCAGCTGCATTCATGAACCTTATGAATATGGTGTTTTGTCCACATCTTGATTAGTTTGTTATAATATTTATTGATGACATCCTTATTTATTCACGGAGTACAGAAGAGCATGCAAAACATTTAAGGATGGTGTTGCAAATTTTAAAGAATAAACAATTATATACTAAGTTTAGCAAATGTCAGTTTTGGCTAGATAAAGTTACATTTCTAGGCCATGCGATCTTAGCGGATGGAATTTATATAGATCTTCAAAAAATTGAAGCTGTGGTAAATTGAGAGTAACCAACAAGTATGACAGAAATCAGAAGTTTTCTTGGTCTAGCAGGTTATTATCAAAGGTTTGTTAAAAACTTCTCTAAGCTTACTGCACCACTTACCAAGTTGACTAGAAAGAATGTAAAATTTGAGTGAACTAATAAATGTAAAGGTAGTTTCCAAGAACTTAAAAAGAGATTGACTTCAGCTCATGTTCTCACTCTTCCATATGGCACTGAAGGGTTTATAATTTATAATGATACTTCTAGACAAAGATTAGGTTGTGTGTTGATGCAACATAAAAATGTGATTACTTATACTTTTAAGTAGCCTAAGAAACATAAGTTAAGTTTTCAGACTCATGATCTAGAATTCGCAATAGTAGTGTTTGTGCTGAAGAATTAAAGACATTATTTATATGGTATCATATATCAAATCTTTACTGATCACAAGAGTTTAAAGTATTTGTTCACATAGAAATATCTAAATTTGAGACAATTGGATATGGTTATAGCTGATAAAAGATTATGACTATACAATATCTAGGCAAGGCTAATGTGGTGGCAGATGCGCATAGCAAAAAGTCTCTAAGCTCTTTAGCTCATTTCATTTTAGAGTGATTTATCTTCCACTACTTGTTGAATTGAGATCTATATGGGTTAATTTTTCAATGAATGAATCTAAAGTACTTCTACCATATTTTGAAATTAAGCATATATTGATTGTTCAGATTAAAGGGATGCAAGATCAGATCCTAACATAGTTAAAGTTAAGAGAAAAGTAAGAGAAGACACACGAACTAATTTGTTGTTGAGAGTTAATGGAACATTAGTTATGGGGAACAAGTTTTGTGTACCAAATAACTCATAAATTAAAGAAGCAAATTTTAGAAGAAAGTTACAGTTCAGCTTATGTAATGCATCTTGACAGCACAAAGATGTATTGTACTCTATGAAAACATTATTGGTGGTAGGATATAAAAAAAGAGATTGCAGAATTTGTATCCCACTGCCTGATTTGTCATCAGGTTAAGATGGAACATCAAAGGCCGATAAGATTATCTCAGACACTTTCAATTCCTGAGTGAAAGTGGGAGCATATCACCATAGATTTTGTTGTTAGGATTTTACGCTCAGAGTGGTTATGATAGTACTTAGGTAATTGTTGATCGACTCACAAAATCTGCTCATTTCCTACCTTATAAAGTTTCATTTTCATTAACGAAGTTAGTTCATTTGTATGTAAGTGAGATTGTATGATTACATGGGACTCTAATATCTATTGTATCAGATAAAGATCCTTGATTCACTTTTAAATCTTGGCCTAACTTACAGAAGACCTTGGATACTAAGTTAAACTTTAGTACAACTTTTCATTATCAGACAGATAGGCAGTCAGAAAGAACTATATAAATATTAGAGGACATGCTCAGAGCCTATGTGTTACAGTTTAAGGGTAACTGGGATGATTATTTACTATTTATAGAGTTTGTATATAATAATAGTTATCAATCAAGTATCCAGATGGCACCACATGAGGCTTTATATAAAAAAAAATACAGAACTCCGATTTGTTCAGATAAGGTTGGAGAAAGGAAATTACTAGGTCCAGAGATTTTTTAGGTCACTAGCGTTAAGATTAGTATTATCAGAAATGGACTTAAGACAGCTCAGGACAGATAGAAGAATTATGTAGATAAGCATTGCAGACAATTTTAGTTTGCAGTGGGTGACAGAGTCTTCTTACAAAATTTTCCATGAAATAGTGTACTTCATTTTAGTAGATAGAAAAGACTACATTCTCGATATATTGGGCCGTATGAAAGTGTTGAGAGGATTGGTGTAATTGCTAACCACTTAGCATTACAACTTGAGTTGTCAACCAATTCAGTTGAGGCCAGACTTGACCTACAACAAGGAGCATGCTCAGGTACTTGACTAGTTCACTATCCCCTGGTTAAAGTCTTATGAAGGGGTTATACAGTGGAAGAGGCTACATGACAGTGAGAATCAAATGAGAGCTTAATATTCACACTTATTTTAGACAAGTATGCGAATTTCAATGACAAAATTCTTGTAAAAGGGGAGCATTTGTAATACATGTGTCTTGGTCTAAATAATTGACCATGGTTGTGTGGCATTTTCTCATGCTAAGAAAAAAAATTTAGTTTGATTAAAAGGCACGTGGCCTCTCTTTCATGCCAATCAAGCCATTTGGCTCATTAAGAATTTAAAACAAGGCAGCTGCTTGCTTCATCCTTCACCGATGGGACAACATACATTACAAAGAAAATTGATTTGCTCATTTGCCAGTTGTTAATGAAGATAGGAATAAAGGAAAAAAAACGAGGAAAAGAAGAGGGAAGCCGAGAAGAAAGAAAAAAGAAAAGAAGAAAAAAAAAGAAGAAAGGTTGAGATAGATTTTAAAAAAAAAAAAAAAAATTTGTGGAAATGAGTTTGGATAATTAGATTTATATCCAATGACTCAACGAGTAATAATTTTCTAAAATTAAAATATTGATGTTTCAGTTTTGATGATATATATCGGTACTAACAATATATTTTTATACCCTATGATATAGGAGTACCGATAACTAATAGAACCCAGATTCAGATCTAATTTAGGATTAGCACAATTTTGTAAGTGGATAACTATATATATTTTATATATTTTTAATACAACAATTTATGATTTAATTACAAGTTATCAAATTTATTCATGATTTATTTTAAATAAATAAATATTTGTGCTAATTAATATATTCAAAAATATTTTATAATTGTTTATAATATAACTTATGATTATATTTAGTACAGAAATATTTATTTTAAAATAATTATGCTTCCATGGTATTATATAGTAATAGTTTTTGAAATATAATATATGTATCCTCCTCTTTAGTGTAGTTGCTCTGTGCATGCATTAGACTAGTTTAGTTTGCTTTGCTCGAGTGCTACAACATTTCGCCGGGTTAGACTAGCTCAAATTTTTCATTCTACCTATGCTTGAGTTACTCTATCAGGTTAAACCAACTTTTTCCCGAGTACAAGTTTGGTGTGATTTTCAATATGTATATAGTATATGTTACCAGAGCTACGTTATATATATTCAATTTTAGAACAGATTTTATAATAGTTTACACTTACAAATTTTCAAATACCTAGTATTATGTTATAATTTTAGTTTTAGCACAGATTTTATGATAGCTCATACTTTCAGTACAAGTTTTATAATTTTTTAATACAGAGTTTCATGATTATTTTATATTACAGAGTTATATGTGTACATTACATATAGTATTATTTGTTATTAAATTATTATTGAAAATCTATTATTTACAGTAATATAAATTATTTACTATTTTGATATTATGTCCACTCACTAAGCCACAAGCTCACCCTTTTCTTATTTTCCCCTTTTTGTCTCCAAGTTGTTGCAAGGATTCGTACAATTTGATACAGTCTTCACATTTTGAGGTTAGCTCACGACATATATAGCTACATGGATTATTATGTTTTGTATATTTATATACACGTATACATTTTTATTGAGGCACGTAGTATTATTATATCAGATGCAATGAATAAAGAGTATGTTAGTCCCATGTCATTCTAGAATTCTCTTTGATTTTTGAGGAAGGCTCAAGTCGGACCCTGTCAAATAAAATTTAAGTGTTAAGTCTAAGATCTCAGCAAGTAGAATTTATTACTTTATCCTTTCTATGAATATCACATATTATGCCATTAATTTGTAATTATATGACACATGATATGTTGTAATTGATTGGCCATCATTTTGTTAAGTATTAATATTTTAAATGGCCAAAGGAATGAAATTGATAATGCAGGCCTATCTATTTATTTAGTAATAATAATTGTTTTTGCCACCAAATGAAATTTGTTTATGTTGGCATATAAAAGCCATAATCCACCAAAATTATTTCATTAAACAAAAGTGGCTAACAGCATGATTTCATCACGCTTACAATAAGCATGAGGTGGTATGTTTGTATAAGTTATAAAGCCATTGAATTATTTTTTATTTGACCTTTTTTTGGCAAATAAAAATATAGCTTCTCATGCTTATACTTAAGCATGTGTGCTGGCATTAAGTAAAATTACATTTGAACACTTATTGTTCTTGTAACGGGCCAGCTCGTGTTTAATGCCTATTCACTATTCTTAAGAAGCATAATAATGCAAAAAATTTGCATTGTCATGCTTGGTCACCAATTTACATTTCATTGGTTGAAAATGCGGCAGTTATAACTATAAAAAGCCATTCTCTCTTCATTTATAAATCAAGCAAAGCAAGATAGCAATAAACACATAAATAGTACCAAGAGAAATTTAAGAAGCAAGTGTTGCTTCAAGTAAAATATTTTAGTAAAAAATAAAATTATTGTTTTAACTCAAAAGATGTCATCGAGTACTAGACTAGAATTACACAAAATACGCTTTAAGAGTGAGTTCCCTAATATCTCATTATTGTAATGAGATGATTTTTTATACTCCGCCTGCACTTAATAATGTATGTGTGATGTGTAATTAAAAATTTAAAATGTACATACTCATCTCACGCACAATACACTTTTACCTACTTCATCTATGTTTTATATTTTCATAATAATCTAAGAGAATCATCTTCATTTCCACTTTTACCTTCAATTATTTTTCATGCATTAGTTTGCAAAAACTATGTTACTGGATTTGTAATATGTTGAGCTATGTTGTCCCGTGCACAAGGAACTTGTATCTTACTGGCTTTACTCCCTTAAACCCATTATATGTTCCGACGTTTTGCCTTTCAAATAAGATTCAATGTTGGATGGCTATCAAACAATGACTAATTCCCCATGTTAGACACGCTATATTCCCTTTATAGCCTACTCATTAATTTGCTCTTCAAGTATGTGAAAAAGAAATTGTATTTAACTAATTTCTTGACTCTCTTGTCTTTGTTTCGATCTCTTGGAATTCATTTGACTTTAGACTTTAAAATTGAATTTATGTTTCATGTGAGAGGGCTTGTAAAGACTTATCTACTAATACTGGTTATTTTGATCTCTTGGGATCCATTAGATCTTAGACTTTAAAATTACATCCACATATCATATAAAAATTTTTGTTAAGACTTATCTTTAATACTAATATTGACTCTTTACCTAATATCTTAAATTTTTGAGTTGAAGGGTTTCTCTAATATGCTTTTCAGATATATAAAAGGAATAATCCTACATGTAAAAGTAAGACATATAAACCCACTCATATTACCTGACATATCATAATAGGATTGGTTAAAGTTTTATCACATTATCAATTTAACATTATTTTTCTTTTTTATATTTATCCTTCCAACTATATTATGCCACAGCAGATAATATGATTGATTTTGTATAATTAGTTTATACAAGTAGTACTACTAGTATAAAAAAGAAAAATAAAATTGTAACTTGGTTGACGCAACCTTGTCTCGGTGCCATTGGATTTTGTGGGTTAAACATATTTAACACCTAGAATACATCCCTACCTGATGAAGTCAGAAACTGAATGCATATATAATACTGCACAAGCATTATAACTAGTGTGAAAGGATATTAACATTTTGTGTTAGTTAGTTTAACTGATAAAACCTCTTGGACTAGTACAAGAGGTCTAGGTTTCAAACTCCACTCACACCAGGTCGAGAAGGGGTTTAGTTTATATTTTATGTAAAAAGGAAAAGAGAATTTAAAAAAAAAAATAGATATTAACATTCTTATGCCTACCAAGCATGTCAGACTTTGCTTTTTATTGAATATAGGAAGCAGACCAATCAAAATCATGCTTAATTGACTTACTTTCTCTGCTCATTGGCTTCAATTAATTCATCATCCTTGTAATAGATTACAGGTAGACCTGAAAGATCGCATGCCAATGGACTTGTGGAAAAGAACTGCAAGTGGAAGAAACTTCTTAGCATTAGATTGAGGAACAGGTTTGCAAGCAGTCGCAACATTATCCCAACACTAATATTACTTCCCAACATGTCTAGAGAAGAGCCACTCCAGCAACAGAATAAAGAAAAATCATGCAACAATAACATAACTCGATTTGTACAAGCTTCCAGTTTATACTTACTTCATTTTGGAGAGCTAAAGATGCGGAGCCCCGATATGCTGGATCCAAAGCAAGAAGAGTGCTCAAGAGACGCAAAGAAGATTTGGGAAACTCACTGAAAGCTTCAAAAAGACGAGGTTTATATGATTGTGGAGGTCGGAAGGTTGTAGACAGCTTCAATTTTTTCCAATAATCCTCTGATGGGGTGCCACATAGCTTAAAAATCCTATGCAGTTGCTCAACCTGATATGCATCAAGAGTTGATAATATGAGAAACTTACTACTAGTACAAAGGTTGACCAAATGCCAAGTCATAACCAAAGTAAGGAATTTAGTGACTAAAATAACTTTGGTCAACCATAGACAAATTCACAGCTTTGCTATGATAGTTAATTGAGCAGCGTTACCTCATTTCTACCAGGCATGATTGGCCTCCCCGCAAACATCTCTGCCAAGAGGCATCCGGCACTCCATAAATCAATACCAACTCCATAAGTTGTGGCACCCAAAAGTAGCTCAGGTGCTCTGTACCAAAGCGTCACGACTCTGCTTGTGAGATGATGCTTTTGGTTCGTTGAAAAGTATTTTGCAAGCCCAAAATCTGCAATCTTTAGCATCCCAGTTTTATCAATCAACAGATTTGATCCCTTAATGTCTCGATGCAAGATCCCTCTCTCATGACAGTGTTGCAAGCCCAAAAGCAGTTGATGCATATAACTCTTTACCTGCATCAAATACTCAAAATCAGCCCTTGGCAAACTAAAGCCTCAAAATTCAGAATTTTTCTCAAATACTTAAAGAAGATAATGCAGACCTGAGGTTCAGTAAGTCTCCCTTCAGGGCGGGAGATAATTCTGGCTAAATCTGACTGCATGAAATCAAAAACAAGATAAAGACTATGTTGCATTCTTGATGTTGCCAGTCCTTCAAGCTTTACTACATTGGGATGATCCAATTTCTGTAATATCATAATCTCGCGTGCCATAAATTTCACACTCTCAGGTTCTGATGTGTCAAATCGGACCTTCTTCAGGGCAACAATTTTCCCAGTGTCCCTATCACGAGCTTTATAGACATTGCTATAGGTACCTTGGCCAACCTGTAAACAAACAGCTAACCAATCTTAAATAGCCAGATTCTTTCCCCCAATGGCAATTCAGTCTGCTTAGCCAAAAACTCTTGTTTTGTTAAGTTAGAGAATTTTATGAAGAATAGTATATTCTAATTTCCATAAATCCGTAAATGAACTGAAATCAACAATTGTAGAATTAGATACAGAGGACACGGCATCAGAAACTACATTGCCTCGCAGCTAAGAAAGCTTTAGCATTTATTGGACATGGAAAATTTTCCTAGAAGCCAATGTTGAACAAAAGGAATTATATTGAATTCGAATAATTTGTCTTCCAAAACATAAAATGACGCACTAATTAAACACATTCACTACTTGCATAAAATTATCATTTAACAATCAATTAAGGCAAAAACGATGCCATCAGTAACAAAGTTTGAAAAAGCTTGACCTTATCAATTTTATCATAAGACTCGGCACTCTTTGGAACCAAACGAGCCAAAACCTCTTTAGGAATATTATCAGTCAGCCACTTCGGCCACCCATCCACTAACTCACCATCAACGCCAACGCCACCGCTGCCACTGCCACTCTCTCTTTCGCTTAGTTCCCCACTAAACTTCTCTTCACCGGCAGTTCCATAAGCAACATTAAAATTCATTTGCAATTCGGGATTTTGAATCCGACCCGTTTCCCTCCCATTATATATCTGACCCGTGGACCTTCTATGACCACCCATCCCTGATTTTCCCACATACCCATTTTCCATTTTCAACTTCTCTAAGCCCCTGGGGGATGAGTTCATTGAACTCTTGGCTTGTACACATCCCATGGCTTTCTGGGTCTAATCAAGTTTCAATTTTTACCAATGCTTGATTGCATAAACGAAGAAGACAATACAAAGAAAAAGAAAAAAGAGAAAAGAACAGACATTTGATGGAGAAGAAGATGGTGAAGAGAAATGCTGTCCTTGGCCGGCATTTTTGGTGCAACAAAAAACATCTTTTTTGATTCTTGCTCTTTGCTTTCTCCGCTAAAAAGAGAAAAGAAGAAAGTGAAATGAAAAAACACTTTTCATCTTCACATTTTACCCATTTGATTGCTTTCTTTAATTCCTGCTTCAACTGTTCTCGGCGGGAAGTAGACGTGCATGAGCCAAATAGGCCAGTGGGGTTTAGCCAACTCATGGAAATGGAAAGTTCTTGCACTGAAAAGTGTCAGTTAAGCAGACAAATATCCACTAAGATGTTGACACGTCATCGATTCAAATGTGGGTCCAACCTGACGTGGGTAGCGCTGTCCCTGAGTGACTTCAGCCAATACGCACTTCTCACTCTCTGAAGCTCTACTCTCGAGTCTCGAGGTTTTGATGGCCGTTACTTCAGCAAAAATCCATTAAAACCCGAGGCAAATGGGGCATTCGGACTCAAGGGGAGCACAACAGTTTTCACTTTTGCCTGTTTCTTGCTTTAAGCTTAAGGTATGCTTCAATTTTTCTTCTTCCCTTTTCTCACTTTCAAATTAAAGTCATTTTTGCTGGTCAGTATAGAGAATAATCAAGTCCTTGAGCTTGTTTCATAATTTTTAGCTGCCATTTGTTACATTTAACTGGGTCCATTTTGTTCCCCTAGTATTTTCTTTTAATTGTCAAAATATATCAATGTAACAATCAATCTGAAAAAGTCTTATTCTCTTGTTCTTTATGATGTAATTTGCTTCTTCTTTTTTCGTTTATTTATTTATCTTCCATGTTTTTTTATAAGATACAGCTATAACTCATATTTTCCTCTGGAAAACAGTTGGTACATTGAGCTATGTCACAAATGAAATTTTTGCTTGTGTGACAGATAGAGTGAACAGATAAAGCAGGGTGATAATTGTTTTTGTGTTTTGTAGGGTCACTCACTTGTCCTGTTGAGATTTCAACTTAAATTTATTTTCATAATGGCTTCAACATAGCCATAACATAACATGGTCATTTGTTATATTATAGTCCTTAAAGCTTTTAAATGGAATCAACTTGAAATAATCAGCTGAATATCTTAACTGGCTATAGTTATCCTGTTAAGGTTTTGTGTTTGGCTAGCTAGAGTATTGTGCTCTTTTGTATATGGTCTTTATCTATGAAGATTTGACTCTTTGGTAGGAAGGGAAGTATGGGGACGAGGCTATTAGAGGGAAGAGAAAGCCAGTAGAGGTTATCAAATTGTAGCTAGTGATTTCATTTTTTTTTTTTTTTTTGGTTGAGGAAGAAAGAAGGTTCAATCAAAGATAGTACATAAATACTTGTGATAATAATTATTATCATTTTTATGACGTTTCGTATTCCTTTCCTTCTTTATCCACATATAGACAGAAAGATCATTATGAATTCGGAGTAATTCTTAAATTTGGTACAACTATAGTTTACTTCCGAGAAAAAATGAAGCTAACACGCCCACACGTTCCCCCACCACACATCCATGTACCCAACATGTTTTGTATATTAGTTTGTTCGTTTATGGCATTACTAGAGAAAATTAATGTTTTTGTCGAATTTGATTGTACATTTCTTCTAATCATTACTCGGTGAGGCAGAATTATGAGAGGTTACATGTATTGATTGGAAATAGGAGACCAATAGGATGAAACTGTTGCCATGTTAAAGCTGGGGTCAGCTAAATTATGGACATAGTTAAAGGACTATAAGTTTGTAAAACTGTTTCCTTTTGCAGAGCTTCATCAATTGAAAATGTGTTACTATCAGCCATGGAAAGAGGATGATTCACCTCAAGGTGAAGATAATGCAGCAAGAACTGAAAATGACAATGAACCTATGGCGGCATGGGAAGCTAGATTGGAAATTTTGGAGGAGCGTGTAGCAAGGATTGAAGCCAGGTTTGAAGGACTGCAGGCCAGGATGTTGTTTCTTCAAAGGGCATTGCGTGTAGCGTGTGCACTGTTTATAGCTACCCTTGCCTATTGTCACGGGCCGGGCGCTTGTCATTAACCCAAAAGACTAGTCTATTAGGTAATGCTGCATACCCACCTTTATATATCCAAAATTCACCCAATTTTTATTCGATGTGGGACGTGACATTCTCCCCCACCTAATCACGTCACGCCCTCGTCACGGTGTGGTCCAAACTCAAAGATCAACTTGGCCTATATTGCCTATCCCCCCGAGGATAGGAGACCCACTACCCACGTGGCAATCTCTATTGAGGCTCAAGACACAGGAATTTTAGGGTCCATTTGGCCCGTATTGCCCATCCTCTAGCAGCATAGGGGACCCACATTTCATGTGGCAATCTCCATTGAGGTAATTTTGGGGGCCCACATACGAATGAGAATTTGAGTTTGCTCTGATACCACTTGTCACGGGCCGGGCGTTTGTCATTGACCCAAAAAACTAGCCTATTAGATAATGCTGTATACCCACTCTTATATATTCAAAATCTACCTAATTTTTATTTAATATGGGACGTGATACTATGCTATATACAAATGAATATTGAGATGGCGAACTCAACTGCTCTAGCTATACTGCTTTTCCTCTTATCGGAAATAAAACTTGGGTGCCTTACGTTTTTTGTTAATTACAGTGTTGTGTGGATTGAAAGATGATTTTCAATCAATGTTACATTTTAGGCTGCTGTCACATATTTGACAAAATGGAAGACAGATTAACAGGAGCGAAATTGAGAAAATTAGTGAAAAGGAAAATTTCAATGCATGCCGAAACATTGCCTTTTCATCGAGTTATATAACTTTTAAGTTGTTTCTCTACACTAATGATGATCACAACCATGCTTTGTCTGTATTTATTAAGTGACAGTCACTATTCAGTATTCATTTTTCTTCTGTTCCATTATCTTTTCCCCTCGCGTTAAAACTTCAGTGTGCATTCATGATGTAGCTTCATGGCACATGTTGTCGTTTTGCAACTGCGATACAGGTGTCCTAATTGACCTGTTTGTGCAGCAGAAGCAAGAGTAGGGATAAGTCTCTGGATTGGAGTCTACTTTGGGAAATGTACTTTGTTGCATAGTACATGTACGAATCCAGAGCTCACCAACAGCAGACGTTTTCATATCTATGAACCTCTGCTAGTTGTCACAGCTACTGGTTTTATGATTTTCAGTCCACCATGCTCAAGCCATTGTGTGAATGAATCTTTGTGCAAGTGGCATTCCATCAACACTAAGTTAAGGTCAGGCAAGGAATAATAAGCTTGAAAATGTTAGACATGTTAAAAATCTCAGACATAAAAAGCTCGTAACCAGCAACAAAGGGGAAGTCATTACTCTTCACTTTTCCGGCCGGGATTAAGAGTCAAATCTAACCCTTTAGTTTTAATGTGATCAGAAGCGAAAGACAGTATTTTGCAGTGGGTTTGCCATTTGTTCTCACATAGCCAAAAAAACTGAATCTACCATTTAACATCAATCGTACAATATATGATCATTCATTTTTTTTTCCCTCATTACTTCTTTTTTATGCTGTTTGGGGCTTGCCGCTTTCTACTTGGCATTTTCGACAGCCACAACCCCAATTCTCGCAAACGAATACATACTAAAATTTTGGGTGATTTTAGTTTCCGATTTCAGTTGAACCACACAATTTACAAATCACGTCCTACATATATTCCAATGTGAAATTCGTAACAGATCTGCGACTAGTCATATGTAATATTTTATGTTATAAGTCACAAGACATACCCATTCCAAAAGGCAGCAACTGAAGAACCCGTTTAATTGGTCGTAGAATGTAAATATGGGTACCAAATACTGCAATTAAATAAACAGCAAGGAAAATTTTGTATTCCTGCTGATCAACTGAATAGTGGAAACAATGCTTTACAATATTCATTTGATCAACCGAATGAAATTAAACAAGTAACCGATAAAAGTTGCAGATGAAACATTGACATGATTACAATAATAACAGATACCAAAAGTATGGTTGGTGTCAATGATTTAGTAAACAACTCATTCCAGATCTATTATTCCGAAATTGGAAAGAAGGATCTTTACTTGATCAACAAAGTCCGACCCTGTTGCATATTCCGTTAGCATCCCGACAGCAAAACCGAACATTGCCCATCTGCCAATAATATCACAAGTACAGGATCAGAAAAAAGGAACTCAATAAGAATCCTTACAGTAACATAGTAGTAGCAATAATAAGAGCTTCTTTTGAGTTTAAGATGTCTTATGAAGAAATAAATTCTAATTCTTCCAAAAAGGCACCTAACAGCATATCATTCAAATGGTAATAAAAAATGGTTTAACTTCCGAGTTTTATTGATGTATGGCTACTGGTCAATACAGATTTTAGACCTTCTTGCTGTTGATAAAAATCTATTTATAGACTCGAGGATATAGAAGAAGATACCAAATCAAGAAGTTATGTTATATCTCAAAAAAATTGCTCTATATAACTGAATCTGTTCAATGGAGACTAGAATAAGCTAAGTAGCTATGATTAAGTTCAGTAAAACAAGTTCATAGTAACATAAAACTTATCATAAAGCTTCAATCCGGATCATAAAGAAAGGGAATTTATTCTGCGACCGATGTGACCGAAGATTGAATTGGCACCAACGTTTTTGTAAGGAATTGATTTCACAAACAAATTTGTACTAATTGAGCACAAGTTTGGAAGAGTGACTAAATTTCAATAAATGTTCGTTAGTATGCAGAATATAGATCTCTTTCAAGGTCGTTAATTGAGTTCAAATCGTGAAGAAGGTTTGGGGACCTCAGTGGGAATTAAGATGAATCTTTATATCAGTATTACCATATTTAAAGGACAACATAGCTAGAAAGAAAGAACACAAAAGAGTATCAGTATTACCATATTTAAAGGACAACATATCTAGAAACAAAGAACACAAAAGAGTTTACTATCGATTTCCTGAAAATGACATTATTTAATTGCAGTAAACATTTGACTTTCCTTAACAAAGTACTTTTACATCTTATTTCTAACTTCATGAGTTATCTTGAGAAGATTCTTTAGCATCACTTCTTTTTTACCTTCCATATTTGTAATAATAAGTAGCGTTCACTAGCTTCACTGGTAAAATCTTGTTTGTTATAGAGACCTAGAATAAAATCATGCTCAAACACACAGAGGAAGTCCTCTTTTACCCACAATTTTTTCTCCAAGACGCCCTGTACCCCATCGCTTGATGGTAATCTTCCAAATTCTTGATAAGATATTTCATCAAATATAAGAATGCAAGAAACATGAAGAGAACCAAAATTCTTCCACCTTCTATGAATTTCACTAATAATTATGAACCGAGCTGATAACAATAAGTTTCTCATGAACAAATAATATTAAATTTGAAATTGAAGAATATTGAGAACTCATCACTTATGATACAAAAAAACGTTAACATTCTTCGACAAAAAGAGACAAATTAGTTTTTATATTTTGCAATTTCATCCATTCATGATCTTTTACTTTGTCTATTCATTCTACTTTCTTGTGCTGTGGAATTTGAAGTTCAAACAATCTTCTATCACTAACCCCTCAAGTTTGAGATTAAAACTGAAGAAAATAATAATAAGGAGAAAATTGAAACTTTCACTCTTATTGATATAAGCCTCACAAAGGCTCCATTTATAAGAAATCAAATACATATTATTGCATGATTTTGGAAATATTTTACTGATTATAATTCATTAACACAATTAATTGTGTTTCCCATTTCCTATTCAACAAATCATTTTAAAAATCTGCATATGATATTAAGAATCAATAATGATTCTTATAAAAAGTAATAAATTTCCTTTCAAATACAAAGATTTATGAAATCGTAGCAGGCAGCATAAATCAGGAAACATCCAATATCCAATGAGTCCTATAATCTCAAATGAATTAAAAGCCAAGAATCCTAAACAGCTATTACTGAAACCACTAGTCCTAAGGACATCAGACTCTATTATGCTTCTGAATAGTTAAAAACTTACTTTGACACATTCAATTAGGCTGTATTATCCTACTCTCCCTTTGGCAAATAATTTTATACCAAAAATCTCATAAATAATGCACCAATACATCATTCAAATTGACCATTTTCAAGAAGTTAGGAATAAATAAAGATTAACTGCAATAGCAAAATCCACCACAAAACCCAGTATCAATTAATATAGATAAAATCCTCACAGACCCAAATAATTAAAACTAATTTTATAACTAGCATATAGAAAGAACACCAATTTACATTACCTGCCATTGGAAATCTCATTCTTTCCCACCCACCCAAAGAATGGACCTTCATTAGCTTCCTCTAGCTTCTTTTGCTTAAAATAATCCTGAAGCTCTTTAGCCTTCTGCCTTTGAAACTCCAAAGTAACCACATTCTTATCCTCTGGAGCAGCCACAACCGCCGGCTTTGGTGGCTGCGCCATCGAAGAAGACGGTGGTGACGGCTGCGGCGGCGAAGGTGGGACTGGCTTCACAGTAGACGGCGGAGATGGCTCTCTCAAAGGAGGCGCCACGGGTCTTCTTATCGGCCCTTCAGCTTGAGAACAAGTAACAGTAAATGCACCAAGCTTTGTTCTTGGAACTCTGTAAAAGCAAGAATATGATGAATTTGACGATGATGATGATGATGATGAGGAAGAGCTACAAGAAGATGAATATGGGATTTTTAGGCATGGGATTGATGATGCCACAGACATTTTCTTTACTTACTTTCTTCCTTTCTGGGTACTTTTTTTTTTTTTTTTGGGTTTTTGGTTTTTCTTTATAGTGTTGCCAGAAAGCAGAAACAAAAGATGGAGGAGAAGTGGTGTGTGTGGATAAGGTGAAGCCAAGTTTTGAAGAATTAGATGGTCGACATGGGATGTTAGTCCAGTTGGAGGGAAAGACACCGTTGGTTTATTTGGCGCCAACTGCTTTTAGAGCACGTGGCTAGCACTATCACTTTACTCGAGGGTTGTCAAAATTACGCGCTTAACTGAGATTAGGACTGGATTTTTTCTTTTTGGCCTTTTTTACTTTCATGCGTCAAAACTCTGAATTTTTTTTTTTTAAAACAACATAAACTCTGAATATGAATTCCGTTCCAAAAAAAAAACTTTTGTGTTAATTTAAAAAAAATATGTATTATGCGAGAAAGGTTTAATTGGGGCGCCTGATAAAAATATGAGATGTCATGTGTACATTTATTCCTCTCCTTTTTTTTCTTTGGAATGGTGAGGTAGTTGCTGCGGTTATCTTGTAGAACTACTTACGCTTGCTAACTACTCACGTTTTACCGAAGTAACCGCTTTTGTTGCCGGAAAAGTATTAATTTCAGCCTTTGTTTTATGGTTATGCCGAATTTTTTGAATGAATATGGATTTAGAAAATATTGTAGCACAATATGCCTCTCTTGACATTCATGATTATCATATCCCTATCTCCTGTATAGATACTTCCATCTAGGATACTAGTTCTTTAGAAATTTCCCTATCACTGGTGGGTAAAGTTTTAAGTCCTAAGCCTATCAACAAAGGTGCTTTCATTACGGGCATGCATATGTTGTGGCGGACAACGGACACATTTATTGTTGAGGTTGTGAGTTTCAAATGAAATGCATTTGTTTTCTACTTCCAATCTGATATGGACCATTGTCGTGTGCTCGCTAGTGGCCTTTGGTCATATAGTAATTGCCTTTTGGTTTTTGCGGTTCCTCAAGATATTGGTCGATTCTCTAACTTATTATTCAATCAGGTCGCCTTTTGGATCCAAATGCATGGTCTTCCACTCTCCTTAATGCATAAAGCTGCTAGTAGGCATTTTGGTTCCTTAGTTGGTAATGTTGAAGAGATTGATAAGGGGGCTAATGGGTACTGCCTTGTATCACGGACCGTTTTTGAAGCGTGCGGTTTTAGACGTGTTTCGTGTTAAGCAGTTGAGAAAATTACATAAAGAGAAAAAAAAATAAGCATATCAAGTGTTTGCACGAATACTCTTTATATTGCTGAAGAGAAAACAAAGTTATAAGATGAATTATACAAGTGAGAGTCTCCCCTTTATATAGTAGCAGCCCTATACAATCGATGGCTGAGATCTAAATGATCTAACAGTGTACATATAAGATGGAAAATTATGCTCTAGAATATTTCTAGATGCCATTCTACCTTTTATAGAATTATAATTAAGATAAACTATCTTAATAAGTCACGGGCTAAGCCTGGTTCTCCATTCAAACAGCGGGCCTTCTAGAAGCTCCAGTCCACGTAGCGCTTCATGGTCCAAGAGGCCTCCAACAGACCTAGTCGCGCACCAAGTGCTCGAAGAAATGCTTAAGAGCACTTGGGGCGTGACATTCCCCCCCACCAAATTCACGCGACGCCCTCGTCGCGTCCTTGTTGGAACTCGCGTACCTTGTTCTCAAACTGCCACATTGCATTCTCGGGTTCCCAACTTGCTTCACTATCGGGCAATCTTTCCACTTGATAAGATACTCACGATTCGGACGGCAGTTCTTCTTACGTACTGTCTTCACATCAAGGATAAGTTCAGCCTCCTTGTCGTAAGATGTGAAAACTTTCAATGGTGCCCTGGTTTGTGGCCCATGCTCCGTGTCCTCTGCATCACCATGGTATGGCTTTAGGCAGCTTGCGTGAAACATCGGATGTAGCCGAAGTCTCAAAGGCAGCTCCACCTTATACGAGACATTGCCAACCCTCTTGGCAATAGGAAATGACCCCTCATATTTTCGAACAAGGCCCTTATAAAATGGGCGCGTAGACTTGTGCTACGTCGGAAGGATTTTCACCATCACTAAATCCCCTATGCTGTACTTAACATGTCTTCACTTACCGTCAACCCATTTCTTCATCCGTTTTGTCGCCTTGTCCAGACACACCCGCATTTTTTTCAACTGTTCCTACCAGGATTTTGCAGCTTTATAAGCTGCTGGACTCGACCCTGTATCACTAGATACTAGTGCGTGCTGCGTGAGAGGTTGCTGGCCAGTAGCTAACTCGAACGGGCTCTGGTTCGTCGATTCACTCCTCTGCAAGTTATATGAGAACTATGCCACATCGAGTAACTTGACCCAATCCTGCTGATTTGCGCCCACAAAGTGCTGCAAGTACAGCTTCAGTAATGCATTCACCCTCTCGGTCTGCCCATCCATTTGTGGGTAAAAGCTGGTGGAAATACGAAGCTCTGATCCCATGAGATTGAACAATCCAGTTCAGAATCTCCTCGTAAACCTCGTATCACGATCGCTGACTATCACTCTCAGTAATCCCCAGTATTTGATTACGTGCTTAAAGAAAAATTTTGCTGTCTCTTCCGCATTACACTCCTTGGGCACCGGTATATACTTGGAAAATCGATCTACCACCACAATGATAGTTTCACACCCCTCAGATTTTGGCGCTATAATGAAATCCATAGAGATGCTCTCCCAAGGTCTCTCCGGTATGGGCAGTGGCTCTAATAGCCCTGCGGGACTTCGCTGCTCAATCTTGTCCTATTGGCATACGAGACAAGTCTTGACAAATTATTCCATCTCTTCCCGCATGTGTTGCCAATAGTAAAATGTCTCCAATAGGGCGCGTGTGCACCGCTGTCCTGGATGTTCTGCCCATTTCGTGTCGTGACACTCCCTAATGAGGTTATGCCGCAAGTTCTCCCACTTTGGCACATATACCTAGCGTCCCTTGGTGTAGAGAAGCCCATCTTCTACCCAAAATCGTTGAGTCTTTTCCTCTTGTGCTTGAACGGAAAGCTGTGTGGCTGCGGGATCATGCTTCATTTCCTCGTGAAATAGGTTGAGCAAATCACCTTCCAGTTTGCTTATAGCTGCTAACTCGACCTTCCGGCTTAAGGCGTCCACCACTATGTTCACCTTTCCCAATTTGTACTCGAGCTCATAATCGAACTTTGCCAGAAAGTTCTGCCACCTAGCTTGCTTTGGGCTGAGTTTCTTCTAATTTTGGAAGTAACTCGTCGCTATGTTTTCCGTCATCACTACAAACTTCGCCCCAAGCAGATAGTATCGCTAAGTGTGCAGGCAATGGATGACCTCCGTTATCACCTTCTCTTGTACCATATAGCGTCTTTCCGTCTCGTTGAGTTTTCGACTCTCATACACGATCAGATGGTCCTGCTGCATCAATACACCACCAATGGCAAAGTCAGACGCATCAGTATGCACCCCATACGGTAACAAGTGATTCGGCAATGCTAAGACTGGTTCCTCGATCACTGTTGTCTTCAGTCGATCAAAAGTCTATTGACACTTCTTAGTCCACTCCCATGCTTTAGTCTTCTTTAGCAGGTCAGTAAGGGGTGCTGCAATGGTGGAGTAGCTTTTGATAAATCTATGATAATAGTTTACCAACCCAAGGCAAGACCGTAGCTCGGTAACTTTCGTGGGTGCCTCCTAATCCACTATGGCGAGAATCTTCATCCTGTCCATCATCAGTTTGCCGTCTTTGATCTTGTGACCTAAAATGTCTACCTCGAGTTTGGCGAATGAACATTTCTCCCTCTTCACATACAGCTCATTCTCGCGGAGTACCTTCAAGACAGACTACAAGTGTACCATGTGCTCTTTGAAAGTGTTGCTATAAATGACAATGTCGTCCAAGTACACGACGATGAATTTATCGAGGAAGGGCCAGAGTATGTTGTTCATCAATGTGCAGAAGGTAGTTGGCGCATTTGTGAGGCCAAACGGCATGACAAGAAACTCAAAGGCCCCATAACGCGTCACATAAGTGGTCTTTGGCTCCTCACCCTCGGCTATCCGTACTTGATGGTAACCTGATCGCAAATCTAGCTTTGAGAAATACTTTGCCTATCCCAACTGATCAAACAAGTCAGCAATGAGAGGAATAGGATACCTATTTTTTACAGTGACCTTGTTTAGCGCCCAGTAGTCTATGCATAATCGCAATGATCCGTCGTGCTTAAGCTGGAAAAGCACAAGCGCGCCATAGGGCGCCTTAGATGGCTGGATAAATCCTACATCCAGTAACTCCTTGAGCTACTTTCGCAACTCTGCTAATTCTAGTGGAGACATTTGGTATGGGCTTTGGCTGGAGGCTTAGCTCCCGACTCCAGCTCAATCTCATAATCAATCGCCCGTCTTTGTGGTAATTTCCGTGGTAGTGCTGCTGGCATCATGTCCTGGTGCTGCTTGAGCACTTTCGTGATCTCTGCTGGCAGCTTCTCTTCACCCCCGCACGCCTCATCATCTGCCTCCCATATCGTGGTGAGGTATGTCTCTTCTCCCCGCTTAGCTCCCTTCTTCAATTGCATGGCGAACAGGAGAGTGGTGTGGGTGTTGGGCTTGGGTTGCCCACCTATTGGCTTGTTTACTGTCGGTACCATGCATAATCCTCCCTCCATGATGCATACGTAGTTTTGTCGGAGAAGTGGTACCACATTAAACTACCGCAGAACATTCATACCAAAAACAACATCAAAATCATCGAGAGGGGCTACCGAAAAGTTTACCTTACCGCTCTATTTTTCTAGGCTCATTTCGACTCCACGAATGACCCCGTCCAGCGGCTTGATTGCGGCATTCACGGTCTTGAGGTAGTTAATCCCCTTCTCTACCTTGAGGCCCAAGCGTACTGCTTCTATATACTTAATAAAGTTGTACGTAGCTCTAGTATCTACTAGTGCTTGAGTCTTCCTTCCATTAATGTAGGCTTCAACGTACATCAGCGCCTTTCCCATTGGCGCGCGGGCTGCCCGCTTGGCATTGAGGGCATTGAGCAACTGCAAACATCCCAATTGTCCCTGTTCTCCCGCTTGTCAAGTCTCCAACATCACGTTGATAGCCTTTTTCTTTGGACAGTCCTTCACCCAATGATCCCCATCGCAAAGGAAGCAGCTAGATCTCGACTTTCTCCCACCGTTGCGCTTTTGCTCTCTCCCTGTGGGCGGTTTACCTTTCCCCTCCTTATCCTGCGAAGGTTGAGACTCCCTAGTTCCCCCACCTTTACTGTGATTGGGCTTCGAATTTTGGACTTCCCCGCATCACCCTTGCGGTAATCAATGAGCGTTTCAACCAATGTGAGGGCGTCGGATATATTTTGCACTCCACGCCGCCTCAGCTCATTGGACGCCCATGTCTGTAATCCATCGATGAAATTGAACAACAAGTCTTCTTCACTCATATTAGAGATCTGCAGCATTAACAGTGAGTACTCCTCTACGTACTCGCCAATAGACTTGATCTATTTCAACTCCTTTAGACGCTTCTTAGCGTCGTACGCCACATTCTCCGGATAGAATTTACGCTTTAGCTCCTGTTACAACTCTGTCCAGGTGTTGATGGTGCAGGTACCCTTGCAAATCTCCTCGCTCTTCCTATGCCACCACAGAATTGCATGATCAGAGAGATATAGGGTCGCAGTGTTTACCTTATCCTTGTCCCGTACGCCTAGGGCGTCGAAGTATCTCTCCATCTGCCAGAAGTAATTGTCTAGCTCTTTGGTGTTCCGCTTTCCGCTGAACTCCTTAGGTTTAGGAGTGTCGACCCTCGGTGCAGACACCGTAACTTGAGCGGCAACAAACCCGCTCGCCATCGTCCGCTTACACAGCACCACATCCTCCTTGACAGTTTCAAACCCTCGGCGTAGCTCCTCTACTTGTTGCTCCAGCTGTTCAAGGCGATCTGCTGCCTTCCCAACAACGCCGCTAAGTGCTCTTACCATACTCTCCACATCCTGACTAGGATCTGCTGACTTATCGCGAGGGCCACTGCCATACTTCTTAGCTTTGGGGTTCCGACCCCTCTCTTCAATCAAATTCGATGGTACGCCATCTTTCTCCATCTTTGGAACCTGCTCTGATACCAACTGTCACAAACCATTCTCGAACCGTGCGGCCTTAGACGCGTTTTGTGCTAAGCAGCCGAGAAAACCACACAAAGAGAACAAAAACAAGCACACCAAGTGTTTGCACGAATGCTTTATATATTACTAAAGAGAAAACAAAGCTATGAGATGAATTATACAATTGAGGGTCTCCCCTTTATATAGTAGCAGCCCTATACAATCGATGGCTAAGATCTAAATGATCTAACGGTGTACATACAAGATGGAGAATTATGCTCTAGAATATTCCTAGATGTCATTCTACCTTTTATAGAATTCTAATTAAGGTGAACTACCCTAATAAGTCACGGGCCAAGCTCGGTTCTTCATCCAAACAGCGGGCCTTCTAGAAGCTCCAGTCCACGTAGCGTTCCATAGTCCAAGAGGCCTCCAGCATGCCTAGTCACGCACCAAGTCCTCGAAGAAATGCTTGAGAGCACTTGGGGCGTGACACTTGGCAAGTATCTCCATGTACGGATTTCTATTAATATTGATAAGTTGTTAAAATCGGCAGTGCGAGTCTCTTTGCCAAACTCTGGAGGTGTTTTCACTATCCTACTCCATTATAAAATACTCATTGCCTTGTGTTTTGTTTGTGGCCACTTTGGCCATCTAGAGAGGGAGTGTGTCCATAAATCTAGTTTTTTTAATGAGGGTTCTTCTTTTTATGGTGCATGGATTAGAACATATCCTATTATTTGTTGGGAAAGCCACAAAATATTATGCAATGAAAATAATTCTTTTTTCACTTTGTGTTATTAAAATGGGCAGTGTATCACCACAATTAGCAAAATAATATTATCACAAATTATAAACCACAATCAATCACAATGAACACCAAATATTTACATGAAAAACTCAATTCGAAAAATTCACTGTATCGTAGTCTAATATCAAAACTTTCACTATGATATAATAATAAGATTACAGCAATATCCTTTCTAAAATCACACTAGAAACTTATCACAACATCAAAAATATTAATCTTGCCACAACAACAATAAATCTAACAAATTCTCCTTAAGTATACATTTGCTAAATTTCACTATATCAGATGCTAAATCGAAAATCAAATCTGATAGAATTGTAGAGTAAGATGTTAGGAACTCACCTTCAAAATTTGAGCAAAATCGGAGCTCAAATTAAAATCCAATCATCAAGGAAAAAATTGAAATCCTAAGTTTCTTTTCTCTCAACTTTTTTCCTCTCTCGTTTCTGCACTCTACCTCTTTCACTTCTACATTCTGCATTTTGCTACTTTTCAGCCAAAAACACAAATGGTGGTACTATACACTTATAAAAAATTTCATTCAAGTTCATAATTTTTATAAAATTATAAATTAGCCCTTAAACCTACATGATATGGACCCTACTAACAAATCTCCCTCTCTATGTCATATGAGAGGATCAACTAGGTCGCGTTCCCTTTATAAAATTGAAGCTTCTTCTTGGATAATGGTTTAGTCATCATGTCCGATCCGTTCTCATTTGTATGTATCTTTTCAAGTTGTAGCAGTTTTGATTTTAACACATCACGCACCCAATGGTATTTAACATCAATGTGCTTGGACCTAGAGTAGAATGTTGGGTTTTTCGCCAAGTAAATGGCACTCTGAATGTCATAATAGACTATGTGGCTCTCTTGCTTCACACCCAACTCTTGTAAGAACTTCTTCATTCACAAGGTTTCTTTACAAGTTTCAGTAACTGCAATATACTCAGCCTCTATGATAGATAAAGCAACATATTTCTGAAGTCTGCATTGCCATGACACAGCTCTCCCTGTAAAGGTAATCAAGTATTTTGATGTAAACTTCCTAAAATCTACATCTTCTATCATCTCTGCATTTGTGTACCCATATAACACAGGTTCATCACCACCAAAACACAAACATGTCTTAGAGGTGCCTCTAAGGTATCCAAAAATCTATTTCACTGTTGTCTAGTGCTCTTTGCCAGGATTAGAGAGAAACCGACTGACAATACCAACTGTATAAGCAATATTTGGCCTTGTCCAGACTATAGCATACATCAAAATACCAACAGGTAATGCATAAGACACTGCACCCATTTCTTTTTCTTTCTTTCTCACTTGTAGGATATTTCTTGGAACTAAGCTTGAAGTGACCTACAAATGGTTAACTAACTGGTTTTGCCTTACTCATGTTGAATCTTTCAAGAACCCTCTCAATGTAATTTTCTTGAGATAACCATAGATTCTCTTTTTCCTGTCACGAGAGATCTTCATGCCAAGGATTTGTTTAGCCTGTCTTAAATCCTTTATAACAAATAACTTACTAAGTTCTCTCTTCAACCCTTTAAGTTTACTAGCATCATGGCCAATAATTAACATGTCATCCATATAAAGTAAGAGAATAATGAAATCATTATTAACAAACCTCTTTATAAAAACACAATAGTCTGATGTAGTCTTACTGAAACCATGATTCTCTATGAAAGAATCAAATTTCTTGTATCACTGTCTCGGTACCTGTTTCAGCCCATACAAGCTTTTTGTCAACTTACACACCAAATCTTCCTTACCATTGACTCTGAATCCCTCATGTTGCTCCATATAGATTTCCTCCTTCAAATCACCATGAAGGAAAGATTTCTTTACATGAAAATGTTCAATCTCTAAGTTTAAACTTGCTGCTAAATTAAGAACAACTCGAATATAAGACATCTTTACTACAGAAGAAAAAAATTCTTCAAAATCAATTCCTTTCTTCTGACCAAACTCTTTCACAACTAACCTAGCCTTGTACCTTAGTTGTAAGTTGTTTTCAATCTCCAGCCTGTAAATCCATTTGTTCTTCAGAGCTCTTTTACCCTTAAGCAATTTTACTAACTCATAAGTGTGGTTCTTATGCAAGGGTTTTATCTCTTCTTGCATATTTTTAAACCACTCATTCTTGTGTTGGTGAGACATAAGTTTTTGGAATTTTTTAGGCTCTCCCTCATCTGTAAGCATCCCATACTCATGTGGTTGCTATCTGGAGGAGTGGCGGTGCTCTCTCATAGATCTTCTCAATTGAGGCTCAACTAATAGATCATGTGGTTCTAGAGGTGCTTGCTCAACTTGTTCTACTAGACCATCATCATCAACTCTATCATCAAAATCTTCTAGTGTATCTCTCTCATAATCATCATGAACTACAAGTAGAGGAACTGACCTTGTTGTGTCAGGAATAGGAATTTCATCAGATTCTCGAGGCTTCTCATCTTTCTCTACCCTATGAAGCTATCTGATCTTTAAGAAATGTAACATCTCTACTTCTGAAGATTTGCTGACTCTCTGGATCCCATAATCTATACCCAAAGTCTTTATGTGCATAACCCAAAAAGATATATTATCTAGCCTTGTTGTCAAGCTTTGACCTTTTATCTTTTAGAATATGAACAAATGGCCCAGAACCGAACACTCTTAAGTACTTATATGAAACATCTTTCCCAGTCCAAACTCTTTTAGGTACATCATCATCCAAAAGAGCTAAAAAAGAAAGGTTAATTAAATCAACTGCAGTCTATATTGCTTCACCCTAAAAATATTTAGGTAGCTTTACCTCAGAGAGTATACGCTTGATTCTTTCTTGAATCATTCTATTCATTCTCTCTGCTACACCATTTTGCTGAGGAGTTTTTGGCACCGTCTTCTCAAGTCTGATACCACAGGATCTACAATACTGTTCAAATAGTCCTCTGTAGTCACCATCATTGTTTGTCCTTACACATTTTAACTGTCTCTCTGTCTCTCTTTCAACCTTGACATAAAAATCTTTAAAGATATTAAGTACCTGGTCTTTAGATTTCAGAGCAAATACCCACACTTTTCTATAATAGTCATCAATAAAAGTTATAAAATAAGTGCACCTCCATATGTTCTAGTTTGCATAGATTTGAGAGACTTACCTTCTAAACAATAATAACAAAGTTTGAGAGACTTACCTACCAAACTAGGCAAAACATTCTTTTTGGCCAGAACTTGAAGCCTTTTCTCACTTATATGGTCAAGCCTTTTATGCCATAACTCAATGTCAAATTCTTTCACTGCTACATTAACATCTGTCTTTATGAGCTTAGCTTCTATAATATAGAGAGTGTTTACCTTTTTTTTTTGGCTAAAATTATAGAACCTTTGGTGAGCTTCCATTTACCTTCACCAAAGTAGTTGCAATAACCATCATCATCAAGGTTACCGGTAAAGATCAAATTCAGATGCATTTTTAAAATATGTCTGACATCCTTGAGTAGTAATCTACTACCAACACTGAACTCCAAGTAATTATCTCTTATTCCCACAATGCACCATCATTTGTCATCCTAACATAGCCAAAATCACCACTATTATAGGATGTGAAGAAATCACCATTAGAAGTAACATGAAATGAAGCACCCGAATTAATTACCCAATCACTTGTATGGCATATAAGATTTATGAAGTTCCCATCATAGACAATAGTTATATCTCTATCAACAACAGCTGCGCTACGCACTTATTCATTTTTCTATGATTCACCTCTTTCCCTAGCCTATTCTCTTTTCCATATTCTACACCCTCTCTTTATATGCCCCATTTTATTACAATAATAACACTTGACATTTTTATATTGAAACTTGGATCTTCCTTTATAGTTGTTATTTCTAGAACTTCTACTTTGACTTCTTCCTTACCTTTCATAATTCTCTGTAATAAGTGCTTCTGTCTGAGAGGTACTCATGCCTGCATTCTTCCTTCCGGCTTCTTTATTTTGTAATTTATCCTTAACTATCTCCATGGTTAGCTTTCTATTTGGTGCTGAATTATTTACTAACACCACTAATGTCTCTCAACTATCCGATAAGAAACTAAGCAATAATAATACTTGTAACTCATCATATGGTGAAATATTCATAGTTTTCAACTAGGTCATTAGGCCTTGAAACTCACTGGTGTGCTCAGCTATACTACGTCCTTCTTTGTATTTTAAATTTATAAGCCTCTTCATTAAATTGGCTTTATTTTATGGTGTTGTCTGCTTATAAATGGATATTAATTTTCTCTGCATAACATCAACCTTAGTCTCCTTTGCTACATAGTGAAACATATTCTGATCTATCCATTGTCTAATGGTGCCAACACACTTTCTATGTAATTAGATCCACTCCTTATCACTCATTTTCTCGAATTTTGCAGCATCCCCTTCAATGGGCTCATGTAGGTCTTTTACAAAAAGTAAATCCTCTATTCTGAACTTTCATATATCATAATATCATGCCTTCAATTTAATCATTGATGCAAAATTTTCTTCCATTTTAATCAACACAAATTAAACACTACGCAACCTGGCTAACTCTAATACCACTTTGTTGGGAAAGATCACAAAATACTACACAGCAAAAATAATTTATTTTTCCACTATGTGTTATTAAAATGGGCAGTATATCACTGCAATTAGGAAAATAATACTACCACAAATTATAAACCACAATCAATCACAATGAACACCAAATTTTTACGTAAAAAACCTAATTTAGGAAAAACCACAGAATTATATAGTCCAATATCAAAACTTTTATTATGATATAATAATGGGATTATAGTAATATCCTCTCTAGAATCACACTAGAGGCTCACCACAACATCAAAAATATTAATCTTAGCTCAACAACAATAAATCTAACAAATTCTCCTTAAGTATACATTTGCTAGATTCTACTATATTAAAGGATAAATCAAAAATCAAATGCAATAAATTGTAGAGCAAGATGTTGAAAACTCACCTTCAAAATTTGAACAAAATTAGAGCTTAAATTGAGATTTAATTATCAAGAAGAAAATTGAAACCCTAAGTTTCTTTTGTCCCAACTTTTTATCTTTCTCATTTCTACACTCTGCCTCTTTCACTTCTACATTCTACATTTTGCTTCTTCTCAACCAAAAACACAAATGGTGGTACTGTGCACTTATAAAAAATTTCATTCAACCCCTTTAATGGCTAATTTCATATAAGTCCATAATTTCTATAAAAGTATAAATTAACCTATGGACCTAAATGATATGGACCTACATGATATGAACCCTACCAACACTACTAAAGTTGATAGCAACCATGCTAGAAGGCAGCCAAGAGAGGAACATCTTTATTTTACATCGACAAAATCTCTTCAAGTTGATGATAATCTGCTATTAGACGATGCTGCTTACTTAGTGATGGACTCTCTTTCTAATCTGCATCAATACCTTTCGCCTCCTTGTCAGAAATGGCACAACAAATAGGTTCTAAACTCAAAATCTCTTCCTTTATCTACTCATATATTTGACCCACCAATATATTTGTCCTTATCTCATACAAGTTACATGCCTAAGACGGAGTGTACTTCTATTAAAAGTTTACATAACCTAAGTAATGTGATTAAGTGGGAGACAAATAGTGGGCGACCCTCAGTGCTATTCAATCAATAAATTCTCTAACCACTTATACGTCATATTCAAGCTTCGAATTCTTTTCCTTTGCTACTTAGGTTTCATTGCCCACATATTACTCTGCATAATTCTGCATCTGTGCATGTTTTTTTGTGACTTTTTGACTACTAATTCCTTGAATGAATTTGCATTTAGTCTTATTGCAAACCCTTTCTTTAGGCTCTTTGAGATGTTATCTCTTATATGGTAATTTTCTCCCTCTAATCATCTCATTGCCAGTACTCTTTTCGAGGCCTCTGACAGCCACCTTCATAATGTTCGGCTTATGGATGACTTTAATTTTCTAAATATTTTGTGAGAGGCAAAAAATCTATTTGTGCTAATCTTAAACTTATGAAAGAGATTAGGAAGAAAACTCATGGTCATACTGGTGATACTCCCCTTACTTATCCTTGATTACATCACCTCTTATACTTGGGAAACAACATTCAGAGCTTTATTTCTTTCTAAATTGGCTAACAAAATGGGTAATGGTATTTGTAAGAAGAGGCAAAGCATTGGTTTTGAGTTTGTAAATGAAGATCGGGCACTTGATTCTCATGGTACTGCCAGCTCTGTAACTCTTGTATAGTGGTTTTTGGCAAAAATCTTATTGTTATAGTGGTGGCTCCAGCTAAGGAGTTAGGCTGCCAAGATCAATAAGTTACATATGCTAGAATGCTCGGGGTTTGGAAAATACCCAAGCATTCCAAGTCCTGTGTCATTTAATATAGGACCATTGCTCATATTTGGTTTTCCTCTCAGAAACCATTTTCTACAAGTAGCAGATTAAGAATCTTAGGGTTAATCTTGGATTTGTTGGCAAACTGGCTATTTGAAAGAATTGGCAGAAGTGGCAGTATTGTATTACTTTGGTTGGATAAGGTTGAGGTTCATCTACTCTCATATTCTAAGTTTCACATTATTGCGGATATCAAGCCATGCTATTTAGTTTGACACTTCTATGGTATCAACTAAGTGATAGCCTTAATATACTTTTGACTTTATGCGCAGCGGAAACCATAACTTATACCATAAGCAACACATAAGATCAATACACTAATAAAGATTTTTAAAAAAAAATTAATCAACAAGACACAAGATATACGTGGTTTTGCCTAAAAATTACCTACGTCCATAGAGGATCTATAATACAACTACTTATTATTGATATAAATCACTAAGTATTTTTTTACATCATCAATGATCCCATAATTACCCAAAGTATATCCCATAGATCACGCTAGTATCTCTCATAGAAATCTCTAAGTATCTACCATTGATCATTATGATCTCCCCAAGACCTTTTAGTATCTCCTTATAAGATATTTCTACGAGGAATACAAGAATAACCCAAGCCTCTAAGTCAAAAGGACATGTGGTGTCTCTTTGTTCAGATAGAACAATTTCTACTCACATAACGGTTCCATTTTAGTGTAGAGCTCCTGGTACTTAGTGTCTACCCAGCTCATCTTGTAGTAATCACTTATCCACAATCGAAAAGAATAAATATTTATACATATATAATATTCATATTTTATTTGTATGTAGGTGATACTTGATTTATGTATTGTTATTAGTATTGTTTGTGTAGATTAAGAACCTACTATTAGGATTGGGTTTATTTACAAGACTTTAGATTTATTTTAGGGACCAAATTATAATACTTTAAAAGTTTTGGGAGTTAATTTGTAAATAATAAAAGTTAGCCTCTTAGTATAAAAATACATATTTTAAACAATAATTTACTCATTTTTGATCGAGCCACCTCTTTTAGAAATGAGAGAAAGATAAGACGAATAAGAAAAAGAAGAAGAAATTTGGAATTTTAAGCTTTAAGAGGTATATTATAATCATTTCTTAGTTTCTCGGTGTTAATTAAGTTAATTCCTTTAAGTTTTAATTTTTGAAAATATGTACAATGGAGGACTTGATGTGGATTTTGTAAGATATATTGAGAATTGATGATGATTATGTAGATAACTTGATAAATCATGATGAATTGACAGAATTTCTATTTGATAGTCTCTTGATCCGAGAATTTTATAAATTATTATATTTTGATTCTGGTTTTTTATTTTGAGATATAAAATTAGTCATGTCTATAATTATTTGAGACTTTTAATCGATTGAAAATTCAAGAAATTGAATTTGTAGTGAATTTACTAAAATGACCCTGAAATTCTAGAAATTTCCTGTGTTAACAATATGATACAGTGAAAAAGAATTTTGATCAGCTGAATGATCTTAAAAAGTTACAAATTTCTGGAATATGATAATATTATATGTCTAATATGATATATTCAAAATTGAGAATTTAGATCAATGAGGTTAAATTGTTATGATTTTCTAAATTGTATCAACTCATTGCAGTATTTGATTAACAGATTTTATAAGCTATAGAATAAAATAATTTTAAAATACTTTTGACAGGGATTTTGAAGTAAAAATTTTATCATGGATTGAGATATGTGTCAAGATTAATTCTGTGGTAGTTTTAAAATTTTGAGGTAGTATATGATTTTATAAATTTGGGATATTGAATATTGTTCAGTAAATATCTAGATCCTATCAGGATAATAGTTTAGATTTGATGGTATTTATGAAATAGATTGTGTAGGAATTATGATATAATATTCATATATAAGAAATATATATGAGTGAATAAAGATAAATTCTAATTTTAGAGTAATTGGACATCATTTGATGTATAAGAAAATTTTATTAAGTGTAAGTGATCAGAATGACAGGTTTTGAGAAACCAAGTCATTAGACTAATTCAATGTGTTAAGTGAAATATGTGTAATTTTGTAAGCTATTTAAAGTGTTATGTGTGAATGGTGAGGCTTATAAAATAATTAATCTCCATTGATAGGTTAAAGAGAATTAAGCCTTGTAACCGAAAGTGCTAAGAGGTAAGTATACTAGACTTTTACTGAAATCACAATAAACATAGTAATTTTTTATGTATGATTTTGTAAATGTACTTGGAAATATGTTTATATTTATGTTATGCCAAAGTATATTTGATATGAAATGTGAAAGACATATGTTGATAAATGTGAGCATTGACATTGAGCATGGACATACATGTTTTTATGAAAATGAGCTTTCAAAATGAAATGTGTTTAACAAAGAAAGCTTTTGAAGTGGAAAATGTCCATGATCTACATTTTGTGTTTTAAGGATATTTGAACTCACTATATACTTAGTAGGCACCTTATTTGAATTATGGAGCCTTTATATGTGGCCTTTCCTTCTGGATTGGTATGTGTTATGTGTTCCGTATGTAGGGAGGATCCTTTTGGTACCTAAAGGAAGAGTGAGTCATCACATCGTGTAGTGGTATAGTGGTATATGTGAGTGGACTCACCGATAATTAGGGTGAGGGTTTGGCTCTTACTTTCGGGCATGAGCGTTATATATGTGTAATTTAAACCTCACTTATGCTATTTCTCTCATACTGTATGTCATTGACGGGTGACATTTGGCTCATTATGTGATATGGAAGTCTTACTAAGTAGTAGTTGGGTAATGGTATTCTTATTATATGTTTTGAAAGAATGTGTAAGCGTTTACCTGACATGTAATTTTATAAGATTATAATTTTGATTTATCACAACATATCATACACATGCATTGTGTACATATATGTATTTGTATTTTGATATATGAAAAACTAGCATGCTTACTAAGTTTTATACTTATTATATCATACAAAATAAGGTACATGTGTGCTTAGCGAATTTGGCAAGGCTTCTATTGTCCCTTGGGTTCCCTAAGTTGCTAGGTTGCTAAGTATTTTATTTGTGGACACGTGATTTAAGATATTTTATTTGTCCTTATTAAATAAATACTTATATATTATTTTATTAAGTGTGGTTGTATTTGGTTTATGTTTCACCAAGTATGGTCATGGGTAGAACTTTAAGTTGAACTTACTAGCAACTTGCTAAGGATTCATATGTTGAATTTAAGTTTAAAATTTTATGCAATATTAATTATGAGTGCATATTATTGAATGAGAGTAAGTTATGTCATGTGTCAGATCTTTTGGGTCTGAGGTGTGACACATCTATTCTCTCTTATGGTTACATCTTGAAACTTTAGATGCTTGACTTTTTCTTGTATTTAGAAGGGTTTATATAGTGAATAAAACACCTATAAAAACTCTAAACCTAGTTGGAATAGGAGTCCACATATTTTGAAATCGCAAAATTCAAAAATCCAAAGTAAAAATGAACTCCCCTTGCTCTGGCACCGCGACTCCAAGGTTCTGGCATTGCAGCGCTATATCATGTCCCGGCCAAAGTCACAGCACTCTGCATATTGCCACTGGGCACCGAGGCTTCTAGCCCTAGGCACCACAGCGTCCAGCTTTGGGCACCGTGGCACTCAGCCTTGTACCAAGTACCCATGTTTTTTTACCTCCTTTTGATTCGTCAAGTCCCGTTTCGGTTCTCTTTTCATGTCCCACATGTTCTAGACTTCTTGTGAATCTCTTATTTGATTTCTTCACAATTCTTTCCAATACAATACTGTTGAATAATCAATTTCCAACACACATTGATTTAGTTGTGTGTTCTTATGGCAGTAAACTGTGGCGTTTCACCAAATTCTATGGTCATCCAGCGATGAATCAGTGGATACATTCCTAGACATTTATTTGACGCCTTCACAGTCTGTCTAGTCTATCTTGGTTACGTTCGAGGTACTTTAATAAGCTTTTGGAAAATAAGGAGAAAGAGGCAAGTCAAGCTCGACTGAGATATTTGCTAAATAATTTCCAAGGAGCCTTAAATAATTGCGAGTTGATGGACATGGGTTTCATAGGGCCTCCTTTTACTTAGGGTAATGGGCAAAAAAGTGGTTGTTGCATCTAAGAAAAACTTGATAGAGAGACATGTGATGACATATGGGCTGAACGTTTTTTCTACTATTTGGTAAAACATCTTGATTTTTTTAGGGTCTCTGATCATCCGCCTTTATTGATTCTAGCTAATGATGCTAAGAATAGACGTGCAACCCGCTATAAAAGAAGGAATATCAGTAGGTTCCACTTTGAAGAGGCACTGATGGATGAGGCAGACTGTCACCATTTAATTTCTAAAGGTTACCAGGTTATAGATTCTATTACTAGGGCTAATGCTAGTCTATCCAACCTTGGCAATTCTATAAAGATTGGAACTATGGTCACTTTCAAAAATTAACAACGAACATAAGGGCTTTTAGGTCACAACTCTCGACCTTAAATAATAAAATCTTAGCCAGTACATAGAAGCATATCTAAAGCCTAGAAAGACAACTTGATGCGTTATACTACAACAAGAGAGATACTTTCATTTCTTGGCTTAAGACTGATGATCAGAATTTTAGATACTTTTGTTTTAAGGCTCATCGAAGAAGAAATTGAATTTCTAGTTTGTTTAATAGTTCCAATATCTAGAACAAAGATATCAACACGATTGAAATAATTTTATTTGATCATGTTTATCATATTTTTCCCTCTTTAAATCCATCGATTGTTGACTTTCAACCAATTCTTGACTATGTGACTGGTCGACTTTCAGAACAAAGTATCCATCATCTAAATGCATCATTTTAAGCTGCCAAAATTAGAATGTCAATATTTCACATGTATCCAACCAAGGCACTAAGCCATGATGGTATGCCAGCTTTATTCTATCAAAGGTATTTGGATGTTATGTTGCTTGCCTACGTTTTCTAAATGGGATAGAGGATATCAATATTAATGATACTTTGATTACTCTAATACCCAAAACCCAATCTCTGGAGCTATCAGGAGACTTCCAGCCCATTAGCTTATACAATGTGTTTTACAAGATCAATGTTAAAATTCTAGTAAATAGACTTAGATTAATGTTGTATGATGTCATCTCTAAGACCTATGGTGTGTTTATTCTTGGTAAGCTGATTACTGACAATGCAATTATTGGTTTTGAATACCTACACCTAATTAAGCACCAACAGAGGACTAGGGATAATTATATGGCACTTAAGCTAGACATGTCCAATGTTTACGATTAAGTCGAATGGAGTTTCTTAAAAGCCGTAACAAAGCAAATAGTTTTTCTAGAATCATGGTGCCAATGAATTTTATGCTGCCTCTACTTTATCCTACTCATATCTTATTATTTGTGAGATTATAGGTCTTTTGAAACCTACCAGAAGATTACGTTAAGGTGATCTCTTTCTCCATACTTATTCTTTACTTGTGCAAAAGGCTTTTCAGCATTACTTTAACATGCAAAAAGAAAATGAACGATTCGTAAGTTAAGATTTGGAAAGGATGGCCCTATAGTTTCTCACTTATTTTTTACAAATGATAGCTTGATCTTCACTCAGGCTTCCTTCTTCAATTTCTAGACCATTATGGATCTTCTTTCCTGTTATGAGGCATCCTTGGGCCAACTTAATAATTTACAAGTCGGTAATGTGCTTTGGACCAAATATGTCGTTGACCTCCTCTACAGAAATTGTTCAATGTTTGGGTGTTCAATCGATTCCCTGCCATGAGAAATATTTGGTTTACCAATATTTGGGGGCAGGAACAAGAGATCGTTATTTGCCTTTATAAAGGACTACATCTAGAACAAGTTGAAAGAATGAAAGTGTCAATAATTTTCTGTAATGGCCATTGGTGCTCATCAAAGCAGTGATATAGAATGTTCTTACATACTCCATATAGCTCTTCCACTTACCTAACTCTCTTCTACATGAGATTCATTGTTTATATGCCTATTTTTTGTATGGTGATGATGATAAAAAAGAAAAAGCACTGGTGTAGTTGGAACAAACTTTGTGAAAGAAAAGAAAATGGTAACCTAGGCTTCTATAATTTATTTACCTTCAATCAAGATCTTTTGGCAAAACATTCTTGGCAATTACTCTAACACCCAAACTCTCTTGTTGCACAAATCCTACAAAGCCTTTATTTCATTAATGTTCCTTTCTTGCATGTTAAAGCTCTTCCCTTATCTTTTTTTTTTTTTTTGTATGGAAAAGCATTCTTTAAGGTAAGAAGCTTATGAATAAAGGAATCTGCTAGAAGGTTGGTGATGGTGTAAGTGTTGACAATCTTAGAGTGCATACATGTGGGTTGTGTTCATCATTACAAAAATATGTATCATATACATATTTGTACGCAACAAAAGTCTAAAAATATAATTTTCAAAATAATAAACACAATAAGTCTTACAAATTATCATATAAATGAAAAATGACAAGAAGTTTGAGCAATCCCCTTATAAGTCTTTTGTATTTAATTGAACCAGATTTCCTACCTTGAAACAAACTCGTACGCAATTATGGTATCCAACTTAGTGGGCTTGGGTAGTCTAGAATGGCAGCCTCTTCCAACAATGGGTTTAACACTTAAACCCTACTTTAACTCTTAAACTAAAAGCTTAACTCCTTAAGCTTTGGACTAACTATAAGGCTATCAATTTGTTTACACTATTTCAACATTTGAAACATTAAACAACATAGTTTTAGTATGTTAATGGATTGGCCAATATAGAAAGAATGGAAGAAAAAAAAAGTTCAACTCTTTGAACTTTTTCCCAATAATTAAAA
This sequence comes from Ailanthus altissimus, assembly GCA_946807835.1. Taxonomy (NCBI): domain Eukaryota; kingdom Viridiplantae; phylum Streptophyta; class Magnoliopsida; order Sapindales; family Simaroubaceae; genus Ailanthus; species Ailanthus altissimus. The sequence goes on along the minus strand of OX327691.1, from coordinate 8,600,934 downwards.
AATATAACTTCATTATCTCTCTCTCCTTTTTGCCGTGTCACCCTTTTTAAAATAAGCAAAAAATTGCTCTTTTATACTTACTACATTTTCCCTCCAATTTTGATATCTCATGGCCCCTTCCCACAAGGTATAGCACATTACTTATGAAATTGGTTTTTCTTTTTGACTTTTTACGTTAAACAAATTGATAAAGCAAAACACATGAATGATTAGATGAATGTGGCCAATTTTAAAAACAAATAAAGAAGCCCCCTTCTTTTTTTGTTCAATATAAAATGGCTCCACTAATCTATCATGCCCATGCTTAAGTGTTTCATTGCTTGTGATAGAATTATTTGCATTAAAAAAATTCAAAAAAAAAGACGTGATGGTTTAGAGTGTGTGTTGGCCGAATCTAGCATCCAAGTAGAGAAACAATTTCTTCACTTGCTTGTTTAACATATTTTGTCCCCACCACAAAATAATTAAGGCCATTAAATCTGTTGAATCTGACGGCCTAGGTCACTATTCTTCAAAAAGACATGTATTTAATGTGCCTGGGAACCCAAAGCACCACACTTCCCTATCCCAATAAGTCTCTTCGATTTTCCTGTTGATCTTGTTCGTCATTTAATCTAGATGGTCTTGATTGCTCCACTGTTGCCTATAAATAGTTTAACCTCTTTTTCATTCGCCTCTTTATTTTGTATTTTTTCTCCGTTACTGTCATACTACTTCTCTGGCGCGAAAAATTCTTCTCTGTTTAGTGGCTTTGTAACTATTGTAGTTTCTAATTTCTGTGCATCCCTTTGGTAAGTACTTCCTCCTATTTTTCTTTCTCTATTTTCTTCATTTTCTCTGGCATGTTTGTGTCCATGAGCTTCTGCTCTTTAACTTGGCTTCTATCTCTTTGGTAGTTTTGGTAATTCTTTAAGCCATTTTTGGTTTGCATTATTGCCTTCTTGCTTTGGTTGCATTTGTATTTTATTTTGACGTTTATTGCTTGTTCCTCCTTGTTTATTATTTTTTGGGTGTGGTTGGTTTGTTTTTGTCCTTGCCTTGTAGTGTTTGTAGTTTTTAGAAAATACTTGTGTTTGAATGGCGTCTAGGGATGACTTAGGTATTTCAACCATAAATATGGCTGATGAGGAGGAAGAAACGACCCCAAAGGTCCTATTGATCAGGAGGGGTAGTGGAGTCATAAGCAACGGAGGGGCGTCCACCTCAGTAGATGACTTGCTCTCTTCTGCGAGAGTGATTATTACTGAGGCAGAGCTGGTCTCCAACATTAGATAAGGGGAGGGTAATGACTCAGAAGACCCTAAGAGGGCAGATGGTGTGGAGGTGGTAGGGTTTGAGTTGGACACTATATACTATACGTTCTATTTAAACGAGGCCAACTTGAACCTCATTAGGCACTCTTATGACATCCCCGAGTCGGTCACCCTTAGGCTGCCCAAAGAGGAGGATTATCAAACAACCCTATCAATGGTGAGGTGGCCATCCATGTAGAGTTCTTGAGGCTGGACCTCAGGCTTCCCATGTAGCGCTATTTTGCCAAGATGTTGGTCTGCCTAGGAATAGCTCTGTCCTAGCTAGGACCTAAAACCTGAAAAGTTTTAGCTGGCTTGTACGTTTTGTGGTGTAAGGCAGGGCAATCCCTCCCTCATTTTCAGGAACTGTGCTACCTGTACCACTTCAGAAGCAATGCTAAGAGCCAAATAGGTTTCTGCTACCTCTCCTTTCATGGCCTTCAAAACCTAGTTCCTAGTCGACCTACCTCTATGAAAGACTGGATGGGAGAATGGTTCTTTACTAGGGGGGAGTAAGGTTAGAGGGTCCCTAAAATGGGGGAGAGTGGGTTATCCCCGCTGATTTTTCTGTAGATGCAAGTCTTTGTCTTTTTGTACTTGAGAATTCTTTTTGTTACCATGTACTGTTCGGCTAATATTTTTGACTTCCTTGCAGTTACCTAGGTTAGTGATGTTGAGATGTCTGAGCAAACACTCAATTAGATAACCACCGCTCTTCAGCATATTTGCTCTATGCAGGAGCTGCTATCGCTGGCCAGCTTAGTTAAATCAGGCCTTGTTACCTCTATGTCGTCCCTGCCCCGTATTCAAAGTAAGTTCTTATTTTTCTTTGCCTTGAACCAGTTTTTTTTCGGCACTACTTGAGCTCACACTGTACGAACCATATAGAGATGTCTAAATAAGGCGACAGTGAGAGAAGAAAGCGGAGCTAAACCAAAGGCTCCTCTGCTTTAAGTGGCTGGGGTTCTCTGAACTCTAACAGCGTCATGGGGCTACTATTCTGCCCTAGCTCAGGAAGGGGCCATCTGGTCATACTGTTGGCGGAGCCTATCTGTCCGAGAGAAGGGACAAGTTTAGAGCAGCTCCTCGGGGAGATAGAGAGGGCAAGCCTCTACTCAAACTCCCTATCGAGCACAAGACACCTCTACCCCCCAAACTCAAGGCAGGGGGTGGGGTTCACCGGCTTGGCCTTTAATACAATTAACCTTAACTGGCCACGCCGTGGGGATGCCCAGCTCCAAAAGGCAAGATGGGCCATTATCTAGTAAAGGTCTTCCTCTTTGCATGTCTGCTTCCGTATTGGTCTTAGAGGTAAGGGAGGACCTGAGCTTCCTACACCCCGTGATGTGGGAGATGGAGAGGTACGTGACCCTAACCTAGGCGGGTCATATATCTTTTCTGGACCCTGTCACGAGGTTCAATGTTACAATGGGGCCTACTCTTGACGTAAGTGCTTTCATCCCTCTACTGTTCTAGTCATTTTGTTCATACATTCACCTGTTCTGACTCTTTAATATTTCATGCAGTCCGTCTTCCTTCTTTCTCAATTTCAAGCTGAGATGCTCGATATGGCAGCCTAAACCCAAAAGGATGAGGATGATCTTACTCAGTCCAGAGTTGAGACGCAGTGGACAAAATGGATTGTCGAGCAGGAAAAGAGAATGATGGATAAGGCAGGGGCCAAGATGGAAAAGATAATGATCACCTATGCCGAGGTAGAGAGGAAGCTGTCAGAGCTTGATCACCAGAAGAGTTTGGTTGAGCAGAAGATGACTAATTCTCTGGCTATGGTAGAGTCCCATATCGTCGAGCTGACACACCATAACGAAGAACTTGAAACACAGCTCACGGCGGCTCTGCGAGAGAGTGAGTTGATCGTGCAAGCAGAAATTCATTAGTGGCTGAACTTGAGTAGCATATGAATCACTAGTCTGCTGGTTATAATGAAGGATTCCACCAAGGAGCGACAAATGAGTTCCTTAGGTCAATCAACCTCTTCGAGGAGTACTACCTAGAAATTGACCTCCAGTGGTTGTGGAACCTGACTACTCGGAGCTCATAGTATTAAGGGGAAATGTTAGGAGCCCAGGACGTTGAAGAGGCATCAGTGCCTTCTGGTGGTGGTATTGATTTTGATGCAACTGCTGCTAGTGATGGTGTTATAGTTACAAGTATCAGCGAGGCTGTTTTTCCTACCGATTAGAGCCAAGCCATTGTCGTTGTTGTCGCTCAGCCTCTTAAGCCAGCCGATGCTTTAACTGGTCCTCCTGCCCCCAGGTAGCCCTCTGGTTAGAGCTAATTCCGAGGTGGTACCTGTTGTAGACTTGCAAATGCCTAACGTGGCCTCAGCTGCATAGGCTAACGAGCTTCTCTTCTACATTCTCCTCTTTCTCCTCCACTTTCTCCTCTTTCTCTTTCATCTTCTCCTCTTTCTCTTCCACCTTCTCCTCTTTCCTCTTTTTGTAAAGTTTAGAACTTTTTGTAAGGTTTATAACTTCTTGTAATATTCTTTACTAATGAATGCAAGTATTTTTCATTCTTCCAGGTCATATGGCAATCTATTTTTCTTATAATTGTTTACAATAAATATGTTTACTCGTATAGAAAAAATTACAATAATATAACTGAACAACTTATAATATCGAACTTGCTATATGTTAGTATAACCGAACTGCCCATAAAAACTTGTAGTAAAAACATCTTAACTTAGCTGAGCTGTTCATAATAATGATAAGACTTATAACAAGAAAAGTTAACTGTAGTGCCAAACCACTTACAACAATCAAGTAAATAGTGATGGCTCATAACTTGGTGAGCTTTTGTTGTAGAATGAGAAGTTCCTCCAATGCCATAAGCCATCAAGCTTAGTCATTTTGAGCACCAATGACAACTATGGGAACTTGATCTCCCCATAATAAGTAGATATAGAGGCCCGTTTAAAGCTCCTTATGGTAATAGCCGATTCGGCAGAAAAGTGTGGCAAAACAACCAATAATAAATGCCACATAATAACTAAATTTGTGAAGAGACAAAGGTATGCTTCCAAGTCTAGGAGTTTCCAGATGATAGTCGGTTCGGCACGGTAATATGACTTGTCAGTGAAGATTAAAATAATAATTGGTCCGTCGTTGTGATGAAAATCATCCTACAGACTTGGAACTTTGTATGAACAACAATGGCTTGAGGGATTGTTGAAAAATAGTTACCAGCTTAGAGCAATAAGGTTGGCTGCGTAGTTTGCAGCATCTTTGGAGACTGGCTCGGCGCAATAACCCTGAACAGTGTACCATAGGTGCTATAGAAACAGTGATACCGTAAAAAGGCCACGATCAAACCCTCTTTAATGAGCATTGTGGAAAAGGCCATGGTATGCTATAGAAATGCCACAATCCTTGCCCCGCCAAGCCATCTCGATTATCCTTACCAAGCTAATAATGGTAATATAACTCGTAGGTGTCAAACCATGTGGTGAAATACCCCATGGGTGTTGAGCCGGTGACGGTGAAGTTCTCTGCAAACGTCGAACCGGTCACGGTGAAATACTCCGTGAGCATTGAACCAACGATGGTGAAATGCCCCTTGAGCGTCGAGCAGGTGATAGTGAAGTGCTCCATGAGCGTCAAACCGGTCACAGTGAAATACTCCGTGAGCATCGAACCAATCATGTTAAAATTCCCTATAAGTGTCAAGCCGGTGATGGTAAAGTGTTGTGTGAGCGTCGAATCGGTCACAGTGAAGTGAAGACAACACAACGATGCAATAACTGAGATGACAATATGATATGGCAGTGATGTCATGATGATGAGGATGATATGATGGGATGATGTGATATAACGTTTTAAACGGTCCTAGGTATACCTTTTAGAGGGCGTCGATCCGCGTAGGTCGACTCAGGCAATTTCTTCCGTAATAATCCTTATAGGGCCTTTTTAAACGGCCCGATGGTAGTGTCCGTGAGCATCTCATCCCATATTCTGAGCAGTTCATTTTTCGTGGTGATACATGCAAGAACGCAAACGACTTTATTAAGAATGATATTTGTACATAGAGAATAACCGTTGCATAAAAAGTAAAGCAGAGTTAAAAATAATATTTCTTCAGTAGTTTGGCATTCCATGGCTTCTTCACGACTCGTTCGTCTACCCCTCTGAGCTCATAGGCTGCTCTAATGCGTCTGAGGACTTTGTATAGCCCTTCTTAAGTCGAGCCAATGACTCTATCTGCGGGATTCCTTGTGTTGAGTACTACTCTTCTCAGCACCAAGTCCCCATCTTTGAACTCTCTGGCCTTGATCATTTTGTTGTAATATCTAGTTGTCCTCTACCGGTAGGCCACTGTTTAGATATGGGCCTGATCTGATCTCTAAGCTATTCGACTGAATTTAATTGTCCTTACATTAGCTCATTGTTGACAGCTTCAAAGAAGTTCAGCACTCGGTGAGTTGGGGTTTCTATCTCCACAAGAATTACCAATTTGCTTCCAAAAACTAACGAGAATGGCGTCTCACTTGTGGCTATCTTACTAGTCATTCGAAGCGCCCACAGTACTTCTAGCAGCTCTTCTACCTATGCTCCCTTTCTTTCTGTCAATTTCTTCTTGAGCAGCCTCTTGACCAACTTGTCAAATGACTCAACCTAGCCATTGGTTTTGAGGTGTACAAGAAAGGTAAATGACAACCGCACTCTGAGCTACTCGCAGAAATTTATGAAGCTGTTGTTGTTAAGATGCTTTCCATGGTTAGTGATGATAGTGTGAAGGATTCTATATCCTTGATAGTGGCTTGGCCTCGATCTATTTGGTGAAGTAATCAACCGCCACAACCACATACTTACAAGACCCCTTGCCTTAAGGCAAAGGTTGGATCAAGTCAAGCCCCCACTGGGTGAACGGCCAAGGCCTATTCATTGTAGTCATCTCTTTTGCAGGTGCTTGGATCTTGTCAGCAAATCTTTGGCACGCATTGCAACCCTAAACCAGGCTCTTAGCGTCTTGTAGAGCGGTTGGCCAGTAATACCCAGTTTAGAATACTTTGTGAGCTAGTGATTCTATCCCTGAGTGATTACCACAGACTCTTTTGTGAATTTCCTTTAGGAGTTGCTCCACCTCCAAGGATCCTAGGCATCTCATATAGGGGTGTGAGAAACACCTTATATCTGGCGGCTCGATATTTAATTCTCTGGACCTCCTTTTTGTTGGTTAGAATTATCCTATTCAAAATGTAGTCCTTAAAGGGGATTATCCAACTTGATTCTGACTCGATCTACATGATTTGCTCTTCCTCTTGGATGCTGGGCATCAATACGAGTTCCACGGGCATCGTTTAGGGTAACTGAGCATCTTCTGCTGATGCCATTCAAAAAATGATATCTACTTGGTGTTTCTCATTTCTTGAGATCAGTTATATTTGCACTTCTCTGAACTGGCTAATCAGACCCCTCACTTTCTCCAAATATGCAGCTATTCTTTCCTCTCTGGCCTCAAAGCTGCTGTTAACTTGGTTTACCACCAACTGGGAGTCACTCTTTCTAGCACTTTCTTTGCAGTCAACGCCCAAGCTACTCTTAATCCGACAAAGAAATCTTCGTATTCTGCCTTATTGTTCGAGGCTTTGAACCCAAAGCGGACTGCATAACTGACTTTGTTTCCTTCAAGTCTTACAAGAACGAGCCCAACTCCACTCCCTTGCAGGTTAGATACCCCGTTAATATAGAGCAACCATCTTTCCAAAGCTAGATTGAGGGCTTAGGCACCCATTTCCTCAACCCTCATTAACTCATGGATGCATTAGGCTATAAATTCAACCAAGACCTGCCCCTTGATAGCTATTCAAGGCTTATAATGAATATCGAATCCGCTCAGTTCCATGGCCCATTTAACTAATCGACCGAATAGGTCCGACTTCTACAGGATCTATCTTAATAGCAGGTTAGTCCTCACAATGATGGTGTACGCTTGAAAATAGGGCCACAACTTTCTTCTTGACACAATCAGGGTTAAAGCTAACTTTTTGGGGGGAGGATATCGAGTCTCCGGGCTGGTAAAGGCTTTACTTATGTAATTTACTGGCCACTGCACCCTTTCTTCTTCCTTGGCCAGCATCGAGTTTACAGCCTGTTCCGATACTCACAAGTACAATACCAGTGCCTCCCCTTATATAGGGATGGCTAAGTGTACTGGTTCGAAAAGATAAGCCTTCAATTGTTGGAAAGTCTGTTTGTATTTTTTTCAACCAGGTATTTTTTTCCTTTCTCTTTATTGCCTAGAAAAATGTGAAGCATTTATCCATGACCTTAGAAATGAACTTGTTTAAGGCCGCGATCCTTCCTGTGAGTCGTTGGATCTCCTTTACCGTGCTTGGGAACCTCATTTTTAGAATGGCTTAGACTTTATCTGAGTTGGCTTTTATCCCCCTCTAGCTCACCACGAAGCCCAAGCATTTACCAAACTTTACCCCGAAAGCACATTTCTCTGAGTTCAGCTTCATCCCGTTCTCTCTCAATATCACAAAAACTTCTCTCAGGGTTCTCAGTTATGCCTGGATTTCAGGTGGCAGCAAACTTCTTATTTGATGGAGAGGCCTGTTCTCGTGGCCTCCATTCCTATTTGGGTCCTAGCCTCGCTCTCCAGTTGTGAGATTTCTACTGGTGGATGACTGCTCTGCCATAGCCGATTGTCGTCTTCTTGGACAAAGCTTTTTGTTTGATTTTCATAAACGGCGCCAAAAATTGTTGACCCAAAAAAATAGTTATTCGAGCCAACAAGCTTTAAATTTGTTTGTTGGCAGGAACCGGCACTCGGGCCTCGTTCTAGTTGGGTTTACTTGCGTAAGCTTGGGTCTTCTCTTCGTTGTCAGCTATGGTAAGACCTACAAAACACTAACACAACTATCGTGATGGTCTCGTTGGGGTGGATTCCGATGAAGAATCTATAATGCTTAAGTCAGAAAGGGTCTTTGTGATAGGAATCTGGTAAGAAAAGGAAGAAGGATATGTCCAATAGGAAGGAAAGGAAACCTCATGTTTTCTCTGTTCGTTTTTTTACTATTTGGACATCCTTTAGGGTATTTGAATGGGCTTTTTTCATCATCCTTTTCTTATGTACTCTTTCCCTTCTTTTACAAAACTGATCCTCAGAGAACTTTTTGGGCATTCTCCTTGTGTTATTTTTTTGTCATGCGCCAAATATCATTCTGTATATCTTCTGACATACTTCTACTACACGCCAGGTATCTTTTTGACATTCTTCTTCTATTGTGTTTCTGTCACACACCAAATATTCTTCTGTAAATCTTTTAACATACTTTTGCTACACGTCAAGTATCTTTCTAACATCCGTTTAAGCATATTCGTGGCATATTCCTTATGCTTGTTTTCGCTGATGAGTTTGGTTAAGTGCGAGACTAAGCTTGATCTGTCCGAGGTCGGTCCCCTAGTAGTCTCTCCCTGTTTGGTTCGTCCATGGTCCAAAACTGTCCAAAGGGCTGGTCTTCGGGTAACTTCACTGGCTATACCTGGTCAGCCCGTAAATCATAGAGCCGACTCGGTTTCCTTGTTGATCTACAAGTGCCGAGTCAAACCGATTCGATTAGTGTGCAAATGTGGTCTTGGTCGTATCTTGACCGGTTCTGCCGAGTAGGTGCTTCGGGTTGCTAATCAAGTTCTCTGAATCTAAGCAGGTTCTGCACTATCTAGCTCTGCTAGAACCTAGCCCGGTGGCTGTCACTATAAGCCTGCCTGTGAAGTGGGTTTATTGGCGAGAACCGACACTTGGGCCTCGTTCTGGTTGGGTTTGTTTGCATAAGCTTGGGTCTTCTCTTCGTTGTCAGTTATGGCAAAACCTACAAAATACTAACACAACTATCGTGATGGTCTCGCCGAGGTAGGTTCCAACAAAGACTCTATGATGCTTAAGTCAAAAAGGGTCTCTGTGATAGGAATCTGGTAAGAAAAGGAAGAAGGATATGTCCAATAGGAAGGAAAGGAAACCTCATATTTTCTCTGTTCGTTTTTCTACTATTTGGGCATCCTCTAGGGTATTTGAATGGGCTTTTTTCATCATCCTTTTCTTTCCCTCCTTTTATAGTATTGATCCTCAAAGAACTTTCTGGGCATTCTCTTTGTGTTATTTTTGTCACACGCCATATATCATTCTGTATATCCTCTGACATACTTCTATTACACGCCAAGTATCTTTTTGACTTTCTTCTTCTGTTATGTTTCTGTCACACGTCAAATATTCTTTTATAAATCTTTTAACATACTTTTGCTACACGTCAGATATCTTTCTGACATCCGTTTAAGCATATTCCTTATGCTTGTTTTCGCCAGTGGGTTTAGTTAAGTGCGAGGCTAAGCTTTATCTGTTCGAGGTCGGTCCTCTAGTAGTCTCTTCTTGTTTGGTTCATCCATGGTCCAAAATTGTCTAAAGGGCTGGTCTTTGGGTAACTTCACTGACTATACCTGGTCGGCCCATAAATCATAGAGCCGACCCGATTTCCTTGTTGATCTACAAGTGCCGAGTCGAACCGATCTGATTAGTGTGCAAAGGTGGTCTTGGTCGTATCTTGACCGATTCTGCCGAGCAGGTGCTTCGGGTTGCTAATCAAGTTCTCTGAATCTGAGCAGGTTCTGCACTATCTAACTCTGCCAAGACCTAACCCGATGGCTATCACTATGAGCCTGCCTGTGAAGTGGGTTGTCTCGCAAAGAGCGATGAAGTCTAAAAAGAGTTATCCCTTTGGAAAACCTCTGACTGGACTCTTGGGAACTGACTTCTTCTCAAGCCTCGAGGCTTTAAGTCCAGAGACAATTTTCTATGGGGAACAATAATTAATAAATATATTATAAAATTGACGTGGATTGCAAACAACATCTTTTTATTCTTTTTTTTTTTTTTGGTAAAAATGAATAATTTCAATGGACTAAATTAATGTGTTTACTATTTTTGATTTTGTACCTTTTTATGTTAAATATTATAATTTGTTTAAATTCGGTTTCAATTTTAATTACATTAAATGTTATAATTTTGATTTCAAATTTAATTTCATTTATATTAAGTGTTATAATTTTAAATCCAGTTTTGATTTCAATTGCAATAAATGTTATAATTTTAAATCGAATTTCAATCTCAATTACGTTAAACGTTATAATTCCGAATCTAATTTTAATTTTAATTATGTTAAATATTATAATTTTGATTTCAATTCTAATTTCAATTACGTTAAATGTTAAATGTTATAATTTTAAATTAAATTTTAATTTTAATTTTAGTTTCAATTATTTTAATTATTATAATTAAAAATTTAATTTTCATTTCAATTACATTAAATGTTATAATTTAAAATCTAATTTGAATTTCAATAATGTTAAACGTTATAATTCCATTACACAATGATTTAATTTGAATTAATTGATATCATATGAGAAATCAAATAATTCAATTAAAATTAAATTATGACTCAATTATAAAATAATCAATTAAAATTTAATTATGCAAGATATTATTTTAAATTTTAATTAATATTTAATTTTAAATTACTCAATTGAATAATATTAAGTAGTTCAATTAAGTAAATTAAAATTCAATGTATAAAATACACACTTATAGAAATTAAATTCAAAATTATACCATTTAACGTAATTGAAATGCAAATTGAAATTTGAGATTATAATATTTAACGTAATTGAAATTAAAATTAAATTTAGGATTATAGTATTTAATGTAATTGAAAACGAAATTAGATTTAAAATTATAATATTTAACATAACTAAAATTAGAATTGTATTTTAAATTATAACATTTAACGTAATTGAAATTAGAATTAGATTTTGAAATTATAACATTTAACGTTTATGATAAATATTATAGTTCTAAATTTAATTTCAGTTTTAATTACGTTAAATGTTATAATTTCGATTCTAATTTAATTTTAATTATGTTAAATGTTATAATTTCTATTTTAATTTCAATTTCAATTACATTAAAAGTTATAAATCTAAATCCAATTTCAATTTGAATTATGTTAAATTTTATAATTTCAATTCCAATTCCAATTTCAATTACGTTAAATATTATAAATGTAAATTCAATTTTAATTTCAACTACATTAAATATTTTAATTTTAAATTTAATTTTAATTTTAATTATGTTAAAAGTTATATTTCAGAATCTGATATCAATTTCGATTATATTAAATATTATAATTCTACATTCGATTTCAATTTCGATTATATTAATTGTTACAATTTTAATTTTAATTTCAATATTACTTTTTCTTTTTGTTTGAATCTTCATATAGAAAGCTTCTAAATCTAATTTAATTTTAATTATGCTAAATGTTATAATTTCGATTCCAATTTGAATTTCAATTACGTTAAAAATTATAATTCTAAACTCAATTTTAATTTCAATTACGTTAAATGTTATAATTTCGAATCAAATTTTAATTTTAATTACGTTAAATATTATAATTTCTAATTCAGTTTCAATTTTAATTACTTTAAATCTTATAATTTTGATTCCAATTTAATTTCAATTACAGGTATAATTTTGATTCCAATTCGAATTTCAATTACGTTACAAGTAATTATTCTAAATCCGATTTTAATTTTAATTATTTTGAATATTATAATTCTGAATCTAATTTCAATTTTAATTATGTTAATACGATTCTAATTCGAATTTTAATTACATTAAATGATATAATTTCAATTCTAATTCGAATTTTAATTATGTTAAAAGTTATAATTTCAAATCTGATTTCAATTGCAATTATGTTAAATGTTACAATTCTAATTTCAAGTACATTAAAATGTTATAATTTCGTATCCGATTTTAATTTTAATTATATTATTAAATGTTATAATATTGAATCTAATTTTAATTTTAATTATGTAAATGTTATAATCTTGATTCCAATCTAATTTTAATTATGTTAAATGTTATAATTCTAAATATAATTTCAATTTTAATTACATTAAATGTTATAATTCTAAATCCAATTTCATTTTTAATTATGTCAAATGTTATAATTCTGAATCTGCTTTCAATTTCAATTATATTAAATATTATAATTCTAATTTAATTATAATTATGCTAAATGTTATAATTCCAATTTCAATTCGAATTTTAATCACGTTAAAAGTTATAATTTCAAATCCACTTTAAATTTTAATTACGTTAATTGTAATAATTTCGAATCCAATTTTAATTTCAATTATGTTAAATATTGTAATTCGAATCTAATTTCAATTTCAATTACATTAAATATTATAATTTTAAATTAAACTTCAATTACATTAAATATTATAATTTTAAATCAAACTTCAATTACATTAAATGTTATAATTTTGAATCAAATTTCAATTACGTTAAATGTTATAATCTAAATCCCTTTTCAATTGCAATTACATTAAATGTAATAATCTAATTTCAATTTAATTTTAATTATGTAAATGTTATAATTTTAATTCTAATTTAATTTTAATTACGTTAAATATTATAATTTTAAATCAAATTTTAATTACGTTAAATGTAATAAATAAAAAAATAAATTTTAAATTTACATTATTTCATTACTCAATAATTACTCAACACCTAAATTTAAAATCTATAATTTAAAATATAATTTAAAAATATAACATTGCTCTTCTATCTATAATTCAGGGGTGAAACAAAACCAATACCTCGGCGAAAAAGTGGCATCAATTCCATTATTGAATTTGGATTCATAGCCGAATTAGTTTCAGAACAAGAAAAGATGTTATTAGAAAAATAAATAAAGTCCTAACTAAATACCTTGATAATTATATTATTCAAACTTCCATAATAACATTTTATAAACATATATTTAAAAACAAAACAAAAAAAAAAGTTTTAAAAAAAAAACTTCAAAGGGCATAGGCATAGCCCTCCTTTGTCCCTCTTACATTCCGCTAAACCATTCTTCCTAATTTGGGTAACACTTGATATAGAGCATCTGTATCTTTGTATGAAAGAGCCCAAAGATGTATAACAAATCCTATGCTGAAGATATTAATCAGTGGCATCCTTATATTACACTAATTACTCCAATTTATAAACTCTGTATTGAGTAAATACACACTTGTTAAATCTAAGAAATATAACACACTATGACACGATTTAATACAAACTTGTGACTAATAGTTGAATACAAAAAAATTATTACAAAATAAATAAATAAATATCGACTGCCCATGAAAATTAATGATCATGTTAAAAGACTACACAAAAGTTAGGTAACTTCATAGCAAGAGAGAATCTAAATTCCTAAACTGTTAACCGCTGTTAAAAGATTTGAGGATGTACTAGAGATGCTAGCAAGGGTCTGTTTTTCTTATGGACAGAGAAGAGGAGCCGAAGCGAAGAATGTATCAAAATAATATACACTAGGAAGCAAAAATATAATTACGAGGAAACAAACTGCAGTACTGTAAGGCATAACAAGAATAATATAACAAAAACAAAGGTGAAGATCCAAGTGACAAAATTGAAATGCGCAACAATTAAATATAGACATGAATGATCAATCCAACAAAAGGTGGCTAGAAATGAAGCTCCTAGAATCGCATTCTTCTGTAGAGATCAAAAACTCACTTCCCTTTCCACAAGAAATCATTTGAAGCAGGCAGCAACTGGATAAACTGCATTAGTAGTAATCTACTTGAAGTACCATTGCATTTTTCAGAAATGTTGAGTCTGCACATTGTCTTGCAAAAACAGAACTACATGATTGTGCACGAACAACTTCTTTCAATTCCATTGTCAAATTCGTCATCTGATTCGCCGGTTTCACTGCCATTAGATACAGTTTCCATCTAAGCCCAGCCATACAATTATAAGAAAAGGAAAATTTATAATAACAATAACAATAGTAATTACACAAAGAAGAAGAGAAGCTGGAGAACAAAAACAAGTGACCTTTACTTTCTGCATATAAACACACCTGCTTCTCATGGATAAAAGAAAAAAAATGGTAAACAACAATATTTGGATATAACTCTCATCTATTCCGATTCTGGACCGACAAAATATTAAAAACATATAGATGAGGAAACTGTCAAAGTACTATGGAAACATTTATGCTACTACATTGTACTGTGAGCCAGAGAATTGGGAGTAATAAATATGCAAGATCCCAATTTCTCAATGTTATGAAAGAAGACATGCTTACACAGAAATGAAGAATGCCAACCTAATATATTTGCAAGAAGAGAGGGAACAGACATCAACAAACATAATGAAGCCATTCTTCAAATACACGGAAAGGTACAGGACAAAGACCTGATCCAAGTCCACATTGACAGGTGCAGGATATATGGAAGAAATGACACAAGTAGATCCCGCGGATACAAGAATTAAAACTTTTGAGAACACTTGGCTTCACTTGCAGTCAATTCCTAGAGGTCTTAACTCCTACAAGTGGACAAGCACCATCAGTTAATACTCATCTGTGGTATCATTAAAGCTCTCAACCTTGCCAGGACCTCATATAGATTTAGGACAAAAGATATAGAAAGTACCTAAATATGTGGTGAAGTTTGGTTGTACATGGTAGGTATGATCTTCATATACTCTTTAACTTTGAACGACAAATAAAACAAGGAAAAAACAATTTATGGGACAGAAGCACCAAGTTTCATTATTTTACTTCATTAGTGAGCACCAAAAGTCATAGTAAGCCATTCTCAATCCAGTTAATTATTTTCAGAACAGTTGAAAGCCAAATTAATGAGGAAACTTTAAAAAATTGATGCTAAGAGTGCAAATCAAAATAATAAAACCATCAGATTTAACCTTCATACAAAAAGTGTTTCAAAAGTATGTCCAAGACGAAGAATGCCTTCACATTTAATCACAAAATAGCATATATTTGAATACAGGTAAAAATTTCTAAAAGTTAAGCTAGAAAGAGAAACATGACATCAAAGCAACCACACAAAGAGGTGGTCTCAAAGTTAGCTTGACTCATATCCAAGAAAAGTAATAATGTGAACGGGTTAAAGTGAAAAGATTACAGACTGAAATTGGCAGTGAAGAAGATGAAGAAAACTGCTTGGAACAAAATTTCAAGAACTGAGGGCAGTTAAATCAAATCTCTTGTTCCAAAATCCTCATCAATCCATATAGGTACAAATATTTCTGTGCAAATATGTAAAGGATAATAAGGTATACAATAATATTATTATTATTGATATCATATTATTGAGTTTTTGACAAAACGAGTATACAGCCATACATACTTCAAAAAAGACTTTTCTAACCGCTTGATGCCATCACAACATAAAAAAGAAACCAACCTCCAAGCTCCAACACATGCTTCCAGTTTGTTCACAATATAAACATTAAAATTCTAATCTTAGTTTTTGGATTGCTCAACTGCTCAAGCACTAAAAAGCACATACCAATGTACGTTGAGCAGATATAAACTTAAGTCTTCAAAAGAATTGGATTAACATGACCACTCTCTGAGATGATTTAAACGCAAAATTCCTTGACCCAGCTAAACGCTCTAGATCATTGTTGCATCATTTCTATAAAGCTAGCTTATGAGAAGCAAGGGCTCATGACTAGCTTGATGGAAGCTACCAAGATCATGAGAACTATTATGCATAAGTAAATTACTAATAATCACCATACATACAAACTAACTAAAGCTCATCATGCACAGTTTCATTAGCAGAACCAAGGAAACTGTACTTACACATACTTGAAGTTCAAAGAGGGAAAAAAATAAATAAATCACAGTTGAAAAATATTCCATCTTGGACAGAAACATTCACGCACCTGGGTTCAAATTCCCTAATTTCAGCAAGTTCTCTCCCACAAGCATCAGTCCACAGCACTTTCCTCCTTTCTGTATGACCAGGGAAATCACTACCTTTTTCACTCAATACCTCTTGCTCGTTAACATTCTGAACAGGAATTGGATTGCTTTTTGACGGCTTCTTCAAGCTGCTTTTAAGAGAAACCTTTATTACATTACCATTATCATCCTCAACATCAATTGTCTGATCTTTTCTCTTGTCAAAAGCAACAGGCCCGGACAAGACATCCTGGTTCTGGGCAGGACCAACTTTGAGAGGGGATGGAGTATCAAGTCCTGCGGAAGCGCGACCAAAGCAAACAAAGGAAGCGCAGCCGCGGGAAAGCCGGTTCTTGGCGGCGGAAGCCAGCTGGAGGTCAGGGTCAGGTTCTTGGTCCACCAACTGGTAATGATTCCACGGGGAAACTCTCATGGATTTGTCGTCTTCGTTCCTCTGACCCAAGAATAGAAGGGTCAGGCCCTTGCTATACCCAGATGCCGAAGAAGAGAAGAACCCTCCTCCTTCCACTGCCAATAACATCAGTTCTTCTCATCGGTACACATCCAATACAATATGATTCCTAAAATCGCCACCCTAGACGCCCACAGCACTTCAGAATTCACCAGCCCTTCATTTATCCAAAATTTGCACTCAGTCAGATTATCCAAACTCACAAACTCAAAAGCATTACCAAATCAACAACAAATAATTAGTTAAAATTAGAGAATTTTTCGAGTGAACAAATCTCCGATTTCCCATTACAAGTTCAGAAAGTACTATAAGCTGGGATTTCAATTTGTTACATTGCAGGAAACAATTCAAATTAAAACCCAAAAAGTTGAGATAACGAAAAATAAATAAATAAATAAATCAACTTTATTTCCAGAATTTCCAAGTTTGTTAAAATGTGCAAAAATGTGACAAAACCTATCCATTCAGAAAAATATAACCGGAAAATTATGAAGAAATGTAAGATCGCCTGAATTCTCCTTCAATGTTAATGTTCTAAAAAAATCAAAATTTAAAAATTTAAAAAAAAAAAAAAGTAAAGATCTGTTACGTAGAAGCAAGCAATAAGTGAAACAAATCTGAGCAGCTACCATGCATAGCTTTAAACGAAACAATGGGGAGCTCGCTAAAATGCTCCTTTTTACTTGTTAGACTTGAGAGCCATATTTTCCCGGGAACCAAGCAGAAATTTTTTAGATCAATGGTCAAAATTTTACCTGATAGGCAGATTGAGAGATCCGAGAGAGAAATCAAGTTGACTGACGCTTAAATCGGCGGTGACGCTTAAATCGGCGGCGCCGGCATGTTCGATCGAATTAATCGGCGAAGAATTGGAAATGGGGAAATTAGAAAGAATTTATAAGGAGGAAAAAAGAAAAAGAAAAATTGGGTTTACTTCTGGTTGGGATTATTTAAAGAAGGATAAAGGAATAGCGACTGTGCTTAGAACTACTTGATACTAAACGGGCCCCGCATTTTTCACTTTTATTTTATTTTAATTTTAATTTTTGCTTCTTCTTTTTTTTTCTTTTTTGGGCTCTCACTTTTGGGAAAAGCAAATGCATATTATATAGCTAATGATTTATAGAATTTGTGGTAAGTAATTATATAAAGATTAAAGTTTGCTTTTGTTTGCGTGCCAAATGCCAATCTTTAATATATGTTGTTTATAATAATTATGTTACTTATTCTAAATCTTTTGTTTTTTTAGACAAATATATAATTAGGATGATCTTTTTTTTAGAGAGAGAGGGGGAGAATCGAGCTTAAAATTTTTATTTATTAAAGAAATACACTGTAGTGTAATTTCTTTATTATTAAATTATTAAATTTGAACTCTTCTCTTTCGCTTAATTCATCGTTAAACTAATCAAAAATAACTCATAATAAAATTTATTAATATAAAATCTTAAATGGAAAACCTTTTGTACCAACTTCAAAACCTATCACATTTTATAAACTTAGTTTTAAAATATGATATGTTAATGTTAATTTGAAGATTGAAACCTTTACACACTGAACATTTATATATTACTTAGGTTTTCAATTTTTTAATTATTATGAAAATTATAGATATAAATTTCATCTACTTTTTGCTCTTTTTTTTCCTAATATTACTATCTAGATTAATGTCATCTAATTTGATGATTGAATCTTTTGATGATAGTTAATTTTATGGAGGGTTCATCTTATATATCACTTCTTGTGGATAGTTGTACTAATAATAGTACTATATTATGAATATAGTAGATATAGACTATTCTATTTTTACTTACTCTTATTTTAGAATAAAAGTTCTTAAGAACTCATTGTTGTCGCAAAAATTTTTTTTTACATTTTAATTTTTGTAATGTTTATATATGTCATTAATAAGCTTTGAATTAAATTTTTAAGTGCTTATTTATTTGAGTTTCTCTACTGGTCAAAAAAAAAATTTAATATCAAAATCTCTTTTTAAATTTGATTGCAATTAGATAATAATTTTTAGAGATTTAAAAAACTATTTTACCTCTACTTGTAAAAAGTTAAATTTTAAATTTTTTAGAGTAGAATTTTTTAAGTTTTTATAATATTTATGTAATGTCATATATATGCTAATAATATTTTTTTATTTTTATAATGCACCCTTAATAAATATAAATCATATTTAACTAACATAATTTCAATATTTTTTTAGAAGTCATCATATTTTCAATTCTTCGTATCTTTGCTACCATCATATTTTTACAAGAATTTACTAAAAAATTTTATTGATTATTTTACTTTGTAAATAAAAAAGTATTATTTTATTTTTAATTCTTATACCAAACACAATAATTTATATTGATTCGTTGAATACTATGTATTAAATTTACTTTATTCTTGTGTTTAAGAAATTAAATTTGAGAAAATACATAATAAATTTCAACTTATATATAAAAAAATATTGAATTATTTAGAATTTGAATATAAATTTTATGAAGTATCTTTTTTTGATAATTTAATAACAAATAAGTATTTTTAATAATGTATAACTAAATAATATAATACTACAAATGATTTTCTTAATTGACAACCAAACGATCATTAATTTATTTTTAAAAAACTCTACTTTTAAAAATTTTATTTAAAAAGTTCAATTAAATGAACCATAAACTAAAAGTGGCAAACTTATTCTCGTGCAGAGTTTATTGGGCTAAAAATTTATTACTATTTTAAAGAAATATATTTTTTTATATAGATATATATTGAGCCCATTATCCTTATCTTATGAAATATTGAATATTTTGAATTATTTTGACATATATAGCAAGATATGAACGAAATTTAAACTTCTAACTTTTTTATTCTATCCAAGAGTCTTACTAATTGAATTAATTAACTTCCAGTATAATTGATGACGCTTGTGTTGGAGAAAAAGTTTTTAAAGCTTTTTAAATAAATAATAAGTTATAAAATATTAATATAATTTTAATATTTTTATAATATTATTATTATTTAAGAGTTATTTATTTTAAATTATTGTAGCAGTTAGAATATATTAAATTATTTTTAATAAATATTAAAATAAATTATAAGAGTTACAAAATATTTAAAATGATAATAATGTTAAATTAATATTAATATTAATACCTTAATCCTTATTTATTATTATATAAAAAGTGTTAATCCTTTTTTAGAGTATGTGTATATGAAAATAAAGAAAGGAAGAAAAATTAGCTTTGATAGAGTGTGTAAGAGTGAAGAAAAAAAAAAGAGAAATATATTATGTTATACATTATTTTAAATTTTATACTTTTTATATTTAATTTTAAGCAACTATAACTAATAACTAATAAAACTTAGTATAATATTTTTAGTAATTGTGTTCATAAAAAAAAGTGGTTGTGAGTATAAAATTGTATCTTGAAGTCATATAAACTATCATTGCCCATACAAGGATATAGCTATTTGGCATTAGGACAATGCTATTAGCATGTCTCTTTTATACTCAAGTTAGGTTTAATTTTATTTTATTCGTTATCTTTCTTTTATATATAATGTTAGATGTCTTTTATATATAATATAATTGAGTAGGTTTAATTTTATTTTATTCGTTATCTTTCTTTTATATATAATGTTAGATGTCTTTTTTATATAATATAAAATATGACTGTAATAATATATAAAACAAAAATATCTATCAAATTGTAAAAATAAATGTATGAATATAAAAGTGTTACTAAATGAGTGTGTAATTTTGATATATTCATCAATTTGAAATACTTCCAACTATTTTTTAAGTTTAACAAATGATTAATGTTTGAATATTTATAACTATTACAAATCATACATCTCAATTAAATACTAATATCTTTTTTTTTCACTTCATATAATATCCTCTTATAAAATTTCCATATCGATATGGGAAAAACAAAACATAAAAATAGTGTCATAAACATTGAAATCGATAACATAAAATGTTGGCAACAATAAACAAAGTTTTTATTAATTATTTTAACATTTAAGTAACTTTAAAAGTAGTAACACTTGTTCTTCTTTTTTTTTCGTTGTACATACACATTTCATTTAAAATACTTTGATTGTGTTTTTGGGTGTAAACAAAAGTGTTTTTTTTTTTAAAGAGTAAACAAAAGATTTGCTAAGCAAATAAAAGTAGTTCTTTTTTTAACCTTGAGGAAGATATATAAAAGTTGTTAGAAGTTTATCATGGGAGATAGAAAAGAAAAGAGCATCATTTAATAAGAGAAAATAAAGGATAAATTTTATTATTGTAATATGAGAGAGTTTTAGGTATTTTTAAGTATGCTTAGCTTCTTTCACTCAATTTAAGTTATATATTTATTAACTTTTCATAATGGATTTAAAAATACACCCAACTTGAATCAAATAAAAAAAAAGTGCTTGAAATTAACACTCATCCTAATCTAAACTAGTTCAAAAGATTTTTCATTATAACATTAGTAAGTAAATAATATAATTTTTTATAAAAAAAAAAAGGAATATGAGCCACATTGTAATTAATGAAATTAGTAGAAGAATAAGAAGAAGAAAAAACACAATAATTTCTACATGTAAATTATGAGAGGGATGATAAGATTCAGTTTATTACTCAAATATTTTTGACTAATTTTCTTTTACAATTTAAACACTCAAAGATTAGAATTTTATAAAAATTATCTTAATCTCTTTGTTGTATGTTTTAATTTACCGAAAAAGTACAATTTTCTTGCAAGAAAAAAAAACACTCTAACTCTTAAGTCTGTAATTACTTGAAAAAAGAATATTGTGTGTAGGAGTGTTTTAAATAAAAGATAATATTTTTATGTATTTTTTTTTAAATGTTATAATTCTCTATAAAAGGTTTAAGAGCTATGTTAGTAAATTAGTTGAATAAATTTGTGTGTATTAATAGTTAATTGAGCATACTTATTTATAGTACCAAAATTTGGTACAGTCCAAATCATATTTTGATTGTGAATAACATGATTATGACGAGATCAATTTATGATCTAATTGATTTTTACCTGGCATAATATGAGATGCAATCAATTTTATCAAGAAATCTAAGGTATTTTACCCTTGAGCAAAAACTCCTTGACTATACTTAAATAATAACACTAAGAGCTTTAATTCTAATAAAATTGTAATAACTAAAGGCTTAATTTGAATAGAACAAAAGTTTTAATCCTTTTTATTGTTAAAGATAATGCCCTAAAGGTATGTATTTGTACTGTTTTTATAAAATTAATAAAGTTACAATTTTAAACTTAATGAGTGTTCATAATTTTATGACATAAAATATCAGAAAATCCGTTGTTTATTTATGTAATCATAACTTTAGTATATAATTTTTATATACAAGAGGATTAAAGTTATGAATAATAAATAGAAAAAATTTGTAATAAATTAATTAGAGTTTGAGATCTTTAATTAAATATTACTAGTGCGATCCACAAACATTTAAAATGTAGTAATCGTATCCGGATCACTAATGTAGTGACATTATGGTGAAGACACTATATATAATATGATTATATAGGACTGGACCAGACATAATTTGAATTCTTATATAAAATACCGTTGTTAATTAAGAATTCAAATAACGTCAACCGATGATCATATGCTGATTAACTTTAATCCCGAGTGATCATAAACTCCTATTTGTGTCATTATGTCATTTGAAATACTCGTTACGGTTTGTTTAAAGAACAGACTAAAAACTTGTATTTTGGTGGCATTGTGAGATAAACGGTTGGGAATATGATTTACAGATATGGAATCCATTCATTTCTAATAGAAGTTAGAAAGAAGATTCTCTTAATGATTAATTCTAGAACTGAACGGTTAGAGCGCTCAATTTGTAATAATATTACAAATTAATTGTTTACTGGTGAATTAATGGTATTTAAGGATAAAGTAATAATTAGGGGGATAAAATGGTAATTAACCTAGCTCTAATTATGAACCATCTATGGAGGGTTAAATTGCATGTAGTGATTAAATCGATAGACTGCTCTAAGTTTTCTGAGTAAATTATATCTATAATTTCAAGAGTGCAATTTCAAGTTTTTAGTGGAATAACACTGGAATTAATAAATTAAACTAATTAATTAAAAAGTTTAATTAATTATTTAAAATTTATTGGAGCTTTAAATTATAGGTCTATAGGTCCTCAATACCATCTCTTTTGTTATTACAGTGAACAAATAAAAATGATTGTTTTATTACACAAATTGTTTGTGTCCAAAAAAAAAATTAGTTTTCAAATACGTATAGTTTATATTTGGATAAAATTAATTAATTAAGAATTAATTAATATAGATAAGATCTTATTCAAATATAATTAAATATTTAATTTAAGAAATTAAATAAATAAAATCTTAAGGATAATTTTTGAAATTATCAAAAAGATTTTAATTTTAATTTTAGTATTTTTCTTTTATTAAAAGACTAATAATGCTTAAATGTTGGGTATTATACGTTAACCATAAAGAGTATGACTCTATGTTATTAATTAAATTTTTTTTTTAAATAAGAAGACTAGTTTAAATAAAACATAAGACACATATGTGAAAAATACAAAATACGTATTTTTTTTTTTAGAAGAAAAATAAAAGAAAGAAGCCTACTCTTCCTCTCACTGTAGAATAAGAGACTTAGTTTGGAATCCTTTGGTGGAAGAAAACTCTGCGTGAATTCAACGTATGTTTTTATTAAATTTTATTTACTTTAATATCAAATTCATATATTCATAAGATTCTTAGATAAAAAAGTGTTTTTATCTAATTAAATCAAAGATTATAGATTTTTTTTTATTTTCTATTCCGCTGCGTTATGAATGTCATAACAATAAAACCTTCCGACAACTGGTATCAGAGCGATGATTTCTTAAATATATATTTTTTAATGTTATAATTTAGTTTATATTTTGCTGGATATGTATATTTTAGTGGGTACTTATATTTTTATATTATTCATGTGATGAATGATTGTTTTATGTATAGATCCTTTGATCGTTAATTATATGATCCTCTAAGATTGATTGTAATATTTTTTTTATTCGATTAAAATTTTGTAAACCAATAAAGGAGTATAAGTTTATTTTTTGTAATATTTTTTTTATTTATTAAATGATGAACACAAATGCATAGTACTACTTTGCTCTTTTTGCCGCAAAGAAAAAGATTTGATAATATATTTATTTTTGTTTTTTGTCGCTGGAAGACAAAAGAAAAAGCAAGAAGAAGAAAAAAAAATTGAAACATATGTTTCTAAGAAGAGAATAGAAGAAGACGAAAAAGAAAAGAAAAGTGAATGTTTCTGAGATGAGAGTAAAAGAAGACGGAAAAAAAAAAAAGTGAAAGATAAAAAAAAAATTAAAAAAAAAGGAGAGAAATTTTGATGGCTTAGTGCCACCGTTTACTAAGGGAGCTAAATATTGGCATCCCTTGTCCAAAAAGAAAAAAAAAATTTATATATATAAAAAAAGTTCAAATTGTTTGAACTATGTAAATTTTTTTTTTTTAAAAATGTGTCTAATAATTAGACTATATTATAAAATATATTACGGGTTTAAAAAAAGTTATTAACCCAAATGTATAAAATTACAAAGAAAATGAATTGGGCTCTTATAGATTTAAGAAGACTACGTGCAATTGGATCTGCGTGCCTGTATTTTTATGTAATTTATTTACTCTTATTTTATGAGTTGTAATTTAAAATCTTAGATGACTCGGCCAAAGTTATATTAGATATTAATTTATGTGATAAATTATAACATGATCATGTATAATTACATGTCATGCATATGTACCCACTCATATTATTATAATATGACATAGATACATGCTATAATTAATATTTAAATAGTTTTATTTTATTATGATATATTATAATTAATAAGATTAAATTAGTAGATTAATTAGCATGTTTAGAACTTGTATAATTAATCAAATAATGTGAAATTAAATTTAATAGTTAAATTGATAATTTCACATTATTCTATATAACCTAAGTTAAATAGTTTGATTTAGGATTACTTAGAAAATTATTAATAAAATTATTGATTTTGTTATTTATAAAAATAAATAATTAATCCAATAATTGAAAAATTAGGTTCACCTAAATTGTTAAGCCTATTTAATAAGAATAATTAGACTAATGAACCTAGGCCCAATAAGATTGAATTTTATTATGATTAATTAACTATACTTAATAATTTGTTATATGAGATATAATAATTTGCTGAAGTTATAAAACATGAAGATGTTTTATAAATTATAAAAAAAAAAACACATAGATAAAAATAGTGAGTGGGAGAGGGTACATGACAATGAACCCACCAGTTTTCATTATTAGTACAACATCGTGAGATATATGTGGTGCCTCGCGACGCTTTGATTTCGTCCTCCTTACGGAGGGTGTCCGCCTATTTCAATAACAAGGTTGACTTCCTAGAGATGGGATTAAGTGATGTATTTCATAATTGACCGTCCCTACGGCGGCATTTGTTGAGTTAAGTCATCTTAATCTGAAATAATGGGTTACACTCACAAAGACAAAGATATAATTAAAATGTTAATCATGTCTTGACCGAAATAAACGGTAGTTAATAAGTAAATGAAAATATGAGATATTTTAAAAAATTTCTATTAATTTGAGATAGTCTTATTTTTAATATAAATTTAATGTGACCTACCCTACGGCGTCATATTAATTGTTAAATTGAACTATCGTGGATTAGTATATATATTTATGTGTTTAAATAAATGCAGTCATGCATCATATTTATTATTCCAAAAATCGTTATGATATTTATTCAAGTATTCTTAAAATTACTTTATTTATTTATTTCAGCATCATGTCTGGAACAAACCCAATCATAGCCCTCTTAACAAATAAAAAATTGACCGGTGATAACTTTGTAAAATGAAAAAGCAATATGAATATTGTGCTGATCTGTGAAGACCAAAAGTTCATCCTTATGGAGGAGTGTCCTCCAGAATCTGCAGCCAATGCTCATCGTAATGTATGGGAGCAATATGAAAAGTGGATACAGGCCAATAATAAGGCCCGCTGCTATATGCATGCCAGCATGAGTGATGTGCTTAGAATGAAGCACGAGCACTTGGAGACTGCACATAAGATATAGGACTCTCTCCAAGCGATGTTTGGCCAGCAGTCGGAACAAAGCCGCCATGAAACTACTCGTAGCTATATAAATGCTAAAATGAAAAAAGGAATTTCGGTGCGTGAGCATGTTTTGAACATGATCAATTTAATGCATCAGGCAGAGATCTATGGAGCCACCATAGATGATAAGACTCAAGTCAGCATCACTCCAGCATTTTCGCAGTTCAAAACAAATTATATCATGGACAAGCTCTCATATAGTATGACTCAGCTACTTAATGAACTGCAAACTTTTGAGGCTATATCAGATAAGCCTAAAGAGTCTGAGGCAAATGTTGTTAAAGCTAAAAAGTCTTCCTCTAAGCAAAATAAAAAGAGGAAGAACATTGGTGGTGGTTTGGGTTATAGAGGAAAGGCCAAGAAAGCCTTTAATCGCAGTAAGAGTAAAAAGAAGGACTTCAAAGTAAAAAAAGAAAAGTGTTTTTATTGCAGAGTCGGGGGGAATTGAAAAAAGAACTGTAAAAAGTATCTCTCCAAGCTGAAAGAAAAGAACAAAGGTAAATATGATTGACTGGTTTTAGAAGCCTGTTTAGTGGAGGATGAACTTTCTCTTTGGATAATCGATTTAGGAGCCACTAATCATGTTTGTTCTTCCTTACAGATGCTTAGCTCTTCTAAGGAGCTCGCTGATGGGGACTTTATCATGCGGGTTGGCAATGGGGCAGTTGTTTCAACTTTAGCAGTGGGAGTGGCTAGATTGAATTTTGGGAACAATTTTTTAATTTTAAATAATGTTTATTTTATTCCTGGATTCAGAAGGAATTTGATTTCTGTTTCTAAGTTGCATGAACAATTATTTAATATTTCTTTTTATAATAATGAGATTATTATTGGTAGAAATAGTTTAGATATTTGTCATGCAAAATTAGAAAATGGACTTTATATTTTAAGGCTCAATGAGCCCTTACTGCATAATTCTAAACTATTTAGAGTAGAATATCCTAAACCTACTAAAAGGCAAAAGGTTTCTCCTAATGATGACACGTATCTTTGGCATCTTAGGTTAGGTCATATTAATCTGGATAGCATAAACAGGTTAATAAAGGATGGTCTTTTAAGAGAGCTAAACATTGGCACTCTTCCTATAGGTGAGTCTTGTCTAGAGGGTAAAATGACTAAAAGACCCTTTTCAGCTAAGGGTGAAAGAGCTAAGGAACCACTTCAGCTTGTACATACTGACATTTACGGTCCATTAAATGTACAAGCAAAAGGTGGTTATGAATATTTCGTCTTATTTATTGATGACTATTCAAGATAGGGGTGGGCAAAAAATCGAAAAACCGAACCGGACCCGAAAAACCGAACCGAATTGGTCGGTTCGGTTCAGTTTTTCTCTTGGTCGGTTCGGTTTTCGATTTTTTATTTTAAAAACCGAATTTAAAAAAAAATTTAAAAATTTAAAAAAAATTAAAAAAAATTAAAAAAAATTGAAAAACCGAACCGAACCGAACCGAACAAAAAATAAGCCTAAATTAAATTTATTTTACCCAAACTGAACCGAAAAACTAAAAATTGAACCGAACCGAACCGAACTGGTTCGATTCTCTAAGTACTCAGTTCGGTTTTCGGTTTTATTTTTCAAAAATCGACCGGCTCGGTTCAATTTTCGGTTCACACTAAAAATCGAACCGAACCGGATTTGCCCACCCCTAATTCAAGATACGGTTATGTTTACCTAATGCAAAGAAAATCTGAGACTTTTATAAAGTTCAAAGAATTCTTAGCAGAAGCTGAAAAGCAATTAGGTAAAACTCTTAAGACCCTTCGATCCAATCGAGGTGGTGAATACCTTGACACAGAGTTCAAGGATCACCTATTAAAGCATGAAATTTTATCCCAACTCACAGCACCTGGAACACTACAGCAAAATGGTGTTGCAGAAAGGAGAAACAGAACCTTGCTAGATATGGTTAGGTCTATGATGAGCTATTCTTCACTACCGCCCTCATTTTGGGGTTATGCACTACAGACCGCGGTCTACATTTTGAATGTAGTACCTTCTAAATCTATCCAAAGTATACCCTTAGAGATGTGGAATGGTAGTAAACCTAGTTTATGCCATTTTCGCATATAGGGGTGTTCGGCACATGTACTGAAAGGAAAGACTGAAAAGTTAGAACAACGAATAGAAGTTTGTCTATTTGTAGGCTATCTTAAAGGCACAAAAGGAGATTTGTTTTATAATCCTCAAGAAAAGAAAGTGATTGTATCGACAAATGCCATTTTTCTTGAAAATGATTATATATTAAACTACAAACCTCGCAGTAAGATTATACTTGAGGAAATTCTTTCTGATCAGATCAGACTTTTACCACTAACAGTTAGTGAACGACAAAGTCAGATAATCACCAATTATAATCAGAACACCTTGGAACCTCGACATAGTGGAAGGATAGTGAGACTACCTTCTCGTTACAGAAAAGAGGGAGAGGCACAAGTAGTTGTGTCTGACACAAGAGAAGACGATCCATTGACATATAGACATGCAATGGAAGATTCTGATAAAGAAAAATGGCAAGAAGCCATGAACCAAGAAATGGAGTCTATGTACTCCAATTCAGTCTGGAAACTTGTAGATCCACCTGAAGATGTCAGGCTCATTGGATGTAAATAGATCTTCAAGAAGAAAAGAGGCGTAGATGGAAAAGTAAAGACTTTCAAAACAAGACTAGTGGCAAAGGGTTATACCCAAAAAGAGAGAGTCGACTATGAGGAGACTTTCTCGCCAGTAGCCATGCTCAAATCTATTCGCATTCTCTTGTCCATTACTGCATGTCTCGATTATGAGATATGGAAAATTGATGTCAAGATAGCCTTTTTGAATGGATATCTTGAAGAGAGCATCTACATGGTGCAACTAGAGAGGTTCGTGGCAGAAGGCCAGGAGCAGAAAGTCTGCAAATTGCTCAAGTCCATTTATGGACTTAAGCAAGCTTCAAAGTCTTGGAACTTAAGATTTGATGAGACAATTAAATCTTATGATTTCAAGCAAAATGTTGATGAACCTTGTGTATACAAGTACATCAAGAACAAAAAAATAGTTTTCCTAGTACTTTTTGTGGATGACATTTTACTCATTAGGAATGATGTGGAAGCATTATCCAACATAAAGAAGTGGCTGGCCAAGAACTTCCAAATGAAGGATTTGGGAGAGGCAAGTTATGTCCTTGGGATCCAAATTATTCGGGATCGCAAGAACAGACTATTGGCACTGTCTGAGGCATCGTATATTGATGAAGTGCTTAGGGGATTTTTGATGCAAAATTCCAAGGAGGGTCAATTACCGACTCGACATAGAATTGTTCTTTCTAAAGAGTAGTGTCCTAAGACACCTCAGAAGGAAGAAGATATGAGATGGGTTCCCTATGCCTCAGCAGTTGGCAGCCTTATGTACGCTATGTTATGCACGAGGCCTGACATTTGCTATGCAATGGGAATAGCTAGTCGTTATCAATCCAACCTTGGATTGGCTCACTGGATTGCGGTAAAGCACGTTCTCAAGTATCTTCGGAGAATGAAAACTATATGCTTGTGTATTCGGGTGAAGACCTGAACCCCACTAGTTATACTGATTCTGATTTTCAATCAGATAAAGATAGGCGAAAGTCGACATCTGGGTCAGTGTTTACTCTTGGTGGCGGAGCCATAGTCTGGAGAAGTGTAAAACAATCCAATACTGCTGATTCAACCATGAAGGCTGAATACATAGCAACTAAAGAAGTAGTATGGTTTAAGAAGTTCTTCATTGATCTGGAAGTTGTTCCAGACATGGATAAACCATTGACCCTTTACTGTGATAATAGTGGGGCAGTGGAAAATTCAAAGGAATGCAGGAGCCACAAGAAAGCAAAGCATATAGAGAGAAATTATCACTTGATTAGAGAAATAGTGCATAGAGGTGATGTGACAGTTATGAAGATAGCGTCTGAAAATAATTTTGCAGACCCGTTCACCAAGACATTACCGACTAGGTTGTTTGAGAGTTATATGGAGGGCGTGCGTTTAAGAGACATGTCTCACATGCTTTAGGGCAAGTGGAAGATTGTTAGGGATAATGCCCTAAAAGCATGTATTTGTACTGTTTATATGAAATTAATAAAGTTACAATTTTATACTTGATGAGTGCTTATAATTTTATGACATAAAATATCAAAAAATCCGTTGTTTATTTATGTAATCATAACTTTAGTATATAATTTTTATATACAAGAGGATTAAAGTTATGGATAATAAATAGAAAAAGTCTGTAATAAATTAATTATAGTTTGAGATATTTAATTAAATATTACTAGTGCGATCCACAAACATTTAAAATGTAGTAATCGTATCCGGATCACTAATGTAGTGACATTATGGTGGAGGCACTATATATAATATGATTATATAGGACTGGACCAGACATAGTTTGAATTTTTATGTAAAATACCGTTGTTAATTAAGAATTCAAATAACGTCAACCGATGATCATATGCTGATTAACCTTAATCCCGAGTGATCATAAACTCCTGTTTGTGTCATTATATCATTTGAAATACTCGTTACGGTTTGTTTAAAGAACAGACTAAAAACTTGTATTTTGGTGGCATTGTGAGATAAACAGTTGGGAATATAATTTACAGATATAGAATCCATTCATTTTTAATGGAAGTTAGAAAGAATGTTCTCTTAATGATTAATTCTAGAACTGAACAGTTAAAGCGCTCAATTTGTAATAATATTACAAAATAACTGTTTACTGGTGAATTAATAGTACTTAAGGATAATGAAATAATTAGAGGGGTAAAACGGTAATTAACCTAGCTCTAATTATGAACCATCTATGGAGGGTTAAATTGCATGTAGTGATTAAATCAATGAACTGCTCTAAGTTTTCTGAGTAAATTATATCTATAATTTCAAGAGTGCAATTCCATGTTTTTAGTGGAATAACACTGGAATTAATAAATTAAATTAATTAATTATTTAAAATTTATTGGAGCTTTAAATTATAGGTCTATAGGTCCTCAATACCATTTCTTTCGTTATTACAGTGAACAAATAAAAATGATTGTTTTATTACACAAATTGTTTGTGTCCAAAAAAAAAATAGTTTTCAAATACGTATAGTTTATATTTGGATAAAATTAATTAATTAAGAATTAATTAATATAGATAAGATCTTATTCAAATATAATTAAATATTTAATTTAAGAAATTAAATAAATAAAATCTCAAGGATAATTTTTGAAATTATCAAAAAGATTTTAATTTTAATTTTAATTTTAGTAATTTTCTTTTATTAAAAGATTAATAATGCTCAAATGTTGAGTATTATATGTTAATCATAAAGAGTATGATTCTATGTGATTTACATGAATTAGGTCTTCTTTTAAGAGATAATAATTTAATTAGTAAATATTATTAATTAAATTATTTTTTTAAAATAACAAGATTAGTCTAAATGAAACATAAGACACATATGTGAAAAATGCAATATACATATTTATTTTTTTTTAGAAGAAAAACAAAAGAAAGAAGCCCACTCTTCCTCTCACTGTAAAACAAGAGGCTTGATTTGGAATCTTTTAGTGGAAGAAAACTCTGTGTGAATTCACGGTATGTTTTTATTAAATTTTATTTACTTTAACATTAAATTTATATATTCATAAAATTCTTAAATAAAAAATATTTTTATCTAATGAAAACAAAGATTATATAAATTTTTTTTTTTTTGCTACATTATGAATGTCATAACAATAAAATCTTTCGACACTTATTTCGTTAATTTGTATTTTATTTATTTTTTTGAATTCCATGATAAAGCAAGTCAAACCATACCTTTATTTAATATCTATTTTTCTTGATTTGTGGCTGTCCTATGCATTTTTGGGTTTTAAAACACTGTTTAGGTCTGATTTTATTACTTTGGTCTGCTATTTTTTACCGCGTGGAGCGAATTTTTGAATTTATTTCATAATATACCCAATATAATTTAATATTAAAATTTATATATTTACATCTTAATTCATTTTGAGGTTCAAATGTTTGGACGATTTTCTATGTTGACATACTAAAACAACATCAACTTTAGCACGTTTTCATACTTTATTTTCCTTTAGATATTCACATTTGGAATTTTTCTTTACATGCTAGTAAGTTTAGAGTAGAAGAGAATCTTAATACTAGTTTAAGTCCTAATTTATTTTTTTAATAAAACAATAAAATAACATATTTAAATATATAAATATAAAAGTTCAGGTTGAACGAGACCCACTCTTAAATAAACTTGGACCGGGCTGAGTTTTCGCGGGTTGCCATCCCTAATGATATGACCCCTTAAAAAAATATAGCCTCTAAAGCAAGAACATTGCCTGCCCGCCCTAAAGCTGTAGGATTAAAATCAAAGGACCGGCCACCAAAAGTTTAATAACGGTAGCTTAGCTTGTACCTAACTCTTGAATTCCATTGAAATGGAAATGTGATTGATTATTGAAGCCAAAAGGTCATAGAAAAAAAAAAAACAAGTAAATGTTGAACTCATGTTATTTTATTACGTCCCAATCTTAATTTGGTCAATTACTTTTAGGACAACAATTGAATTGCTTGAACATGTAGATACATGATTATAATCAATCAAAAAGAAAAAGGTAGATTAGCAGGAATTATATTTTTGTATCTAAAAATTTGAAAATTCAATAAAATGTTAAATATATCCATATTTTATCAATAAATTAATTAAAATATCTTAATATTTGCATAAACTTTTTGTAATTTGAGGACAAAGTGCACCTTCCCTCTAATTTAATTTCGAGGTTTAAATCTCTATGTGTGTATATGAAGTAGATTACTTGACTTATTTTAATACAACAATTAAAAAGTATATATTTTTAATTTTTATAAATTTATTCTCGTCTTTTATTCTAAAATTTAAAGTATTCAATTTAATAAAAATTATTGAATAATTATTGAAATTATTTTACTTTATAAGACTTGTAGTTCTTATCATAAGAAAGTGAATTATTTGTATCAAGAGGCAGGAATTGTTTTATTTTTTATTTATAAGGATAATACATTATAAATAGATTCATTACTCAATTCTTTCAAAAAAATTTGATAATATTTTTTTAACTAGATTTATTAAAATCATTGAACTGTGTGAGTATTGACACACACTCAAACTATTATTCATCTTATATACATAATTGAATTTTTTTTATCTATACTTTTTTTGTGTTAGTTTATTCAGTTTGATACTAAGCTTTGACTTTAATTTTTCTTGTGATCAAATTAAGTTTTAATTTTTAATTTTATATAATTTGTTATTAAATTATATATTTCAATTTTATAACAAAAAAAAGAATAAATATGTATCAAAATCAAATGTTTTTATTTTCCTTTTTTTTTTTTGCATAAATTTTTTTTCTTAAGACATGGTTTGTGATCCTAATTCTTACTATCATTTGACCGAATGTTGGATAGTTTTAATTCTAATTTGGAGTTAAAATTTGAGTCTCCTCCTATATATATATATATGTAATGGTAGATTTTTTAAATTTTTAATAAAATAGATTTGATATTTTTTAATCTTAATTTGCGAGTTACACCATAACTGATATTGTTATATGTTTTGTTAGACTTCTAATTGAAATTGAATGTATTAATAAATTGTTATAATATTAAAAAACAATCTTTAGTATTGACTATTGACTATGGCAAATCAGCTTTTTATAAGCCAATGTAATTCCTCTCCATAGGTTCTATATTTTTCAAATCTTCTGCAAATATTAAGATTCATTGTCTTTACTCATATGCATTATTACCTATCCCCAACAAAATCTCCTTAAGATTTGAGCATGGAAGTTAGGTTATTTCTTGTTTGATACATTAAAGTTTCTTTTCTTTAAAGAGAATAATGAAAAAGTTATAAAAATTGGTCAAAGTCTAGCAAGAAATCTATATGGCTAATTGCCAAATAATATAAACCTTAAGCATCAATTATGGACTAATCTTTTGATACACCTTGGGAATGCCAAAAAACAAATCCAAAATAATATAAAGCCAATCCTGTTGGATCAATGATTGAGTGGTCCAAAATTGAATGTCATAGAACCTTTTATTTATCTTTACACATTTGTCAAATTGACTATTGTTAAGTGACATGCATATGGGTTTTGGCCAAAAGATGGTATTGTGGGGACTAAAGCAACAAACTTTTAGGATAATTAAACATGGGGTTAGAGCAATTCAAGAAGTTTGGTATTCAAATAATTCAAATTTTATTAACTCAAAAAATTTGGATTTAATTTGCTTTATATTTGTGTATTATTTGAAATACATACATATATATCTATTAAAATAAAATAAAAATAAACCCATTTTGGTTTGACTAATTAAATGAAGATTTTTAAAATTAATTTATACACCCACTTATTTAATATATTTACCATAAGATTTTAAAATTTTTCTTTTTGAATTTTTTTATATTCTAAACTTAACCATTTCTTCTCGCTTTACGCTTTCGACTCTTTTTCTTTCTCTTAAAAATTATCTCCCTCTTTCAGTACTCTATAATAATCTATTTCATTATTAATTTTCTTTTGTAATTTTTTTAATGTCAAATTTAAAAATAAAATTTAATGTGAAATATTTTTTGAAAATTTGATTTTTTTTTTAGTTTGACAAATTAGAGCTTCTCACTACAATTTAAATGGGAATAAATTACTCAATACATAGAAACTCTTTGATTTATCATAGATTAACAAAATAATAATAATCAAATTAGAAGAATGCAATAATTAATCTGGAGTAAAAATTTGATGTCAAATAAAAAAAAATGTCAAAAGTTGGAAGATGAGAAAGAAAGAAAGTTTAAGTAATTATTTAAATTAT
This sequence comes from Ailanthus altissimus, assembly GCA_946807835.1. Lineage (NCBI taxonomy): Eukaryota > Viridiplantae > Streptophyta > Magnoliopsida > Sapindales > Simaroubaceae > Ailanthus > Ailanthus altissimus. The sequence goes on along the minus strand of OX327691.1, from coordinate 8,566,265 downwards.
ATCATCTTATAAATACTTTCAGATAAAGATAATCTGGTAATAAAGTTATTTACTAAAAAATAGATGTAAAAACTATTAAAAAAAAGAATTTGCTAGCTCACCCATTTCTAAAAATATTAAATTATTATTTATTGTTTAATTAAATAATTAGTTATATTATTTAATTATTTATACATAAATTTGTATAATATAAATTAAAAAGTTAAAAAATCATTTTCATTAAAAATCATTTATATCGGTAAATGTAAATATATATTTTTAATTTATAAATTTGTTACCATAGTTATTTTTATTTCTTATATATCACGAATATTAACTAAACTTTCTCTCAAACTCTAGTTTAAGGGAAATTGAAACCGTAAATCGACCTATTGTATTAGCCTAAGATATATTATGATTATCAGTTAAACTAAGTAGCATTCACGCCTATCTTCTTATGTACTATATGGATACATTTCATTTTTTACATTAGTTATTAATCTGTTTTAGCATCAATTCATTTTTGTTGTTAATGATTAAATGTTGTCCTTAACAATATCCAATTGAAAGTAAAATTCTTAAGTCAATTTTATATTTTTATCATTATTATTATTATTTTACAAATTTATCGTCTTAGTTATAATGTGGGATTATTTAGGCAATTGTAAATCATTAAGTAATATTTATACTCAACTTGACCATGTAGGTTAAATTTAGAAATTTCATTGTTAATTTTTTTTAAAAATTATTTGTTAATTCAGAGAAATTATTGAGCCCTCTCATCATGTTTCTGTTTTTTGGATTTTTTTTAGATGGTTTAGAGGGTATGAAATACAAATAAGAGTGAGTAAATATTATGAGATTTAGGGTCCTTGACTCAAAAGATGAAGATGAATGGGAAAGAAAATAGATACCGGTATTTATAAATAAAAATTATAATCGTCCATGCGTTCATTTGTAAGGATAGAAATGTCGTTTGCATTTAAAGAAACGTGACCATTAAAATAGTAGCATTAGAGATAAATGAGAAATTAAAAGTTAAATTTGGACACGTGGCGCTCGTTGGTAAAAAAAATGAAGAAGGTTGTAATATAAAATTTTTTGTTAAACGACTCACTCTTTTACTAATGAAGGCCATATATTGGGGTTATTTTTAGTAGGTCAAATTAGTCCACATATTAACAGTCCACATTTTATTATCCTTAATAAAGAAACTTATGTAAACAAGCCCAATGACATAAGGTAAAACATTTGAACCCAACCTATAATCAAGTAACCTGAGCCTATTAACTTGCGAATTTCATAAACGAGCTACAAACATTGCAGGAAGATAGGAACATATCAAATTACAAATTTTATTCTAACTTTAATTGTTTAATTTAAGCTTAATATGAAGAAGGGTTTTTTAAAAGTGGATGAATCCTACTTAAACCCTTCTATTAATTAACAATGCGAAGAACATACTAAAAAAGACATAAAGTATATTAATAAGAGTAAAAATAAAATTACAATTACATGTTACTTATTGGGAAGGACTAGATTTCCTTCCATATAAAAATTGTTCAATAGATCATTATTGAGAATTCGTCTAGATTAAAAAATAATCAATACATTCATCTGAATTACATATAATTGTAGTAAAATTATTATTATTTGTGCATATACTCCTATAAATATATACATCATCTCTCTTTATAAAAAAATACGAACTTGAGTATCGGAGTATTTTATTTTATTGGAAGATGAGGGTTGAATTTGTCAATCAAAGGAGTAAAGTAAGAGCAAGAAAGTAATTGATTGCAGAAGTTCTAAATTATGGAGCTTCAATGGCACTGATTGTGAAAGGTTTTTGAATGGAAAAAAGTAAGCTTGCTAGTTATAAACCCAGTACAAAAGATGGTAGGACAAAAACACAATCAACCATTCTTTTCAAAACTTCCAGATAACACAGAGAGAGGAGATACGAATAACCAAACACGATAACTTTGGGCAATGACATTCACAATGCAATGGCGGATGTATTGAAAAATATCCTCAAACAAATTGAAGAAATAAGAAAGGAGAACTAGGAACTGAGAGATATACTGACAATGATGTAAAGGTATGAGAAAATAAGTGACACTTCTAGAGATACCCAACAATAAAAGAATGGACTGAGAAGTTCCCAGCATAAACAATCACAAAACGATAGAATAGAATATGAGGTACCTCAGAGAACAAGGGATGAGACCCCATAGATAATAAGGAAAGTGAATGGTGATAAGGATATAAGGACTTTCATCATGAGGAAAGCAAAAAAATTGTATAGAAAGATTGAAAAGCTAAAAATCACAGAAGATGTAATATCCTTGGCAAAGAAAGTAAACTAAGATCCATTCATATAATCCATTAGATGAGTAAAGAAATCTCATATATTCACTATGCTAAACTTATAGATATACGACAGAATAAAGAACCCGAAGGAATATATCATCCACTTCACTGTAAAGATGATCATGCATGCATAGACAGACTCTTAAAGTATATCATGTTCCTATCAAGTTTGAAGGTGCTCACTTAAGTGTGGTTCTAAGAATTAAAGGAGAAGTTAATAGCTTTCTTCTACAAACTGACAACCTAGTTAATTCTCAATACACACGAAACCACAAGGAGAAAATGAACACGTTAAACCTATTTTTCATGAATAAAGGGGAGGATGAGACTATCAAGAGTTTTCTCTTTATAATTACCTTATTCATAAGAAATTCACCCTATTTGAGGTAATTAACCAATTTTAAGCAATGGATTGGAGAGAAAGAGTATGAGACAACTATGATTAAAGAAGCTTCTATACTTATAACACGGAAGGAAGAAAACTTATTTTTAAGAAAAAAAATGTTACGAGAAGCAACCTTTCATTAAAGAAGTCGATAACGACGAAACGTGACCAAGACAGAGAATCTAACTCTTGATCCTGCATGCATAGAATGAATCTTAAAGTATATCACGTTCCTATCAAACTTGAAGGTGCTCACTTAAGCGTGGTTCTAAGAATTAAAGGAGAAGTTAATAGCTTTCTTCTATAAACTGACAACCTAGTTCATTTCTCAATACACACGAAACCATAAGGAGAAAACGAACATGTTAAACCTATTTTTCATGAATAAAGAAGAGGATGACTATCAAGAGTTTTCTCTTTATAATTACCTTATTCATAAGAAATTCACACTATTTGAGGTAATTAACCAATTTTAAGCATTAGATCAGAGAGAAAGAATATGAGACAACTATGATCAAAGAATCTTCTATACTTGTAACACGGAAGGAAGAAAACTTATTTTTAAGAAAAAAATGTTACGAGAAGCAACCTTTCATTAAAGAAGTTGATAACGATGAAAAGTGACCAAGACAGATAATCTAACTCTTGATCCTGCATGCATAGACAGACTCTTAAAGTATATCACGTTCCTATCAAACTTGAAGTGCTCACTTAAGCGTGGTTCTAAGAATTAAAGGAAAAGTTAATAGCTTTCTTCTATAAACTGACAACCTAGTTCATTTCTCAATACACACAAAACCATAAGGAGAAAACGAACACGTTAAACCTATTTTTCATGAATAAAGAGGAGGATAAGACTATCAAGAGTTTTCTCTTTATAATTACCTTATTCATAAGAAATTCACCCTATTTGAGGTAATTAACCAATTTTAAGCAATGGATTGGAGAGAAAGAGTATGAGACAACTATGATTAAAGAAGCTTCTATACTTATAACACGGAAGGAAGAAAACTTATTTTTAAGAAAAAAAATGTTACGAGAAGCAACCTTTCATTAAAGAAGTCGATAACGACGAAACGTGACCAAGACAGAGAATCTAACTCTTGATCCTGCATGCATAGAATGAATCTTAAAGTATATCACGTTCCTATCAAACTTGAAGGTGCTCACTTAAGCGTGGTTCTAAGAATTAAAGGAGAAGTTAATAGCTTTCTTCTATAAACTGACAACCTAGTTCATTTCTCAATACACACGAAACCATAAGGAGAAAACGAACATGTTAAACCTATTTTTCATGAATAAAGAAGAGGATGACTATCAAGAGTTTTCTCTTTATAATTACCTTATTCATAAGAAATTCACACTATTTGAGGTAATTAACCAATTTTAAGCATTGGATCAGAGAGAAAGAATATGAGACAACTATGATCAAAGAAGCTTCTATACTTGTAACACGGAAGGAAGAAAACTTATTTTTAAGAAAAAAATGTTACGAGAAGCAACCTTTCATTAAAGAAGTTGATAACGATGAAAAGTGACCAAGACAGATAATCTAACTCTTGATCCTGCATGCATAGACAGACTCTTAAAGTATATCACGTTCCTATCAAACTTGAAGTGCTCACTTAAGCGTGGTTCTAAGAATTAAAGGAAAAGTTAATAGCTTTCTTCTATAAACTGACAACCTAGTTCATTTCTCAATACACACAAAACCATAAGGAGAAAACGAACACGTTAAACCTATTTTTCATGAATAAAGAGGAGGATAAGACTATCAAGAGTTTTCTCTTTATAATTACCTTATTCATAAGAAATTCACCCTATTTGAGGTAATTAACCAATTTTAAGCAATGGATCAGTGAGAAAGAATATGAGACAACTATGATCAAAGAAGCTTCTATACTTATAACACGGAAGGAAGAAAACTTATTTTTAAGAAAAAAATGTTACGAGAAGCAACCTTTCATTAAAGAAGTCGATAACGACGAAAAGTGACCAAGACAGATAATCTAACTCTTGATCCTGCATGCATAGACAGACTCTTAAAGTATATCACGTTCCTATCAAACTTGAAGGTGCTCACTTAAGCGTGGTTCTAAGAATTAAAGGAGAAGTTAATAGCTTTCTTCTACAAACTGACAACCTAGTTCATTTCTCAATACACACGAAACCATAAGGAGAAAACGAACACGTTAAACCTATTTTTCATGAATAAAGAGGAGGATGAGACTATCAAGTCAGAGAGAAAGAATATGAGACAACTATGATCAAAGAAGCTTCTATACTTATAACACGGAAGGAAGAAAACTTATTTTTAAGAAAAAAAATGTTACGAGAAGCAACCTTTCATTAAAGAAGTCGATAACGACTAAAAGTGACCAAGTCAGAGAATCTAACTCTTGATCCTGCATGCATAGAATGACTCTTAAAGTATATCATGTTCCTATCAAACTTGAAGGTGCTCACTTAAGCGTGGTTCTAAGAATTAAAGGAGAAGTTAATAGTTTTCTTCTACAAACTGACAACCTAGTTCATTTCTCAATACACATGAAACCGCAAGGAGAAAACGAACACGTTAAACCTATTTTTCATGAATAAATGGGAGGATGAGACTATTAAGACTTTTCTCTTTATAATTACCTTATTCATAAGAAATTCACCCTATTTGAGGTAATTAACCAATTTTAAGCAATGGATCAAAGAGAAAGAATATGAGACAACTATGATCAAAGAAGCTTCTATACTTGTAACACGGAAGGAAGAAAACTTATTTTTAAGAAAAAAATGTTACGAGAAGCAACCTTTCATTAAAGAAGTCGATAACGACGAAAAGTGACCAAGACAGATAATCTAACTCTTGATCCTGCATGCATAGATAGACTCTTAAAGTATATCACGTTCCTATCAAACTTGAAGGTGCTCACTTAAGCGTGGTTCTAAGAATTAAAGGAGAAGTTAATAGCTTTCTTCTACAAACTGACAACCTAGTTCATTTCTAATACACACGAAACCATAAGGAGAAAACGAACACGTTAAACCTATTTTTCATGAATAAAGAGGAGGATGAGACTATCAAGAGTTTTCTCTTTATAATTACCTTATTCATAAGAAATTCACCCTATTTGAGGTAATTAACCAATTTTAAGCAATGGATCAGAGAGAAAGAATATGAGACAACTATGATCAAAGAAGCTTCTATACTTATAACACAGAAGGAAGAAAACTTATTTTTAAGAAAAAAAATATTACGAGAAGCAACCTTTCATTAAAGAAGTCGATAACGACTAAAAGTGACCAAGTCAGAGAATCTAACTCTTGATCCTGCATGCATAGAATGACTCTTAAAGTATATCATGCTCCTATCAAACTTGAAGGTGCTCACTTAAGCGTGGTTCTAAGAATTAAATGAGAAGTTAATAGCTTTCTTCTACAAACTGACAACCTAGTTCATTTCTCAATATACATGAAACCACAAGGAGAAAACGAACACGTTAAACCTATTTTTCATGAATAAATGGAAGGATGAGACTATTAAGAGTTTTCTCTTTATAATTACCTTATTCATAAGAAATTCACCTTATTTGAGGTAATTAACCAATTTTAAGCAATGGATCAAAGAGAAAGAATATGAGACAATTATAATCAAAGAAGCTTCTATACTTGTAACACGGAAGGAAGAAAACTTATTTTTAAGAAAAAAATGTTACGAGAAGCAACCTTTCATTAAAGAAGTTGATAACGACGAAAAGTGACCAAGACAGATAATCCAACTCTTGATCCTGATTAATAGCTACAGGGAAAATCTGGATGAAGTATAAAGATTCTGGAATTATCAGAAAACTGAAGGCTATACCAAACCAGACCAGTTAAAACATTGTGCTTTCCATAACGAGCATGGCTGTAATATCAGCAACTGCCAATCTCTGAATGGACATATAAGTGACCTTATAAAGAATGGCCATCTTATTAAATTCTAGTTAAAGATAAAACCCAAGAATTCTACAGAACTAAAAAAAGATCCTAAGATAAGTAGGACAAAAGTTGCAGCTCTATAAGAAGTAGCACTCTTAATATTGAACATGATCCATGGATCATTATTATTATTTTTTTATTTGAAGAAGAAAGAAGAAAGTACCTAAAAATGGGAAGTAGACAATAAATCCAACCTCATCAAAAAGTTTCTACTAAGTATGAGGATCCTGAAACGGGAGGAACAGAAGAATCAAACGATTAGAAAATAGTTTTAGAAGGACCAAAAACAGCATGAGGTTTAATTTAAAGAATTCATAGAAGCAATCTCCATGAGAATGTTAATAAATTAGCTCTATATAATATTATTTCATAAAAAAATGCCACTAGATAGAAAGGGTATAGATAAAATATAGAGGCCATTATTTAGAAGAGTAACCAAAGCTCAGAGATATGAAATAGGAGAGACATCAGCTACATCGGTTATATTAATTTATCAAGAACTAAGGGAGATCACTTTTTTTTTTTGTTGAAAGACTTGATTTGCATAATGCTTCCATATTTTAACTTGTTGTTAGTAAGTGTGGAAGTAGCATGAATATCCTATTTTGGGATGCCTTTCAAGGCATGGAATTATACCAAACAAAGACACCCTATGATGTAATATTAATATCGCACTCAGGGAGAAAAAGGTACATGTTAAAGGAAGATTATGCTACTAATAGAAGCAGCTGAGAAATGCACCTTCTACATACAATGTCGCAGTTAGACATTACTGGACACACTACATGGAAGCAGTCTTTCTACCTTACACTAGTGATTAGATGCATCTTAACCAGTAGAAATAGAATAATAGACATTTAGAGTGTGAAGGCATATGAAGGATGTATGACATGGTTCAAAATAGCCATATGTTGGAGAAAATAAAAAAAAATTTAAAAATTTGGAGAGAGAAAAATTCGATGACATGCAAAAATTTATGAATGATAGATGGTATTAGAAAATAAAAGTATAGAAAATGCTCTCATAATAGAGGGAATTCCTTGGGTCTTACAGATGAGGGATCATAATATAGGTCACTAATGGGAATTATTTGAATATTTACATCCCAAGGAATCTAGAAGGTTGTCTTAGCATATCTAAAGAGAAGTAATTAAGTACTTTCACCATTTTCCCTATTTTTTGAAAGTCTGTTTGAGATAGTTTTACAGATCATGGAATACAGATAAGAGCAAGCAAATAAAATGGGATTTTGGGTCCTTGGCTCAAATAGAATGGCTTTATAAATACGCTTGCTAGAATTTATAAATAAAAATTATAACAAATTACACACCCATTTGTAAGGATGGAAACGTCGTTTGCATTTAAATAAACGTGATCGTTAAAACAACGTACCACTACCACCTTTTTTTTTCCATTAAGGTTGAGCTTAAGATAAGTGAGAAATTAAAAATTAAAATTAGACATGTGGTATTCACTAGTTGAAAAAGTAAAGAAGTGTGTCCTATAAGCTTATTACTAAATAATACACTCATTCACTTATATGAGACATCTATTGGGTGTATTTTCAACAAGCCCAATCAGTTTGTACATTGACAACCTACGTTTTATTATCCAAACAAAGCAACTTATGTAAACAAGCCCAATGACATAAGTTAGAAGGACTAATTCAGTTTCAAACTCAGCCTACAATCAGGTAACTTAGACTATTTAACTTATGAATTTCACAAGTGGACTATAAACATCGTAAAAATATATAAACAGATTAAATTATGAATTTTATTTTAATTTTAATTATTTAATTTCAATTTAATTTAAAAAAGAGCTTCCTAAAAATTATTAACGAATTTCATTTAAAACTTTTTTTTAATTAAGAATGCAAAGAACCCATTAAAAATCGCATAAGTACATTAATAAAAGTAAAAATAGATTTATACTTATATATTTGTTGCAAGTCTCCAACGAAAGCTGCAAGCACCAGCCTGTTTTTTTAAATTTATTTTTAAAAAATATTAAAACATGCCTATAACATAGTCTAGTAGATTTACTGTGCCGACATGACATAATTTTGTGGCGTGCTCATGGCCATGCCTCACAGACATAACATGACGGAGTTTGGGCCGAATTTTAATGGGCCGCATTGGCACCTCTACCTATAAAACGATATGATAAATATGATATTTTATGTTTTAAACATACTTTTTTTATATATATAATTAAGGGAATTTGTCAATTAGATTTTTCTTTTTAAAAAAAAAAGGAATTTGCCAATTAATCGCGTGACAACATGACCCTATATTGTGTGAGCCCTAAATTAGGGCAATCAAGTAGTAGCATGGGATTCTCCTAAATTTGAGAGAGAGAGAAGATTAATGGTCATGGTAGGTGAGCTGCATATTCATTTCTTGTCGAGAAGATGAATAAGCACGTGGGTTTAGAATGGTGCTTTGGAGTCGGACCCTCATTATATACAACTTGTCTCTTTCAAATATCGTGAATCGCCCCTGTTACGTGTTACAACCACCCACGTTAACATCTTTTTTTTTTTCTTTTTCACGTCTGATCTCTATTGTGCATATATTCATAGATCTGGGGGGTGGGGCGGGGCGGGGCGGGGGGTAATAAGCCGCAAGAACAATTCAAAAAAACTCTTAACATTGTATTCGAGTCACGAGTAGGGCTAATAAAAACCAAGCAATGTGCACAATATTTGAGTTGCGGGCTACCTAACAATTTTTTTCTTCTAAATATTATAATAATTTGCAGATGCTTACAATAAAAATTTATTGAAGCTTACAATAATAACATTTGTTGTAATGTAGTTTGTAATTTATAAATTTAAACCTTAAAAAATCAAATTTATTTCATAAAAAATTGAAAAAAATTGCCCCTATTCGTACTAATACGTAAAAGGAGACTTGAATCTTAACTTCTAAAAAGAGTCAAAACTGTCTATCATTCAGCCAAAAAATAGTGAACGACTAGCTAACAATTACAAAGTACATAATTAATAGGGATAAAGAACTATACATAATTATTAATTTTCTTTTAATGGATAACTATATATAATTTGACACGTAAATAGTTTGAATATATGAATTTGTAATATAGAGTATTTTTAGGGCTCATTTGGTTCAATTTTTTAAATAAAACTTTTGAAAATATAATTTTTTAAAATAAAACTTTTAAGAAAAAAAATTATTAATTATTTTGTTGTCAATTAAAAAACTCTTTTGAAATATCAAATCATTTGTTATACATTGTTAAAAGTGTTTATTTATTATTAAATTATCAAAAATGATAATTAATAAAATTTATATTCAAATTCTAAACAATTTAATATTTTTTATATATAAATTTAAATTTGTCAGAGAAAATTAAGTTTTCAAAACACAATAATCAAATAAAATTAATAAATAGCACGAATCAATATAAATTATTATATTTGGTACGAAAATTGAAAATTAAATAATATTTTTTTTACTTAAAAAATAAAATAATTAATAAATATTTTTGATAGATTCTTGTAAAAATATTATGGTTCTAGATATATGAGGACTTTTAAAAAAATATTAAAAGTAAATTAGTTGAATATAGTTTATTTTTATTAAGGGTATATTATAGAAATAAAAAAATATTATTATGATATATATGACATTATACACATATTAAAAAATATCAACTCTTAAAAATTTAAAATTTAAATTTTTACAAATAAAAATAAAATATATTTTTTAATCTCTAAAAAAATATTTTTTAATTATAATCAAACGTCATAAAATGTTTTTTAAAAAAAACTCCTAACATTAAAATTTTATTTAGGTCAGTAGAAAAGCCAACCTAGCAAGTACAGTCTAATCCTATATTTGATAAGGAGCTTTTGATATTGGAGATTAAAAATAATCTAAATCTATGTTTGTAACACAAAATATTAGTGCGAGTCCCATCTAAGGCCCACTTTTTTATTCCAATATTTCAGATTCTTGTGGAATAAGTTATTTCATAAATAAATGTTATAATTTTAATCTATAAATTATATCATTTATTGGTTAAGATAATCATAAAATTTAAATAAATTTAATAAATCATTGCATATATATTTAATATATAATAAAATATTTATAATTAATTCAAATTTTTTTATTTATATTTGATTATTAATTAATAACACAAACTTTTAATTGATAAATAACTAAATTATCATAAATGTATGACAAAAAACAAGAATTTTTTAAATCAATATTTAGTAATTAAAAAAATAAGTTTGGTAGCTTTATTCAAAAAAAAAAATTACACTGTAAACAAGGAAAATACATTTTAACTGATTCTCCGAATTAAAGAAAATAATTGCTCTCGGGAAAAGGAAAAAAAGAAGGCTACACTTGTTTTAAAAATGTGAAAACAATAAATTATAGTTTTTAACATTCTACTTCTAATGATTTTCCCACTAAATGAAAAACAAAAACTTGTACTTGGTACTTATGAAGTAAAATCAATATTTTCTATATTTATAAAAAAAAATTGGAAGATCTGACCAAACAAATTTTCTACTTTAAAAAAAAAAACTGAAATGAAAATTATCATTTTAATCTTGTGCCATTACGTGACATTTTAAAAATTGTTAAAAAAATAGTCATGCTTTAGAGATAAAAAATAATAATAATAAAAGTATATTTTAAAGATGAAAATAGTAACAAAAATATCCTTGAAATAAGGGTGGATAAAAAAAATAAAAAAAAACAATCAAGACCAAACCGAACTGAATCAATCGATTTGGTTTCTACTTTAAAAAATTGATTGGTTTAAAAAAACAAAAAAAAAGATTGAATTTCTACAAAAAAAAATTCAATTTTTTTCAATTCTCCATTAAGGGAAAATAAAAAAGTAGAGGTAACAATTGGGTCAAATGGCTCGAGCATGGCATGGCATGGCATGACACGGTACTGTAGCATGCTTGGGCCACCCAAACATGCCATAGTACTATGTCGTATTTGGGCTACCTAATATGTCGTGTCTGGGTTACATTTTTTTTTGGCTTGTGTTGACACGAACTTGTGCGGATTTGTGTCAGCACAAGCTCATGACGAGCTCGTGCTAGGATGAATTCATGCCAGCACGAGCCCATCAATAGTATCACTATTATTTAATCACTATTCACCAACAAATTTTGTGGCCACGAGATCTTAAACCTAAGACCTCATAGCCAAAAATTTCATTAAGTAAATATATCTTACAATTAGGTCATACATATGTTTATATTTATTTAATTTAATATTTATCTTATAAATGAATATACAATAAAATTAAAATTTACATTTTAAAAATATTTTAATTGCTATTATTAATTGTAACTATATTAAATATGTGTTTTTATCATAATTAAAATTACATTCTAGTTATAATTATGATTACCATTAATGTACATATTATTAAATTTGTAATTATAATTTATAATTTTAAACAAATTGCTAGTACATGTTGAAATATAATTTTATTATGGGAAAAAGATAAATTTGAAATAAAAATTGAGTAAATGAATCAATTGTATTTATTTACATTATTCTAATATACTCATGAAAATTCAAATACCCTTATGTTAAATGTTATAATTCTAAATTTAATTTCAATTACGTTAAATGTTATAATTTTTAAATCCAATTTTAATTAAATATTATAATTCCAAATCTAATTTTAATTTTTTTCAATTATGTTAAATGTTATAATTCTTAATCCAATTTTAATTTCAATTACGTTAAATGTAATCAAATTCAAATTCAAATTCAATTTCAATTACGTTAAATGTTATAATTTCAAATCAAATTTTAATTTTAATTATATTAAATATTATAATTACAATTACAATTTATATTCTAATTACGTTAAGTGATAATTCAAAATTTAATTTTAATTTTAATTACGTTAAATGTTATAATTTCAAATTCAATTTTAATTACATTGAATGTTATAATTTCAAAAATAATTTTAATTTTAATTACATTAAATTTTATAATTTAAAATCGAATTTTAATTTCAATTACGTTAAATGTTATCAAATTCAATTTCAATTATGTTAAATGCCATAATTTCAATTACAATTTAAATTCTAATTATGTTAAATGATAATTCAAATTCCAATTTCAATTTTAATTAAATTAAATATTATAATTCTAAATTCAATTTTAATTTTAATTACATTAACTGTTATAATTTCAAATTTAATTACGTTAATGTTATAATTCAATTTCCAAGTTAAATTCTAATTATGTTAAATGTTATCATTTTAATTTTAATTTCAATTTAAATTTCAATTACGTTAAATGTAATAATTTTAAATCCAATTTTATTTTCAATTACATTAAATGTTATAATTTTAAATTCATATTTAATTTCAATTATGTTAAATGTGATAAATTCAAATCTAATATTAATTTTAATTACATTAATTGTTATAATTTCGAATCTATTTTCAATTTCATTTACGTTCAATGAAATAATTTTAATTTCAATTAAGTTAAATATTATAATTAATTTTAAATTTTAAATCTAATTACGTTAAATATTATAATTTTAATTACATTAAATGTTATAATTCAAATTTAAATTCTAATTATATTAATTGTTATAATTCAAATTTCAATTTCAATTCTAATTTTATTAAATATTTATAATTTAAATTCCAATTCTAATTTCAATCACATTAAAATTAAAATTTAAAATTTAATTTTAATAATAATTACATCAAATGTGTATGAATATGTGAATCAAAAATAAAAAATATTGTCAAATTTAAATAATTTAAATATTATTTTTTATTTTTTTAATTAAAAAAATATTAATTATCTTTTATGATTCATAATCTAACCCATTGAGCCCACGTGCCAATCAAAGTATGGCATAGCCCATAATGGACTGGGCTAGCACAACTCAAATTTTGTGGGCTATGTTCGCCTGACACAGCTAATTTACTACCTTTAAAAAAATTGTGGTTTGATTTTATTTCAATAAAAATTGAATTAAACTGAACGGTTCCACCTTATCATAAAAAATATAATTGATAATTTTTAAAAATTTTAAAATAAATAATTTAATAAAAATATAAGAATTAAATTGTTAATTTTTCAAATTAAAAGCCTATCCTTAAAAAGCAACAAGTGATTTTGTATTATTAAGAAATTTTATTTTCTGAATTATTTTAAGAAATAACATTAAAAATTGATCATGTCAGATTGTCTCTTGCAGTGAAATTGAAAAAGAAACATTACTTTGTTATATATGTTGATTTAGGGTTGGGGATTGCTCTGGATTCTAAAATAATCGGTTTAATCTATTTTTTTTATAATAAGTTTTACAAAAAAAATTTTAAATATATTTTGTAAAGCAATATTATTTTAAAATTGCTTTAAAATAATTTAATATATATGTTTCATAAATATATCACGAAAGTGTTATGGAATTGAATGACTAAAATGGACATGTAAAATATTTAGATTTAAGAGTGTATTAATTTATTTATCTATTAGTAATGTGCTTTCAAATTATTTCCAACCATATTATGTTATAGTTAAAGAACTTTAAAAAAAAAGTAGTTTATATTAAGCGAATGATATTATAAATATTGTTGTAAATGTAAAAATAAAGATAATATAAATTAAAAGAATTAAGAGAGCTGTTGTTGATATTTTTATCAAAATACATTAGCAGTATTTCTCCATAACCTTAAGGGTCAAGTTATTTTTTTAATTTTAAATATTTATAGAAGATATTTTTGATATTTAAATTTATGAAATCAAATGTGGTCATGTAATAGTCGGCTTCGAAAAAGCTCCTAACTTTAAAAATCAAATGCAAAGTCACATCGTTTGATAATCCATTACTTAATAATTACTTTTGAAATAAATTTTACTAAATTTACCAAACATAATTTAAGTGCTGAATTGTCAAATAAGTGATTACTTGAAAATCAACAGTAAGCCCAAACATGCACTTAATTTATACAAAAAAGTCTGGGTAGCAACTTTTACCTAAAATTTTTATTTTTGAAAGAGATACTAGCGACCACAATTCATATGCTATATAAAGCAGATTCACAGAACCTCATGTACAGAGATACACCCAAACATCAAGAAGCAAGAAAGACACAGTTTCATATAACGAACAATGCTAATTCTTAGGTTGCAGAATCAATTCAACAAAATGCTTGCTTTTTACATATGGCTTAAGAGACCAAAGCTAAGCTAATTGACCCAGAAAGACAACAAACGATGAAATGATAGGCGACAGTTTTCATTGCATTGCTTTTTTACTTCATGAGAACATACATGCAACCAATCTTCTTCACATGCTTCAACAAGTCACCAGCATCATGTGATTATTCTTGCATGAAGTTAACCAATTCCATGTGCCAAAAACTGCGAACAAAGTAGCATCCTAATTGCAACAGTCTGTCCAAGCTTTTTAACAGCATTAGGCTTTTTAAAATGGAACATAGCAGCAATGTTAATCAGCATGCATGTCCATTGAAGTGTCACTCGAATTGGGAGGATGAGAATCCCTGTTGGGCTGAAAATAGTTCGGATCATTGTTCCGGCCTCCAGTTGTAGGAGGCAGACCCCCATTTGGGTAGTAGACTCCCTGTGCAATCTGATAGTGCTGAAGACTCGTATGAATGGGGCTTGATAAAGCATTTGAGAAGATGGAATTTTTGGGTTGCTGATCACAGGGCTCAGGACGAGTTCCCTGCCCGGTTATTTGGTCAGAAGAACCAGAAGGGACCAGGAAACCAGGATTTGTGAACTGCAATGTGGGTTGTGAATGCTGATGTCGGATTTGATTCCTAGGGGACATTGATGGCTCCTCTATGCTGCAGTCTAGCTCATTCTGCAACATTTTATTAGATTTTTTATGCAACATCAGAAGATCCATTACATCTTTGATATTCGAGCACCATGCAACCCCTCATAACTTAAAAAGCATCAATATAGAAAGCCTCTTTGAGTAGAAAAAACAGTTTGATCTCTTGGACTACAGTCTACCTCTTTAATAAACATGGAAGTCTTAGCAAGCATATTGACCACACTGCATATCAACCATTTTATCTACACAATATCACAATATCTTGTCCTTTTAACCTTTTAACCATGCATCCCGATAACACTATTTTGGAGCATGCAGGGTCAGTTGCCAGCAACATTTCTCTTTTGTTCCCTCTTTAGAGGGTAAAAACACTTGAGTCTTTGCAATATTATATGTATGCTCCAAATCCCTTATAGCACAAGTGTTAAATAAAAATGGATCTCATCGAAATCACGACCATCAACAACTTGACTATAGCAAGAATTCTTCAGGACCATAAAAAACCTGACTATAGCAAGAAGTCTCCAGGACCATATCCTCACACATTTCATGACTCTGTGTTTAAACTAAGTGGAATAACAATTTAAAGACAAATTTGAAGACTATTCAAGATTACTTATGGCTCACACTAGTTAAATCTAACAAAATTCAATTAACAGCAAGGGAGAAATTTAATGAATTTCAAGACTGGTGTTAACTAAGTATATTTAATGCAAATAGTAATCCAGTCAATGATATCAATCCAGTTTCATATTAACAAGATCTTTTATAATGAGATTTTAGTGGCTTATATAAACTGCACATCGATATAAGCTAACAGTTGTTCTGCAATCAAGATCAGTATGCTTATGTTTGTATGCATACAAGATGTAATTTTCATAGGAAATTAAACATCTACATGCGTACAAAGAATGCCATATGATAAATGAATTGGGCACAAACCTGAATGTAATTAACTATATCAACTGTTGACACTCTTGATCCTCCCTCTTGTCTCCAAATCCATTGGTAAAGTTTCTCCTGAAAACCAGACAAGGTAAATAAATAAGATCTCAAGATGCATTCCAAGCTCCTTGCAAATTAAAAGAGGATAGTGTAATCATATCAAGGATATATGAACATGTGAAAAAAATTATCGTAACACAAGAACACTTCTCTCAGCAATGACAGCCAATGAAGCAAAGGATAAGACCATCAAGAACTCCCCAAATAATGCACAAACTAGGTAGAAGCAAAGCTTTAATCAGAAGAAACTAGAAAAAGTATAACATCCACACAAGTTCCACGAAGTTTACAAGTCATGAGACCTCTTTGAGATTTTCTACCACTCTCATTTTCTACCTAATAAGCCTTAGCAATCAAAATTGAACCTACGCCTTCTTTTCCCTCAGAAGAAGAAGAAAGATATTATCTAAGCTAATCAATCTGACAAAGATCAACTCTGTTTAGTGAAGAGATGGCAAGCCACCCAGGGTTTTCCTGAACACATTAAGTAATTCCATGACATTAAACCTTTCCTCTCACAATAGTGTCTGGACGGTCGTGGTCCTGTTCTTCACTGTTTAGGACAAAGACACACATAATCATAATTGACTACACTAATTGCATTAACAATTACAGTTTCATACAAATCAGTACAGTATATCTGGTTATGAAATGCTTGTCCAACTTTTTTCCTCGCTAAGTTTCCTTTGCTTCTATAAGAGGTTACTGTTACTGATCAAAATTGGTTCTTTTCTTCATAATTAAACTTTCCGCACAAATCTCACTCAAGGAATAATACCCAATTGACAATCACAACCAAAACTAACTAAAACCACCTAAAAGAAGAAGCCGTTCAATACAATTACGGTGAACATAATCCTTCTCAAATTCTCAATCAGTAAACACAACATTGAATCTAACACTACACAAACAAAATCACATTAATTTAGTAAGTACATCGATTTAATATTTAAAAAAGGGAATTTTCTCCAATTGTAAAAAAAAAAAAACCAAGAATTGTTTTAAAAAAAAACAGATATATAAAATATATAGTGAGAATAATGCGAGACTTACAAGTCCGTGGCGTTCACCGGCTTGAAAAGAGAGTTTTTGTTGGTTCATGGACTGGGTGTAGAGCTGAGAGAGCGAATTCGCGGCGCTGCAAAAGGAGGCATACATGCTCCGATCCACCTCGTCGAGACTCGTCGCAATCGATTTTCTCTTCTTGCCCATGTCGATAAATTTTTCTATCAAGCTTAAGATTTTCTCCAATCAAGGATGAGATTTTTATTTTTGATATCTGTTTGTTGGTGAGATGAATATGCTTTTGATCGAAGTCGAATTGAGGTTTTTCTCTTTATAGAGAGAGAAGACAGCGGCAAAGGCAAAGGTCAAGGCAAAAGGCAAAGCCTTTTATTATGCGGAGAGCAATTGGAGTCTCTTTCTTTGGGACGCCATTAGGCGATCACCACCTCTTCTTTAGTTTATATAACTTGTTTTATTTTTATTATTATTATTACGATGCCCCAGTATGCACGTGTTAATTTGTAAAATTTTCTCACATGAAAAAAATAATCTCTCTTTATTTTTCCTGATTTTTCTAAAGTTAATTCTTTCGTATAAATTAGGGGTGGACAATTTTTTCATTCTTAACCTGACTCTAACTTAGACTTGTTTCATCTCAAAATTTTAAATTAAAATGAGAATAAAAATAATATTCAATTTCGTTCGAGATAAAATTTTTTGTTTCAAACAAGTTGAGTTATATTTAAAAATTTTTTGAACTTAAATTTTTTATTATTATTTTGTAAACATCTTAAAATGACTTTATTTCGGTGACATCAAATAAGAATTTTCAACTCATCTCAAAATAAATTATGATGTTTTAATATAATTTTTTTTTGAAAATTCCCAACTTAACTCAAAAAGTGTCATAATCAAAAATATTAATTTTCAATTCTGATCGGATTTGGGAATGGTTCAAAAATTTCTAAACCTCATCTAAATCTAAAGTTATCCACCCATAATGAAAATAATTACTAATAATATTACTCTTTTTAATGATATTTTAATTTTTTTTTATAAATAATGTGTTAAATAATTATTAAATTATGAGATAATATAATAAGTAATTTTAAAATTTATACAATTTCATTGTCTAATTATTAGATGACACATTATTTAAAATAAAAAAAATTGAAGCACTACTTAATAAATATAGCATTACTCAATAGTTATTTATTTTTTCTCACATGTTCAACAATATTGTTTGCAAAACTAATTTTGAATGGAATTGTAAAATATAGTGCAGAATCATGAAATAGCAGAAAATGGGGGGGTTTTTTTTTTTTTTAATTTAGCTAAAATTGACATTTCTCTTTATGTTAGTTAAAAAAAGAATAAATTTAGGCAAGATTTTAGTAAGAAAATGTAGCTCTTTCTAGCTTGAATTGTAGAGTTAGGAAAGGTTTTTTTTTTTCTTATATATAAAAGTTTGATGAATTTATGATAGATTAGAGTGAGAAAAGAAGAGTTGGAGAGAATTTGAGCAAATGTATTTTTGTTCGTTAAGGAATTTTTTTTTTAATAAAAGAAAGAGAACGGGGAGTTTGGCTAAATTAAAACAGAGCCACATTTTTTGTTTCTACCCAAAATTTATCGAATAATAAACTATTGGCTTTTGATTTCTTTCAAGGATAACACTTGATATATAAATTATTTTATATAAATTAATGTAGCATAATATGATTGGATGTATATTTTATTTCGTTTAGTATATTAAGTAATTTTATTCATCCATCTGATCATATTAAATAGTTTTATGTATAGTAATACTCTTTTTTTTTAAAATTAATTTTCCTTTAGTTTTTAGTATATTCCTCTGTCAACCTTTACTTGCAAATGGTAAATTGACACACATGTTGATATCCAAGTCTATTGCGATAAATTTGGCAAGATTTTTAATGGTTTTCAAATGAATTTAGTATTTTTTTTAAAAGGCCCATTGAGATGAAAATTTTAGGTAATTTACTTTGAGAAGCAAGTAATTTTCTTATTGTAAATTTATAATTTGATTTTGGAGTGATTGTAGCTCTTTCTTGTTTGAAATAAAGACATTTTTTTAAAAACGAAAATGAAGTTCTATGAGCTTGTGAGAGCTTAAAGTGAGAGAAGAGGTCATTTGAGAAGATAGATATTTGAAATAAAGACATTTAAATCTTTAACATTTGATTTAAATGATAATTTTACCCTCTTATTTTTAAAAGTATTCAGAAAGACCCATTTTAACAATAACGTTAACAAAACTTTGACTTATTATTGATATTATTATATTTAAAATTTTGTGATACACACGATAATAGTATTATTTCATTCAAAGCAACTGTTAGAGAAGAGCAAAATTAGTGAAAAAGATAATATTTTTAACGAAAATGTATGTTTTTAGATAATTTTAAAATTTAGGAATGAAATTATCATTTGGATCAAATTTTGAAGGTTTAAATTTATTTTTTCTAAATATTTATTTTTATCTATTTAAAGTATATTTTCACTAAATGAAGGAGAATGAGGGAAGTTGGCCGAATTGTAAAAAGAGCTTCACATAATTTTTTTGTTATTATAAAAAAAAATTCCAAATAAAAAATTCTTTTTTTCTTTGAATCTTTCGTACTTAAATTATGGGCAGAATCAAAATTTAAAATAAAGAAGGGAGGGATTAGATGTTAAAGTTAAAATTTATATTAAGTTAAAATTTAATTATATAGAAGTTTTAATGTAAGGCTTGAAATTTTGGGAGGGTAAAATCACAAATATACATATTTTAAACAGTAAAAATTACAAAAATACATATTGAATTAAAAAAATTTAGGGCTTGAGGACCATGGCCCCCTAGCCCCTATGGAGGTTAGCCTATGACTTAAACTATATTCTAACCTTTTGAGAAGAATTTGATAAGGTTTTTAATAGATTTTGATAGATTTAATATGCAATATGCATATTTATAACGAGTTTGAAACTAGTGGAGTATAATTATATATTTGTGAAAAAAATAATACTAGATATTTTAAATATAATATCTAAAAAATTATTGTGTCAACTAATTATTGGGTAGTGAAATGGTGTAATGGATAATTTAAAAATTTACCCAATTTCGCCATTCAATAATTGTTTGATACATCACTTTTTAAGATATAATTTAAGATGTATAATATTATTAGCAAATTAAGAGTAATGTTACACCTCTCAAGTTGTATCATAATGTTACAATCATTATGGTGGTGAATTGGTGTAAATTTTAAAATTTTACATTTTACCACATAATGATAATTGCTTGACACATCATTATTTGAAATACAATTTGGGATATGTAACATTATTTTTAACTTATATAGTAAATGAATCCTATATGAAAATATAAGGATTTTTTTATAATGTATTATTTTATAAATTTATCAAATTATTAATTTAGCATTTAGATCCCAAGTCAAGACTTACCACAAAAAATTATTTAATCAAAAATATTAATTTTATTGAAGGTTTACTATATGTTAAAAATGACTTTAAACAATAACTTAAACATATTTTAAAGACAAATAACTTCAAATAATACATATTCCTAAATACTTGTTATAGCTTTTTAAAAGAGTAATACTATACATCTCAAATTGTATTCTAAATAATGATGTGTCAAGTTATCATTAGGGTGGTGAAATTGTGTAAATTTAAAATTACCCATTACACCATTTCACAATCCAATGATTACTTAACATATCATTATTTAAAATACAACTTAGGATGTATAGCATTATTCATAAATTAATATGCAACTAAATTTATATGATATCTTTGGAGGCCTTCATAAAATATGTATTTAGTATTGCTTTGTTTTTTCTTGAAATTGATGTCAACTTAGATCTCATCCTTGCTAGGTAAAATTTATTTAATATTATTTAACCATATATTAGAACATATGTTGTTAAATATTTGCAAGATAAAATTATTGACAAACAAAATAAATATTAAAATATAGAAAAAGAGTAAAGAAAGATGAACCTGACATTGAGTATAAAGAAGCATGCTATATAGTGATTGTCCCAAAGCCAAATAATCTTTTCCTCATGCGGGTAGTAACGGATTTATATGACTCTAAGATTCAACCTTATACTCGCAACTACTCTCCTCAATGAGCACGACCACCTGAGATCATATCAAGTCTCTATTGTCAAAGTTGTTAAAAAACACAATATGAAAAGTGTATTTTTTTAAAAAGTATACATATACATAGAACACTTTATTTTTCTCTTCTCTTGTTCACTCATACACTATAATTCTAATGAAAGATTAGTCCCATTTATAGAGTGATAGGTAGTCTAAATAATAACACAAGAATTAATAAAAGTAATTTAATAAATAGTAACTTTATATAATAAAAATGCATAAATATTACAACTCTCATAATAATAATACTGTTATAAATAAATATTTGTAACTCTCTAATATTTAATATATATATAATCCCAAAATAATAATAATAATAATATAATAATATTATGATTCACACATTTAACTTAAGTTTAACGGTTAATTAAAAATATTATAACCATATGTTATGATAATATTTTATCAATAATTACTATATGTGAATTATGTAATTTATAAAGTATTATAAAAGATTTTAAAAAACTTTTCTTCAACAGTCCCGATAAAAGATTTGAAAACCTTTTATACATACATATAAATTTTAATATGTAAGAAAATATAATGCACAATCAATGATGAAAAAATATATTGGAGCAACATTCTATTATATAGTAGGTATAAGTGTCTTTCGAACTTGAACCTATACTTAGTATTATGGAAAGGAATTTGAGTGAACTATGTCTTGAACTCGACCCATTTGACCAAACTTCAACTATAACACACATAATAATGACGAAGACTTAGCTTTGCGGGTTGACACATTAATGACCCTATACTTTATCTTGATTCTAATGAGAGTTTTAAAGAACAATCTAATTCTCATAATCACTGCCTATAACTTCTCTCACATAGATGAGTCCTCAAACGGCATATATGATCCATGCCTTGCAAGAATATTCTTGTCTTGAACTCATTCAAGGTAAATACCCTTCCTAACATCACACAAAATAAGCACATAGAGATGAGCGGAAGCATATCTCCTCCAAGATATGTCCATAATATAAGTGCTATATAAGTCATGCAGTATGGATTTATCTTACCCATTAAACCTCCATAGAATCGCCAATCACAGAGGTTGGGTTACTTCTATAGGTGACTCTCTTATGGGTTTAAGTACATCCCTCTCGACAATTTAACAAGATTTTTCTCAAAAAGTTTTCATTTATACTTTTTCTTGAAAATTTTTTATTTTTAGGATTTTTATATAATTCCTATTTTATATACAAATGGTTTAAGTACATTTTCCTTAATAATTTTATAACACTTTTCTTAAAAGTGTTGTATTTATAATTTTTCTTGAAAATTTTTTATTTATGAGATTTTTATATAATTCCCATTTTATATATCATGCTAAACGAAATTCTTCAACTAGTTGCATATATCCAATTTAAATTAGTTTTGACAATTTTGTCCTTCAATTTTCTAAATTCCAAACAAATTCATTCCTTAAAGAAAAACATTAGCTTGGACAAGTATTATATATAACATAAGAATCTTTAATTTCAAGAAAATTATAAAAAATAAATATTAACACTTTTATTCTTCTTTTCACTCAACATTTATTAATTTCTCATGTAATTTTGTTTTAAAAAAAAATTGTTAACTAATATATATATATATATATATTTAAAATCCCCCATTTTGAAGAATTTGAGATTATTATTTTGCACATAATTTTAAATTGTGAACATAAATAATTAAATTATAGCATCTTTCAATAAGAATACTTTCGTTTAAATCTTCTCGTAACATGCATATACATACACATACACATAACATTTATGTGAAATACTAATATTTTTTCATCCCGGATCAATGTTACTAGCTATGGATATTAATTTTCGCAATAACTAAAGCACAATAAGAAAACTCAATTTTTTTCTCACTAATAAAATTATTATAACTTTTACGTAAATGTTGTTGCAATAAATCTATATAAAAGAGTAATTTTATAGGGATGCTTAAAGCATATAAAATATGTTGCTATTGATACTAAAGTCTTTTCTCACAAAATTAAATTCTAACAAACAAATGGATATGCATCATACATGAAAAATAAATAAATAATAATAATAATTAATTAAACCCCCACATCTCAAGAAATTCTTGTGACTACTATAATTTCTTGAAATAAATAATTAAGCCACATCATGCTATCATAGTAATACTTTCATTACCCTTAAAGTCATATTTATTTGTACATATATTTATGTTATGCATATTAGTCACCAAATTAAAAACATGAAAATATAATAACTATGCATAATTATTTCACAATTAAAATAAAAAAAAATAAAGTTGTTATCAATTCAATATGATTTGCAAAGAAAATACACAACTAGTTAATATATGGTCACGTATAATGTATAAAATGACCATAAAAAATTAATATAATTATACAAAAAACCTAGCACACTATTTAAATTATTCAATAGCTCAAAAATGATCTCTTAACCAAATTAAATTAATACTTATTTGCAAAAATATTAATTTGTATAACTTTTATCACCCATAAATATATAGTAACACATGTATATTATACTATATATGTTGGTAGTAAATATTTTTTTTTTGTTTATAAAAAGAAACGTAGCGGAAGTCAGATCGTCTTATTTATAATTACATATAGAGGGATAGAAGATTACCTCAATTCAAGATAAATCTTGAATTGATTGGCTGCAATCTTCTTTACTATCCTCAACCTTCAAACTCAATATGTGTGGGCACGTGAATTTTTTATTAATCTCTAAAATTATTAATACCAAAATCTGAGAGAAGAATAATAACTAATTTTTTTTTTCACGTAAGAATACGTAAATTTTTTTTTTTTGATTATGGTTATTGTTATAATTTAATACTCCTTACCTCTCATATATATATATATATGAATCCCCCTTAGGTATTTAGAAATAGATTATGATTAATAAATTAAAATTTGATTAGAATTTAATCTAGTAGAGGGACTATAAGACCCATAGGCTTCCTAACTTCAACTTAAAAGGCTCAATCCTAATCATCTCATGATACACCAGTTCTTCTAAGTTAATCTAGGCTATTCCACTAAAAGCTAATAGCTCTATTCTAGTGTCTTATGTTATTAAGTAAAAGCTCATTTAATTAAAGTTCCATTTAATTAAATTAGACTTGGTCTTTAGACCAATAATAACCATTTAATTCACCCTCTAATTGATGTCCATAATTAAAGCTAGGCCATGGAGAAAATATCTTACCTCTTTAATTATTTATTTGCCCTTAAGTTACTAAATGCTATAATAATCACTTTTAATATATCTATATTTGTAAATAAATTTACAAATATAGATTATTATTCAATAAATAATTTATTGAATAAACCGTGGCCACAGATTCAGTTGATCAAGTACTACAAACAGTTTAGGTAAACATTATTTATTAGATTCCATATTGTAAATAGATGTTTTTATAACTCATGAAATTATATTTTCAAGATATCAATATTTTGACTGTTTATATGGATTTCACTCTATGATAACTCAAAAGATATATAATGTATGAATGTAAGTTCTTATTTACTTAAGATTAAGATCAATTAAGCTTATCAAATTTTTTATAAATTAATATCTACGACATTTAGTTAACCAGATCGAAATTCACAGTAGTCCCATTCAATGTAACACATACACTAGTTTTTCTACTCGAAGTCTCTACTTCAATGATTAAGGTAAATCATCTATTATAAGAAGTAGAAAAACTACAACCTTACATAATGAAATGCTATTTTTCATGGAAAATTTTTGAAGTTGACCAAAAAACTTAATAAAATATTTATTTTGACCGAGTCGAAATTCTTTTAACTATATTAACCAAATTTTATATATTTTTTTTACCCTTACCCTAAAAAACCTAATTTTCTCTCAAACACTGTACACACTGACACACTCTCTCTCATGGTTAACAAACCATTTGCCTTCAAACAATTTGTTAGATCCACTATAAAACTACAAGAGTTTGAAGATTAAAGTTAAATTATTTAGTGTGAAGTTGAAAAAAATTGAAATAAGGAGAAAAGGGGTAAGTTTATTTTTTATGATTTTGAGTGGTTTTTGTAGTTAATTGTTAGAAATGTATAAATGTAGTATGAAAAATAAATTGAAAATATTTGTAAAATAAAAAATGGCTGGAAATGATGGATTTCGGCCATTTTTTTGCGAGACATGCGCGGTGAAAATGCTTCACGCGATAGGAGTGTAGAAGCACGCGCCAACGGCATGCCACAGCGTTAGGCGCCCATTGTGGCACGTGTGGCGAATGCCTGATGGTGTGGCACGTGCCACATGGCCCGCTCCCGATGGCGGGTACGGGCTGCCATGTGGCGCCAAGTGACAATTTAAATTTTTTGATTAATTTAAAAATATATGAATTGATTTATAATAATTATTTAATTTTATAATTTTAAATTGTTTAATAATTATTTAATTATATATTTTTTATTATTTTGTCAATATTAATATAGGTTAGTTGTAATAAAATTTTTTATTTAATATTTAGTTATATGTTGATAAAATTATTGTGAATATTATATATTAATAATTTTTTTAATTTTTCAGAAAGAAGAATATCTTAAAAGACACGTAATTGTCGAAAATATTTTCTACCGAGTGAACGTACATGCTTACTCAAAGTTATGTTATGGGTTATACAAAATATAAAAAATAAATTGACTTCGAGGCAAGTTGAAATATTTAGAACCATATGTTTTGATTATTTTTTGGATGTATCAGATATTCCATTCTCAGGTATTTTAATACATGAGATTTTATTAAAACGAGTACATATAAAAAATTTATATGAAGAATTATGGTTATATATAGGCAAAAGATGTATTAGATTCTCTCGTCTAGAATTTTATTTGATTATTGGTTTGAGGATAGGGGATTATCGTGTAGTAAGTGGGTTAGGTGATAAACTATGACATAAATATTTTCTGGGTAGAAGTGAGTTGACTTACATGGATTTGGATTCGTGAGTGTTACATTTGATGATGATGTAGATGCAGTAAAAATGTGTTATTTTATGTGTTTCATAAATTGTTAATGCCACGTGATTAGACAATACAATATTTTGTACTTTGTCTCATAGATAATCTAGATGAGTTTAATGTTTATCCTTGGTGCACGATTACTTGGACTGTACTCTACAATAGTTTAGGCACAGCTCTAATTAAAAAGTTAGCGAAGGTTAAAAAAGCAAGCACTCTGGATAAGGAATCATATAACTTATACTCATTTAGTGAATCATTTTTGGTGAGTAATTCTATTTTTTCAATTCATTATCATATTGGGATACAACAAAATTTATTTTGTTGACATTGTAATTTTTTAATTTATTATCATCTTAGGTGTAGATCTACGAGGCGATCTCGAGATGTGGGGAGCTGTTTTCCTACAAGAATGAAGACTATTTTCCGCGTATTCTAAATTGGTCTGGTACGAGCACCCTATTATACGAAAGCATCGTAAATGTCCTCTTCGATGGTGTTAGGGTATGCTTTTATGTTCAACAAAAAATAGATATAATTTCCTTATAACTTTTGTTATTTTTTGTAATAATAATTAATAAATCTAAAATATTATAAAGGCTTTGGAGGTTCATAGGAAGTTGGTGCCCCACAAACATGAGAAGAGTGTAGACTATTGTGTGGCGGTAAACTTGTGCATTCCATTGGGGAAATGAGGATGGAGTCTTAAGTTGGAGAAAGTTGATATCCCAGACACCCAATTCACCGATGATCTTCATCCTTACTACGAATTTCAAGCCCCGCCAGTGACTGAATCAATGGTATAATAATTGAATTGTTTTCCTTGAATTATAATTACTTATGTTATTGATGAGTAGTAGCTTGTGAAAATTGATTATAATTATTTATGTATAGTTTGAGTCCGACACATTATCATCATAGCATCATGTCCTGGATAAGAGGATGGATGATCTTGAAAAAAAAAGATATTTACCAGGATTGATAAGGTTAACTCAAAATTTTTCGCCAAGATTGATAAGGCTGAAGAAAATATCTTGCATCAGATATCTCTCTTGGTGCAACAGTTTAAGCCAGCCAAGTTCTATAAAGATGCAAGGCAGAGTATGGTACGTTTTAAACCTAAATTACATAATAAGTCAATACATTAACTGGTATTGTTTGATTTTGTAGGGTACCGAATTCATTGCTGCTGACTTTTAGACACTTGTTCTTGCTAGTGAGTCTCAGCATCAACCTATGACAATAGATTTACAACATGTAACTAATAGCCATACAAGTGTAAAAATTATACTAGCTCTGTTGGGTGAAAACATGAGTAGGTATGGGCGCTTTCGCAAGAAGGCAACAACCCAAGTTAGTCTATATACCAATCTATTAAAAAAACCTGTGAAGAAGAAACTTGTGGAATCACAAGTAGCACTTACAATTGACGTAAACAGACAACTGATTCTTATTGATCAGGTTAAATTTATTGAGCTTTTCGATTGGATAAAAAACAATGACCCAATGCAGCGGGTTCGTTTGGATGGACTAGATCCTAACTATACATGGTTTAATGACCTATTATAATACTGGCTTGACGATTCAGTAAGGACTTATTTTGCTTTTTTTTTATTTTGTGAGTTGTCTAATAGTATCAAAACTTATACATATTCTTTGTTTTGTAGCACATAAATGAATATTTAAAAGTTTTGCATTTGTGTCAAAGAATATTTTCTAACATACACTCACAGGATTGCACAATTACAGATACATATTTTTACATGAGCTATTTTGTTACTCGTTTATTGTGTATATAACATTATCATATTGTTGTATATATTAACGAGTATCTTTTATTTTTCTTTAGGAGTACATTTGAAAAATATGGTGAATGTCCTTCACCGCCAATCCTCCAGACAACGATCAATGGCTCGAATCGTTGTTGGCTTATGCACTCGGAATAAAGTTTGAGTTACTTGGTGCTAAATTGTGGGCATTGGTCAATAAGGTACTTTTAAGAACAGTAATGACTTTTTACTATGCATGTAACAACATTAAGTTCAAAATAATACAATAATTATTTTTGTAGGTATATATCTCTGTGAATATCAATCAAGAATATTAGTTTGTAGCAGAGCTCGACCTTGTTCGGATGACAATTGTTCTTTATGATTCCAGCGTGAATGGCCACTCAGATGAGTCCATCATGAAATTTATAGAGCCTCTGCGTGTTACAATGCCTTTGTACCTTCAAAGGTGTAGATTTTATAATTTAAAAGGCATACAAAGCCCAAATTTGTTCCCTTGGCCGGTGATTCGTATGCAGGAGAATGTGCTACAACAAGAGGTCGGGAGCAGGGACTGTGGTGCCTTCGTCTATATTTATATTGAATATCTTATGTTAGGTTAGCCATTTGACTCATTCTCTGATATTGGTACCTTTTATAGAAAAAAGATGGTCGTTGATTTATGGACCGCTGCTTCATAGATGTTTAGTACTATAATTTTTTATATGCATTTATGTCATATATTTATTTTGAGGCTGTTGATTTGGGTGTATATGTGCGGAGGTGAGATATAATTAGATAGAAGTGTGTTTTTTCAATATGACAGGTTTGGGAACATCATATAATAAGGGAGATTCTGCCGAAATTTCGTGAAAATTATCAACATCAATACTAAAAATAAGTGCATTAAAATAAGTAAGTATGTAATACAAAGTATAAGTGCATTACGAAATAAGTGCACAGAAGTTACAAAGTTTGACTCTCATACATAATTAAGCCTCATAACACAACTTGTTTTCATATGTTTCCATATTTTTTAGATCCGTCTAAAATAAAAAATATTTAAATATTAGCCTTATATTATAGTAAAATTAAATTTCAATAAGGTAGATTTTATAAACGAATATACATCACCTGATCTGTAAAGGTACAGGGTTTCGACACGTTTGTCGGTTATATCCTATGTTGTCTACAACGACTACATATATTTTTCGATGGTTCCTTTCCTTGAGATAAAATTCGATTCATCTGATGTTTACCTGACTGACGACGTGCTATTGGAGGCTGAATGTCCATATTTTGTAAATACTTTGGGACTATCCAATCCAACACTTGGCTAATCTAATGTACTGGCTCGCTATAGGCATGGAATAAAGTCTCAGATGTGTAATAATTCGAACAAAGACTCTTGTGTGATAATATAATGTATCTACATACGACGAGTGCATGGGAACAAGACAGTTGCCGATAATCAAACTTTTGACAGCTACATATTTTTTCGCCAATGTCTACTATTCAGTTTACGCCACTATCCATAACTATAAATCATAAATCATCAACAGGAGAAATTATCATTTGACTTACGTCATCGTTATGTTTCATGACTTTATGATGTGCCCAATTCGTCAAGACATTTGTCATATTTTATGGTGCCAATTGTCTATGGTAAAACCACAATTGCATTAGCTCTCGCATCCACTCTATCAAATTAGTCAACCGGAAGCTTTCTTGCTTCTTTTGCAACTGCATTAATGCTCTCAATGATATTAGTAGTCATAACGTTGTACTTTTTGAAAGCACCAGCTAATCGGGCCCATCTCACCGTACCAATATCATTCTCTAAATACTTTATTACGTCGAGTCTCATTTGTCACATCTTATTTAATTGGTATTAAAAATTAGGGACATTATAAGCCTTGGCAGCAGTGAGTAGGCAGAAAGATATACCTCATTTTTTAGACTTTTTTGATGGTAATTTGTATTTTATCATCAATTTTTCTTTCAAATGATAGATGTAGAACCCATGATATGCATGAGAAAACACACCTTGTATAGCCTTCTCAATACTGGCGTGTCGATCAGATATAAAGACAACATTCTAATGGTTTGCAATTACTCTCCATAGTTTAACCATAAACCACTCCCAAGAAGTATCATTTTCTGAATCAGCAATTCCCCAAGCTAATGAAAAAATCTAATTATTTTCATCTTTACAAACGGCCATAAATATTGTACTAAGATAGGAACCTTTTAAAAATGTTCTGTCCACTAGATTCACTAGTTAGATTGATGAATTAAAACCTATAATGCAGGGTCCTAATGCCAAAGAGAAATACTTGAAGTGATTATCCGCTTCAGTTTCCAAATGAGTAACTGTACCCGAGTTATTTTGTTGCAACACATAGCTATATGTAAGAAGCAATCTAAACGAATCCTCTAGAGTACCTCTTATCAATCTTAATGCACGCTCTCTAACTCGCCAAGATGTAGTATACTTTATATGAACACCGAATTCTTCATATATATCTGCTTGAATGTCTTTCGGCCTATAATATCAATTGACTGATGTAAACTTAATTTTTTATTACTTTATCAATAATTCGGCTCTTGACTTGTCGATGACCATCCCGTAATTGACTCAAAACACAAGTGTGCTATGTATCTACTCGCCTTATGGTAAAAAATATCACCCTTCTGTCGACACTGCCTGTAATCTCCACTTGCAGCTCTCATCATCGTACTTCAATTCGAAATAATATTTGGTGGATTTGTAAACTCTAAAACTTCATTTGCCTTTCAGTGCAACCATACTTACAGCTTCATGAATTTCATCTTTATTGTTATACAATTTTCCTACAAATACCTCACAAATCCCAGTACAAGATATTTTTTTCGATATATTCAAGTCAAATAAGGGTATTTCAGGCTGAAACTAAAATGGGTTTTCTACCTTAACCTTTTCTTCTCTACCATAATCATTATTATCATCATCATCATTATCATTATGCTCATCATCATCATCATCATTATCATTATGCTCATCATCATCATCATCACTAACATTATTATTTCCATCCTCAGTTTTTTCATAATCATCATCATCATCATCAGCATTATTATCATCATTTTTACAATAATCATCAACCTCATAACCAACATTATAACCATGATTTCATTCTCATAACGTTCCTCATTTTTTCCCTTATTACTTATATTATATCTAGTATCTTGACCAATATCAATACTAACATCTTCATATATCTTACTATTATAATATGCGTAGCCGGGTTGTTCGTTGAACATCGGAGGAGAATAATGACAATCCTCTCGGGGATTTGGAATATACACAGGAGTTGTCAATGTGAATTGCTTAACATAACTTTGTTTTTGCTCCATGGGTGCTTCTGCCATTACTTTCAGGTCATTGAGCATCTACTGTTACACAAAGAGGTGTAGCCATATTATTTTGTAAGCTCAACCACAATATTGCATCATCGTCATTTTCAAGTGGAATAAGTCTCAACTTTATAGTACTTGAAGGAACCTTAAACTTGAGAGTTACTTTATAATGCACCTAATCAACTTCTAGAAGATGACAAATTCTTCTCAACAACATTTTACATCTAATTTTTTTGGAACTACCATGTGCATATTTTGATATCCGATGTATCTTTCAAAACTATTATTACAGCTCTCCCATCTTCCCCCAAAACATATAATGGTCGAAATTTGTGACATAATCAGCGGCACCTAAAAAAATCCAACGTAATTTTAGTTTAATTATATATACAACTAAATTAAAAATAAAATTGAATATATAAATATTTTAATATATACAAATATATATTTTATATAAATATATAAAATAAACTAAAAATAAAATTTTTTGGTGGTGGTGCCACGGTGGTGCACAACAATGCGTGCCCTATATAAGCGCATGTTGCGCACCCTACATGAGTGCCTTGTTGTGCCCTGATGCGCGCATGAGGTGGCGCCCCAGCAACAGTTGCGCATGCAGCCATGTGCCCTTCGACGCACCATCCGTGATAATTATAATCACAGAGTTTGAATCATCTATTACACTCATTTTTAATATAAATATAAATATTACTACTAATAAAAAAATAAATAAAATAAACTTACTAGTTTTCAACTTTAGCTAATTCTTTTAAATCTTCAAAATATTGTCACATATAAAAAATATTTTCAAAATAAGTAACATATCTAAGAGAGATCTTCTAAGAGAGATGGGTTTGCGTTGAGAGAGCTTTTAAGATGAGGATATTATTTTTAAGGGGTAAAATAAGAAAAATTAGTATATTTGGTTTAATATATTACCTATTTAAATAAAATAAAATAAAAAAAAGCCTGCGGGCACATGCGCCCAAAGCAAAGCCTTGCGGGCGCATGCATGCCTTGGGCGCGTGCCCTACTCATGTGCCTTAAGGCTTTGCTTTTTTATTTTTAATTTTATTTTAACTTGTTTTTAAAATTTTATTTTAAAATTAATTTATAAAAAAATAAAATGTTATTTAATTAAATAATTTATATTATTTAATTACAATATAGTTTTTTTCATTAATTTAATAAAAAGAAAAAAATTTATTTTTAATTTATTTTTTACTATTTATTTTAATTTATTTTTAAATAAAATTTTAGTTTTTAAATTTATTAAAAAGAAAAGAAAACCAAAGCTTGGGCTCATGGGGCACAGCTCATGCCTGGACGCGCGCCAAATTAGCTTTGCTTGCGGGGCGCTCGTGCTTAGGTGCGCTTGCCTGGGCGCGTGCATGTGCCTAGTAAGCAAAAGCTTACTGGGCGCTCATGCCTGGCGCGCAACCAGCTTTGCTTTTATTTTTATCTCCTTTTATTTTTTTTAAGTTTTAAAATTTTACTTTTTAACTTATTTTAAAATTAATTATTTTTAATTAATTTATAAAAAAATAAAAAGTTAATTAATTAAATAATTTATATTATTTAATTACAATATAATTTTTTTAAACTATTATTGTTATTATAAATAAATTTTTTTATAATTAATTAAAAAACTAATTATTTAAAAATTTATGTTTTAATTAATTTATTAAAAAAAAAGAAAACAGAAGATAAAATAAGAAAAAAATTATTAAAATTACAATAAGGATAAAATGGTCAACGTAAGATATATTTGATTAACAAAACTTAAAAAATTTGACTTTGGTCAAATAAAAATTATATCTTAAATTACTAGTCAACTTCGAAAATTTCTAATTTTTCATTAATTGGTTGTGAACATAATTTAATTTATAAAAAACTTGTGATTTATACTATATGTATTAGCATTATATACCTAATACATAAATCACCTACTTTATAAATATAGCCTCATCGATGTATGCTCAATTATATGTATGAATAAATTTTTATTGATCAAATAAAATATTATTACATGCTTTAAAGGCATAAAATAATATTACATGTCTAACAATATATACTCGAACTAGATGATTTGAAACCATGAATGCATATCTCCCAAGAATGTTATATATAACATTTATAAAATTTACATATACATTAACATTTCAGGAACAAAATGTATATTAAAATTAAAATTAGAGAGCCAATACATATTTGAGATATGTCAAATTGATATAATCACAAATTAATCATTCAACAAATAATATGATAATCTTTCCATATTCTTTATTTATACTTAAAAAAAAACTCAAAATATGAAATAATAACACTAACAACTCTTGCAAATATAATAACAACCAATAAACATACAAGACTTATTTGGCTTTAGAATTGTTGGATAAAATTAGTTTTACCATTATTTAACCATATATTAAAATATATATTGTTAAATATTTGTAAGATCAAATTATCAACAAACAAAATAAAAATTAAAATATAAAGAAAGAGTAAGAAAAAATAGAACCTAACCTTGAACATAAAGAGACATGTCATAGAGCGATTGTACTACCTATTGTGCGGGTAGTGATAGATTTATATGACTTTAAGATTCAACCCTATATTCGTAGCCACTCTCCTTGATGAATACAACTATCGAAAGATCATACCAAGTCTTTATTGTCAAAGTTGCTCAAAAACACAATATAAAAAACATATTCTTTTAAAAAGTATACATATACATAAAACACTTTATTTTCTCTTCTCTTGTTAACTCATACACTATAATTCTAATAAAAAATTAGCCACATTTATATAGTGGTAAGTATTCTAAACAATAACTCAAGAATTAATAAAAATAATTTAATATATAGTAACTTTATATAATAAAATATATAAATATTATAACTTCCATAATAATAAATAATTATAAATAAATATTTGTAACTCTCTAATATTTAACATATATAAATTTCTCAAGTAATAATTATTATATAAATATTGTAATTCACACATTAAACGTAAGTTTAATGGTTAACTAAAAATATTATAATCATATGTAATGATAATACTTAAATACTAATTGCCTATATGTGAATTAAGTAATTTATAAAGTATTATAAAAAATTTTAAAAAAATTTTCTTCAATAATCCCTAACTTTTAGTAATAAGAAAAGAAGTGTTAGTGTGACAATTTTTTTTGGCATAAAAAAAAAAAAAAACTAAATGTCTCATTATCGATTTCAGTGCTTCGTCACGCAAGATACGCTAGAACTAATATTTTCAACAAGTAAATTTATTAAAACTATTTTATATATGTAATCATAAACAGTAGATTTAAATTAAGTCATTTTATTACAACAAAAAGATACTAGATACAATATTTAAGAAAAAGAGATATTTAAAAGTGCGTTGTATATTAGGTGTGTACATGTATATTTTAATTTTTTAATTTATATATTATATATATAAATACGTAACAAAAAATAAATAAATATTCTATTACACTAATGAGATATTAAAAAATTTACCTTTGAAGCGTACATTGCACAATTCTAACATAAGACATGGTGGGATCTATCGAGTTAGAACGATAATTTTCTATTCTCGTCAAAATATTTAACTTAAAATAATTCTTACTTTTTAATCTCTCGAGACTTAACTATTTTAATTTGCTCATTCTTTTTTAATTTTCAAATGAAAAAGTGCTTGACTATTTATAATCAAAGCTACCACAAATTCAACTAATGTAATACTAACTGGTGGTAGAGCATGACAATGTAAAAAAATTACATTATCATATTTGCTACAATTGAAGAATTACCTATAAGCATAAGCTGGCCGATTGTGGAGCAAATTAGTGGCATTTAATCTACACAAAATCACCGGCTCTTACTTCCATAGCCTTAATATATTGCCACCATTTGTTAAAACTAAAGCATGCTTCCATTTGCGAATTGAACGCCGAACTAAAGGTAAAAAGGTGGTGTTTAAACTCATACAATTATGCCATTTATTGGTTAATATTAAAAATCATTTGAAATGGCTGGCACATCCATTATAGATTTGCATGTTAATTCATTTTGCCATTAGCCAAATATAAACAAGATAAGTGCCAAATTAATTAACGCTACCTAATGCTCGCAAAATACTGTTACTCAAATGATAATTTTGCAAACAAAATTCTATTGATCGAAATTAAATTAATTTAAATAAAATAATAATTATTTTATTTAAATAACAGTTATATTTATTAATATCAAATTTGGTATTTAAATAAATTATTGACATAATTTGAGATATAAATTAAGTAAATAAAAGTATTAAGTCTTATTTTACACAATTTTAAGTTTAACACTTAAATCTTAATTATTCCTCGAGAGATCATGAAATAAATAAATAGTAAATTAATTTAATTTAAATAAAATAATTTATTTAAATAGTAGCTATATCCACTAATGTTTAAGTTAGCATCCGTACAAATTATTAGCACAATTTAAAGCATACACTAGGTGGATAAAAGTGTCAAGTCTCACTTAGCACAATATTAGGTTTAACACTTAAAGTTTTACTATTCCCCGAGAGATCCTGGAATAAATAAATGGTCAATTAATTTAATTTAAATAAAATAATAATAATTTCATTTAAATGGTATCTATATCCACCAATGTTCAATTTAGTACCCATACAAATTATTGGCACAATTTAAGGTATATATTAGGTAGATAAAAGTGTCAAGTCTCACTTGGTACAATATTAAATTTAACACTTAAACCTTAACTACTCCCTGAGACCCTGAAATAAATAAATGAATGATTAATTTAATTTAAATAAAACAACAATTATTTCATTTAA
Source organism: Ailanthus altissimus (assembly GCA_946807835.1). Taxonomy (NCBI): domain Eukaryota; kingdom Viridiplantae; phylum Streptophyta; class Magnoliopsida; order Sapindales; family Simaroubaceae; genus Ailanthus; species Ailanthus altissimus. The sequence continues at coordinate 8,529,490 of OX327691.1, read as the reverse complement.
ATGATAACTATATCAATCAATGCTTAATTTAGTACCCATACAAATTATTGGCACAATTTGAGGCATACACTAGGTAGATAAAAGTGTCAAGTCTCACTTGGTACAATTTTAAGTTTAATACTTAAACTTTAACTATTACCCGAGAGACCCTAAAATAAATTCATATTTTTTAAAAACTTTCCAGGTCGAATTGCGCTGCCCACATGTTTAATGCGTATACTTTATATAATGAGACTCTTTAAGTTCACACCTATATTGTCTCACGGAACATTTCTATAAGTCCATAACCAATATCTGCCATACACACATTATGGATAATACAAAATGGTGAGTTAAATCATACAAGTTGGGGTTAATCCATATTTGTACAATCCCTTCATCATTAATATCCTGAAAGAGCAGAGACATAGATCAACATCATCAAGTCCCCTATTGCTCCACCATAAACTTATCTCCTCGATTCGTATTCCAATAAATAATACCTGCAAACTACTTTACGATATTGTTTATACCACGAGAAACTTTTTTTCGAGTTTAATCCTTATGGCCATAAGACTTCCTAAATACACATCTGGATATTTAACTTACATGTCTATATACACAAAACTTCATAAACATCAGATCATATCCAGTCACACAGACCATAAAAGGTCTCTGACATATGTGAAACTTAAGTATAATGGATTCACCCACAAGTCTACCGTGGTGCTTAGGTTAAGGAATCACGAATACTAATTTACTCGAGAAGACCTTCCACTGATGGATTTATAGGATATCTGTTAGAGGTCTTCATTGAGTCTTGTTCAGTATCTAGTCCTCACTGAATACCTATATATCTATACAAGCTTCCACTAAACTCATGGTCAGTTAAGATTAACCATATGGATGATCTAGATATAGATATACACTTATCTATATTAATTGGTTCCACTTGAAAGATTGTGCGTTGGTAAAAATAGATTAGGAACATTTAATTCGAGAGCATACTTGCACAATGACATTTCTTAGCAACTCTTGCAACTCTTTGAAATTATGTCATTGTTAGTATATTCCCAGGTCATTGTCTCATTTTATATAAGATTCTAACTCTTTAGACATGATCTGAACTCCTTTAGATCAATATAATATTCGAAATGTTACAAGTATCTTATTTTATAAAAACTAATTAACGATTTAATGAAATATATATTTATTTATTGCATTAAGTATGAAAATACAATATTTATACAAAATTTGGGATGACACATGAGTACAAATCCTAACAGCTCCAAATTGCTTTAGTGCCATTCGTAGTTATATCTAATACCTAATGACTCCACGTGTTTCTCAAACACCTATGGAGTTCAGGCTTTAATGAGTAGCTTCACTACATTATTTATAGAATCAACTCTATAATATACAATATCTCATCGAGCCATGATTTCTCTGATAATATGATATTTTTTCTCCACGTGTTTAGATCTCTGATGTGCTTTTGGCTCTTTGCCTGTGCAATGAATCTGTTGTTGTCACAATATAATGGGATAGGATCTACTGAACTTGGGACTATACCCAATTTTGTGACAAATTTCTTGATCCACACTTCTTCTTTTGTTGTTTCTGAGGCAGCAATATATTCTGCCTCTATGGTAGAATTAGTTGTGGATCCCTATTTTACACTCTTCCAACTTATGGCAGCACTATTGAGAATAAACATATATATGTATGTAGATTTTCTATCATCTAGATCAAAATGAAAGTCTGAGTTAGTATATCTTCATATCTATAAGTCATTTTCTTCATATATGAGAAACTTGTCATTTGTACTTTTAAGGTATTTAAGGACATATTTGACTGTCATCCAATGGATGTCACTTAGATCAGACTGGTATTGGCTCGTAACACTTAGAACTATACTAATATCAGGTCTCGTACACATTATGACATACATCAAGCTTTTAAGAGCTGATGCATAAGGAATGTTAAACATTCTAACCCTTTCATCTTCCTTTCGAGGACACATCTTCCTCGAAAGATGAATGCCATATCTAAAAGGTACATTAACTGTCTTACAGCTACTAAAACTATACCTTTTCAAACACTATAAATGTATAAAGTTTGGGAGAGTCTTATCAGCCTTCTTGCTCTACATTTATAAAGCTTTATACCAATATATAGGAAGCCTCTCCCAAATCTTTCATAGAGAAATTCTTACTAAGGTAACTTTTTACTGACTGTAACACACCGATATCATTTTCTATGATTAGTATGTCATACACATAAAGAATTAAGAAGATAACCATGCTCTTACTGACATTTTTATTCATACATACCTCATCTTCATTTTTGATGAAATCAGAACCTCTGATTACTGTTGGGTGTTTATCATAGAGTGTGTGATTATACGAGTGTGTGCGTAATTTCAAAAAATTACTATATGCGAAGCGGAAGCATGTTACAAAATACACCCATTTTAACAAATTCAACATATATCACATATATGCATAAGTATAACAATTATACAATTATGAACATGATGAACAATATATATCACATATATGAACAAGTATAACAATTATACAAATATAAACATGTTGAACAATATTGTATTATAACACATAATGTAAAATACTCACCTAATGAAGGTAGCTTTACAAAATCTTCAAGTTCTTCAATAATCCATGTGAAGAGCTCACCTTGAAGTATATGTTGAACAATTCTAGTCCATAACTTTTGGTGGGATTAAGGAGCTAGAATGGTAGCTTAGTGTTTAAAATTTTCAGCACTTGTATTCAAACTCTTTTGAATACAATTTTTGTTTCTTAAATGGAGATAGTAAATATTTTCTATACAACTCTTGTATAAATTAAAAATCTTTAACATACAACTCTTGTATATTAATCTTAGAAACAATTTCTACATGATAATTATTTTGAACAACTCTTTGTAAAATAATTATCTTTTTCTCCATTTACATATCATTCATTTTGGTCATCCATTAAAGAAGGAGATGAAGAGAAGTTTGTTTATTTTTCAACACTTGAAAGAATAAAACTCAAAGAACTCTCTCTTACCTTTCTTCCTTGCCATTGCCAAAATTCTTCTCCCAAAATTGAATGAATGAATTGATTCAATTGTTTTGCCAAAATTCATTTTGTTTATTCAACATTTTGATTAAACAAAATAAACAAAATGAAGTGCTCCACCAATTTTATTGTTGGTCTCCCATTTAGAATTAATTAAACCAAGCACTAGAATAATGGCCACCAAAATTAATCTTTACCTAACAATTATAATTACTTTAATTATAATGGGTAATTAAATGGCCAACATCTAGGCCACTCATTGTATTAAAATACAATGCCATGATCTATATATATTATAATATTATCTAATAATATAATAATAATATATGATTTAATTATTCAAAACAATTTTGAATAATTACTTTTTACCTTACTAATTTTTTACTACCATGGTTAAATAGTAAAAAGGTAAAATTAAATCATGGAACAAATTTTGTCATTTGTCAATATTCTATTAATTAACAACCCTTGTTAATTAATTAAGTGATGTACTTAACAATTAAGTCTTGACAAATGTACAATCCGAGGGATCCCTAAACAATCGTTCTCTTTTGCTGAAATTTATTGGATCGAACTATTCAATCCAATCCGCTACCCCAGTGCACAACGAGTATACTTCATATTGTGAGACTCTCTAGGTCCACACCTAATTTGTCATATAGAGCTCCTCCATACGTCCGTGAACAATGTCCCACACACACGTTACGGATATTACAAATTAGCATGTTAGACCATACAAGTTGAGGTTATAACATATTCGTATAATCCTTCTACCATTTATATCCTTGAAGAGCAGAGATATAGATCATCACCGTCAAATCTCTATTTGCTCAACCACGAACTTATCTCCAGATTTATATTTCATAAAATAATATCCACAAACACTTTTGTGATATTGTTTATTCCTCCGGAATATCTTTTCCGAGGTTTATGCTTGCGGCCACAAGACTTTCTGAAATACAATCTCAGAGCATTAGGATATACAACCCACTCATATGAGCTGATGGATCCCATATCTACGCACACCGAACTCCATGAGCATCGGACCATACCCAGCGACACCCAGCGGTCAGACCATGAAAGGTTTCTGACATGTGTGGAACCAAAGCATGGTGGATCACTCACAAGCCCACCGTGGCGCTCAGGTCAAAGGACCACAAATACTACTCAACTCGAAAGACCTTTCATTGACGGCTTTATGAGATGTCTATTGGATGTCTTCGTGAGTCTGTTCAATATCCAGTCCTTACTGAATACCTGTATCTCTATACGAGCTTCATACTAAGCTCATGGTTTGCTAAGACTAACCATCTGGACCATCCAGATATAGACATACACTAATCTATATTAATAGGTTTCACCGATAGACCCGCATCGATGAAATTAGATCAGGAACATTATGTTTGAGAACATACTTGCATAATGACATTTCTTAGCACCATCTGCAACTCATTGCAGCTATATCATTACTAATATATTCTCAGGTCATTGTCCCATTTCAGACAAGGCTCTAACTCATTAGATTTTGCTAACTCTTAGTACCACTAACTCTTAGTGTTTATAACTATTAGTGTTGCTAACTCTTAGCCCTGGTCTAAACTCTTTTAGACCAAATCCGAACTCCTTCAGATCATACAATGTCTAAAACGTTACAAGCATCTTACCATTTAATAAAATAATATTAACGATTTTATTAGAAATAATAATTGTATAAATACAATCACTATATATTTATACATTATGGGATAGCACGTAAGCACAAATCCCAACAATTACCTCATCGAAATGAAGATTCCAGCTTCGGGAAGCCTGCTTAAGTCCATAAATAGACTTCTTTAGTTTGCATGTAAGATCAGAAGAAAGGCTGGATGCAAAATCTTCAGGCTGTTCCACGAATATCTCTTCCTCAAGATATCCATTTAGGAACACCGTCTTTACATATATCTGCCAAATTTCAAAGTTATAGTACACAACAATTGCCAATAATATCCTTATTAACTTAAGTATCACAACTGGTGCAAAGGTTTTCTCAAAATTGATCCCTGATCGTTGAGTATAACATTTTGCTACTATACGGGCCTTGAAGGTCTCTACCTTCCCATTGGACCCATGCTTTTATTTGTAAACCCATGTGCAGCCATTAGGAACTATTCTTTTGGGAAGCTCAACCAAGTCCTAGACTTGTCTTTAATCCATAGAGTCAATTTCAGATTTCATGGCATCTTGCCATTTTCTTGAATCAATATCTAATATTGTCTCTCTATAGGTTAAATGATCATTTTCTTCAACTAAGAAAATCTCAAAGGTACCTTGATACCCTTTGTGACCTACGTAGAGGGTGTGTAAAAGGTAATTTGCTTAATTGAGCTTGTGGTTCCATCTCTAGTTCATTTTGATTAACTTCATCAAGATTAATTTTTCTACAATTCTCACAATCCATGAAAAACTATTTTTTTAAGAAAGTGACATTCTGAGCAACGAACACATTTCATTTTTCGGGATCATAGAAATGGTATCCAATTGAATTCATGGGATAACCAATGAATCCATACTTATACCTTCTGGGTGCAAGTTTATCATATTGTGTAACGAAATAAGCAAGATAGCCCTAAATATTAAAATATTTAAGACTCAAATTCTTCTAGTTCATATCTCATAGGGTGGAAGGAACGACTTTAGATGGAACTCTGTTCAATATATGAGCAGCAGTTTGTATAGTATAGCCTTAAAGATATTCAGAAAGACTGGTGAAGCTCATTATCGATCAGACCATATCTAATAAAGTCTAATTCCTCATCTCTGAAACACTATTGTGCTGCGGAATAACTAGAAGACTATATTCAGTGAGAATCTCATTCTTCTTTAAATAATTTAAAAATTCACTGCATATGTTTTACTTTGTAAAAAAGATTGAGAGAGAGAGAGAGAGAGAGAGAGTTAGGTGTAAAGAGGTTAATATCTATGAGAGTTTCTCTTCTCCTTCATTTTGCTCTATAATTTTTATTTCTTTGGTTTATAAGTTGAGTAAGAAAGAGTGCAAGATTATATTGAATGTGTAACAACTTGACTGAATAATAGAGAGAGCTTCTATCTGAGCTCAAGTGGATGTAGCTTTTTGATCTTGAAATTGAACTAGTATAAATCCTTATCTTGTTTATATGTTGATTGTTCTTTATTAGATTATTATGAAATTAGTATGTCTTGTATTGAATTACAACAAACACTTAAAGAGATCATAGTTCATTCTTCTTTATTATTGGATGCCATGTCAGGAAATGAAATATGTCTATAATTATGTTACTGAGTTTAAAATTTTTTTATAGGTACACATAGTTTGATTAATAAAAGGAACTTTTAATTGAGATATTTTTGAAGAGACTGGATGATGATGTAATATTAATGTAATAATTTATGTTTGTTATGGTTTATAGGCTTTTAACTTTTATCAACAATTAAATACATTTGATGTTGGTAACTCTTTAATTAAGAAACCTCTATATTAACTTTTTGATGGAAAGAGTTAATATAGGTTATTTTTATTTATGGTTTTGGTTCCCTATGCCCTGCCAACTCTTGATCTCTATTTTTCTAAGAATACACATAATCATTGTGAGTTTGTAAGGGTTTGAGAGAGCCAAAAACGTAAAAACTTGCTACTAAAAAAGAAATCAATAGTTGGAGGTTAGAAAGATCTTACACAAATTTTATTTTTTCTTTTGATCTTTATGCTTATTCATTTTATGCATAGAAGATCATGTTTAGGTTGCTTACAGTTGGTATCAGAGCACAATTAGCCTCTACCTTGATGTTTTGGATAATTTGTTCATAATATCCAAAATTTTGATTTGATCAAAATATGAAGGTTTAAGTGTTTTGTCTTTAAATGATGTGAGAAATTATTAGAAAATTGAATTTCGAGCATTTTACAATTTGAAACATCAAAATTGGAGTTAAAATGAGGAAGATATAGTCGAATTTCAAAAATGGGTCTGTAATGGACATGGGAGGTTGAAGATGATTGGTCATTGTCATTCAGCCAATCCGTGTTTTATAAATGATGCTTTTACCCTAAAGCTTTTAGATGTTTACAAAAAGGCTTTTTAAGTTTTATGTATTTATAGTTTGAACCCTAAAAAGTTTTATAATTTAAATTTATCCCTATATAATTAGATATTTTCATTAAGGCCCATAATCTTTTAATTAATTGTAGTTTAACCCTAAGTTTTCAAAATTTTACCAATAAGCCCTTATATTGTTAGATATTTTCTTCTAATCCCTTCAAATTTAGGTAATTATAAATTGTCCATAAAACTTATGATATTTACGAAGAGGTCGTAATTTGATACATACTTTATTTTATGTATTTATTTCATGTAGTCAGTATCATTTATATGCTACATGTTGATATTGTATGTATAATATATTATTTTTATTATGCATACATTTGAAATTATGTTCATATTTATAAATGATGTCATTGTTACATATTATTATATGAACCACTATGTGAATAAAATGTCTAGTGATCTATATAATTTTAAATAATTAAGGAGTAGCCACAACATCTTTAAGTATGCAAAATTATATATTGAGTAGTTTAAAATCACATATAGAAAAATGAAATTAATTGTGGTTAATTATATTTAATATAATAAATCTTATCCCACATGAATTTTTATTATATTTATATATTCACTAGGATGAAATATCAAATTATATTTCCTAATTTACTCACATGGATTAGGAAAAGGAACATAATTTTATTGTTTTATCATAAAGAAAAATGGATCTAAATGAATTAAAATTTTAGTCCACAGGAAAGTTTTATGTCACTAGATTTATAATTTTTTTTATCAAGTTTTAAATAAGTGAAACATGATATATGTTTTATCATAAAGTTTTGTATGAATCTACTTGAATTAGAGATTTGGCCCACATGCATTTTTTATGTCATTTGATTAATATTTATACAACACGATTTACTTTGGTAAAACATGATATATATTTATTAGTCTCAATTTTGTAACATAAGCATGTATGTTTGAGTTTGTACAGTTGTACAACCTGCGAATTATTCTGATTTTAAATGTAATATTCCCATACTGAAAGGTGATACCTATTGTAATATTCCGATACTGAAAGGTGATACCTATAAGGATTAGAATGAAAGATCATTTTCATTTGGAATGTATGGACAATGATTATATACATAAAGATGAACCACTAGCCATTATTGATATTAGCACTTCAGCTAATATTGCACTTTATGAATAATCAAAGCGATCTAATCGTTTTAGTTTGATGTTCATAAAGACCAAGATTTTAGCTGATTTACGTGGTTCAGTCAGTCAGCATAATAATGTCTGGACATTACTGAAGGCTATTGATGAGCAGTTTAAAACTTCAGATAAAGCACTTGTCAGCTTTAAGGCTTAACTTTAAGGCTCACCAGTGTTATAGGTGTGCGTGAGCACATCATACAAATAAGGAACATAGTGGCACAATTAAAGACTTTTGAGGTTGAAATGTCTGAGTCTTTCCTTATGCATTATATATTGAACATCCTTCCACCCCAATATGGTCTTTTCAAAATCTCTTACAATACACATAAGGATAAATGATCATTTAATGAACTCATGGTCATGTGTGTTTAAGAGGAATGAAGACTGGTAATAGAATTGGGTAAAAATACTTTTATGACAACAAAGGAAAGAACAAAGAAAAAGCCAAACAAAAGGGAAAATGAAAAATGCCTCTTCAATCTCCTCAATTTGACATTAAGAAGAAACCAAGTGTTTATTCTATAAAAGAAGAGGCACATGAAGAAAGATTGCCCAAACTTTTAGAAATGGCTTAAGAAAAAGATAATCCAATCTAATTTGTTTGTTATGAATATAATATGGTTGATATTAATCATAACACTTGGTGCATTGATTCTGGTTCTACAATCCATATTTCAAATTACTTGCAGGGTTTGTAAAACCTAAGGAATTTAATGGGTAGTGAGCAATGCATCTATTAAGGAAATAAGATGTGTTAATATATGAAGGTAATTGGGACATGTTGTTTAACTTTAGGTATTGGTTTTTTTGGTATTTAGATAAAACCTTTTATATTCCAAATTTCTCTAGAAATTTTATTTTTGTTTCAAGACTTGTACCTATGGGATATTCCTTTAACTTTTTGAATGATTTGTTTAATTTATATTACAAATCCAATCTTATTGGGAATGGTACATTGTCTGATGGTCTATTCAGCATTAATTTACAAAATGATACCTCTTATAATGCAATGCACGTTCATATTAGTATTAAATGATGTGTTATAAATGAAGATTCATATATGTTATGGCATCGGAGATTGGGACATATCTTCATAGAAAGGATTAAGAGATAAGTAAATCATAGAGTACTTAGTACTCAAGATTTTACTGATTTTGACACTTGTGTGGACCGCATTAAAGGAAAATAGACTAACAAGTCCAAGAAAGGTACCAAGAGGAGTTCAGATATTAGAGATCATACATTCAGATATTTGTAGTCCAAACATGGACTGTATGGTTAACGATACTTCATTTCTTTCATTGATAATTACTCACAATACATGTATCTCTATTTGATTCATAATAAGAATAAAGCATTATATGCTTTTTAAGGTATTTAAAGCTGAAGTAAAGAAATAATGCAGGAAGCAAATTGAGATTGTGAGAACTGATAAAGGTGAGAAATATTATGGTAAATACACTAAGGGTGGATAAACACCTATCACATTTGCAAAGTTTCTTCAAAAGCATGGGATAGTTATCCAAATCACCATGCCTAGTTCCTAGACTAAAATGGTGTAGTAGAAAAAAGAAATTGAACTTTATTGGACATGGTACAGACTTTGTTTAGCAGCTCTAATCTTTCTAAATCCTTGTGTACTAAAACTTTTAAAACGATAGTGTATATATTAAATTGAGTTCTAACCAAGGTTGTTCCCAATACACTATTTGAGGTATGAAAATGTTGAAAACTGAGTTTGCGGCATATATGCATTTGGGAGTGCCCATCCAAAGTAAGAGTTTACAACCCACAGGAGAAAAAAGTAGACCCAAGGACCATTAATGGGTATTTTATTGGATATGTCGAGAGGTCGAAAGGTTACATATTTTATTATTCATCTTACAGCACTAGGATTGTGGAATCAAGAAATGCAAAATTTCTTGAGAATGACTTGATTAGTGGGAGTGACCAATTTAAAAACTATGTTTTTGAGAAAGATTTTACAGATTTTCAACCTTCTATTTCAAGTAGTAGATTGATTGTTATACAAAACACATCTTAAGTTCAAACAAGTGTTGAAAAACTAATCACTAAGATTTCACAAGCTGTTGATGATCATTTGGTAGATCAGGTTGTTTAGAAATTATCAGAGATGGTTGAACAACCAATTGAACAACAAGCCTCTTAGAATGATGTTGGCATAACATTAAGAAGATTTACTAAAGAAAAGTGGTTAGCAATTCTTAGTGATTACATTGTATTTCTTCAAAAATCTGACTATAACATTGGAGCTAAAAATGATCCTAAAACATTTTCACAAGCCATAAGTTACAATGAATCAAAATTGTAGTTTGATGCCATAAAAGATAAGATGAATTCTATGGCATCTAACAAAATTTAGGATCTTGTTCAATTGCTTAATGGTATGAAAACCATTGGATGTAAATGGGTCTTTAAGACAAAGAAAGACTCATTAGGCAACATTAAGAGATTTAAAACAAGACTTGTTGCTAAAAGATTCACTTAAAAGGAAGGAATCGATTACACGGAGATCTTTTTCCTGTATCTAAAAAGAATTCCCTTTGTGTAATTTTGGCATTAGTTACACATTTTGTTTTGGATTGCGCAAATGGATGTGAAAATGGCTTTTCTTATCTAAAGGAGGAGGTTTATATAAAACAACCAGAAAGATTCTCCTCTAATGATGGTGAGCATTTGGTGAGTAAGCTTAAGAAATTTATAAACGGATTAAAAGAAGCCTCTCGTCAATGGTATTTAAAATTTCATGATGTTATCTCTTTATTTAATTTTGTTGAGAACACTACGGATCAATGTATATACTATAAGGTTAGTAGAAGTAGAATCTACTTTCTTGTTTTGTACGTGGATGATATTTTGCTTGCAACCAATGATAAGAGTTTACTGCATGAGGTGAAATAAATTCTCTCTAAAAATTTTAACAGGAAGAATATGGTGATGCATCTTATGTCATTGGCATTAAGATTCATACGGAAAAATTTCAAGTTATTCTAGGTTTGTCTCAACAAACCTATATCAATAAGGTTTTAGAGAGATTTCATATAAAAAATTGTTCACCAACTATAGCTCCTATTGTGAAGGGTGACTGATTCAATTTGAATCAATACCCAAAAAATAATTTTGAAGGGAAACAAATGACCAACATGTTATATGCTTTTATTGTTGAAAGCTTGATATATACTCGGGTTGCACCAGACTTGACATTGCATTTATTGTGGGAATGTTGGACAGATATCAGAGTAATTTGAGCATAGACTACTAGAGAGCTGCAAAGAAAGTGATGAGGTACCTTCAAGGAACCAAAGATTACATGCTTATGTATAGACGGATTGACAGTTTGGAAGTAATTGGCTACTCAGATTCGGACTTTACTGGCTGTGTTAATTCACGTAAATCAACATTTGAATATGTTTTTATGTTAGCTTGTAAAGTTGTATCTTGGAGGAGTATAAAGTAGACATTGATTGCTACTTCCACCATAGAGGTTGAGTTTATTTCATGTTTTGAGGCTACTTCCCTTGGTGTTTGGTTAAGGAGTTTCATTTTTGAGCTCAAAATTGTCAATTCAATTTCTAGACCATTGAAGATATCGTATGATAATTCAGCTGCTTTCTTTATGGTTAAAAACAACAAGAGTGAAAGTCAAAGTAAATGTATCGACATTAAGTATCTAGCCATAAAAAACATGTTAAAGAAAATAAAGTGGTCATTAAACACGTTAGTATTGAATTAATGATCGCTGATACTTTAACAAAAAGCATAGCACCATTGAGATTCAAGGATCATGTAGTTAGAATGGGACTTGGTTCCATTATGTGATTTTTATTGTATTAACGGTGTTATATATAATTGAAACTCCTATTTGCTTGTGATGTTTTCTCATATTTTGTGCACATTCAGTTATTTTGAGAAAAATCATTATTGATTGGACCAAGAATAAACATATAGTTTATTTATAAGTACTGTTACCAGTATGGACTAAGTTTAAGAAGTACAATAAATTGTAATACATGGGAGAAAATACTCGTTTTTAGAAGACTTATCACCATGATTCATTTATTTTATTTCTTAAGTATGAAAATTGATGGAATTTTAATGTTATATCAAGCATATGAACCAGTTGAGAGAATGTAATATTAATATAATAATTTACGTTTATTTTGGTTTATAGGCTTTTAACTTCCATCAACAATTAAATACAATTGATGTTCTTCAATTAAGAAATCTCTACATTAACTTCTTGATTAAAAGAGTTAATATAGGCTATTTTTATTTATGGTTTTGGTCCCCTAAGCCCCACCAACTCTTGATCTCAATTTTTATAAGAATACATACCATTGTTGTGAAGGTTTGGAAGAGCCAAAAATTCAAAAGTTTGTTTTCAAAAAAAAAAATCAATGTCTAGAGGTTGGAAAGATCTTACATAAACTTTATTTTCGCTTTTGATCTTTATATTTATTTATTTTATGCATAGAAGATCATGTTTAGGTTGTTTATAGATGATGCGAAAGAATGACTGCCTTAATATTGTATCTAATATTAGAACATGCCATCTCTTTAGCTATACAAGTTAAGCATTAACTTAAGACCTTTCAAAGTAGTTGAGGAGCAATCACTCATGGTTGAGATGGTCCTACCTATTCATGTTGATCTAGAATGTTTTTCTTAAAAAAGAATTAGTTGGGAAAATAAAAGTAATTGGTGAACACGTTGAGTAAAGTTTAAGGCAGGAAATAAGAGACTTAGAGATAGTTCGCTCCCATAATACTATACTTATAAAAGAATCATGAATAAATACAAGAAGAAGATGAAGTATGGCTATTCTTAAGTTTCAAGGAAGATTAGTGATAAAGGTTATTTGCCTTGAAAGATTCTTTGTTGCTACATTTCGAATTTTATACTTTGAACTTCATTCAAACTTGAGAGTAAAGTTTTTTCAACAGAAAGAGAATCTAATGTAGGACAAAATTAGGACTTTTATTTTTAATTGAGTTATTTTATGTTTTGTATTTTAGTTGAATTTATTTTTGAAATAAAAACATCATTGTTTCGATAGCATGGCCTAGTTTTCTACTTTCTCTCACTTAGATTGAAAATATCCAAATTTGTCCCAATCCGTAAACTTTTTCTATTAGTTTAAAGATTTTACTAATTTGTTGTATAATTAATTGATTGCTCTTATTTGTTAAGTTTATTACATGATGATTTAATAGATAAGACATGCCAACAAATTTTAATAATAAAAAATATTAAATTTTTGGTCCTTTGTAAAATTAAAAATTAATATTATAGATTTTATCTTTAAAAAATATATAAAATTTAAAGTTTAAAAAATATTAAATTTTGGTCAACTCCTACCACCACTCTTACCTAACCCCAGGACTTTACCCTACCTCCTTCTCCTACCATGGCTAGTCAGTCCCCCACGACACTCTCTCTTCCCATTATCCATATTTTAGAACTTGGTGATGGAGTATTAATAATTATGATTTGGTGATTGAGAAGTTGAGAATTTTGAGATGCAATGATCACTTGATTCAAAATTTAAGACAGGCAGCGATAGAGGAGGCAGAATGACGGCATCGTTGTTGAGGAAGGAAGGGGAGAATTTAGTAGTGATCGGTACAGTTAAGTTGGGTCCGATGTCAAAAACGGTGCCAAAGTAGATCTAAATAGTTGATTTTATGTAATACTCGATCCCTATTAGTAGTGTAGGTGCCTAGATTTCGGTATAAAGCGATAAAAACACTGTAGGGTTATCCGATTTCAACCCTATTAAAAATATTTTTTTATGGTGCGCGTGAGAGGTATTAGACCTAAATTGGTAATTCACACTCGATTGGAGTGTCGGACTGTTATGGAATTTTTTTGGAATTTTTTGTCTATTGGCTTAGAAAAAGAAATTTCAATTTAATACATGAATTTTTATTTGAGGGTTATGCATGGAACAAGCCTTTATTAAGAAACACAATCTATATGTTAGAAAATGGACCAATTAAAGACAAGTTGATGGATTGCCAAGTTGGAAACCTAGTTGGTTCCTTTGACTATTCTAATTAAATAGTTAAAAAGCAACCAATTAAATACTTCCATTTTGAACTAATGGTAATTTAGAAATTTAGAATTAGATGAGAGAAAATTGGACTTTCAGGAGAGCACTATATAAGGATGAAGTGTCAAGAATTGACTAAGTTAAAAGCATAACATGTGAGAGCAAAAGAGAGGAAATTCGGCCATGAGAAAGGGGATGTTGCTACAGTGATATTCAATACTTTTTCATGAGTTTTCATCCTTGATCAAGTTAAAATAAAGCCAAACACAAGTTCTTAAGATCAATTGAAGCTTCTACTAGTGAAAATCTAAGGAAAAGAGGTAAGAAAAACATTACGTAGTGATAGTGGTGTATGATTTTTTTTCAAGATTAATTCTATTAATGTCTTGTGAAAATTCTTGATTTAGATTGAGTTGAATTCAAGTGTGAAACTTAAAGGAGACACCAAACAAAAGAAATTAGTAAGGTAAGAATTAGGGTTTGGTGTGATCTTGTTGTAGAAACTTCAATTGAATGTCATTAGGGCATTAGAATTAAATTGGCATTATTTGAATGTTATTGGAACAAGAAATTGAGAAAAATATTGTGTTGGGTGAGAAAGGTGAATTCTGCCACTTTAGGGATTTTAAGGTTGGAGTTGTGTTTTGGTTCAATTGTTATGTATAAATCATTCCTTGGGTTAGTTGGTTGTATATGGGTGATGAAAAATCAAAAATGAAGAAAAAGGGACATTATTGTCCGTTCTTGGTAAAATAGAGGGTAATTATGTCCAACCAAATTTTTAGTGTTAAGCAATTTTTATGGCTTCGGATGGTGAATTAAACAAGATTGAATGACTTCGAATGAAAAATGGAAAGTGAAATTCATCTGGCCTTTGTAGACCGAATAGGGCGTTTACTAGTTTAAGTGTAATTTCGAGCATTTTTAAAGGTTTTAAATGTCATTTATGTGGTGTAGGTAAAGAAAATTGAGAGCGGTAAAGGAAGTAAAAGTTTCGAAGAAGAATTGAGTTTGGAATGGTTAGTGAGTGAAAATCTATAATGGTTTATTTTTCATTTAATATAGTTTTAGCATATTGAAATTGTATATTTTATGTGCTTTTAATGCATAAGCATGATTAACGATTTTGGTATACAATTATAAATATGCATTTATATGTTCAGTTTAAGAAACAGTTTTCAAATTATTAAATTAGTTTCAAAGGCCATTGGTACTCTCAGATTTCAGTGTGGCGATGGTTTAAAGACCCAGTCGATATATCCCGTACGTACGGGCAAGTATTGGAGGGGTGAGTCACTAACTCTGAAAAGTCGGGTTGTCGAGTCATGTGAGTCGCTCTATGTGTATGGGATATTGTCTCGCTATATGTAGGCGATGCAGGATTCCACTGCATAGATAGTGAGATGTCTTTAGATGTCACAATGGGTGTTGCTAGTTTAGACGCTCCGTGACCTACTCACGTTGTGCAGTGCTAGTTTAGTTGATGCGTGAGTATAGAGTTTTAGGGTTACCATTGGTGCAGTTTAGAAAGAAAATAGCCGAGGGAGGGTTTTAATAGTTTTTGAGCTACCGAGCGCATATTACGTATTTATATGTGTACATGTTAGTTATTATATTTTATAGATTTTGGATATTGTTTACAGAAGATATAAATAAAACCCGCTCAGCAAGATTTTATCAGCATATGACGTTAGAAACCATTTTACAGTTTTATAATAGTTCTAGAAGCATGTTTTATGCATTTTTTATAATTTAATATTTATGCAGAATTTTATTTTATTTTTACTGGAAATCTTAAATATACTCACAGAGCTGCTTTAGTTCACATGTTTTGTATTTTATGTTTTTTAAACTCCCTTCCAGGTGCAGACCTCGGTGCGCAAATTACGGATTCTCCTACAACTGATTAGTGGGCCAAATTTGACAATCATTTTGTAAATATAAATGTGCTAAGTAGCACCTTTTGATTTTTACATAGTAGTTATAGACTTGTGTATATTGTAAATATATTTTGAACAAATAAGAAGAAGTTTAGATATTATGGTGATAGTTTCACTTTTTATTAGTAGGTTAATTTTGTGATTTAAATAAAATTGTTGGGTTGAGTTTGAATTTGGTTTTGAAAAGGATCAGAAGTCCTATTTGGAAGTTGAGAAGCTATTTGAAATAAAAATATGATTTCCTTGCAGGTTTTATATTAGGAATTTTAGAAAAACAAAGAAAACTATATCCTATTTTTTAAAAAAAAATTGGTAAAAATATTTTCACTGGCATTTAATAATAATAGCAAGAGTTAAAATGGGTTCGCCTCACAGAATTCCCTTCATGAGATAGGGATAATAGTATAAAAATTTCTCTTAATCAGAGTGTTTAATTATGAGATAATATTAGGCGATTGATTCGTCTTGTCAATATGGTGTTAGACGGGTCATATCAGTCTTTTCCAAGATCACTAAAGTGTGAAAGCTTTGGTCGGTATGATTTATCTATGCCGGTTAAATATGAGATGAGGCAAATATATGTGAAAATATTACCCTATATTGCTAAAATGTGCAGTTAGTATCGGCAACATATATTTGATATTTGACAAGTTAACCAAATATATCATTACCCTAGATTGCTAAAGTGTGCGGATAAGGTGTATTTAGGATCAGTGATAAAAGTTGCATGAGATGTAATTGATAATGGTTGTATACTTTTTGGGTTTTATAAAGGCCAAGATCACTAAAGTGTGCGATAGGAACAAAATGCCAAAGAGGTTCACTTCATACTGTATAGTTTAAAAGGTTTAAACTGTCATTTTTTCGTTTGAGAGATTTAGAGGATTATGCAAAATAGTGGGTGGGCGTCTTAGATTAAAAAATATATAAAAGTTATACCCATGATCTAAAATATTATTAACTAACGATTAGAAATATTTTGCTACACATCTCCTGAGTATCTTATAGAGATAAGACGATTACGTGCAATTCATTAATATACTTGATCTACGCACACCAACTATTGGGTACTGAAAAATATTTTGACTTGCCAATGAATCTGAGAATAGTCTCATATTAAAAAAAAACTTGGATATATCAATGATCAAAAGATTATTAGAGGTATTTTTGATAATATTTCTTTAGAAGAGGGTGAAAATTTATCCAAAAAAAAAAAGAATAATTTGAGAGTTAAACCATATATCATAGCTAGATGTCTAATGATCTTCAGTAAGAGCATGTGCATATAAGATGTATAAATAGTATTATGTTCCGTCTAAAATTTATTTGATATATCCAAACCACAAATCAAGATTAGACATAATGAAAAATGTTTCAATTATGGAAAGGTTTGATATAGTAAACATTACTATTCAATGCACTAAACTTAAGAAAAATAGACCCTAATCTTGACATCTCATTATCATATGATGCTAAGAGAACAATGGTTGAGATAACACCTGTCCTTCCCATATTTGTAAAGCATTGCATGATTTGAAGAAATATCTAGGTGTACAGAATAAATAGTAGTTTAGAAACTTTAAATAATAAGAAATTATGGGACATAAGATTACGTTATATAGATGTGAGATAACTATCTCGTATGGTTAAGAATGGTCAAGTATTTGATCTAAGTGTAAAATCTTAGCCAGTTTATGAATTTAGCATTCGAGAGAAAATGACTAAATACTTATGTAGGTATTGGATACCAAACTACTAATTTATTCAAACTAATGCATATTAGTTTATATAGTCTAATGAATTATATTGCCATAGGTCAATTTTTCAATACTTCATTGTCTTTATTATGCTTTATCATGATATAGATGTGTTTCTAAAAAACACATGTCGAAAACTTTTAAAGTGTTCGAAGAATTCCGACTAAAAGTAGAGAAATAAATCCTTATGTATATTTAATTTCTTTGATTAGATCGAGGTGGTTTTTACATAAATAGTAAATTCACAAATTATTTAAAAGAGAATGAGATTCTAGCTTAGCTTAATCCTTTAGGTACTCTGAAACACAAAGGTATTTTGGAGTAGAGGAATCAGACTCTATTAGATATAGTCTGATCGATGTTGACCTATACTAATCTTCTAGAATATCTATGAAATTGTGCTCTAAAAACTTCTATTCACTTATTGAACAAAATTCCATCAAAATCAATCATTTTGTTTTGTATGGGATATAGACTAGAAGAAAATCAAGTATTAAGTATGTTAAAACTTTGGATTGTTCTGTTTGCATAAGAGTTACGCAATAGGATAAACTTACAACCAAGATGTATAAGTATCATTCATTACTTATCCCAGGTTTTCAATGGGATACTAGTTCTATGATCTTTAAGAGCGAAATATATTAGTTTCTTGTTATGCCATTTTTCTAAAGAAATAGTTTCTCATGGATCATGGGGATTGTAAAAATATTGAACTTAATGAAGTCAATCAAAATGAAAGTGAATCGACGATGGAACCATAAGCTCAAAAGAATGAGATACCTTTAATACACTCTCCTTGTAAGTCGGAAAGGATATCAAGGCCACATGTTAGGTATGATTAATATCCAAATGTGCCATTAGTATTTTCTTAGTTGAAGAAAAAGATCTTTTAGATTATAAAGAGACGATGTTAGACATCGATATAGAAAAATAGCAAGATGCCATCAAATTAAAATTGACTTTATACATAAAAATTAAGTCTAGGATTTGGTTGTATTTTCAGTAAAAATTATTTATATTTATTGTAAATAATTTACATAGCAAAAGCGAGGGCCCGATATGAAGGTAGAGACCTTCTAGCCTGATTGGTGAAAAGTTACACTCAGAGATCTAGGATGGGTTATGAAGAAACCTTATTCACTAGTAATCATGTCAAAGTTAATTTGAATTTAATTAGTTTTCTTAAAGCTGGAATCTTTGTTATGATAAGGAAATCAAAGAGTCTGGTTTCATCAAGAATAAAGAGAATGTGTGTGTGTGTGTGTTTAGAAAAGGCAGTGGGAGTATAATTATCTTTCTAGTTCTCTATATAGATGATATACTTAATGTCAGAAATGACATTAGTATATTGTAAGTCAGTCAGTTAAAACTTATGAGTAAGAACTTCTCTATGAAATGTTTCAAGACAGGCTTCCTATATACTAGCTATAAAGCATTATAGAGAGAGTTAGGAGGATAATAGAACTATCCCAATCTTTGTACATAAACTATGTCTTAGAAAGGTACAACTTTAATAATTATGAAACAGTTAATTTATCTTTTGACATAGCATTCATCTTTCTAAAAGGAAGTGTTCTCAGCAAGAAAATGAAAGGGTTAGATGTCTAACCTATCATGCGCATCAGCTAGAGGTAGCAGGACGTATGCTATGTTATATACAAGACTCAGAACTGGATGGCTGTAAGTACTAAAAGCTAGTATCGGACTAATCCATATCACAACCATTGAATGGTCATAAAACATATCTAAAATACTTTAAAGGTATAGAGAATATGTTTCTAAATAATGGAGAATGTTACTTACATATGAAAGGATACACAGACTTAAACTTTCATTCTAGTTTAGATGATAGAATGTCTGCATCTGGTTTATATTTCTTTTAAACAATACAATTATTAGTTATGAGTACAATTAAGATGTCTACAACCAATTCTACCATAAAGGCAAAATAAATTACAGCTTGAGAAGCCTGTAAGAGAAGTACTATGGGTATGCAAGATAGTTGCTGAGCTTAGAATAATTTTAAACTCAGTAGATCGTATCTCATTAAATACAAAAATAATAGAGTAATGGCTCAAGCTATGAAGCCATAAGGTATACCAGAATTCTGATTATGTAGACTTCGAATACCTAATAATTAGAAAGTTCTTGGCTATTAGAGATGTGATAGTACCTAGGATAAAATCCAAAGATAATGTAGTGATCCCACTAAGGCTTTAACTCTAAAGGTGTTTGAGGAATATCTAAAGATGATAGATATCATCATAAATGAGAGTTTCTCATCATAAATGACATTAGAGCAAGTAGGAGTTTGTTGAAAATGATACTTACATGCCATTCCAATATTGTATGAATATTAATTGTTTAATATTTATACAATAAATATTTTGAATAAAATCGTTAATATTAAATAAATATATGGTAAGATACTTGTAACGTTTCAGACATTGTATGATCTTAAGGAGTTCAGATCTAGTCTAACTCTTTTAGACTAGTGTTAAGACTTAATTACACTGAGAGTTATAATTACTAAGAGTTAGTATTGTTAAGTGTTAACAAGTTATAAGAGTTAGAAAAATTTAAAAAGTTTGAACCTTATTTGAAATGGGACAAACTTAATGTTCATAATCTATCTTCACTGATATGGGTCTATAGTGAAAATCTTATAATATATAGATCAGTGTATGTCTATATCTGGATGATCTAAATGATTAGTCTTAGAAAATTATGAGCTTAATGGAAGCTTGTATAGGCATACGAGTATTCAGTACAGACTGGGTACTAAATAAACTTAATAAGGACCTCCAATAGACATCTCATAAATTCATTAATGGAAGGTTCTATTGAGTTAAGTAGTATTTGTAGTCCCTTAACCTAAGCACTACGGTGGACTTGTGTTTGATCTGCTATACTTAGGTTCCACACATGTCAGAAACCTTTCATATTTTAATCGTTGGGTACTGCTGGGTATGGTCCGATGCTCATGAAGTTTGGTATATGTAGATATAGGATCCATCAGCTCATAAACGTGAGTTGTATATCCTAATGCTCCAAGATTGTATTTCAGGAAGTCTTTTGGCCAAAAGAAAAAAATTCAAGAAAGAGTTTCCCGTGGGATAAACAATATCGCAAAAGTGTTTTTGGATACTGTTTATAGGAATACGAATATGGAGATAAATTCACGATTGAACATATGGAGATTTGATGGTGATGATCCATGCCTTCGCTCTTCCGGGATATAAATGATAGAGGGATTATACGAATATGTATTAATCTTAACTTGTATGGTTTAACACACCATTTTATAATTTTCATAACGTGTGTATGGGTATTATTTACGAACTTACGGAAGAGTTTCATAAGATAAATAGGTATAAACTTAGGGAGTCTCACTATATGAAGTGTACTCGTTGAGCAATAGGGTAGCACACCAAATCAAATAGTTCAATCTACAAAAAGTTTAAAAAGCAAGATTTATTTTGGGGTCTCTTTGGAAGCCAATAAGATTTAAGTGTTAAGCTCAAGATGTTGGCAAGTGGGACTTGCCACTTTATCCCGTTAATTCGTTGCCACTTGTTATACCATTAATTTGTAATAGATACAGAGATAATTTTTACGTTTTAACAAAGTATTAAAATTATGTCTTTCTAATAATTATTCAGAAAAATAAAAATCTAAGAATGAATGTAGAAAATATAAAAGGAAAAACACAATTCAAAGAGAATTAGGTGATAGCAATATAGAGAAAATCTAGAATTAATATTATCCCTCAATATACTTTTTAATGATTAATCTCTAATATTTAACTCTCTTAGTCTTTGTTATTGATCAAGATACTAATGTATTCGCAAGCCTCTTCCAAGGTCATGCAAGTATACTTTAATTTATCAAATACCTATATTCCTATGGTACTTGTAATAAAGTAAGATTCATTAAGATTAGGTTTTATTGATTATACATGCCAATTAGGTATATTCCTATCCTAAATTGAAACTTGCATATGCAACATTAAATGTTACTCTATAATTATGCATCAAATTACCTAAGTCTAAATATTATGATTCCTCTTTCGAGTTTATCAAAATATTACCAATTTATTCACCATTTATTGGCCACATATATTGAAGCATTAAGAACAAGTAATTTAAATAACAAAGGACTAAGTTTATTAAATATTAAAAAGATATAGCAATTAAGCACACATATTGAGTTCAAGTATTAACCTTAGAAAATAAATTTAGTTCATGGCTACAAGAGAATAGCAATAATAATAAATCATGATACAATCAATAGCAAATCGATATAGACGTCGAATTTGTCTTGATTGCGCTGCCTAAGAACTCTTGATGCCGAAGAATGCCTTGAATCTCTCTCTAAGGTTGCTTCAATTAAACTCATATTGCTCTTTAACACTTGTGCTCTGTATTCTTGGTGTTCTTGAATTGCTATAGGATTATTTTTAACATCTGGGGTCGAGTGACATTTTATAGGGATTGATTTGAGCTTGAAAATCTCAATTTTTATCGGATTAAGACTCGCACTACCGTTGGAGCATTGGATGCTGTCACTGAGGCACTGCGTGTAGAAGACCGTACCGCTAGAGCGGTGGAGTGATGGTGCTAGAGCGTTGGCCAGTCGCTGGCGCGATGAAGATATGGCGCTAGGGCGCTGGCCTGTCGTTGGCATGATGAAGATATGGCGCTAAAGCACCAGATGCAACTTAAACAGGTCTAATTTTCTTATTTCGAGCACTGTTCCAGAGTTGGGGCAAAAATCCTCGTGGCGCTAGGACGGTGGACTTATATTTTGAAAACTTTGCATTTTAGCCACCTATTCTCATAAAATAATAAAATATCAAAATAAAAACATGAAAAAATATATGACAAATTTGCCCTTATCAATACTCTGGAAACAGTAATTTACTACAGTATATCGCTGAAGTGGTGAATAGTATTTTGCCCTAGTGACAATTCCAGCGTTCCAGTGCTCAAGACATCTCACTGCAGTGCTTAAGACGTCTATTACCCCAGCGATGAACAGTGTTCGCTGCAGCAGTGAACAATGCAATTTTTTCTAAACCTAAAACAAGTACAACTCTAAAACTCTAATAAATCCCTATATAAAGGCCACTCATTTCATACCTCAATGGGTATACAACTTAGAGCTCTTAGAGCCATAACGCATAGAAGAAGATCAATTTTAGAGAGAAAAATAAGGGAAATTCAAGGAAGTAAAAGATTATTGGAGAATCTTTGGTGTATCAACCAACTGCAAATTGATGTCTATATTGATTTACTTTTGGTTGTATCATGTTTATTTTATTTTTCAGTCATAATTCTCTTGTTATCATGAGCTAAATTTATTTTCTAGGGTTATTACTTGAACTCAATATGTGAGCTTAATTGTTGGATCTTTTTTAATATTTATTTGAACTCAATTCTTCATTATTCAAATTATTTGTTCTTAATGCTTCATTATATCTGATATTATGATTGATTTGGTAATACTTTGATAAACTCGGAAGAGGCATCAATGTATTCAGACCTAGATAATTTGATGTATGATTCTAGAGTAATATTCAACATTGTATATGCAAGTTTCGAATTAAGATAAGAATATATCTAATTGGCATATATGGTCAATAAGACTAGTTCTTAATGAATCTTAATTTATTATAAGTACCATAGGAATATAGGTATTTGATAAATTAGGATATACTTATATGACCTTGGAAGAGGCTTGTGAATATATTAATATCTTGACCAATAATAAGAATTAAGAGATATAAATATTAAAAGGATTAATCTTTAGAAAACATATTGAAGGATAGTAATTAAACCTAGGCTTTCTCTATATTGCTATCTTCTTATTTTATTTGAGTTGTGTCATTTATTTTCTACACCTTTATTTTACTTAAATTTATTGCAAAATTAAGATTTTATTTTTCTGAATAATTACAAGAATAATATAATTTTAGTACTTGGTAAAAAATAAAAATTATCCCTGTAGGTTCGACATCCGACTTTATAAGTCCCTTTATTACTTGATACGATAGTATATACTTGCACTTAATTTTACGATATAAAAATATCGCATCACTTAATAACTGCATATATACTTGCACTTAATTTTACAATATAAAAATATCGCATCACTTAATAACTGCATATTCTTCAATGGTGCAAACATAGTGGTCTCTGACCAAGACCAGGAACCAATTCGAATTTGGATCTTGACATGTTGGTGGTTTTAATATAAATATCTAATGAGGCTACCTATATATCTTTGATATGATACATAACAAAATTGAATTCCAACATCTTTGCCAATCTAATCTAAAAGCATACAAATTAATGGTATAGTCTATAGAATTTATAAACCATGCTTTGATACCAATTGAGATGACCCGCCCTGAGTTTTATAGGAGTTTGGGTCAAGTCCTTATTTATTCCTCTCTAACAAATGACCTAGTCCTCAAAACTAATATTTTTTTCCAACAATCTAGTAGAGTTTTTTTACCTATCTTGCTTTATCCACTTGCAATATTTAGCTCATCACACACCAACAAATAATCATTCATAACCACTAGCTTATTATCCTTTACTATTAATAAGAACAATACTCATCTTCCATAAATTAAACATTATCATATCAATACTCCAAGTTATATATCTAACATTGAATACACAAGGTCAAATAATTATCATCCAATAAACTCCATTACAACTTTATAAATATACCAACTCAATAATAAATAATTCTTGTATTATCTTCTGGTTTAACTTTTAAGTTTAAGCTCCATTAAGTTAATTCGTACCTATAATCTTTTGAGGTGGGAAAAATTTAATAAAAATATGGTAAGTCGATTGACCCAGTGAATGGAGGTATTTTAAAAATATTTAATCTACAGTCTTTAAAGCATATGATAAACACATAAATGACACTTCTCTTACTATTCATTATGAAAATAATTAAAATGCATAAAATAATCTTTACATAAAACATATAAAATCTCTGTGCATAAAATCGCTTACCACAGAAAATATATTTTCCAATCTTTGAACACAATAATAGTTAAATTATTAATAATACAAATTATCATAAAACCATGTACTCAGTAGAAATCTGAAATTTGTTATCATACATTTTCTTATCTGAGCATGGTCAAAGATTTGTTATATTTGAAATATCATATAGTATCATTTATATAGAATATCTCACTAAGTTAGTACCCAAAGGAAAACCTTGTCGTACCTGAAATGTTCCTCAGGTAGAGCATTAGACGTACTCATCTCATATCATCGTTGTATGTATGCACAGAGCAAACTAGCTCCCAATGAGCAAAAAGTTCATACACATGGCCGAAAGCTTAGATGGGCCTCAAAGGCCTAGTCTCATATCTTTATCTGAATGAGGAAAGGTATAGCTTAGTGGTTTCAAAACCATTTTCTTTAGACAACATATATACTTATAACATCTCATTATCTTATATCTCGTACTCCTTGAATCTCAAACCACTTAAAAATGAAATATTATGGCTAATACGTAAGAAAGTGTTATTTCAAGTATAAACATAACTCAAAATAAATGGTCATTATGGAAATTTATACATATTATTAGCTTAAAAAAAAAAAGAACCATGCTTATCATACTTTAAGATATATATTTCTAAAATCATGAAGTAGAAATCATAAAAATAGTTTAAGTATCCACTCACAAAATACCTTGTGCATTTATCTAGTTCATCGTGAAGCGTCTCTTCCACAATAAAGTTTTAACTTGTGAGCTCAAGGGAATTTTACAATCCTTGACCCAAATCATAAAACCTATCCCTCTAGAGCTTAAAGTGATGAAAATTAACAATTTAAGCTATTGGAATTTATGCTTATATGCATCTCATTATGCACGAACAATTATTTTTTAATTTTTATACAATTATCATTTCGAATAAAATCGTTAATGTTATTAATTATTAAATGGTAAGACGCTTGTTATGTTTCAAATATTATATGATTTAAAGGAGCTTATGTCTAATCTAAAAGAGTTTAAATCAATGCTAAGAGTTATAAGTGCTAAGAATTAACAATGCTAAGATAACCAAGCTATAAAAGTTAGCGACTTATAATGAGTTAGAGCTTTGTTTGAATTGGGATAAAGATCTTAAGATATATTAGTAATGATATAGTTGTAGAGAGATGCAAATTGTGCTAGGAAAAGTCATTATGCAAAATATGTTCTCAAACACCATATTCTGGTTCTATTTGAAAAAACTTATTTATATAGATTAGTGTATATCTATATCTGAATGGTCTAAATGATTAGTTTTAGTAAACCATAAATATAGTGGAAGCTTGTATAGAGAAGCAAGTATTTAATAAGGACTGGGTACTGAACAGACTCACAAGGACCTCCAATAAACATCTTATAAAGTTATCAATGAAATATCTTCTCGAGTTGAATAGTATTCGTGGTCTTTTAACCTTTGCACCATGATAGGCTTTTGTAAGTGAGTATGGTCTGGTGCTCACGGAGTTTGATTTGTGCAGATATAAGATCCATCAGCTTATATGAGTAAATTGTAAATCCTGATACTCCGAGATTATATTTCATGAAGTTTTATAACCACAAGCATAAACTTCAAAAAGTAGCTTTTGTAGGGTTAAACAATATCACAAAAGTGTTTGCAGATATTGTTTATGGAAATACAAATCTAGAGAAAATTTCACGATCGAGTAAATAGAGATTTGATGGTGATGATCTATATCTTTGCTCTTCCAGGATATAGGTAATGGAGGGATTATATGAATATGCTATAATCTCAGCTTGTATAGTCTAACACTATACTTTGAAATATTCGTAATATGTATATGGGGCATCATTCACAGACATATGAAAGAGTTCCATTTGACAAACTAGGCATGGACCGAGAGAATCTCACAATATGAAGTGTACTCATTATGTACTGGGGCAACAAACTAGATTGAACAATTTGATCCAATAAATTCTAGAAAATCTAATATTTGTTTCAAAATCCCTCGGGATGTCTATTTATCAAGACTTAAGTGCTAAGTACATCATTTAATTAGTTAACAAGAGTTATTACCTAATGGGATGATGACAAGTGGCACAATTTGATCATGCATTGTTTGACTTTTGAAATGACTAAAATGACTTTGCTGGTGAAAACAAATAAGGTAAATTATTTGTTCAAATTTTTTTGAATAATTAATATAATTATCACTATTGTTATTAGGTCAAAGTGGAAACACATGAAATGATAGTGGACCATTTGTGTTTCAAATGCAAAATGCTTATAAAATTAAAAAGGTTTTAATTTGTTAAGTAAACTAATCAAGAGGAATCTAGTGTTGGCCATTGAATGAAGATTAAATAAAATTGAATTTGCTTTTTATCTTTGGTGGAGATGGCCGGCTATAATATTTAAGGAGTGGGATGAGCACTTGTTGAATGATCAAGTGTCTCAAATACAAAAAAAATATAGTGGCTAGTTATTATTCTTATCTTTGAGAAAATGTGGGGAGCACTAATGAAAGGCCATTAAGTGTTGAAACCACAAAATGAATTTTGATTCATTCTCTACACAATTGACATCCGGCCATTGAAATAAAGAAAGGAGAGAGTTATTTTGTTCTTATTTTGAGCAAGTGTTGTTATATCTACGAAGAACAAAAAATATCCCATCTTTTTGTGAATCAAATCAAATTAGTTAAAGAGTTTAACCTATAATATTGTTTAAGAGTTAAATAGTTAGTGTTAGAAATTGATTAGTGCTTTTATTCTAGCTTCATAATTTAACTAGATCATTATGGATTAAAATTGTTCAACAATATACTTCATGGTAAGCTTTACACTATAGAATTAGAACACTTGAAGTTTGAAAAGCTACTTTCATTAGGTAAGTATTCTTAATTCATAATTTTTTGTATAATCGTTATACTTATACATGTATGAGATATATGTATATAAGTGTATAAATGAGTGTAATATGTAAAATATGTTTTCGTTGCGTATATTTTAAATTGTATCTATTTTTATAAAATTATGCAGTCTCTTCACAAACCTATAAAGTAATGTAATTCAAATTTAGTCATAGTTTATAACTTAAGATTTATTAAAACCTTCAAATCTCGGTATCTACTCTCATAAAATCACACAATCTCTTCATAAACCTATAAAGTAATGTAATTCAAATTTAGCCATAATTTAAAACTTAAGATTTCTTAAAACCTTCCAATCTCGACAACAATTAACGAAACAATTTTCCTTATCCATCAAACAATGTCTATTTGTTATAGAATCAAAATATATTGCTCTTGGGACATAAATCCTTATCAAAGCAAGTAAATCAAAATTTATCCCCTTCAATATCTAAGTCAGAATCATTCTTAAAACTAAGTCCTTAACTTGATCAAATTAGAACATCCATTGAGTAGCCTTTAATATTTGGATCTTATAAACTCATATACTTATTCAAATATTATGAAACCACCTCAAAAATATTCATGACAAATATATTAATCTATAATAAATCATTCATGGATAAACTCATTAAGGAAGTATTCTAAAACGATATCTATTCAAGACTTCTAGAATCTGTCAAATAAAATCTTACAATTTGAAACCAATGTTTTAAATTTCAAATTTTGGATATGATATACTAGACATGAAAAATATCATTTTTTAGAAACTCATAATTTTCTAAGATGATTTGATAGATCAAACTTAGTTCATCATCTGATCATACTGCAGAAACAGGGGGATTCTCAAAATTTCAGGATCATATTTAGAAAATCACTAAAAATTGATTTTATGGAGGTTTCAAATGAATTAATGTTCTAGATGCTCAATAAGATGTCTAGTTTCATGGATTAAAAACTCAGATCAAAATTTAAAATTCAATATTCTATATAAATCTCGAACTGATCCATGGTCATACAATAATTCTGCAGTCTGTCATGATCTATCTTCTTATCTATTTAATCATCCTTAATAATCAATATATTCTCATGAAATCATCATTAAATCCTTAATTTATCAAGTTTCTAGAAATTATAACTTCACAAAATCACATAATTAATATAAATATTAGAAAGAAAGTTATGAAAATACCTTTTTGGTCCTCAAAATTTCTCCATTACACTAATCCTCTTTGTATTCTCCGTCTCTCATTCTCATTCTCTTTCTCTCCTTCTCTCTAAGTCTAGAAAAATCTAGGTGGGTGGCTAGGGTTTCTTGAAAAAAAAAGGTTTATAATATCCAAAAATTTACCCTTCTACCCCTTATTGAATTATCCAATCCAACATTTATTCTTTTTCTTAAAATAGTCACTAGTCCAAGTTATAACACATACTTTAGGCCTAGTCTCATTAAGCCCAAATGAGTCATAATCCAGCTTATAGCATATGTCTTTAAGTCTAATCTCAATAAACTTTGAGTTCATTTAGAAATAATTTTAAAAGAAAAATACATGTGCTATAAGCTGGATTATGACTCATTTCAATCAGATCCCTCTAACCTTAGCTTTTATTTTAATTGGTTAATTGAATTATTATTTGCGAACATCTTATACTGTTTTAATTGTCTTTAAAGTACTTATAGTTTGTAATTTTAATTCCACTTCTCTACCAATCGATCTCGTTTTCACCAAGTTATTTATTACTTCGACAATCCTGCACTTAAGAATAAACTCTTATATTCTGGACGTGTCACATCTCTTGACTTTGTTTGCCCTTTTGAACAATGACCTTCATCTTTCATCCCTTCCCTCTTTGTCTGGTGGATTTCCATGCATTACTACTAAATAAAACTTGGTCATTCTCATGGATATGCTTCCATAGATTCTTCAACTAGATCATTTGCTATTTATGGCCCTTCCAAGACTATCTTTTAATTGTCTAATCCTTCTTTTCCTTCTGTCTTTATATCCTCGGGCTCTGTGAAAGCTTACTTAGTAAGATTATGTTCATTTTTTGCTTCTCATTCCTATACATTTTGTTCTTTATTCTTTAAGTAACAAAAATCAAACAATGATCTATGAAACATATTTAATATAAGTGGTGCCACTTCTTCTGCAACTACAACTTTTGTCCCATTCATCTTTGGATCCTTTTCTGGTTTCATAGGCTTCTTGGGTTTTATCTTTAACCAAAATTCAACAAGGTGGCCACTTTTTAGGAATGCATTTATTTGTCTCCTTAAAGATTGATAGTTGTTGATGTAATGCCCATGCTTATTGTGAAAGACATAGTGTTTGGAATGGTCCCTTTTATTCGTATGGCGTTAATATAGCCTTTGGTTTATTGAAGATTCCTACATCTTTATACTTCATCCAGATCTCTCTACAAGTGTGTTAATCAAGATTAAAGGCTAAAACATTTGTCTTAATCATTTTTCATCTTTATCACCTTTTCCAATGGAAGGTTGCCTCCCGTAACATTCCCTCTAGGATGTGCTTTCTTCCTTCTAGGTTATGACTATAAAAGTTCCTTTAGTTATTGCCACTTCGTCTTTCTTTTCTCGGATCCCCTGCTTAGACTTCTAATTGATTACCTCAAATGAGATGAAGTTCTTACGAACGCAGTATCAATAGTAGGGAGTTGATGTCTTCATAGCCTTTCAATAAGCCTGTGTAGTAATTTTGGTGTCATAGCTTCCTAACTCATTGAGCTCTTATTTGAATCAGTTAAGAAAGCTTATGATAGTCTCGTTTCTCTTTTTCTTCATAAAAATAGGTTGATGTGATCTTCTTCTTCTTGTAGTTTCGCATGTACTAAGTGATGAACTAGGCTACCAATTTGTCAAAGAAAGCTATCGAGTTCTCCTTTAATCCACAGAACCATGCTTGGGTGAGTCCTTTAAGCTTAATATGAATGTGATGCAATTCAAAGATCTATCATAAGCATGCATAATCATCTTCATATTGAATTAGAAGATGTGTTCTTCAGGGTCTCTAATTCTACCATAAATTTGGAGGTTTAGCAACGTAAATTTTTTAGGCTTTTTGGCTCACCTAATGGATTTCACTAATGGATCTTGATTTGATTTCCTTACCCATCTCATTGTATCTTCAATGACTTCGAGCTTCCCGATCTTTCTACAAAACACTCCTACTTACTTTATAATAGAAGCTCTTATGTCTTCTTCACATCAGCTTTCCTTGTCCTTTCTGAGGTCTCCTTTTTTTCGCTCTTTAGGTACCTCATCTTCTACCATATCATCTCTTGCTACTATTCATGTTAAGAGCGTCTTAGTCAATTCTCTTTCTATTGAGTAGCTCTTCAAACATTGTTTAGCTCCTTGTACTTTCCATCACTATCAATATATCTTTTAGTTCACGACTCTTTTTTCTTATTTCCTCAAGTTGTTTAAAGATATTCTTCAGCACATTTGTCATTACAGCAAAAATCTTGCTTCCCAGGTTTATCATGTTTAGATTGCTTGTCTCTCATCTCTCTTTATGTTATCTGGTTAATTCAAAAGGAACGGTTGGTTATGTCTTTATCCTACCATCTTTTTGCTTGATTTATACTAGAAAGTTGATTTTTTTTTCATTCAAAATATTTCTCACAGACAGTGCCACTGATTCTTCCTGAATTGGAACCTTCGTAATTAATTAACTTCATATTCTCATATTGCTCTTTTTAATTAACAAAAGCGTCCTCAGTCCTCTTATTAAAAAAAAACTTTGAAGCTCAAGTCAATGTTTAAAGAAGAAAGGAGAAGTGTATGCACTTATAAAAATGGGTTAGTATGTTGCTAAGGTCATATGCAATTTGACTTAATGAATTAATTATGATCCTCTCATTAGAAGATTGAACAGTTTTTATAGGGATGGGAATTTCAGTCCTTCTCAATATATAATAACATGAATATATATTTTAATTAAATTGTGGTAAATATAATTTATGCCCCTTTTTAAGGGATTCGTCTCATTATTAATTAATAGCAGGATTTTAATGAGAATTATCCACTCTCTTGGTAAACCCTTCTTTATGTTAAATTAAAATTTATCAATTAAAATTAAATTTAAATCCGTAATTTAATTTGTTTTCATCCTTCTGCAATATTCGAAGTCTGTTTGTGAAATTTGCAAGTCAATAAAAATATTTATCTATTAAAAGACTGGATAACTAAGTTAGACTTTTAACTTAAGTCACTAGGCTTACTTACATGGACTACATCAATTAAATAAAAAATCATGAACTGTTGGCGCGCAGACTAGTTAGACCTACTGAAAATAAGCATAATAATTATATATCTATAAACTTTAAAATCTACCAGAGTTAAACACATGTTTAAGTTAACTGAGTATTTCCAATTTAAATTTTTGTCCATGAAATAATGAAGCTAAAATATTATGTCCACAAAATTTATATTTATTGTAATGTATCTGTGAACTGAACCGTTGGCAGATCCTAAATGGGCTTATACCAAACATGATCCACTACATGTCTGGGCCATTCAAAATCCATGAAAGCCCTAAAGTCCTGTCGGGGAAGACACGGTAAGTGGGTTCTATCGGGCAAAGCACATTATTTCCCCCAACAAACTTGTGTACTATCTATCTAATAGTTGGATAGTGGAAGCAAAATAAATTTGGCATTGTTATTAGAACCATAAAAAGTGATTTTGAGCTATTAAAAATTCAATATAGGTATTTGTTACATATATTAAAAACTAATATTGCCGAAATCATTTTTTTTTCCATAGCGAGTTTCAAGAAAAAAGGAGGTTTCTTTTAAAGTCATATTTTAAGAATAATCTTTTCTCTTTAATATAGTTCTAGAACTAAATTACTCGAATATATGCTTAAAGAATATTTGATTTAACCATAAATATACCTTACATATTTAGTATCTAACTAGTCATTATATAACAACACAATTTTCAACACTACTGCTCACCAAACACATATACTTTACTTTTAAATTTTAAAATACATTTGAAGGATAATTTTTATTGAACAATATTTTTTTTTTTTGCAGTCTGACCTTTCTTTTGGCACAATTAACAAAAATTATTTTAATAGTGGTGATAATATTAAATTAAGTACTCGTTTAGTTGAGCTTTTCTACTAGTTAAAAGAATTTTTTTAATATCAAAAGTTCTTTTCAAATATTTTTTATGATGTTTGATTACAATTAAAGAAAAGTTCTTGAGATTACAAAAAATTATTTTGTCTTTGTTTGCAAAAGTTTAAATTTTGAATTTTTGGGAGTATAATTGTTTTTAGCTTTGTTAATATTTGTGTAATATCGCATATACTTTAATAATATTTTCTTATTTCTATAATATATCCTTGATAAAAAATAAATCTTATTCAACTAATATATTTTTAATATTTTCTTAAAATTATCATATAATTAATTCTCCTTATCTCTACAACCATCACATTTTTACAAAAATCTACCAAAAATATTTGTTGATTATTATTTTTTTTTAAATAAAAAATTTTTTTTTTTTAATTTTTGTACTAAACACAATAATTTATATTGATTCATTGATTATTATTATTATGTTTTAATTTTACTTGATTCTTGTGTTTAAAAAATTAAATTTGAGAAAATACATAATAAATTTAAACTTATATAAAAAATATTAAATTATTTAAATTTTGAATATAAAATTTATTAAGTATTATTTTTGATAATTTAACAACACATAAGTACTTTTAATAATATATAATCAAACGATCTAATATTTTAAAAAAAATATTTTAATTAATAATTAAACGATTAATTATTTTTTTTATAAAAAAAACTTTACTTTAAAAAATTCTACTTTAAAAAGCTCAACTAAAATAGCTCTAACCCTTAGTTGTGCTTTATAGTTATTTTCCTCCCTGAGATGAATATGAATTACATATTATTCTAGAGACAGCTTAAATTTCAAGTAAAAATAAGATTGAATTCATTATATGATAAATATCTTAAAGCCAAAATAAAGGGAAAAGATAAATAATTTTGAAAGGAAAAAATTATTGAGGGTGATTACATTTTATTTACGTTATTCTTTATTTCAATCTACCCAACAAGGCGAACCTACAATAGAATCATAACTCCCAAAGTCTCTAAAAAGATTTAAAGTTAGTAATTGTGTTTAACGGATTTACCCCCTAAAATAGATATTTTTATGTATGAACTCCCTCAAATGTTTTAATTTGACATTAAAATATTCATATAATACAATTCTAACCAACATATTATTTTCTTACTTTGATATTTTGACCTCTGCCCTTTAAATTCTTATTCAGCCCCCTACCAGTACTACTCAAAAAGATAAACAAACTTAACAATAACAAATATGACTTTTAAGAGAGAATAGTACCAAATCTATCAATAAAACAATATCAAATAAGCCTTCAATAGGAGTTTACAATATTAAATAATCCTATTGCACTTACATACACATATGGGCATATGATCTAATTTTATATACAAAAAGTTAAGTTAATTATTTA
This sequence comes from Ailanthus altissimus, assembly GCA_946807835.1. Taxonomy (NCBI): domain Eukaryota; kingdom Viridiplantae; phylum Streptophyta; class Magnoliopsida; order Sapindales; family Simaroubaceae; genus Ailanthus; species Ailanthus altissimus. The sequence goes on along the minus strand of OX327691.1, from coordinate 8,494,893 downwards.
AACGGGATAAATTTTTAATTATTTATTTCGTTTAATCTAATGATTACTAAATAAAGTTAATTAAAATTAAAAGGGAAATTTTTTACACTGGCCTCCATTTTTATAAATTATTCTTTTTTTATCCTCTTAATAAATTTTTAATCGTTTATAATTAAATAGCATAAATTTGGACAGTTTTACTCCTAAATCATTTTTTCCTCCACCAAAATTTGAAGTCATTTTTTTACTTCTGAAAACACTTCAAAAAATACTCTAAAAAATCTGAGTATTGGAAGAAATAGATTGGTTGTGGGGCACTCATATTTCAAAAAATGGTAGCTAAAAGGACCAAAAAAAACTCGGACTAATATAAAATTTGTTGAAAGTCGGCGAGTTTTTAATTTTGGAGTATATTTTTGTATTTTTCTTTGTAATTAGTGAAAATAGTTATATTTAGAGTTAAATAGGTTAAAAAAATTCAGAATGCAGTAAAATAAATTATTAAAAATGGCTGAAAATAGGCCACCAATCGCGACAGCCCAGGCGTACATTAGGCATGCATGTGCGCCACGCTTGGCACCATATGGCCCAATCATTAGTGCATGATATCTTATTTTCAGGTACATTAGTGTATGGAGTATTGTTAAGACAAGTTTGTACGAAAAAATTATATGATGATTTTTTGTTTTTGATATGCAACAATCACATTTGATTCTCTTATTTAGATTTTTATTTGATTATGGGGTTGAGGATGTGAGATGATCCATCAATTATAGAGTTGAACAAAAAATTTAAAAATAGACTGCGAGATAAATATTTTAAAAATATGATGAAAATCACCTATAAAGAATTAGATTTGTGGTTCAATGTGATAGATTTGAGTTAAAGATGATATAGTACAATAAAATTATGTACATTTTATTTTTTTCATCATGTATTGGTGCCATGAAACGATTGTAGAGATATCTATTATTTTGTACTTAAACTAGTGGACGACTTAGATGAGTTCAATCAATACCCAAGAGACATACTTGCATGGTTTGTACTCTATGACACCTTAATAACAGTAACAAAATAAAAATAAAAAATATTAGAAAAGCAAGTGGTCGAAAGAAAGAAGCGTATAACACATATAGTTTTGCTCCTACATTCTTGATGAGTAATTTTATCGATTTATTATTATATTAAAATTAGAATGAAGTGTTCGAATTACCATTTGTTGATGTGAAATTATTATTTTTAATTATCTTAGATTTAGATGTATGAGATAATTTTAGTCTATAGATCAAAGTTTTCAAGAGTCTAGTGTACCATACTCCTAAACTTACATAGGGGTGAAAATGCTAAAATTTAATATTTAAGGCTCAAACCGTATTGCTCATACATCTTAACACGTAAGAGCAAATTGATGCAACAATAATGTTTTGCCATGTCACAGTCTCTTAGTATACCACAAACATATGTATAAAGTATAATTATTGAGAAAATAGAAAATGAGTGCACTTATTTTTCAACTTTATGAGGGGGACTGATTCTTAATAAAGTCAATACTAAAGTAAAAAAATAAATAAATAAATAAAAACTACCTCCCTAAACTTTTTTTGTTACGAGATTTAGCATATGAAGAATCTCCTTCATTATTACTACCCAAACTATTTGTATTTGGTGGAGTTTTTGCTGCATTAATCTTGGATGTCTGGTCTTCATTCTTATGACTCTTTGTTGACGAGGATGATTTGTTGGATGGAAAGAAGCAATTACCTTTACCCACATGATTATCTACCTTCTTCATCGCTCCTTGTTTACACAAACTGTGGTGTGTAGTAGATGGGGGCTAACAAAATAATTTTAGAATCACATAAATGCCTAAGGAACATTTATGAGATCATAACATATTTATAGTAAAATCCTTACATTTTTAATAAAATTATAAAAACAAATATGACTCTAACAAAAATGATTTACATATCTTATTTAAAATTGTATTTATCTTTTACTTCAAAAATTAACTAGAAACACAACAATTTTCAATAGAGTTTACTCTATAACTATAAAAAATATTAGTAATTAAAACAATAAGTTTAATTATCAATTTTTTTATTAATATTATCGTAAACATTAAAAATTTCATAAGCATTAAATAATAATTTTTTATTTTTCATAAGCAATTATTTTTAGATTTAATCTAAAAATAAATTTAAATATTTAATGACTTTTATGTTTTATATAAATTAATTAAAACTAGCAAATAATTTTAAAAGTTGATATGACATATAAAGCATCTAATTATTTATAATTGTAATGCTAATTCAAATTCAAATTGAATTGCAAATTGTTTATAATTACAGTTGCAACTGTTATTATAATTGCAATTGTTATTTTATAATATAATTATAATTTTTTTAATTAAAATTGTAATTAAAATTGTAATTAGAATTGAAATTAAAAAAATTATAATTATAATTATAATTATAATTCCCATTAGAATTACAATTCTAATCACAACTTAGATAACAACAATTACAATTACAAATGCAATTACAATACTTATTAAAATCACAATTGCAATTAAAATTAACATTATATTACAACCAATATTACGATAAATACCCTTTAAATATTTGTGATTACAATTATAATAATTTTAATTTTAATATTTTTAATTATAGTTATAATCTTTTCAATTACACTTATAATAATTCTAATTCTAATTTTAATCGTAGGTTTTGGTCATGAATGCGCTTTGTGCTCGCAGCCTCTTGAGTTTGAGAAATAATAGGAAACAAGAGTTACTGTTTTGTAAGCAAGATTTCTTATCCCCATTCAAATATTTTTAAATTAAATAATATATATATGTTATATGTAATATAATATTAAATTTTTTACAATTTTTATTTATTTAAAATTCTAAAGTTGTTATATATATATATATATTTTCTATTCTATAGGACTTTTTAGAATAATTTTTTAGATTAAATTTTAAAGATAATTACTTATGAAAAATAATAATAAGTTTTATAATGAAATTGTTTATTATTGAAGCTCCCTAAATTGAAACTTGTATGGTCAATTACCTTCATGTTCTCGCACAATTCTTTTTAATTGACAAAAGGATTCTTCATCCTCTTACAAATAAAACATTCCGATGCTCAAATTAATATTTAAAAAAATAAATTGGGTACTGTATATGAAAGATTGTGCGCACAAGTAAGAATGACTTAATACATTGCTAAGATTGTGTGCAATTTAGGTGAATGAATTAATCATAATCCTCCCATTTGAGGATTGAACAGTTCTACGATCGTAGTAAATTCAGTCTTTCTTAATATACAATTACATGGATTTGTATTTTAGTTGAGATATAATTTATGTTCTTTTAAGGGATTCCCATTATTAATTATTAGAAAAGTTTTAGTTATAGATGGATTAGGGCAGGTCAGAAATTCCTAAAATATTTTTTTGAAAATGTCAAAACGACTTAGGGCTTGTTTGGTTGAGCTTTGAAAATGAAGTTTTTAAAATTAGAGATTTTAAGAAAAAATCACTAATCGTTTGGTTGTCAATTAAAAAAACTCTTTTGAAGTATTAGATTATTTGGTTATACATTATTAAAAGTACTTATCTGTTATTAAATTACTAAAAATGACACTTAATAAAACTTATATTCAAATTCTAAACAATTTGATACTTTTTATATATAAGTTTAAATTTGTCATGTACTTTCTCAAATTTTATTTATTAAAAAATAATAATAGAGTAAAAGCAATACATAGTAATCAACGAATCAATATAAATTATTATATTTTGTACAAAAATTAAAAACAAATTGTACTTCTTTTTATTTAAAAAATAAAATATCAACAATAAATTCTTGTAAAAATATAATAATTGTAGAGATATAGAGAATTAGAGGTATAATAATTTTTAAAAAAATATTAAAATATTAGTTGAATAGAGTTCATTTTTATTAAGGATACAATATGAAAATAAAAAAATATTATAAAAGTATATGTGATATTATACAAATATTAAAAAAAGCTCTATTCGTAAAAGCACAAAATTCGAGTTTTTGAAAGTAGAGGCAAAATAACTTTTTTAATCTTCAAAAACTATTCTCTAATTGTAACAAACGTCATCAAAAAAATTTAAAAAGAAATTTTGGCATTAAAAAGCTCTTTTAGCCAATAAAGAAGTCAAACCAAACGGACACTTAGTATCAGTTCGAGATGGGTCGGACAGGTTAGTTTGGGCCAGGTCGAGAATTCCCATAATTTTTTTAGAATTAAAAAAAATTCAAATTCAATTTTATTTCAATTACGTTAAATATTATAATTTTAAATCCAATTTCAATTTCAATTAAGTTGAAAGTTATAATTCTAAATCCTATTTCGATTTTAATTACGTTAAATATTATAATTTCATTTCCAATTTTGATTTGAATTTAAATTATGTTAAATTTTAAATTTTCAAATTAAATTTTGAATTGAATTACGATAAATGTTATAGTTTTAATTCTAAATACGATTTCAATTACGTTAAATATTACAATTTCAATTCAATTTCATACTGAATTACATTAAATATTATAATTTCAACACCCTTCAAAAAAATTATAATTTCAAATTAAATTACATTAAATATTATAATTTCAAATCTAATTTTAATTTTGATTTGAATTATGTTAAATATTAAAATTTTAAAATTAAATTTGAAATTAAATTATCTTAAATGTTATAATTGTAAATCTAATTTCGATTTCAATTATATTAAATGTTATAATTTCAAATCCAATTTTGATTTTGAATTACATTAAATATTATATTTTCCGTTCTAATTTCAATTATGAATTATATTAAATGTTATAATTTTAAATCCATCGATTTTAATAATGATAAATATTATATTTCAATTCTAATATCAATTTCAATTACGTTAAATATTACAATTTCAAACCAAATTTTAATTTTTACTTTAAAGATTATAATTCTAAATCTAAATCTAATTTTAATTATGTTAAATGTTATAATTTCAAATCTAATTTCGATTTCAATTACAGTAGTTATTTTAATTCCAAATCCAATTTTGATTTCAACTACGTTAACTATTTTAATTCTAAATCTATTTTCTATTTGAATTATATTAAATAGTACAATTTAAATTCCAATTTCAAGTTGAATTACGTTAAATATTATAATTCTAATTTTTGATTTCAATTATGTTAAATGTTATTCGATTTTTGTTACGTTAAATATTATAATTCAAAATCTAATTTTAATTTCATTTTCATTTTCTAATCGATAGAATCCCACTAATTTTTAGACATTGCCTTAAGTTATAATAACCTGCAAAAAATTGTAACACTTTAATATAATTTTCAAATCTTTGTTTCCACCTTCTAAGTTCTCATTTTTTTTTCAAAAAGTATCAATAATCATATTCACAATCACAACCAACCGTAATTTCATAACCAATTAACTATAATAATTAACAAATATAACGTAACACTCTAGAAGGTTATACGAAATATACATTAAACATTATATAAAAGAGAAATATGCTAAGTAAGTAACTATTAAGTCAAAAATTCATGAAACTTAAGTATTGATTTTCATGTTCAATTGTCTTTAGGTGCAATAGCAATCCGTAAGGCTGCATAAGAAAAATTATTATGTCAAAGGAACATATAAATAAATAAAGAAATTGAATAATGAAATTTAAAGTTTTATTAGAAATGTAAATTTGAATAACAAATTTTACTGTTGCTGCAATGTCGTTAAGGGCTCTTACATCGATAATTACATAAACTCTACATGAAAAATAATAATATTAGCAAAAAAGTAAAAAGTAGATTAACAAATATTATTTTAGTAAAATAGAAGTATAAACAGTTAAAGTTTGTTATAATAATTCACATTATTTTACCTACTTCCAATTGGTTATAAAACTCAGCATCTGCATGCAATCCTTCTTTTCTCTGTGCTATATCCACCAAAAGTGAAGCTCGTATTCAATTTTAATTTTAATTACGTTAAATATTAAAATTATAAATTATATTTAGAATTGCATTACGTTAAATGTTATAATTTTAATTTTAATTTTGATTTTAATTACGTAAAATATTTCAATTTTAAATTTAATTTTGATTGAATTACGTTAAATATTATAATTTTTAAATTCAATTTAGAATTAAATTACATTAAATGTTATAATTTCAAATCCAATTTTGATTTCAAGTACGTTAAATATTATAATTTTATTTCTAATTTTGATTCCAGTTACGTTAAATACTATAATTTCAATTCCAACTTCAATTACGTTAAATTTTATAATTTCAATTTCAATTCCGTTAAATATTATAACCTCAATTCTAATTATGATTTTATTTATGTTTATTATTATACTTCCAATTCCAATTTTGATTTCAATTACGTTAAATGTTATAATTTCAAATTCAATTTTGATTTCAATTATATTAAATATTATAATTCTAATTCCAATTTCGATTTCAAATGCGTTAAATATTATAATTTCAAATTCAAATTCAATTTTAATTATGCTAAATATTATAATTTCAATTCTAATTTTTTATTTCAATTACATTAAATTTTATAATTCTAATTCTAATTTTGATTTCAATTCCATAAAATATTATAACCTCAATTCCAATTTTGATTTCAATTGCGTTTACTATTATAATTACAATTTCAATTTTAATTTCAATTACGTTAATTCTTATAATTCTAATTCCAACTTTGGTTTCAATTATGTTAAATGTTATAATTCTAAATCCAGTTTCAATTTTAATTATGTTAAATATTATAATTTCAAATCTAATTCGAATTACATTAAATATTACATTCTAAATTCAATTTTGATTTTAATTACATTAAATGTTATAATTCTAAATCTAATTTTGATTTTAATTGCGTTATATGTTATAACTCCAAATTCAATTTTAATTTCAATTACATTAATTGTTAAAATTCTAAATTAAATTTGAAATTATATTACGTTAAATGTTATAATTTTAATTCTAATTTTGATTTTAATTACGTTAAATATAACAATACTAAATCTAATTTTGATTTGAATTACATTAAATATTATAATTTTAAATTAAATTTGGAATTAAATTACGTTAAATATTATAATTCTAAATTCAATTTTGATTTCAATCACGTTAAATATTATAATTATAATTTTATTTTATTTATTTCAAATACATTAAATATTATAATTTTAAATCCAATTTTGATTTCAATTAATTTTAATTATGTTAAATTTTATAATTCCAATTCCAATTTTGATTTCAATTACGTTAGATATCATAATTTCAATTTCAATTATGTTTATTATTATAATTCTAATTCTAATTTTGATTTCAATTATGTTAAATGCTATAATTTCAAATCCGGTTTTGATATCAATTACATTAAATATTACATTCCAAATCCAATTTCGATTTTAATTACGCTAAATATTACATTCCAAATCCAATTTCGATTTGAATTACGTTTAATATTATATTCCAAATCTAATTTTGATTTCAATTACATTAAATATTATAATTCTAATTTAAATTTTAATTTCGGTAATATATTTTTAAATAATATTGACAGAATCCCTTCTAAATTTTAGACATTCTCTTAAATTATAATAACCTACAAAAAAATTTAGCACTTCAATATAATTTTTAAATCTTTGTTTCCACCTTCTAAGTTCTCATTTTCTCCAACAAATACTAATAAATTGCATTCACAATCATAACCAACCAACCACAATTCAATAACCAATTAACCATGACAATTAACAAATACAATGTAACATTCTAAAAAGTTATAGGAAGTATGCAACAAACATTATATAAAAGCGAAACATGCTAAGTAATTATTAAGTTCAACATTCATCAAACATAAGTATTGATATTCATGTTTAATTGACAATCTGGTCTTTAGGTGCCACAGTACTGGTAAAGGCTCTTACCTCTATAATTGTGCAAACTCTACATGAAACTTTTCACAAAAAGTAAAAAGTAGATTAGCAAATAATATTTAGTAAAATAAAAGTATAAATATTTAAAGTTTGTTATAATAATTCACAATATTTAATCTACTTCCAATTGGTCATAAAGCTCAACATCTACAAGCAATCCTTCTTTCTCTTCCCTTCCACAGAAAGCGAAGCTTATATCTAATTTTATCCATATATCAAGTCTCATCTTCCTTCAGAGTCAACAAACTCTGAAAAGAATCAAGAACATTGCTTTTGGTATTAAAAGCTAACTCAAAGGCCACATTAGATATGGGTATAGCAAGAACATCTCAAATTATAAGTGCCAAAATTGGATATCTCTTGGCATTCAACCTCCACCACTACAAAACATCAAAACGAGGGTTGCAAGGATTCTCAACTTTATCCATCAAGTATCTTTTCACCTCAGTCACTTTTTTCAAATCTATAACGTCCTTTGCAAGCACAACGTATTTACTCTAAGGGTCATCGTACCGCATAACATTTCGAACTAGTAAGGCTGAGGGGCTATCAGATGTTGTGATTGTGAAGTAAGCATGCTACTACTACTACCACTCATACTAGTATCACTAGATATACCATACTGTGATTTTCCATGCCATACACTGTAGGCTTTATAAAGCCTAAACAATAATTCCATGCTAAGGCGCTTCATTTCTTCAACTCTTGCACTGTCTTTACCAAAGAGTTTTTTAAAATAAAATTAAGTAGGATATCAATTATCAACATCTTGTTAATCCTCTTTGTTGATTCTCAATACTTATCAAACTTTAATCTCATCTTGTTTGCCAAGGCTTCTAACGAAAAGTCATTACTCTGACTCAATTTTGTCCACCAATAATGTATCATGCAAATTTCATTGAAGCAGTTAGTAGATGCAACACTTAATGAAGCATTGAATTTTAATGCTGCTTCATAGAAAGATTGCATAAATGACACAAAATTCTTAGCATTCTCTAGATCAAGCTATCTTCTCTTTCCATTTTTCTCCTCTAAAAAATAACTCTCATATAGACCATCCTCTTCTACCATCATATCAAAAGCCTTTTGAAATTTCAAGGCAATCGACAACATTAAGTAGGTACTGTTAAACATATAATATCTTTATGGTACCCTAAAAGCATGTATATGAACATTTTATTTGATTAATAAATATTATTCATACACAATTGAGCATACATTGAAGAGTCTATATTTATAAAGTATGTGATATATGTATTAGGCATATAATGCTAAAGTAGAAAGTATAGATCACAAGTTCTTTATAAATTAAATCTTTTTCATAGTCATTAATAAAATGAGCATTTTATTATGTACGATTCTAGTTTCTTTTACTTCTTATAGTGAATAATTTACCTTGATTATTGAAGTAGAGACTTCAAGTAGAAAAACTAGTGTATGATTCATTAAATTGGACTAATGTGAATTTTGATCTAATTAACTAAATGTCATTGATCTTAATTCACAAAACTTTAATAAGCTTGATTAACATTAATCCTAAGTAAGTAATGAATTTACATTTATGTATTGTGCTCTTTTGAGTTTTCACAGAGTGAGACCTAATTTGACGGTCAAAATCTCGATGACTTGGAGATGAAATTTTATAGATCGTGGGAACATATACTTACAATATGGAATCTATATTAAATTATGTCACCTAAGCTGTTTACAGTATTTGATCATTTAAATCTATAGTCACAGTTTATTCAATAACTTGGTTATTGAATAATAATATGTATTTGTAAAATTATATAAAAATACAAATACGTTAAAAATGATCATTAGAGTATTCAGTTACTTAGAGGCAAATAATTAATTAAAAAGGCATAACATTTTGTAATAGTCTATCTTTAATTATGACATCATATAAAGGGTTAATTGAGTGGGTATTATTGGTCAAAAGATTAATATTAATTTTAATTAATATAGTTTTAATTAAAATTTAGATTTATTTATTACATGGGCCAACTAGAGTGCAACCTTAGACTTTTAGTGGAATAAGTTAGGATTAACTTAGAAGATTTAATGGGTCATGAGATAACTAAAATTTAGATCTCTAATTTGGAGCTAGAAAACTCATGGGCCTTTAGTTCATTTATTAGCTCGAATTACCATTTTATCTTTTACCTAAAATGATGACTATGAAAAATACAATTAAGTGTTTTTGCTCTTTTTATTTAAATAAATCACCACTTAATTTTTATATATGAGTGTAGTAGTTAAAAAGAGGAAACACAATTATAATTATTTACCTCTTTTGATTTAAATAAGTTGTGACCTAATTTCTACTTTTTCATAAAAGTAGAATGGTTTAAAAGGAGGCATATAATTGGAATCATTAATAGAATTAGGTGCCCACACACTTGAAAGATAAAATTATGAGAATAATAAAGAAGAGTAGAATCAAAAAAAAATTCTCTCTACAACAAAGAAAGAAAAGTTTAGAGTTAAAGAATTTCTCCACATCAAAATATTCTAAGGTAATTTTTTTTTTTTACTATTTAATTTACATATAATATAATCAATATGATCATCTTATGCTTCTAACACCAACACCACACTCTCTTTGCATTCAATTTTCACCCTTTCCACAAAATTGTTAAAGGCTTGCAATCACGATCGAGAAGATCTAATATATTTGATTGCATTGCGTATAGAAATCATTCTCTCATTCAAATCCTTCAAACCATATGTCACAATTAAGTTTAAAATATGCGCATAAAAACGCACATGCATATATTCCCCATTCAACACCAATGAATCCTCTCTCCAAATTTTCAATCTCTTCCTTAGATAAGACATGGTAAAATCATTGGCACTTACATTATCAATTGTTACAGAGAATACTTTTTCAATGCCCTAATCCAACAGATAAGTATGTAGCTACTTCCCGATTGTTTCCCTGTTGTGATTTGAAATAGGTGAAAAGCTCAAAATCCTCCTATGCAAATGCCAATGAATATTTATGAAGTGAGCTACGAGAACCATATAGCTATGATTATAAATGGAAGTACAATGTTTAATGGTCAAGCTCACTCGTTGCCCACTAAACAAACTCTTCAACAAGCCTTTCTCCAAACTAAACAACTCAACTACATCTCTTGTTATAGTTCTATGGGATGGGACATCAAATCTGGGAACTGCCACACTATTATAATAGTGAAAGCTGACATTCTCCATAAAACTAAAAGGCAGCTCATCCATCACCACAAATTTAACAAGTGCTTATCAACATGTTGCTTGACTCAATCCTTTGGACAAAACATTACTACCCTTTCCCTATTCTCCGGCAAGTTTATTTTAAAAATCTCTTGCTGCTCATCAATCACCTTCTTCTTGTACTCAACACATCTATTTAAGTGCTTTGACATACCACTAGTTCCATGAAGTACTGAATGATAATTTATCAGCTTGCCATAATGATTACACTTTACTTTGTCTTTTAAAGGTTTGCTTTTACTTAGGTACAACTAGGCTTTTGATCTTTGCAATAATGTTCGTGGAAAAAAGTTTCTCTTTTTTAGATTAAGGTGTAGCGAAATGAAAACTTTTTCTTGGTTATTTTTATCTTGCTCATCCTGAAGATGCAAGCCTTGAATTCGAGTTCATTATATATAAATAAATGAGTACAAATAAACTATAAGTATAATTGAAAGTGTAATTGATGAAACGAAATGAAACAAATATATTATTTACAGCCCATTAATAACATCTTCATATCCTTTCATTCAAACAAACTCATATCAAACCATACTACAATGTCCCAAAATTATAAATTATTTAATAAAAATACATGAAAGGAATTGAAAGTGTAAATGTGTAATTGTAAAATGTTTACACTAATCAACTACAAACTCTAACAAAACTTTCATATCTCAATCAATAAATATCAATACACTCATGGCACTGGATTGTATATAACTATAAGTGAAAATGGATTTAAGTTAAAGATGTGAAATTGTTGTTTTTAATTATCTCAAATTAGATTTACGAAGCAATTTAGGTCTCTAGATTAAAGTTTTCACAAGTCTAGTGTACCTTCCTCTTGAACTCACAAAGAGACGAAGATGCTAAAATTTAATAATTTAGGCTCAAACCTGCACATATAGCTTATCACATGAGAGCAAATCGATACAACAATAATATTTTGTCATGTTACAATTTTTTAATATACCACAAACGATAGTGTGTGTATGAATGTATATATGTATGTATGTATAAAGTATAATAAACGATAGCATCAAATCTATCAATAAAACAATATCAAATAAGCCTTCAATAGAAATTTACAATATTAAATAATCCTATTGCACTTACATACACATATGGGCATATGATCTAATTTTATATACAAAAAGTTAAGTTAATTATTTAAACGGGATAAATTTTTAATTATTTATTTCGTTTAATCTAATGATTACTAAATAAAGTTAATTAAAATTAAAAGGGAAATTTTTTAAACTGGCCTCCATTTTTATAAATTATTCTTTTTTTATTCCCTTAATAAATTTTTAATCCTTTATAATTAAATAGCATAAATTTGGACAGTTTTACTCCTAAATCATTTTTTCCTCCACCAAAATTAGAAGTCATTTTTTTACTTTTGAAAACACTTCAAAAAATACTCTAAAAAATCTGAGTATTGGAAGAAATAGATTGGTTGTGGGGCACTCATATTTCAAAAAATGGTAGCTAAAAGGACCAAAAAAAACTCGGACTAATATAAAATTTGTTGAAAGTTGGTGAGTTTTTTATTTTGGAGTATATTTTTGTATTTTTCTTTGTAATTAGTGAAAATAGTTATATTTAGAGTTAAATAGGTGAAAAAAAAATTCAGAATGCAGTAAAATAAATTACTAAAAATTGCTGAAAATAGGCCACCAATCGCGACAGCCCAGGCATACATTAGGCATGCATGTGCGCCATGCTTGGCACCATATGGCCCAATCATTAGTGCATGATATCTTATTTTTAGGTACATTAGTGCATAAAGTATTGTTAAGACAAGTTTGTACAAAAAAATTATATGATGATTTTTTGTTTTTGATATGCAACAATCACATTTGATTCTCTTATTTAGATTTTTATTTGATTATGGGGTTGAGGATGTGAGATGATCCCTCAATTATAGAGTTGAACAAAAAATTTAAAAATAGACTACGAGATAAATATTTTAGAAATATGATGAAAATCACCTATAAAGAATTAGATTTGTTGTTCAATGCGGTAGATTTGAGTTAAAGATGATATAGTACAATAAAATTATGTACATTTTATTTTTTTCATCATGTATTGGTGCCATGAAACGATTGTAAAGAGATCTATTATTTTGTACTTAAACTAGTGGACAACTTAGATGAGTTCAATCAATATCCAGGAGACACACTTGCATGGTTTGTACTCTATGACACCTTAATAACAGTAACAAAATAAAAATAAAAAATATTAGAAAAACAGGTGGTAAAAAAAAAGAAGCGTATAACATATATAGTTTTGCTCTTACAATCTTGATGAGTAATTTTATCGATTTATTATTATATTAAAATTATAATGAAGTGTTCGAATTATTGTTTGTTGATGCGAAATTATTATTTTTAATTATCTTAGATTTAGATGTATGAAATAATTTTAGTCTATAGATTACAGTTTTCAAGAGTCTAGTGTACCATACTCCTAAACTTACATAGGGGTGAAAATGCTAAAATTTAATATTTAAGGCTCAAACCGTATTGCTCATACATCTTAACACGTAAGAGCAAATTGATGCAACAATAATGTTTTGCCATGTCACAGTCTCTTAGTATACCACAAACATATGTATAAAGTATAATTATTGAGAAAATAGAAAATGAGTGCACTTATTTTTCAACTTTATGAGGGGGACTGATTCTTAATAAAGTCAATACTAAAGGAAAAAATAAATAAATAAATAAAAACTACCTTCCTAAACTTTTTTTGTTACGAGATTTAGCATCAGAAGAATCTCCTTCATTATTACTACCCAAACTATTTGTAATTGGTGGAGTTTTTGCTGCATTAATCTTGGATGTCTGGTCTTCATTCTTATGACTCTTTGTTGACGAGGATGATTTGTTGGATGGAAAGAAGCAATTACCTTTACCCACATGATTATCTACCTTCTTCATCGCTCCTTGTTTACACAAACTGTGGTGTGTAGTAGATGGGGGCTAACAAAATAATGTTAGAATCACATAAATGCCTAAGGAACATTTATGAGATCATAACATATTTATAGTAAAATCCTTACATTTTTAATAAAATTATAAAAACAAATATGACTCTAACAAAAATGATTTACATATCTTATTTAAAATTGTATTTATCTTTTACTTCAAAAATTAACTAGAAACACAACAATTTTCAATAGAGTTTACTCTATAACTATAAAAAATATTAGTAATTAAAACAATAAGTTTAATTATCAATTTTTTTATTAATATTATTGTAAACATTAAAAATTTCATAAGCATTAAATAATAATTTTTTATTTTTCATAAGCAATTATTTTTAGATTTAATCTAAAAATAAATTTAAATATTTAATGACTTTTATGTTTTATATAAATTAATTAAAACTAGCAAATAATTTTAAAAGTTGATATGACATATAAAGCATCTAATTATTTATAATTGTAATGCTAATTCAAATTCAAATTGAATTGCAAATTGTTTATAATTACAGTTGCAACTGTTATTATAATTGCAATTGTTATTTTATAATATAATTATAATTTTTTTAATTAAAATTGTAATTAGAATTGAAATTAAAAAAATTATAATTATAATTCCCATTAGAATTACAATTCTAATCACAACTTAGATAACAACAATTACAATTACAAATGCAATTACAATACTTATTAAAATCACAATTGCAATTAGAATTAACATTATATTGCAACCAATATTATGATAAATACCCTTTAAATATTTGTGATTACAATTATAATAATTTTAATTCTAATATTTTTAATTATAGTTATAATCTTTTCAATTACAATTATAATAATTCTAATTCTAATTCAAATTACTAATTGCTAACAATCATATATGTTATATGTAATATGCCCCTTATTAATTATTAGAAAAGTTTTAGTCATGGGTGGACGGGGTTGGGTAAGAAATTCTTAAAAGCTTTTTTTTTAAATGTCAAAATGACTTAGGGCTTGTTTGGTTGAGTTTTGAAAATAAAATTTTTAAAAGTATAGCTTTTAAGAAAAAGTCATTAGTTGTTTGGTTGTTAATTAAAAAAATTCTTTTAAAGTATTAAATCATTTAGTTATACATTGTTAAAAGTGTTTATCTGTTATTAAATTATCAAAAATGTTACTTAATAAAACTTATATTGAAATTCTAAATAATTTGATATTTTTTATATATAAGTTTAAATTTGTCATGTACTTTCTCAAATTTAATTTATTAAAAAATAATAATAAAGTAAAATCAATACATAGCAATTAACGAATCAATATAAATTATTGTATTTTGTACAAAAATTAAAAATAAAATAGCATTTCTTTTTATTTAAAAAAAATATCAACAATAGATTTTAATAGATTTTTGAACAAATATAATAGTGGTAGAGATATGGAGAATTAGAGGTATAATGACTTTTAAAAAATATTAAAATGTTAGTTAAATAGAGTTCATTTTTATTAAAGGTACAATATGAAAATAAGAAAATATTATTAGTGTATATATTATATTATACAAATATTATAAAAAAGCTATGCTCCAAAAAATACAAAAGTTGAGCTTTTGAACGTAGAGACAAAATAACTTTTTTAATATTTAAAAACTCTTCTCTAATTATAACAAACACTATCAAAAATTTTAAAAAGAACTTTTGACATTAAAAAGTTTTTTTAGTCAATAGAGAAGTCAAACTAAACAAACACTTAGTATCAGTTCGAGATAGGTCGGGCAGGTTAGTTTGGGCCAGGTCGGGAATTTTAAATTTTTTTTTAGAATTAAAAAAAATCTAAATTCAATTTTAATTTCAATTACGTTAAATTTTATAATTTTTATTTTTAATTATGTTAAATGTTATAATTTTAAATTAAATTTCAATTTCAATTAAGTTGAAAGTTATAATTCCAAATCCTATTTCGATTTTAATTATGTTAAACATTATAATTTCATTTCCAATTTTGATTTAAATTTAAATTATGTTAAATGTTAAAATTTTAAATTAAATTTTGAATTGAATTACGATAAGTTTTGTAGTTTTAATTCTAATCATGATTTTAATTACATTAAATATTATAATTTTAATTCAATTTTGTACTGAATTATGTTAAATATTATAATTTCAATATCCTTCAAAACAATTATAATTTCAAATTAAATTTAAAATTAAATTACATTAAATATTATAATTTCAAATCTAATTTTGAATTCGATTTGAATTATGTTAAATATTAAAATTTTAAAATTAAATTATCATAAATGCTATAATTGTAAATCTAATTTCGATTTCAATTATGTTAAATGTTATAATTTCAAATCTAATTTTGATTTTGAATTACATTAAATATTATATTTTCCATTCTAATTTCAATTGTGAATTACATCAAATGTTATAATTCTCAATCCAATTTTAATTTTAATAATGATGAATATTATATTTCAATTTCAAAATCAGTTTCAATTACGTTAAATATTACAATTCCAAATCAAATTTTGAATTTTACTTTAACGATTATAATTCTAAATCTAAATTTAATTTCAATTATGTTAAATATTATAATTTTAAATCCAATTTCAATTTCAATTACGTTAGCTATTTTAATTCCAAATTCAGTTTTGATTTCAATTACGTTAACTATTTTAATTCTAAATCCATTTTTTATTTGAATTATGTCAAATAGTATAATTTAAATTCTAATTTCAAGTTGAATTACATTAAATATTTTAATTTTAATTTTAATTTTTAATTTCAATTACGTTAAATATTATTTAATTTTTATTACGTTAAATATTATAATTCAAAATCTAATTTTGATTTCATTTTCATTTTCTAATCGACAGAACCCCACTAATTTTTAGACATTGCCTTAAGTTATAATAACATGCAAAAAATTGTAACACTTTAATATAATTTTCAAATCTTTGTTTCCACCTTCTAAGTTCTCATTTTCTCCAAAAAGTACCAATAGTCACATTCACAATTACTACCAACCAACCATAATTTCATAACCAATTAACTATAATAATTAACAAATATAACGTAACACTCTAGAAAGTTATACAAAATATACATCAAACATTATATAAAAGAGAAACATGCTAAGTAAGTAACTATTAAGTCAAAAATTCATTAAACATAAGTATTGATTTTCATGTTCAATTGTCTTTAGGCGCAATGGCAATCTAAGGCTACATGAAAAAAAAATTATTATGTCAAATGAACATATAAATAAATAAAGAAATTGAATAATTTAAATTTAAAGTTTTACTAGAAAAGTAAATTTAAATAAGAAGTTTTACTGCTACTGCAATGTCATTAAAGGCTCTTACATCAATAATTACGCAAATTTTACATGAAAAATAATAATATTAGCAAAAAAGTAAAAAGTAGATTAACAAATATTATTTTAGTAAAATAAAAGTATAAACATTTAAAGTTTATTATAATAATTCACATTATTTTATTTGCTTCCAATTGGTCATAAAACTCAGCATCTGCATCTGCATGCAATCCTTCTTCTCTTTGTGCTATATCCACTAAAAGTGAAGTTAACATTCAATTTCGATTTTAATTACGTTAAATGTTAAAATTTTAAATTATATTTGAAATTCCATTACATTAAATGTTATAATTTTAATTACGTAAAATATTTCAAATTCAAATTCAATTTTGATTGAATTATGTTAAATATTATAATTTTTAAATTAAATTATATTAAATGTTATAATTTCAAATCCAATTTTGATTTCAAGTACGTTAAATATTATAATTTTAATTCCAATTTCGATTTCGATTACGTTAAATATTATAATTTCAATTTCAATTTCAATTATGTTAAATTTTATAATTCCAATTCTGATTTCAATTCCGTTAAATATTATAACCTTAATTATAATTATGATTTCATTTGTGTTTACTATTATAATTTCAAATCTAATTTTGATTTCAATTATGTTAAATATTATAATTCTAATTCCAATTTCGATTTCAAATACGTTAAATATTATAATTTCAAATCTAATTTCAATTTCAATTACGCTAAATATTATAATTTTAATTCTAATTTTGATTCAATTACATTAAATTTTATAATTCCAATTCTAATTTTGATTTCAATTCTGTTAAATATTATAACCTCAATTTCAATTTTGATTTCAATTGCGTTTACTATTATAATTTCAATTCTAATTTTGATTTCAATTACGTTAAATATTATAATTCTAATTTTAATTTCGATTTCAATTATGTTAAATGTTATAATTATAAATCTAGTTTCAATTTTAATTATGTTAAATATTATAATTTCAAATCTAATTAAATTTGAATTACGTAAAATATTACATTCCAAATTCAATTTTGATTTTAATTACATTAAATGTTATAATTCTAAATCTAATTTTGATTTTAATTGCGTTATATGTTATAACTCCAAATTCAATTACATTAAATGTTAAAATTCTAAATTAAATTTGTAATTGTATTACGTTAAATGTTATAATTTCAATTCTAATTTCGATTTTAATTCCGTTAAATATAACAATTCCAAATCTAATTTTGATTTGGATTACATTAAATATTATAATTTTAAATTAAATTTGGAATTAAATTACGTTAAATGTTATAATTTTAAATTCAATTTTGATTTCAATCACGTTAAATATTATAATTCTAATTTTATTTTTTTTATTTCAAGTACATTAAATATTATAATTTTAAATCCAATTTCGATTTCAATTACGTTAAATTTTAATTTCAATCACGTGAAATATCATAATTTCAATTCTAATTTCAATTTCAATTATATTTATTATTATAATTCTAATTATAATTTCGATTTCAATTACATTAAATGTTATAATTTCAAATCCAGTTTTGATTTCAATTACAATAAATATTATATTCCAAATCTAATTTCAATTTTAATTACGCTAAATATTACATTGTAAATCTAATTTCGATTTGCATTACGTTGAATATTATATTCCAAATCTAATTTTGATTTTAATTACATTAAATATTATAATTTTAATTTAAATTTTAACTTCGGTAATATATTTTTAAATAATATTGACAGAATCCCTCCTAATTTTTGGATATTCTCTTAAATTATAATAACCTATAAAAAAATTTAGCACTTCAATATAATTTTCAAATCTTTGTTTCCACCTTCTAAGTTCTCATTTTCTCCACCAAATACTAATAATCACATTCACAATCATAACCAACCAACCACAATTCAATAACCAATTAACCATGACAATTAACAAATACAATGTAACATTTTAAAAAGTTATACGAAGTATGCAACAAACATTATATAAAAGCGAAACATGCTAAGTAATTATTAAGTCCAACATTACTGAAACAAAAGTATTAATCTTCATGTTCAATCAACAATCTGATCTTTAGGCATAATGCCAATATGTAAGGCTACATAAAAAAAAATTAATTTATTATGCTAAAGGAACATATAAATAAATAACTAAACTGAATAATTGAAAATTAAATTTTTACCAAAAAATTAAATCTGAATAACAAGTTTTACTACTGCTACAATACTGGTAAAGGCTCTTACCTCGATAATTGAGCAAACTCTACATGAAAATTTTCACAAAAAGTAAAAAGTAGATTAGCAAATAATATTTAGTAAAATAAAAGTATAAATATTTAAAGTTTGTTATAGTAATTCACAATATTTTACCTACATCCAATTGGTCATAAAGCTCAACATCTACAAGCAAACCTTCTTTTCTTTTCGCTTCTACCGAAAGCGGAGCTTATATCCAATTTTGTCCATATATCAAGTCTCATCTTCCTTCAAAGTCAACAAACACCGAAACAAATCAAGAACACTGCTTTTGGTACTAAAAGCTAACTCAAAGGCCACATTAGATATAGGTATAGCAAGCACATCTCAAATTATACGTGCCAAAATTGGATATCTCATTCAACCTCCACCACTACAAAATATCAAAACGAGGGTTGCAAGGATTCTCAACTTTATCCATCAAGTATCTTTTCACCTCAGTCACTTCTTTCAACTCTATAACTGTAATGCCCAATTTTCATGAATAGTCAGATACTTTGACAATTAGGGAACCGTAGAAGTTTCAGATATTGACTCTTCTTGGAACATTTTTTTTAGTGTTTACATAAGCCGTAATAGACCTAATTGGCTAATTTCATAGTCAATTTGGGCGTTTGGTGCTCATCAAATATTTTTGAAATTTTTTTTGATTGACTAAGTAGTAAAAATTCAATATTTGTACCAATTAATTTTTTGTGTAAGCATCACATCCTAAGCAAGCCATTTTTGTTGGATAAGGATGTGTATTTTAAGACATATGAACCAATCAAATTGGGACAATTGCATATATTAGTCTATTATATTATATTTTATTAGTTATTAGTAATAATTATTAAATTATTAGCCACTAATCAAAGGCTTTTTAATTGGAGGACTAAGTAGCAATTAAAAATTTCTTGGAGAGCCATTATGCAATTTTTGGGTATATATATAAAGGCCAAGTGTTTAATTTCAAAGAATTATTAAGAAGAAAAAAAAGCCTTGATGAGAGATTCCTAGCATGCAGTAGGTGCGGGAGATCTCATCCAGGAAAGTGCAGAATAAGGACCACCGACTATTATAAATGTGGATAGGAGGGCCACTTGATGAGAGATTGCCTTAATGTGACGCCCAATGGCAGATCAGAGAACAAAGCCCCAGTCTAGGGATAGAGTAGTGTAGGCCAAGTACAAGGCAGAGGGAGTGCTTCATTCAAATGACCCAACAGATCAGGTCAGTCTAGTGGAGGAGTTGGTTGTGGTGGGGGTTTAGGAGGACAGCTGGGTAGACCTCATACCCAGGCCAGGGTGTTTGCGGTGACGCAGCAAGAGGCGGAGGCGACACCAAATGTAGTCACAGCTACACTGTCGGTATTTAATCAAGATGCTCATGTATTGATTGATTCTGGAGTTACCCATTCTTTTGTATCTATGAGATTTGTAACGATTATAGGCGTAATGCCTCGATTTTTATAGGATAATGTAGCTATAACTCTTCCTATCGGGGAGGTTATGGTGGCTGATAGAGTATGCAGGAATAGTGGCATTAGTATTGAGGGTCAAGAGTTTTTAGCAGATCTGATCCTCTTAGATATTAATGATTTTGATGTGATTCTGGGAATGGATTGGTTGTCCACCTATCGAGCCACGGTGGATTATTTTGGGAATGAGGTTTTGTTATGTAAACCAAGGGAATCTGAGGTCAGTTTCTGTAGGACTCGGAGAATTCTTCCCACCAGTATCATATCAATAGTTAAAGCGCGGAAGCTGTTGAAGAATTCGTGTCAAGGTTATATTGTATATGTCATTGAGGCCAGAGACGGGGGTTACGAAATTGGAATATATCCCAGTAGTTAGAGAATTTTCAGACGTGTTTCCAAATAATTTGCCAGGATTGCCCCCAGATAGAGATGTGGAATTCAAAATAGAACTAATCACTGCTACGAAACCAATATATAAAACACCCTACATAATAGCTCTTTCTGAGTTGAAAGAATTGAAAGTGTAGATAGAGGAGTGTTGGAGCTGGTGCTCACGTGCCATTCCAATATTGTATAAATATTAATTGATTAATATTTATACAATAAACATTTCGAATAAAGATTGTTAATATCATATTAATATGGTATAATGCTTGTAACATTAGAGACATTGTTTGATCTGAAAGAGTTCAGATCTGGTCTAAAGGAGTTTAGATCAGAACTAATAGTTAGCAAAGCTGAGAGTTATAAATGCTAAAAGTTAGCACTGTTAAGAGTTAGCAGGTTATAAGAGTCAGCGAGGTCTAAAGAGTTAGAACCTTGTCTATAATGGGACAAAGACCTGAGAGTATACTTGTAATGATATAGTTGCAAAGAGTTGCAATAGGTGTTAAGAAATATCATTATGTAAGTATGTCTCAAAGATAATGTTCCTGATCTATAATCACTAATGCGGGTCTATCGGTGATTCACTATATATAGATTAGTGTATGTTTATATCTGACTGGTTCAGATGGTTGTTCTTAGCTGACCATGAGCTTAGAGCTTGTATAGGCATGCGGGTATCCAGTCAGGACTGGATACTGAACAGACTTATGAGGACCCCAATAGATATCCTATGACACCGTCAAAGGAAGGTCCTCTCGAGTTGAGTAGTATTCGTGGTCCTTTGACCTGAGCGCCACGGTGGTCTTGTGAGTGATCCATCATGCTTTGGTTCCACATATGTCAGAGACCTTTCATGGTCTGACCGCTATGTGTCGCTGGGTATGGTCCGATGCTCATGGAGTCCGGTGTGCGTAGATACGGGATCCGTCAGCTTACGTAGGTAAGTTGTATATCCGATGCTCCGAGATTGTATTTCATAAAGTCTTGTGGCCACAAGCATAAACCCGGGAAAAGAGTTTCCCATAGGGTTAAACAATATAGCAAAAGTGTTTGCGTATATTGTTTATAGAGATACGAATCTGGAGATAAGTTTATGGATGAGCAAATGGGGATTTGACGGTGCTGATCTATATCCCCGCACATCTAGGATATAAATGATGGAAGGATTATACGTATACGTTATGACCTCAACTTGTATGGTCTGACACGCTGATTTGTAATATTCGTAACGTGTGCGTGGGGCATCGATTACGGATTAATGGAACAGTTCCATTTGACAAATCGGGTGTAGACCTAGAGAGTCCCAATATGAAATGTACTCTTTGAGCACTTGGGCAGTGTACCGTATTGAATTGTTCAATACAGTATAATTCAGCAATTACTAAGGTTACGTTAACTAAAGTATGTGGTTAAATTGATGGGACCCACTTTAGGTTAACTTGGTAACCGAGTAACGATATAATAGTAATTTCACTTTATGATTATTTAATTGTTAAATAATTAAAATAAATATTTATTTATTTAATTGTTAAATAAATTAATTTAACATAACTAAGGTTAAAAGTTAACCAAGTGGTTAAGTTAAGTTAACCTTACTTAAAGGTTAAGTAAAGGTTAACCTAACCATGGTTAAGTTAGTTAACTATGGTTAAATTAATTAAATATTTATTAACTTAAAGGTTAAGTTAAAATAATCTAACTAAGGTTAAATGTTAACTAAGGTTAGGTTAAGCCAAATGAAATGCAAATGAAATTCAAATTAGTTTGGAATTAATTCATTTGTATATAAAGTGAAATGAAATTGAAATTCATTTTTGATTTAGTTTTAGGTTTTGCATTTTGGGAGCCAATTCAATTTGAGAAATTGAAATTGTTTATTTTGTGTTTTAAGTGTTAGAACAACAAAACAAATTGAACTAAATGGTTACTAAATGCAATAACTAAAAACAAGATTTGTTTTATTTATTCAAGAGTTGAATAAAAGGAAAAACAAATTTAATTAAGTTAAATTGTTTAACTTTGAAAAATGTTTAAGAGTTAAACATATATGCTGGATTAAGATGCTGCCATTCTAGACAATCAAACCCACCCTAGTTGATTGCTAGAATTGATCAAAGATTCATTTCATGGTGGACTTCAAAGAAAATTAATCCAAAGGCTTCATTGGTGATTTTCTCAATCTCGAATTTCAGTTTAATCAAATGTTATTTTCTGTGTTCATTATATGTAATCTTCCGCTGTGCACATGTATGTATGAGATATGTATATTGTTTGTATGATGAACACAACCCACATGCAAGAACCCTAAATTCGCCCAACCCCATATAACCCTGCAAATGGTATCAGAGCAATTTGTGTTGTTATGGGTGATTTTTTAGTGTTAGCTAAGTGTTGGCTAAGTTGTAGGACAAGTTCCGGGGCTGTTGGGGTGCATTTTAAGTGTTAAAAATGCAAACCAGTGAAAAACAGCACCTGGAACGCTGCAGCGCTAAGGTCCAGCGCGGCAGCGTTCATATGAACGCGGGAGCGCTGAGCGTATGACGCCCCAGCGCTGAATTACCGCGGGGTCGCTGATTTTTTGGCGCCCCAGCGCTGGACAAGGGCGAGGGCGCTGGTTTTCTGGCGCCCCAGCGCGGGAAGCACTGCTTCCAGCGCCCCAGCGCTGGTAAGACAGCGCCGCAGCGCTGAGGCTTGTGAAGCCCTAGCGCGGCAGCGCTATAAGACACCGCCGCAGCGCTGAGGCTTGTGAAGCCCTAGCGCGGCAGCGCTATAAGACCAGCGCCGCGGCGTTCTTACACTAAAAAAAAAAAAAAAAAAAAAAAAAAAAAAAAAAAAAGAGTAAAATCTTTTTATTTTTCCGCATGTGGGGGTTTATGAGATGTAATGATAAGGGTTATTAGTTTACATGATAAACCAAGAAAATAATATTTTTATTATTTTATTTATTTTTGTAACCACAATGGGGGCCCCACTGGTGGGGGTTAGTTGTGCTTGTGCAAAAATGAATAATTGATTGAGAATAACCTCTCATGTGATGAGAGTATATAATATGAAAGCCTGTAATTAAAATCTCTCTTAATTAGATTGAAATTTATTATATTATGTGATAATATTTTAAATGGTCCGTCTTGTCAATACGGTGTGAGATGGGTCACTATGGTCTTTCCCAATATTGCTTTAGCGTGAGGGATTTGGTCGGTGTGACTTGGTCTAATGCCGGTAAAACATGAGATGAATCAAATATATGCGAACATATTATCCAATATTGCTTTAGCGTGAGGATAGTGTCAGTAACATATATTTGAGTATTGACGAGTTAATCTGAAATACAGTTACCCAATATTGCTTTAGCGTGAGGGTAATGTGTATTTAGGATCAGTAGTAAGAGTTGTATGAGATACAATTGACAAGAGTTGTCTACCTGTTGGATTTATAAAGGCCAATATTGCTTTAGCGTGAGGCTGGAGTAAAACCCCAATGGGATCCACTTCCCGCTGTATAGTTTAAAATATTATACTGTCGTTATCCCGTTTGAGAGATTAAAGGGATTAAGTAAAGCAGTGGGAGGGCGTTTTTAGATTAAAAAAAAAATGTATAACAGTTATACCCATGATCTAAAACGTAATTTATTAACAATTAGAAATGTTCTGCTACGCATCTCCTATTTTGTCTTATAGAGATAAGATGATTATCTTATAGAGATAAGATACTTGTCTTATAGAGATAAGATTGTCTTATAGAGATAAGATGAGTACGAGCAATCCGTTACTAATCTTGAACAAATACCAATAACTATAGGGTACTGAATAAAATATGTAAGACTTACTTATGAATCTAAGAATAGTTCTAGATTCAATAATATTTGATATTACTAAACCACAGATAGAGAAAAGTCATAATGGAAAGTGTTTCCACTGTTATAAGGTTTGAAATAGTAAATATTACTATTCATCGCACCTTCACTTAAGAAAGATTGACTCATTAGATATCTGTTTGACCAAAAATTAACATTTCATTAGCATTTGATGTTAACTCTGCAAGGGTATGAGATACCGCTTGTTATTATCATATCTGCAAGATGTTGCATGATTTGAGAAATGCTTGATTACTAAGAAATGAGAAGTTCAGCTTCACGTAGGTAATAGAGATTTCCTGAACGTGGAAGCCGTTAAGACTTCACAGTTACTTCTTATTTCTAGTAATAGCATTAATGTTGTATAATTACTATTACGTGCCAAACATTATTAGGTAAATCATATCACTCCCTGTAGTTGACAGAGAGGGTTATCATAAATATATTGAAAATAGTTCATTGTGATAAAGATAATGATTTACTAACTGAATGTCAGTTAATGAATGGCTGTTATATCTGATATACAACAGGAAATGTTATAAATGTAGAGGTGAACAGAATATATAGTATTTCAGCAACTTAAATAATAATGAACAGTGGTATATATAAGATTAGGTCATGTAGTCGTGAGACGACTATCCTAGCTGGTTAAGGATGGTCAGATATTTGATCTGACTATAATACATTGACTAGTTTATGAATTATGAATTCAAAAGAATATAGCCGAATCTTTATGTAGGTGTAAGACGCCAAGCCACTGGTTTATTGGATCTGGTACATATAGATGTATTTAGTCCAATAAATCTTACTGTTATAAATGATTTCGATACTTCATTGTCTTTATAGTGATTGTCGCTATATAGACATG
The DNA here is from genome assembly GCA_946807835.1 of Ailanthus altissimus. Taxonomy (NCBI): domain Eukaryota; kingdom Viridiplantae; phylum Streptophyta; class Magnoliopsida; order Sapindales; family Simaroubaceae; genus Ailanthus; species Ailanthus altissimus. Next base: position 8,468,519 of record OX327691.1, on the reverse strand, counting down.
TGTTTCTAGGAAACGCAGGTCAGAATAATTTCGAAGTGTTCAAAATGTTCTGACAATGAAAGTAAAGAAACAAACCCTTATGTATATTGAGTGCTTTCGATTAGATCGAAGCAGTTTATACATAATCAGTAAATTCACAAATTATTTAAAGAGAATATGATTCTCTCTCAGCATAGTCCTCCAGATACTCCTCAACATAAAGATGTTTAGGAAATAAGGAATCGGACTATATTAGATACAGTCTGATTGATATTGAGAACCGCTGATCTTCTAAAAATATCTATGAGGTTATATTTTAACATCTGCTACTCACTTATTAAATAATTCCATAATCGTTCCTACTACTTTATATGAGATATAGACTAAATAGGAAACGAGTCTTAAGTATGTTAAGACTTAGTGTTATTCTGTTTTCATAAGAGTTATGCAACAGAATAAACTTGTATCCAACGGTACAAGTATTGGTTCATTTTGTATCCCAAGTGCCTAATGGGATCCCAATTCTATAATTCAGATGAACGAAATGTATTCGTTTCTCATGATGTCACATTCCTAGAGAAAGCGTTTCTCATGAATTGTGGAGATTATAGAAAGATTGAACTTGATGAAGTCAATCTAAATATAGATGAACCAATAATGGAATTTTATTTTCAAATGAGTGAAATACCTTTAACACACAATGGTCATAGGTCCAAAAGGATATCAAGGCCATCATTTAGGTATGTTTGATACTTGAAGGTGCCTTTGATATTTTCTTAGTTGAAGAAAAGGATCCTTTAACTTATGAAGAGACGATGTTTGACATCGATTCGGGAAAATGACAACATATCATAAAATTCTGAAATTGACTCACCGCATGACAATTAAGTCTAGGACTTAGTTGAGCTTCCTGTAGAAACTGTTTCTATTAGCAGTAAATCAGTTTACGCAGCGGAAGCAGTGAGGGCCCTATATGAAGGAATGGTCCTTCATGGCCTGACTAATGTTGAAAGGTTACACTCAGAGATCTAGAATCAATAATGAGGAAACCTTTTTCATCAGTAACCATGCTAAAGTCAATTTAGATTTTGTTGATGACAAGATACCATAAAATTCGAATTTGACTCTAAGTATGACAATTAAGTCTAGGACTTAGTTGTGCTTCCTGTAGAAACTGTTTCTATCAGCAGTAAATTAGTTTATGCAGAGGAAGCAGTGTGGGCCCTATCTGAAGGAATGGTCCTTCATGGCCTGACTAATGTTGAAAGGTTACACTCAGAGATCTAGGATCAATAATGAGGAAACCTTTTTCATCAGTAACCATACTAAAGTCAATTTGGATTATGTTGGCTATTGCTGCATATTATGATAATGAGGACTGGCTTATAAATGTAAATAAGGTGTTCTGGGAAGTATATCTCCAACAAGAGATATGCAGAGAACAACTTGATGTTTTTGCATCCAAGCCTAACTTCTAGTATAATGTGCAAACTGAGGAAGTCCATTTATGGACTTAAGTAGATTTTTCCAAAGGTGGAATCTTTGTTTATATGATGAAATCAGAAAGTCTGGTTTTATCAGGAATAAAGAGGAAGCGTGTGTGTTCAGAAAGGGCAGTGGGAGTATAATTATCTTTTTAGTTCTCTAAAGTGGAAAGTATATACTCAATATTGGAAACGATGATTGGAGTATAGCAAGTAAATCAGATAAGTGTTATCTGTGTAAAGAACTTCTTCATAAAAGATTTGAGAGAGACTTCCTATATACTAGGTATAAAGCTTTATGGAGATATAGCTAGGAAGCTAATAAGACTCTCTCAAACTTCGTATATAGAATAAGTCCACGAAAAGGTACAACTTCATTGACTGTAAGACAGTTAAAGTCCCTTTTAGAAGTGGCATTCATCTTTCTTAGAGGAAGTGTCCTCGGGAAGAAAATGAGAGAGTTAGAGTGTCTAACATCTCAGATGCATTAGCTAGAAATAGATTAATGCATATCGTCTAATGTACGAAATCTGGATTTAGATGGTTGTAAGTGTTACAAGCTGGTATCTGTTAAATCTAGATCATGACCATTAAATGGTTGTGAAACATATCAATATATACTTAAGAAGTATATAGGATAAGTTTATAAAATATGAAGAAAGTTTCTTACAAAAGAAGGGATACACATTCAGACTTATGTCTGATCTTTATGGTAGAAAGTCTACATCTAGTTATGTATTTCTCTTTATCAGTACCGGAGCTAGTTAAATGAGTGTTAGTAAATGTCCACAGGTAATTCTGCCTTGGAGGTAGAATATGTTGCGGCTTGAGAAGTCAGCAAAGAGAGTACTATGGATATTCAAAATTAATTGCAGAGCTTTGAATAGTTCCAAGCTCAGTGGATCCTATCCCACTATATTGCAAAATAACGGTAATTGCTTAAGCCGAGAAGCCATAAGGCACACCAGTATTCTGATCATGTGAACTCTGAAAATCACATAATTAGAAAGTTCTTGGCAGCAAGAGTTGTAGTAAAATCTAGGGAATAATCCTTGGATGTAGCGAACCCCCCTAAGCCTAAACTCCTATAGTGTTTGAGAAACACGTGGAGTGTATTGGTATGAGATACCAGTACGTATGGCACTGAAGCAAGTGGGAGTTTGTTGGAGCTGGTGCTCACGTGCCATTCCAATATTGTATAAATATTAATTGATTAATATTTATACAATAAACATTTCGAATAAAGATTGTTAATATCATATTAATATGGTATAATGCTTGTAACATTAGAGACATTGTTTGATCTGAAAGAGTTCAGATCTGGTCTAAAGGAGTTTAGATCAGAACTAATAGTTAGCAAAGCTGAGAGTTATAAATGCTAAAAGTTAGCACTGTTAAGAGTTAGCAGGTTATAAGAGTCAGCGAGGTCTAAAGAGTTAGAACCTTGTCTATAATGGGACAAAGACCTGAGAGTATACTTGTAATGATATAGTTGCAAAGAGTTGCAATAGGTGTTAAGAAATATCATTATGTAAGTATGTCTCAAAGATAATGTTCCTGATCTATAATCACTAATGCGGGTCTATCGGTGATTCACTATATATAGATTAGTGTATGTTTATATCTGACTGGTTCAGATGGTTGTTCTTAGCTGACCATGAGCTTAGAGCTTGTATAGGCATGCGGGTATCCAGTCAGGACTGGATACTGAACAGACTTATGAGGACCCCAATAGATATCCTATGACACCGTCAAAGGAAGGTCCTCTCGAGTTGAGTAGTATTCGTGGTCCTTTGACCTGAGCGCCACGGTGGTCTTGTGAGTGATCCATCATGCTTTGGTTCCACATATGTCAGAGACCTTTCATGGTCTGACCGCTATGTGTCGCTGGGTATGGTCCGATGCTCATGGAGTCCGGTGTGCGTAGATACGGGATCCGTCAGCTTACGTAGGTAAGTTGTATATCCGATGCTCCGAGATTGTATTTCATAAAGTCTTGTGGCCACAAGCATAAACCCGGGAAAAGAGTTTCCCATAGGGTTAAACAATATAGCAAAAGTGTTTGCGTATATTGTTTATAGAGATACGAATCTGGAGATAAGTTTATGGATGAGCAAATGGGGATTTGACGGTGCTGATCTATATCCCCGCACATCTAGGATATAAATGATGGAAGGATTATACGTATACGTTATGACCTCAACTTGTATGGTCTGACACGCTGATTTGTAATATTCGTAACGTGTGCGTGGGGCATCGATTACGGATTAATGGAACAGTTCCATTTGACAAATCGGGTGTAGACCTAGAGAGTCCCAATATGAAATGTACTCTTTGAGCACTTGGGCAGTGTACCGTATTGAATTGTTCAATACAGTATAATTCAGCAATTACTAAGGTTACGTTAACTAAAGTATGTGGTTAAATTGATGGGACCCACTTTAGGTTAACTTGGTAACCGAGTAACGATATAATAGTAATTTCACTTTATGATTATTTAATTGTTAAATAATTAAAATAAATATTTATTTATTTAATTGTTAAATAAATTAATTTAACATAACTAAGGTTAAAAGTTAACCAAGTGGTTAAGTTAAGTTAACCTTACTTAAAGGTTAAGTAAAGGTTAACCTAACCATGGTTAAGTTAGTTAACTATGGTTAAATTAATTAAATATTTATTAACTTAAAGGTTAAGTTAAAATAATCTAACTAAGGTTAAATGTTAACTAAGGTTAGGTTAAGCCAAATGAAATGCAAATGAAATTCAAATTAGTTTGGAATTAATTCATTTGTATATAAAGTGAAATGAAATTGAAATTCATTTTTGATTTAGTTTTAGGTTTTGCATTTTGGGAGCCAATTCAATTTGAGAAATTGAAATTGTTTATTTTGTGTTTTAAGTGTTAGAACAACAAAACAAATTGAACTAAATGGTTACTAAATGCAATAACTAAAAACAAGATTTGTTTTATTTATTCAAGAGTTGAATAAAAGGAAAAACAAATTTAATTAAGTTAAATTGTTTAACTTTGAAAAATGTTTAAGAGTTAAACATATATGCTGGATTAAGATGCTGCCATTCTAGACAATCAAACCCACCCTAGTTGATTGCTAGAATTGATCAAAGATTCATTTCATGGTGGACTTCAAAGAAAATTAATCCAAAGGCTTCATTGGTGATTTTCTCAATCTCGAATTTCAGTTTAATCAAATGTTATTTTCTGTGTTCATTATATGTAATCTTCCGCTGTGCACATGTATGTATGAGATATGTATATTGTTTGTATGATGAACACAACCCACATGCAAGAACCCTAAATTCGCCCAACCCCATATAACCCTGCAAGGAGTTAGTGAATAAGGGCTTTTTCTGGCCGAGTACATCCCTATGGGGAGTGCCAATATTATTTGTGGAAAAAAAATATAGAAGTATGCGATTATGTATTGATTACCGAGAACTCAATAAGGTAATAGTACGCAATCAGTACCCACTTCCAAGGATCGACGATTTATTTAATTAGTTGCAGGGAGCCAGAGTATTCTCTAAAATAGATCTGAGATCCGGTTATCATCAACTGAAGATACGGGAAGAGGATGTTCTTAAGATTGCCTTCAGGACTCGTTACAGGCATTATGAATTTCTAGTTATACCTTTTGGGTTAACAAATGCCCCGGCTGTATTTATAGATCTGATGAACCGGATATTTAAGCCATTTTTGGATCGGTTTATGGTGGTATTTATTGATGACATACTGATCTATTCACGTAGCAAGGAGGAGCATGCAGAGCACTTGAGGCCAGTTCTACAGACTTTAAGAGAACATCGATTATATGCCAAGCTTAGCAAGTGCCAATTTTGACTGGATAAGGTTACATTTCTGGGACACGTTATCTTGGTAGACGGGGTGTCAGTGGATCCTCAGAAGATAGAGGCTATACTGAATTGGAAGCAGCCTATAAACAAAACTAAGGTTCGTAGTTTTCTGGGTTTGGTTGGGTACTATCAAAAATTTATGGAAGGGTTCTCTAAGATAGCCGCCTCACTGACTAAGCTAACTAGGAAGGAAGAGAAATTTGTGTGGTCAAAAGTTTGCCAACAGAGTTTCGATGAGTTGAAAATGAGATTAATCTCAGCTCCAGTGCTTACACTTCGGTCGGGGAATGATGAGTTCATCGTTTATTGTGCCGCCTCTAGGCAAGGTCTGGGTTGTGTTTTAATGTAGAAGGAAAAAGTAATAGCTTATGCTTCAAGACAACTGAAGAGGCATAAGCAGAATTACCCTACACATGACTTAGAGCTGGCTGCAGTAGTGTTTGCCCTGAAGATCTGGAGACATTACTTATATGGAATTCCCTGCAAGATATTTACGGATCATAAGAGCCTGTAGTATCTGTTTACACAGAAAGAGCTTAATATAACAGAGCGAAGATGGCTTGAATTAATAAAAGATTATGAGTGCACCATTGAGTACCATTCGGAAAAAGTGAATGTGGTGGTAGATGTTCTTAGTAGGAAGGCCATGGGTTCAATGGCTCACTTAAAGGCCTCTTGTTTATCGATGTTATTAAAATTGAGATCTTTAAGTGTAAAGCTAGAATTATCAGAGTCAGGAGCATTGCTAGCTACATTTCAAGTTAGGCCGAGACTTATTGATCAGATTAATGAGCTACAGGTTCAAGATTCTCAGATGATTAGATTGAAGAATGAGATTATGGAGGGACAACAGAAAGATTTTACAATAGTTGAAGATGGTACAGTAATGTTGGGTTAGAGATTATGTGTTCTGGATGTGGGAGAAGTAAGAAAGGAGATTATGGAAGAAGTTCATTCATCATCCTATGCCATGCATCTGGGGATCACCAAGATGTATCAGACCCTGAGGGAGCATTACTTGTGGAAGGGCATAAAGAGAGACATAACTGAATTTGTCTCTAAATGCCTAGTATGCCAACAGGTGAAATCGAAGCATCAGAAACCTACAGGCCTTCTACAACCACTTTTAATTTCAGAATGAAAGTGGGAATGCATTACTATAAATTTCGTAGTAGGGTTTCTGCGTAGCCAAATGGGGCATGATGCTATATGGGTGATTATAGACCGACTGAGAAAGTCCGCCTATTTTCTGCCTATCAAGAGTAATTATACCTTAGAGAAGTTGGTTTAATTGTATATAGACGAGATCGTGTGGCTTTATGGCACTCCAGTATCTATAGTTTCATACTGAGATCCACGATTCACTTCCCAATTTTGGCCCAGCTTACAGAAGGCTCTAGGCACTAAACTGAATTTTAGCACAGCTTTTCATCCATAAACCGACGGAAAATCAAAATGGGTGATTCAGATATTAGAAGACATGCTTAGAGCTTGTGTAATGAATTTTAAGGGAAGCTAGGATAACCACTTGTCGTTAATGGAGTTGGCCTATAATAACAGTTATCAATCGAGCATTGGAATGGCACCATATAAGGCATTGTATGGGAGGAAATGCAGAACTCCAGTTTGTTGGGATAAGGTAGGTGAGAAGAAGCTTCTTGGTTCTGAGATTGTCTAAGTCACCTCAGAAAAAATTCAGATTATAAGACAGAGGTTGAAGATAGCTAATGATAGGCAGAAAAGCTATGCAGACAATTGAAGAAAGGACCTAAAATTTGAAGTCGGGGATAAGGTTTTCCTGAAGATCTCGCCTTGTAGAGGAGTGCTATGCTTGGGAAAGCAAGAAAAGCTGAGCCCTAGGTACATTGGGCCGTACAAAATCACAAAGAAGGTTGGCGAAGTAGCATACCGCCTACAATTATAAAAAAATTTAGCTAAGATTTATAATGTGTTCCACTTTTTCATGCTACACAAGTATATAGCTGATCTAGCACATGTCTTACGGGAGTAACCTGTGGAATTGAGGGAAAATCTTATGTACGAGGAGGAACCAGTGCGGATTCTTAATCATAAAGAATGGTGCTTTGTAATAAGTGCATCCCTCTAGTGAAAGTGTTATGGACTAATCATGGAATAAAGGAAGTCACGTGGGAACGTGAGGACCAGATGATGGCACAACATCCCTACTTTTTTTAGATATGTATGATTTAAAATTTCGAGGACAAAATTTTTTTTTTAGAAGGGGTGAAATTGTAATGCCCAGTTCTCATGAATAGTCAGATACCTCGAATTTCGGTATTTGACAATTAGGAAACCATAGAAGTTTTAGATTTTGACCCTTCTTTGAACATATTTTTTTTAGTGTTTACGTGAGCCGTAATAGACCTAACTGGGTAATTTCTTAGTCAATTTGGGCGTTAGGTGCTCACCGAATACTTTTAGAATTTTTTTCGGTTGACTAAGTAGTGAAAATTTAATATTTATACCAATAATGTTTTATGTAAGTATCACACCATAAGCAAGTCATTTTTGTTGGATAAGGATGTGTATTTTAAGACATATGGATCAATCAAATTGGGACAATTGCATATATTAGTCTATTATATTATATTTTATTAGTTATTAGTAATAATTATTAAATTATTGGCCACCAATCAAAGGCTTATTAATTGAAGGACTAAGTAGCAATTAGGCATTTCTTGGAGAGCCATTATGCAATTTTTTGGTATATATAAAGGCCAAGTGTTTAACTTCAAAGAATTGTTAAGAAAAAAAAAAAAGAAAACAAGAGAGAGAGAGAGAAAGAGAGGATTTCGACCATGAAGAGGGGGACGGAGATGAATAGTGAAACCCATGAAATTTCTAAGCCAAATCAAAAAATCCACACCAAATTCAAGTTGTTTCCATATGCTTAAGCAAGATTCAAGGGTGGATTAAGGGTAAATTTGGTTAATAAGGTGAGAATTCCAAACCCTAGAATAGTAAATTAGGGTTTTGTATAATTAGACTTCAATTGAATAAATTTAGGACATTAGAATGAATTTGGAGAGTAAATAAGACTATAGGTAAGAAGAAATTTAAAAAATGGTAAAAATTTCATTTGGGGTCATTTTGGGGTTTTTAGTGATACAAATGCAATTAGCTAAAATTGACGGTTAAAAATGAATTCTATGACCCTTAAAATGAGTTTTGATTGGTGGAAATCAAAGTTAGGATATGGGACATAATGGTCATTTATGACAAAGATTAAGGGTAATTATGTCCAAAGAAAATTATAAGGGATTATGGACCCCTTTGATAAAAAATGATAGTTTGTGCATAAATTGAGATTGTTGGGGGCAAAATTGTAAATTTAGAAAGGATTTTTTATGATGGCCGAAAAATGTATACTAGGGGTATTTTGGTAATTTTGCTATTTTAGGGGGACTAAAGCATAATTTATGCTTTGTAGGTGCCGAAGGTCGAAACCGGTGAAAGGACAAGCCCGAAACAGAAACTTTAGCGTATGACAGTTTGTGAGTGGGAAAACAATTAAATGAAATTAAATGCAGTTTATTTTAAATTATTGATATTTATGTACTTTCTAATTTAAATGTTGTTGTTTCAGGTAATTTACTCAAGTTACGTATATTTTAAGAATTAAGGAAAGCATAGTGATATTTTATTTGATATTTTTAATATAACAAGAATTAAAAATTTATCATTTAAAAATATCGCAAAATTTTAGAGTTACAGTTCAATATTTTTAACATGTGTAGAGATTTATTTTTCAGCAATAAGAAACGGATTTTAAAAATTTACATATCAATTTCAAGAAACATTTTTTAGATATTATCGGTTTTCAAAGGTTAATGATATCCCATTTATCAGTTATCAGCTATCAGCTATTAGATTCAAATCCCTGTGGGGATAGTATAGACCCGACCGGTACACCCTGTATGCGTGGACAAGTCAATTAGTTGGGTTGAATGCTACTAACTCTGAGAATTCGGGGTGTTGAGTCTATGAGTCACTTATGCTACGGGATGTTGTCTCGCTATATGTCTGCGATGTATATTCTGCCACATAGACAGTGAAATGTCTCAGATTTATCAGTTTATCAGATTGGTCACAGTGGTTGTTGCTACCGAAGACTGCGCTGTGACCGGCTCATTTTGTCAGCTACGTTGACGAGTAGGTCTAGCATTAGGGTAGCCATTGGTGCTTTTTAGATAGACTAGAACCGAGCGGAATTTTTCGACAACTGTATAAGATATGTAGTTTTTTCCAGTAAATAAAAATGTTTGTTAATAATGTTTACAGATTTCAGCAATAGCCTTTTAAGTTTTTTTAAAAAGTTAAATAAAGAAAATCGTTCGGTAGAGTTTTACCAGTATTTGAGATTTAGAAACGATTTAGAACAGTTTTCAGTCTTTTTTAAAATTTTCAGTATGTTTTCACAGTTATTCAGATTTCACATCCACTTATTGAATTTATCAACTCACCATTTATTTTTTGTGTTTCTATTTTTTCCCAAGTACAGCCAGCAGCATACAGCCTACAGTTTCTTATATAGATCAGTAGTAGGTCAGCCCTACGACAATCTCCTGTGCATGTACAGAGCTATATGTATACATTTAGTGCATATACATTTATCATACTTAGTTTTGCGTTGTATAGCATGCATGACAGATTTTAGAACTAAAATGAATATTTATGCCTTTCTAAAATGGTTGGTTTTCCTGCTATGGATGTCTGTTGGAGTATGATTAAGAATGCATGTGTTGATTGATTTGGGAAGGGACGAAAAGTCCCATTTCCAGATAAGGGATGTGAGAAATATTTGAAGTGTATATTCTGCAGGTTTATAAAATATAGATTTTCAGAAAAACAAGGGAAACTCTGTCCGTTTTAATCCAGGATTTTTTGGAAAAAAAAATTTTAATTTTTTTCTGTGGTTACGAGAATATATCAGAAATAAATTATGAGTAATTTAGGGTTCGCCTCATGAAATTTCTCAGGGTTGATAGCGGACTTTGGGAAGCATTCTGTTAGGGTACCCAGCAGGGCCTACCTAGGTCCACATTATAGGATTCTGGGTCGGGTTCTGTCAATAACGTCCTATGCAAGCACAACGTATTCACTCTATAGGTCATCGCACCGCATAACATTTCGAACTAGTGAGGCTGAGGGGCTATCAGATATGATTGTGAAGCAAGCATGCTACTACTACTACCATTCATACTAGTACCACTAGATATACCCCATTGTGATTTACCATGCCATGCATTGTAGGCTTCATAAAGCCTAAACAACAAATCCTTGCTAAGGCGCTTCATTTCTTCAACTCCTGCACCGTCTTTACCAAAGAGTTTTCCAAAATAAAATTAATTAGGATATCAATTATCAACATCTTGTTAATCTTTTCTATTGATTCTCAATACTTATCAAACTTTAATCTCATCTTGTTTGCCATGGCTTTTAACAAAAAGTCATCACTCTGACTTAATTTTGTCCACCAAGAATGTATCATGCAAATTTCATTGAAGCAGTTAGTAGAGGTGACACTCAATGAAACATTGAATTTTAATGCTGCTTTATAGAAAGATTACATAAATGACACAAAATTCTTAGCATTCTCTAGATCTGCACTAACTGGTGGCCCCTATCTTCTCTTTCCATTTTTCTTCTCTAAAAAATAACTCCCATATAGACCATCCTCTTCTGCCATCATATCAAAAACCTTTTGAAATTTTAATGCAATCGACAACATTAAGTAGGTACTGTTAAACATATAATATCTTTATGGTACCCTAAAACAATATATATAAACATTTTATTTGATTAATAAATATTATTCATACACAATTGAGTATACATTGAAGAGCTTATATTTATAAAGTATGTAATATATATATTACGCATATAATGCTAATGCAGAAGGTATAGATCACAAGTTTTTTATAAATTAAATCTTATTCATAGTCATTAATGAAATGAGCATTTTATTATGTAAGATTATAGTTTTTCTACTTCTTATAGTAAATAATTTACCTTAATTATTGAAATAAAGACTTCAAGTAGAAAAACTAGTGTATGATTCATTGAACTGGACTAATGTGAATTTTGATCTAATTAACTAAATGTCATTGATCTTAATTCACAAAACTTTAATAAGCTTGATTAACCTTAATCTTGAGCAAGTAATGAATTTACATTAAGGTATTGTGCTCTTTTGAGTTATTACAGAGTGAGACCCAATTGGACGGTTAAAATCTCGATGACTTGGAGATGAAATTTCATGAATCGTGGCAATATATACTTACAATATGGAATCTGTATTAAATTATGTCATCTAAACTGTTTGCAGTACTTGATCATTTAAATCTCTGGTCGCAGTTTATTCAATAAATTGGTTATTGAATAATAATATGTATTTATAAAATTATATAAAAATACAAACACATTAAAAATTATCATTAGAGCATTCAGTTACTTAGAGGCAAATAATTAAGTAAAGAGGCATAACATTTTATAATGGTCTATCTTTAATTATGACCTCATATAGATGGTTAATTGAATGGGTATTATTGGTCAAAGGATTAATATTAATTTTAATTAATATAGTTTTAATTAAAAGTTAGATTTATTTATTACATGGGCCAACTGGAGTGCAACCTTGAACTTTTAATGGAATAGACCGGAGTTAACTTAGAAGATTTAATAGGTCATGAAATGACTAAAATTTGGATCTTTAATTTGGAGCTAAAAAGCCCATAGACATTTAATCCCTTTACGAGCTTAAATTACCATTTTATCTTTTACCTAAAATGATGATTATGAAAAATACAATTAAGTGTATTTGCTCTTTTTATTTAAATAAATCACCACTTAATTTTTATATATGATTGTGGTGGTTGAAAAGAAGAAACATAATTATAATTGTTTGCCTCTTTTAATTTAAATAAATTGTGACCTAATTTCTACATTTTCATAAAAGTAGAATAGTTTAAAAGGAGGCATATAGTTGGAATCAGTAAAGGAATTAAGTGCCCACACACTTGAAAGATAAAATTTTGAGAATAATAGAGAAGATTAGAATCAAAAAAAATTCTCCCTACAACAAAGAAAGAAAAGTTTGGAGTTAAAGAATTTCTCTACATCAAAATATGCTAAGGTAATTTTATTTTTTCTACTATTTTATTTACATATAATATAATCAATATGATCATCTTATGCTTCTAACGCCAATATCACACTCTCCTTGCATTCAATCTTCGCCATTTCTACAAAATTGTTAAAGGCTTGTAATCACGATCGAGAAGATCTAATATATTTAATTGCATTGCGTATAGAAATCATTCTCTCATTCAAATCCTTCAAATCATATGTCACAATTACGTTTAAAATATGCGCACAAAAATGCACATGCACATATTCCCCCATTCAACACCAATGAATCCTCTCTCCAATTTTTCAATCTTTTCCTTAGATAAGACATGGTAAAATCGTTGGCACTTATATTATCAATTGTTACAGAGTATACTTTCTCAATGCCCTAATCCAACAGATAAGTATGCAGTTACTTCCCGATTGCTTCCCTGTTGTGATTTGAAATATGTGAAAAGTTAAAAATCCTCCTATGCAAATGCCAATAAATATTTATGAAGTGAGCTATGACAACTATATAGCTATGATTATAAATGGAAGTACAAAATTCAATGGTCAAGCTCACTCGTTGCCCACTAAACAAACTCTTCAACAAGCCTTTCTCTAAACCAAACAACTTAACTACATCTCTTGTTATAGTTTTATGGGATGGGACATCAAATTTAGGAATTGCCACACTATTATAATAGTAAAAGCTCACATTCTCCATAAAACTAAAAGGCAGCTCATCCATCACCATAAATTTAACAAGTGCTTATCAACATGCTGCTTGACTCAATCCTTTAGACAAAACATTACTACCATTTCCTTATTCTCCGACAGGTTTTTTCTAAAAATCTCTTACTACTTATCAATCACCTTCTTCTTGTACTCAATGCATCTCTTCAAGTGGTTTGACATACCACTAGTTCCATGAAGTACTGAATGATAAATTATCAGCTTACCACAATAATTGCACTTTGCTTTGTCTTTTAAAGTTTTAATTTTACTTAAGTACAACCAGGCTTTTGATCTTTGCAATGATGTTCGTGGCAAAAAGTTTGTCTTTTTTGGATTAAGGTGTAGTGAAATGAAAACTTTTTCTTGGTTATTTTCACCCCGCTCATCCTCAAAATGTAAGCCTGTAATATTATTACCCGAACTTGAATCCGAGTTCATTATATATAAATAAATGAGTACAAATAAACTATAAGTATAATTAATTGAAAGTGTAATTAATGAAACGAAATGAAACAAATACATTATTTACAGCCCACTAATAACATCTTCATATCCTTTCATTCAAACAAACAAACTCACATAAAACCATACTATAATGTCCCAAAATTGTAAATTATTTATTAAAAAGATATGAAAAGAATTGCAAGTGTAAATGTGTAATTGTAAAATGTTTACACTAAATCAACTGCAAACTCTAACAAAACTTTCATATCTCAATCAATAAATATCAACACACTCGTGGCAATGGATTGTATATAACTATAAGTGAAAATGCATTTAAGTCAAAGATGTGAAATTGTTGTTTTTAATTATCTCAAGTTGAATTTATGAAGCGATTTAGGTTTTTAGATTAAAGTCTTCACGAGTCTAGTGTGCCTTACTCTTGAACTCACAAAGGGATGAAGAGGCTAAAATTTAATAATTCAAGCTCAAACCGTACTGCACATATAGCTTATCACATAAGAGCAAATCGATACGATAATAATGTTTTGCCACGTCACAATCTATTAATATACCACAAACAATAGTGTGTGTATGAATGTATATATGTATGTATGTATAAAGTATAATAATTAAGAAAATAGGAAATGATATACAATGCACTTCTTTTTTAACTTTATGAGAGGGAATGATTCTCAACAAAGTCAATGCTAAAGGGAAAAATAATTAAATAAATAAATAAAAACTATTTTCTGAAACATTTTTGTTGTAAGGATTAGCAACAGAAGAATCTCCTCCATCATTGCTACACAAACTATTTGTATTTGGTGTAATTTTTGTTGCATTAATCTTGGAAGCTTGGTCCTCATTCTTATGGCTCTTTGTTGACGAGGACGATTTGTTAGATGGAAACAAGCAATTACCTTTACCCATATATTATCTACCTTTTTCATTACTCCTTGTTTACACAAACTGTGGTGTAGTAGATGGGGGCTAACAAAATAATGTTGGAATCACATAAATGCCTAAGGAACATTTATGAGATTATAACATATTTACAGTAAAATCCTTATACTTCTAATAACATTATAAAAACAAATATGACTCTAACAAAAATGGAAATTATGGTAAATACCCTTTAAATATTTGTAATTATAATTATAATAATTTTAATTTTAATATTTATAATTATAGTTATAATCTTTTCAATTACAATTATAATAATTATAATTCCAATTCAAATTATCATAGATTTTATATTGTTCATAGCTTAGCTAGTCATAAATGCGCTTTACGCTCGCATATACCTAAGTTTGAGAAACAATAAAAGACAAGAGTTGATAATTAGTAAGCGACATTTTTTTATCCATATCTAAATATTTTAAAATTAAATAATATATATGTTATATGCAATATAATATTAAATTTTTTATTTATTTAAAATTCTAAAGTTGTTTTATATTCATAATTTTTCTATTCTATGTGACTTTAGTATAATTTTATAGATTAAATTTCAAAATAATTACTTATGAAAAATAATAATTTTTATAATGAAATTATTTATTATTAAAGTTCCCTAAATTTGGAACTTCCATAGTTAATTATCATGTTGTTCTCACATAATAAAACACTACAAAATAAAACACTACCATGTCATCTGTCCTCTTACAAAATAAAACACTACCATGCATAAGTCAATATAATTGGAAAAACAAAAGTGCTGTGAGTGGAGAAGTATATGCACAAGCAAGAATGGCTTAATATATTGTTAAGATTGTACACAATTTAGTTAAATGAATTAATCATGATCCTCTCATTTGAGGATTGAACAGTTTCTATGATGGTAGGAAATTCAGTCCTTTCCAATATGTAATAGGATGGATTTGTATTTTAATTAAACTATAATTAATATAATTTATGCTCTTTTTAAGGGATTCCCATTATTAATTAATAGAAATTTTTTAGTTAGGGGTGGACCGAGTCGGGACATGTCAAGTCAGAAATTCTTGAATATATTTTTTGAAAATGTCAAATCGATGTAGTATCAGTTCGAGACAGATCAGGGCGAGTTGTTAATTTTTGAATTTTTTTTAGAATGAAAAAAATCAATTCAATTGAATGTTATAGTGCCAAATCCTATTTTAATTTAAATTATGTTAAATATTATAATTTTAATTCTATTTTCGATGTGAATTATGTTAAATGTTAAAATTTTAAATTAAATTTAGAATTGAATTTCGACAAATGTTATACTTTCAATTCCAATTTTTATTTCAACTACGTTAAATATTACAATTTCAAATCCAATTTTGATTTTGAATTATGTTAAATATTATAATCTCAAAATTCTTCAAAAAGAATTGTAATTTCAAATTAAATTACATTAAATGTTATAATTCCAAATCTAATTTCGATTTCAATTATGTTAAATGTTATAATTCAAAATCTAATTTCAATTTTAATTACGTTAAATATTATAATTTCTAATTTTAATTTCGATTTGAATTGCATTAACTATTAAAATTTCAAATTAAATTACGTTAAATGTTATTATTCTAAATCTAATTTCAATTTTAATTACGTTAAATGTTATAATTCTAAATTCAATTTTGATTTGATTTACGTTTAATATTATAATTTCAACTCTAATTTTAATTGTGAATTTTGTTAAACGTTATAATTTCAAATCCAATTTCGATTTCACTTATATTAAATATTATAATTTCAATTCTAATTTCTATTTCAAAATATTAAATATTACAATTTCAACCATCTGTCCATCTCTCATCAATTGGTGAATTTGGAAGCGTAAATTTATGCATATTTGGAGAGTGTTGTCGTAATCATTATGAAATGGGCAGTGCTTCATTTGATCTCTCTTGTCTACTGGACGTCATATAGGTACTAGTGTTCAGAATATCCCAGTGTCTTTTAAGTTTGCCTATATTTGTTCAATTGGGGTGTTGATCGGAATCAATATTTTTTAGGGTCGTCGTGATCCCTTATCAGTTCCTTTGCCTTATTAGGAACCAAACCACTTTCTGTACTGTGTATTCATTTTTTGTTTTTGTTTCTGAAGTGGTTTCTCAAGTTTCTTTACTGTTATCACAGAAGCTTCGTTTTTTTTTTGCAGCGAATTATACTTCTTCCTCTCTATTCCATTGTTCAAATTTTTGGTTAATTAACTTGAAAAAAGAAAAATTCTTCCAAATTAGGTATTTATGATAGGGTGGAAGGTTTGACGGCTTTTTTATAAGACTGTATTACTATCTCTGAGTCGCAACTCTTGAGCTCACTAAACTCTTTGTTAAAACAATTGAGGAAGTTTCAAATGGATTCAATATCAGCCTACTTCACTACAAACAAGTTAGATGTGGTCCTTATAGTTTTTCGATTTCATAGATATTGTTTAATGAATTGCTAGGTCAGCTCATTGAATGAAGAGATAGAATTCAATTCTAGGTTTCAGAACCAACTTTAAGCCGATCTCTTTAGACTTGAAGGGAAAATTATGGACGTCAGTGCTCTACCATACGCGTGCATGATCATTTTGGTATTAAAGTGAAATATATATTCTTCAAGGTAACAAGTCCTATGAAACAAGTGGAAGTTGGGGATGTTAAACTTTCGAGCCTTGGAGCTGGCCTTATAGCATCTGTGAATGAATCTTGGTTCATTCTTTTTGCCAACATCGAGACATCATCTAAATGCTCTGCTTTATTTTTTCGGGCGTACATACCTTCAATCTCTTTCAATATAGACACCTTTATGCCTTCTTTTTCTTCATTTTTTGGGACTTATGGATTTGGTTCCCAAGTGGCTGTGGTATTCAATATTGTCCTTTTGAAAACTCTTTTAGAAGTTTAGGCTACGATAGGGGGAGTATGTCAATTTGCTGGGAGTTATTCTAAGTCATCTTCTTGGTTTCCATCATATCTATCCCCTTGTAACCTCATTATTTTATCAGAAGCTCCAGATTCTTATTACGATAGACTTAGACTATATAAATTAGTTTCATAATGAGAGTTGTCACTCCAGGTGTAAGTTTATTGCCTAAGGCAATGGGTTCATGAGAATAGGACCCATCTAATGGGTTTTCAAGTTTGGTTAGGTTGCTTGGTTATGAAATCATGTTTAATTGGTTATTTGATTAGGTAATCTGATGGTTTGAAGAAGTATGATTTTAGTTTTAAGATGAGAAAGTTTTCAACAACTTTCTTATAAATAGTGCTACTGATGTTCCTTGGTTTTGGAGTCTCAAGAAATTACTTTCACTCCTTTGTTTCTTCAAAGAAATTTTCGAGAACACCACTGGCTTTCCTCTTTAGACATTTTTTTAGAATATCAGAATGAGATCGTCCTCCTGTAAACAAAGATACTTCGACGTTCAACTTAGTAACGGAACAAGAAATCGAGTGTTATGTATACAAAGTGTTTCAACAAGAAAGAGGATAATATAATTGTTAGGAGTTGCTTTCAAACATTACTTGAAGATCTCAATAGTACTTTAATTTTTTGTATCTTGAATTCGATGATCCAAGACTTGAGAAATTATATGATTATATAGCGCTTGTAGGTTAATCTGAATAGGATTGTAGTAGCTGTGTATAATTTATATTCAACATCTTTATTAGTGTAGTGATTTGAAGGTTTCTTCTCATAAGAAAAGTTAATCAAGGATTCTTATTTATCAAAAGATCATAAATCCTATCTTAATCTTTGGAATGATAAAGTATGTAAGGAGAAGAATTTAACCTTTCTCAAATTCCCCGCATGTTTTTGTTATGTGATTTTTAAGTATATACTATAAAACAAGTGTACGTTATTACAACAAATAATAAATGAGCAGTCAAGTATCGTTCCTATGAGAAATTGTTATTATTACTTGCTCAAGACTAAAATTATGTCATCTTACTCTTATTCAAACATTGGTATTTCATTGTGTTGATATCTAAATTAACTAAATAATGAAACTAATTATAAAGATTGAGCAAAGAGAACAAACATGACAACACCAATACTCAAATGCTTAGGATTACAATAATTCTTCAATATTTCACTTGAATCCAATTACTCCCTTTAAAACTATTAATATGAATTATTAACCAAGAACTCTAATATTCTTACAAGTCTCTTCTGATGGTCAAGTGAGTATATCTGATTCAATCAATTATTAATATTCCTATAACAATTAAATTGAAATAAGATTCATTAAGAGCAAGTTCTCTAAATGGTCATATATGTCATGTGAGTATATTCTTATCTCACATGGAACTCATGCTTTTACACAATGATTATACTGTTAAAGCTAGTGCTTACGCGTCATTCCTGTTGGGTGTTTATCATAGAATGTGTGATTATACGAGTGTATGCGTAATTTCAAAAATTATCATATGCGCAGTGGAAGCATGTTACAAAATACACCCATTTTAACAAATTCAACATATATCACATATATGCATAAGTATAACAATTATACAATTATGAACATGATGAACAACATATATCACATATATGAACAAGTATAACAATTATACAAATATAAACATGTTGAACAATATTGTATTATAACACATAATGTAAAATACTCACCTAATGAAGGTAGCTTTACAAAATCTTCAAGTCTTTCACCAATCCACGTGAAGAGCTCACCTTGAAGTATATGTTGAACAATTCTAGTCCATAACTTTTGGTGGGATTAAGGAGCTAGAATGGTAGCTTAGTGTTTAGAATTTTCAGCACTTGTATTCAAACTCTTTTGAATACAATTTTGTTTCTTAAATGGAGATGGTAAATATTTTTTATACAACTCTTGTATAAATTAAAAATCTTTAACATACAACTCTTGTATATTAATCTTAGAAACAATTTCTACATGATAATTATTTTGAACAACTCTTTGCAAAATAATTATCTTTTTCTCCATTTACATATCATTCATTTTTTGCCATCCATTAAAGAAGGAGATGAAGAGAAGTTTGTTTATTTTTCAACACTTGAAAGAATAAAACTCAAAGAACTCTCTCTTACCTCTCTTCCTTGCCATTGCCAAGTTCTTCTCCAAAAATTGAATGAATGAATTCCATTGTTTTGCCAAAATTCATTTTGTTTATTCAACACTTTGATTAAACAAAAATAAACAAAATGAAGTGTTCCACCAATTTTATTGTTGGTCTCCCATTTAGAATTAATTAAACCAAGCACTAGAATAATGGCTACCAAAATTAATCTTTACCTAACAATTATAATTACTTTAATTATAATGGGTAATTAAATGGCCAACATCTAGGCCACTCATTGTATTAAAATACAATGCCATGATCTATATATATATTATAATATTATCTAATAATATAATAATAATATATGATTTAATTATTCAAAACAATTTTGAATAATTACTTTTTACCTTACTAATTTTTACTACTATGGTTAAATGGTAAAAAGGTAAAATCAAATCATAGAATAAATTTTGTCATTTGTCAATATTCTATTAATTAACAATCCTTGTTAATTAATTAAGTGATGTACTTAACAATTAAGTCTTGACAAATGTACAATCCGAGGGATCCCTAAACAATCGTTCTCTTTTGCTGAAATTTATTGGATCGAACTATTCAATCCAATCCGCTACCCTAGTGCACAACGAGTATACTTCATATTGTGAGACTCTCTAGGTCCACACCTAATTTGTCATATAGAGCTCCTCCATACGTCCGTGAACAATGTCCCACACACACGTTACGGATATTACAAATTAGCATGTTAGACCATACAAGTTGAGGTTATAACATATTCGTATAATCCTTCTACCATTTATATCCTTGAAGAGCAGAGATATAGATCATCACCGTCAAATCTCTATTTGCTCAACCACGAACTTATCTCCAGATTTATATTTCATAAAATAATATCCACAAACACTTTTGTGATATTGTTTATTCCTCCGGAATATCTTTTCCGAGGTTTATGCTTGCGGCCACAAGACTTTCTGAAATACAATCTCAGAGCATTAGGATATACAACCCACTCATATGAGCTGATGGATCCCATATCTACGCACACCGAACTCCATGAGCATCGGACCATACCCAGCGACACCCAGCGGTCAGACCATGAAAGGTTTCTGACATGTGTGGAACCAAAGCATGGTGGATCACTCACAAGCCCACCGTGGCGCTCAGGTCAAAGGACCAAAAATACTACTCAACTCGGAAGACCTTTCATTGACGGCTTTATGAGATGTCTATTGGATGTCTTCGTGAGTCTGTTCAATATCCAGTCCTTACTGAATACCTGTATCTCTATACGAGCTTCATACTAAGCTCATGGTTTGCTAAGACTAACCATCTGGACCATCCAGATATAGACATACACTAATCTATATTAATAGGTTTCACCGATAGACCCGCATCGATGAAATTAGATCAGGAACATTATGTTTGAGAACATACTTGCATAATGACATTTCTTAGCACCATCTGCAACTCATTGCAGCTATGTCATTACTAATATATTCTTAGGTCATTGTCCCATTTCAGACAAGGCTCTAACTCCTTAGATTTTGCTAACTCTTAGTATCACTAACTCTTAGTGTTTATAACTATTAGCGTTGCTAACTCTTAGCCCTGGTCTAAACTCTTTTAGACCAAATCTGAACTCCTTCAGATCATATAATGTCTAAAACGTTACAAGCATCTTACCATTTAATAAAAATAATATTAACGATTTTATTAGAAATAATAATTGTATAAATACAATCACTATATATTTATACATTATGGGATGGCACGTAAGCACAAATCCCAACAATTCTAATATTGCATGAATATTAATTGTTAATATTTATATAGTAAACATTTCGAATATAAAATCGTTAATACAAAAATATTGTATAATGCTTGTAACATTACAGACATTGTATGATCTAAAGAAGTTCAAATTTGGTCTAAAAGAGATTAGATCAGTACTAAGAGTTAGCAACGCTTAGAGTTATAATGCTAAGAGTTAGCAGGTTAGAAGAGTCAGTAATTTCTAAGGAGTTAGAGCCTTGTCTGTAATGGGGTAAAGACCTAAAGGTATACTAGTAATGACAAGTTACAAAGAGTTGCAATATGTGCTAGGAAATGTCATTATGCAAGTATGTTCTCAAACACTATATTTTTGATCTATTTTCATCGAATCGGGTTGAGTAGTATTCGTGATCCTTTGATCTGAGTGCCACAGTATGCTTATGAGTAATCCATTATACTTTTGTTTCATAGATGTCAGAGATCTTTTATGGTCTGAACTTGAATACTTGCTCGTCCTCGAGTAAGGAAGCACACTCACAATAAAAAAATTAAAAAATTAAAAATGACAACAAACTCCTCGAGGAAAGTCTAAACATCATAACCATTTAACATATTAATCCAATACTTATTTTAACCTACAAGTGGCCTGCTTGGTGTGTGTGTGTGTGAGTAGCTAAAATCGTTAGTCATATGCACTCAGATTAGTTTATGCACACAAAATAATGAAATAGTCTCTATGAGTTTTTTTTTTTTAATTGATACTCGATATGCTTGTTTTTCGCATCACTCTTCACTAATGTAGGAACACACAAAATCAAGGATCAAATAGGACTTTAGTTAGCTTGTAATATATGGTTAAGGTGAGGATAAGATAAAATGGAATAATTTTGGCTCAACTCACACCATAGACACACATTCCTTTAGAGATTACTCAAACCGAACCAATTAGTTTTCACCATATTTCCCTCATACTTAATTTTTTATTTATTTCCTTGCTATTTTGTTCTTCTGCTTTTTCTTTTATTTTAAGCTAGGGGTATAGTAAACTCAATATATGCTTTTTTGAATTTGTTTTTTATTTTTTATTTTTTTGATTGAATTAAGTAACTATACCCCAAACTTAAGCTTTTCGATATTAGAACAACCAAAATTCATAACAAACCTATAACCCTTCTTTAATTCACCCCTTCATTTTCAAAAGTTCACATAACTCTCTAAAAGTAGTGTTATACCAATGGCATAGTGGATACTATGAAGGATAATAAAATAATAAGGTTAAAGTAGTAATATGGTTAGCAAGAAAAAGTGGTAATTAGGCTCAACAAGGGTGATTAGAGGTAAAACTATACAAAGGTTGGCTTAAAAGGCTTAATCGGTCCAAAGATGACCTAAAATCATATCCTCAATTACGTATACCCTAGGATTTCACCTTGAAAAATCTCAAACAAGTTCTAACATATTTTTGAGACCCTAATTATTCTTGTTGTGCATAAAAGTCTTCTAAGTAAGCATAAAAACTAAATGATTCTAACTATGTGATCAAAATATCAAGTGGTCACAAAGCGAAGCCGAACTTATCCTAGATTACCAAGCAAACAATCACAACATTCATTGTTTCAAAAGAACGTAACATTTAAAATTATGTTTCTATTTCATATCATTGACTACTAATCATTCAACCAACCCACAACTAAACACAAAAATGAAAAAAAAAATTACCTGCAAAACAAACAACTAA
This sequence comes from Ailanthus altissimus, assembly GCA_946807835.1. Lineage (NCBI taxonomy): Eukaryota > Viridiplantae > Streptophyta > Magnoliopsida > Sapindales > Simaroubaceae > Ailanthus > Ailanthus altissimus. Next base: position 8,445,339 of record OX327691.1, on the reverse strand, counting down.
AAACAACAATCGTAATGAGAAAGCATGATTAATATGGAAAATGAATGTTTTCCTCCCCCAAACTTAAAGTTGGCATTATCCATAATGAAAAAAATAAAAGTGAGTAAAAGAAACTCCCCTTATAAACAGTGGCTTAATGCCCGTTTCACAATAAGGAAGTTGTTGCTTGAGTTAGTGCCTAAAGCCTTTAAGTGATGCTATCCAAGATATGAAAATTGAGGAGCCTTGTTGTTTCATGATGTTTAAGGCATAATTTAGTGATAATTTAGTGTGTGAAAGGCGTAGGGATGATTAGAGAAAGTGAATGGGTGTTTAATGTAGCTTGTAGGGTAGTTAGGAGAGGATTTGAAGAGGGAGGAACAAGTGACGCTGCAGCCCCAAACATATAGTGTCGTGGTGCTACAACCTGGTTTTTTGAACTGAAATTTCCAGGTGTTGAGGCTGCAGCCTCAAGTTGCTGCCACATTTCTTTTTGTCTCCGATTGTGAGCTCTCTTTGGCCATATCTTATTGGCTTTCTTTTCGATTCTGCTTTTATGAGGTTCCAAATTATTGTTTTAACACACTACAAGAAAGAAAAACAAACATAATTAAAAATTGAAATGCATTTGGGTTTCATCCCAAGAAGCGCTTGATTTATTGTTCCTAACTAGACTTCTTCCAGAGTTATGGTGGATAAAATTGCATGTTGAAGGCATTTTTTTCCAAAGAGCACTCTTCCCATATCGTGCTTCAATCTTTGTTTAATGGTCTTGCCAATTTCTTTCCTTAATTTTCTTATTTTGAGCTTGCTTGGCAAGAACCAAAATCTTGTTATGAAGTGTGAACCTTATTGATCTTCAACATAATGACCTTCTTATACACCTTCAAAACAATCACACCAACCTAAACATGATAAAATTTAAAAGAAAATAAAATCCTAAATTAAGTCAAGTTACTTAACCATAATATTAGAACAACTTCAAAATCTACAATCCTCGGCAACGGCGCCAAAAACTTGTTTATAAAATTATACATACGCGAATTGTAACCACAAGTGCACGGATCGTAAGTAAATAATAAAGTGATGAGTGAGTATCGTTTCCACAAGGATTATGTCCTAAATTAATGCTAAGTACTATGATGTTAGCAACCTAACTTTATCTAGGCTATACTAAATGATAAGTTGAATTATAGAATTAAAAATTGCTTAAAACTAAATAACTTGGCAAATTAAAGATATGAGAGTTCTATGGCAATGGGTTTCTAGGGACTTGATTTGCCTCTATTGGTTCTATGCTCTTTATCATTAGTGACTAACAACTAATTTTATGCATTCACTAGTCAATGGTGTACGATTAGTCTCATTACCTCTCCCAAGTGTTAAATGAGGCCCTATGTATATACAACTAGGTTGATATCCCTATCTAACCTATTATACTTACATGCATTAAGCTACCCTTATATGAATACCCTAAGTTCATTAGTCTCCTAACTCAATAAACTCAAAACTATGCTTTTTACAACTAACATATAAATTAGACTCTTTCAAGCATAAACCCATTTGTTTAAATCATCAAATTCATTTCCCAATGCAATTAGAAGCATTAAGCATATAAAAAGCATAAATGAACAATACAAAATAGTCATTAATCACATAACAACATCAACAGATATTATTCAATAGAGTTTTGTCAAGCCCTAAAACATATAATCTAACAGCAAAATGATAATCTTCTGATATGGTGAATTCTATAAAAATGGAATCCTAGAGTACTGATTTCATTCTATTCTTCATATTTAGTAACTTCGTTCAATTCATTAATCAAGGGATTAAGACTAATCTCATTCCCTCTCCTGGGCGTCAAATGAGATACTATACATACATATTCAAGTTGATATACCTATCTAACTTGTCTACCTATACATACATTACACAACCTTTAATTTGATTACCTAAAGATTAATCTCATTACCTCTCCCAAGTGTCAAATGGGATCCTAGGCATACTGTCACTCTCCAAGTGTTCTCACACATTTTTTCGAATACTTAATGTGTGCCACATGCAATCATTGAGCAACCCATGGTAATTACCTAAATGCTATTAGCCTCCCGACTCAATCTTTCCCAAGCATCAATCCATAAATCCAAAACAACTAATTCATTTTTCAATCAATTGGAAGCATTAAGTATAGAGAAACATAAATAAATTAAACAAAAATATACTAAATCATCCAAATATAATATAAGTAAAACTACATCAAGCCTTAGAATTCAAGTTTAATCACACATAAATACAACCATAACTACAATTATCAAGAATTTCGTAGATACAAACATGTATAAACAATATTCATAAATAAAAATTTAAACAAAAGAGAAAATATAAAGAAAAGAAAGATAAAACTGAAATTGTGGATGTCTCCAAGTTTCAATCCTTCAAATGTCTTCAATAATGCTCAGAAAATCTTAGAGGCATTCTTTCTTCTCTTTAAATTTGAGCTCAAGTCTTGGTTTCCTTTGTGTATTTTTCATGCTGCATTTGATTGTGTGAGAAGTGGCTAAAGGGTACTATTTATAGGCTTCAAATTAGGACAATAATATGGCCAACAAAACAAGTGGTGGCGCCTACTTGCCACTTTTTGGTGCCTAAGCACCGAGCACTATAGCATATTCACTATTTATAAGCACTATAACAGGTTATTGTTCATATGCACTGTAACATATTTGGTTTTTTTGCCTGTTTTCTTTGAAATTTCATTTTAAATAACTCTATTAACTTGAAACATATAAAATGACATTAATACATTTAACAAACTACAAATTCACATTCAAAATAAGCAATTATTAAATTAAGAGGGGTATAACATCATATCTAAAATACGCTTATCATCTGACTGCTACATGTCGTTGGGTATGGTCCGATGCTCATGGAATCCAGTGTGCGTAGATATAGGATCCGTCAGCTTATATAGGTAGGTTGTATATCCTAATGCTCCGAGAATTGTATTTTAGAAAGTCTTTTGGCCAAAAGCATAAACTCCAAAAAAGAGTCTTCTGTAGGGTTAAACAATATCTCAAAGGAGTTTGAGGATATTATTTTTTTAAATACAAATCTAGAGATAAGTTTATGAACGAGTATATGAGAATTTGAATGTGCAAATCTATATCCATGCTCTTCCAAGATATAAGTAACAGAAGGATTATACGTATTCGCTTTGACCTCAACTTGTATAGTTTAACGTGCTGATTTGTAATATCTATGACGTGCACAGACTCATGGAATAGTTTCATTTGACGAAATGAGCATGGACCTAGGGAGTCCCGCAATATGAAGTGTACTCATTATGCACTTGGACAGCTTACTAGATTGAATTAATCAATCTAATAATTTTTAGTAAAACCGAATATTTGTTTTAAGAACCCTCAAGATGCGCATGTTAATACTTAAGTGTTAAGTATATTAATTAGTTAATAATTATTGTTGATCAATTAAATGGTGATACATGATGTATAATGAGCCTTTTGATAAATTAACTCAAGTATAGGATTTTATGAAACTCACGTTAGATTAAATAAATACTTAAAAATAATTTCACTCAATTGATTATTTAATAGTTAAGTAATTAATTAATTTATTTAATTATTAAATAAAATATAAATAAAATAAAATGGCTAAAGCTAATATATGATATTTTCCAATTGCTTAATAGTTAAGCAATGGATTAAAGGCTTTTAGGGCTGCCTAAGATATTAGCCAACCAATTTATTAGTTTTCATGGCAGCGTGTGGCCGGCCATCAACCAAGCTTTTTGTAAGATATTTGTTATTATGGATATATATATATATATACGGCGGCCATTAAGGAAACAAAGGTGATGAGTATTCATTTTGATGAATTGAAACAAAAATGTGTGAGATGGAATGAAAATGGTGGCTGGCCATTTGCTTGGAAAGAGAAGAAGTTTTCTTTTTTAATAATTCATTTGAATGAATTTGAGAGCAAATCGTTGGCCATTGGATTAGAAATGAATGGAACTCATTTTGATGAATAGCATGGTTGAGTAAAAAAGATAATTTTTTATTTTGTTTCATTGGTTGAAATACTATTTAAAATAATAAAAAATTTAAAAATATTTTATTAATAATTTAAAAATATGTGTTCGGCCATATAAAGAAATAAGACAAAATAATTTCTACCTGTAATCCTTCATGTAAGGAATGGATTAGAACATATATATATATAATGTGGACAAAAAGGAAATTTTTTCTCCATAATTCTTTAAGACACATTCAGCCATTCCTTTAAGATAAGAATAAGCAAATGTTGCTCTTTACTTTTAAGTCATATTTTCATTTGTATTAAGATATCAAAGTAAAAGTTGCTTAAACAATCTTGCTAAAATTAAAAGATTATTATTTTACTTTTTTAATTTCATCTGTGTTAAAGATTAGATTTGTTTAAAGGAACATTTTAAAATGAGACTTTGAGATCTATTTGCCCAATAATATTATCAAAGGTTCATTAAATACATATTTTTATATTGATGGAATTGCTTGTATTTATGTAATTTTAAAATATATATTATATTTTTGTTGCATTATTTGTGACACGTACTTATATTTCACTACTCACACACAATCACACATCCAATCTAATTTAAACCTCAATTGAGTTAATATTTGGTAAGCATAGGACTAAATAAAAACAAATACTTATCTATATGTGAAAGAGTGTAAATGGGTTTCCTTCAAAATATATGTGCAAAAAGGATTTCATCCAAGATTTACATACAAAAAATGAGTAAGGGTTTTTTGCATAAAGAAAACACAATCTTATGTTGAAAAAAGAAAAAGAAAAAAAAGGGAAACCAAAAGGTATTTTATTTTTCAAAAAGGCTTTAAAGAGAGAGGGCAAAGATTGAATCATCGGTGAATGTGTGACGAACGAATCAAATATATGAAATTCTCCCCTTTTTATAAGAGATTCGGCAATGTTTTGGTAATAATAAAATATAATATTTTTGTATTTATCTGATGTTTATAAAATAAGAAACATATTTGAGAACAATTAAATAAATAATTCATAATAACTAATAAAGTTAATCTAAAATAGGCTTTTACCTCTTTCAAAAAAAATTAAGCTTTTACATAATACTTTTTAATAGAGTTTCACTAAAAGTATAAAGCCTGAAGTAATAAAGCAAGAGTTTAAGCAAGATTAAAAAAAAAGGAGAAATAAATAAAAGGAGTTATCAATTAGAAATTGATTTCAAGTAAAATTATTATAAAGGGTGATTTTTATTAAGAAAACAAGTTTTAATAAAATATTGTTTAATAAAAATTAATTTTAAATAATTATTTAATGAATAATTAATATTTGTAGGCTGTAAAGTAAGGGTTGGGAAACGAACCGAATAGTTTTTGGAAGATTTGATTTGGAGTTTAGTTCTTGGTTAGTTCAAAATAATTATAACCAATCAGTTTGATTTTATTCCAATTTTGGTTCAGTTCAAATTAAATAAAAAAAAGATTAAAATATATTTAAAAAATAAAAAATATATATAAAAATTAAATTGAACTAAATCATTTTAATTCAATTTTTTGTGATTGAACCGATTAATTAGTTCGATTTGATCCGGAACCCCAACCGAAAAGGCCTTACTTGAATCAATAATCATATTAACAGAATTACTATTATCTTTTTTACCTTCCACACTAGACCTATTGAATACTGGATTTGGGCTATTGAAACTGAATCAATATGCCCTTAACCAAGCATGACATAAGTGAGAATGCATAATATTGCACGAGTAGTATACTGGGCTTAGCCTATCGAAACTGGACTTGGGTCTTCTTAAGTTTTTAACAAAATGAACATTAACAGAAAGCTACTTAATTGAAGAGACCTTCTGAGATTGTTGCAAGGACAAATCTCTAGGTCCTAATTAGATGTTGGTAAATATGGTTTATTGGTTGTGTTTGGAGAATTATACAATTCTAATAATTACTTATTTTGCTTTTTTATACCTTATTCCAAAAGAATGAGCTTATGAGGTTGAGAAAATTCACACTTATTAGTTTAGTTATAAAAGCGGTTGCTAAAGTGCTTTCTCTAATGCTTCGAGATGTTTTAGAGGAGATTATCAATTATTTTTGTTGCACTAAAATCTAGTTGACCCAATAAATATATAATATTTATTTATTATTTTTAAAATAAAAGAAGTCCATTTAAGAGCGCATCAAATCGATACCAACCCTATAAAATTAATTGGTCAGTTAGATTGCTACCCACAAAATTAGTTGGTTAGTTGAATTTTTGACTTAGGTGATCATATGACTAGGAAGGAAGTATCGATTGAATGGCTGCAAAGGAATTTGAAATTTTTTTTGGAAAAAAGTAGTTTTTCCTCAAATTAAAGGAAGTCTCCTTTCATTTTTGGAATAAAAAAATTCATCAAAAAATATACTCTAAAACTTCCCATTCTTTTAAAAGCCCTCAAATGCTTCAAACCATTATTTAATCATGAACAACAAGAGTTTTCTGAAAATTAGAGTGTAAACCTGAAGGATAAAGAACTAATTTGACTTTGAAATTTATTTCGGGTAACTTCACTTCTCAAGATGTATTTATAAAGGAAAAATTGTAAGAATATTGATTAAAAATTATCGAAATATGATTTGGGGATCAAGCCAAGTACGTAGGGTATGCACAGATCGAAGACGGACGCGAAAGAAGGTGAAAAATGAAGAAGGGCGCACCAAGCGCCAGCGCCGAGGCGACCAAGCATGGGCGCTGCAGCGCTGAAGACAGGAACCATATCCCGAAATAAGGAAACTTCCTTATTTCGTCTCTTACTTGCTTCAGGACTCCTTAATACAACTCCCACACTTATAGGGTAAATCTAAGTCGTTCCAAAGCCTATATAAAGGCTATCAATTGACTTGTAAACATATCTTTGTGATAGACATGAGATCTTAGTAGTTCTTTGTGAGAGAAAATCCCTAGAGAGAGAGAGAGAGTTTTTTTTGTAATCTTTCTTGTAAAATGCATACTTTGTGAGTGCCTTGTGATTCATAATAAGAGAAGAGTGTGATCTTGATCCTCTGTGAACGTAGGCAAGTTGCCGAACCACGTAATTCTTTGTGTGTTCTTCTTCTACCCCTTTCTCTATTTATTTCTTAGTAACTTGTTCTGCATTATTATATTGCTTGGGTGAATTTTTTGCTTGTTTGTGTGCTTCCGCTTCAACAAACTGGTATCAGAGCTTTGGTTCTAAGCAGACATGGCCACACCCAAGTATGAGGTAGAGAAATTCAACGATACGAATGACTTCAATCTTTGAAAGATGAAGGTTAGGGCGTTATTGGTGAGCCAAAGGCTTGGTTCGGCATTAGAGGAGACTGCAGCTCCATCTAGTGATGAAGAGAAGATGCTAGAGTCATCTAGAGCAGAAGCAGAAAGAAGAGACATTCAAGAAAGAGCTCATAGCACAATTGTTCTGTCATTGAGCGATGAAGTACTAAGAAAAGTAGCAGGTGAGACGACGGCAATAGTCGTTGGAAGAAGCTTGACTCTCTTTATATGAGGAAATCGTTGGCCAACAGATTACATATAAAGAAGAAGCTGTATCAGCTGTCCATATCAGAGGGGACGCCGATGAAAGATCATATAGATGCCTTCAATAAGATCATCCTTGATCTTGAGTCTATCAACATCAAGATAGAAGATGAAGATAGAGTAATTATCCTGCTGAGTTCACTCCCTAAGAGCTATGAGAGTTTGGTTGATACGCTACTCTACGGCGCAGAGAGTTTAACGATAAGTGATGTAAAATCATCATTAAACTCAAAGTTATTAAGAAAGCAGACCAAGGGCAATGCAGAAAGTTTATCTGTAAGAGGAAAGCCCTCATATAGAGATGGGAAGAAAAATGGATCAAGGTCGAAGTTTAGGACTCCTACGAAGTGCTATTGCTGCAAGAAAGAGGGGCACTTCATAAAGTACTGTCCTGAGAAGAGAGCACAAGACAAGAAGAAAGCGGATGCTGCGCTTGCCTATGATGATAGCTATGACAGTGCAAAGACACTCGTCACTACTGATGGTATGAACTCTGAACAATGGGTTTTAGATTCTGATTGTACTTTTCACATGTGCCCGCACAAGTCTTGGTTTATAAAATTTCAGCCCATTAATGGTGGTAAGGTGTTAATAGGTAATGACATTGCATGTCGGATGATGGGAATTGGTAGTGTTAAGCTTAGGCAGCATGATGGGCGAGTGAGAGAGTTAACAGATGTTAGGTATGTTCCTGACTTGAAGAGAAACTTGATTTCACTGGGGACTTTAGACCAGAATGGGTGTTCTATCAGAATCGACGGAGGGATTTTAAGAGTTTTGAAAGGTTCCATGGTGGTGATGAGATGAGAGAAGCGCAAAGGTGTTTATGTGCTTAAGGGTGAAGTCGTGAGTGGTTATGCACTATTCTTTGTAGATGATGAGAGTATGCAAACTAAGTTGTGGCATTTTAGACTGGCACACCTAGGCGAGAGAAACCTAAAGGAGTTAAATAGTCAAAAGGCGTTTGGAAAGGATAAGTTCCAGCCCTTAGAGTTTTGTGAGCATTGTGTGCTAGGAAAAGCACATAGAGTGAGGTTCAGTACCAGCGAGCACAAGACTAAGGGGACTCTTGACTACATACACTCGGATCTTTGGGGACCAGCTCAGACAACTACTCATGGTGGTGCCAGGTATTTTCTTAGCTTGATTGATGACTATTCGAGGAAGCTGTGGGTCTATGTGTTGAAGAGTAAGGATCAAGTATTTAATGTGTTCAAGACTTAGAAGGCTCTTGTTGAGAATCAGACTGGCAAAATAATAAAGAGGTTGAGAACTGACAACGGCCTAGAGTTTTGCAACAGAGAGTTTGATGGGTTTTGTGCCAAGCATGGGATTGTAAGGCATAGAACAGTAAGATCAACACCACAACAGAATGGGATAGCTGAAAGGATAAATAGGACCCTACTTGAAAAAGTTAGATGCATGCTTACCATTGTAAAGATGTCCAAGACATTCTGGGGAGAAGCTGTAGTGACTGCAGCTCACTTGATTAATAGAAGTCCCTATTCAGCAATTGACTTCAAGGCGCTAAAAGAGAAATGGTCTGGCAATCCTCCAAAGTATGACTACCTCAGAATATTTGGTTGCCCTGCCTTTGTACATGTTAAGGAGGGGAAGTTGGAACTTAGAGCTATCAAAGAGGTATTCATACGATATCCTGAAGGAGTGAAAGGATACAAGGTGTGGTGTAAAGACTTAACATCACCAAGAAGTATCATAAGCCATGATGTGACGTTTAATGAGATGACGATCCTGAAAACCTCCTAAGAAGATGAGAAAGAAGAACCTGTGTCCAAGGAAGACTCAGCACCCGAGTCAATAGAAGTTAAAGTAGAGCCTGAACATGGATCTGGTATGCCCCTAGATCAACACTTCAATAAGGAGATCCTTGAAGATGAACCAAAAACACCGGCGAGTTCCTCCAAATCCACCCAAAAGAAGACTAGAACTCCTGAGTTGGAACTTGAAGAGTACCAGCTTGCTAGAGACAAGCTAAGGAGAACGATTAACCCACTAGTCAAGTATGCACAAGCAGACTTAGTTGCTCATACTTTTAATTCTGCTTACACTCTTGAATATGATGAGCCTAGAACATATGGTGAGGCTATGAAGAGTAAAAACAAGAAAGAATGGTAGCAGGCCATAGAAGAAGAAATTTGTTCTCTTAGGAAGAACAATACCTGGAAGTTGGTGGAGAAACCTCAAAAGAAGTTAGTCGGGTGCAAGTGGGTGTATAAGGTGAAGGAGAGGATACTGGGGATTAAGCCTACAAGATTCAAGGCTAGGTTAGTAGCACAAGGTTTTACTCAGAGAAAGAGAGTCGATTTTTATGAGATATTCTCTCCAGTTGTCAAGTACACATCTATTAGGATTTTGTTAGCCATGTGTGCAAACCTTGAGTTACATCTAGAGCAGATGGACGTAAAGACAGCTTTTCTACATGGAGAGCTTGAAGAAACGATATACATGGCACAGTTGCAAGGGTTCGAAGAGCCCGGAAAAGAAGATCATGCTTGTTTGCTAAAGAAGTCATTGTATGGGTTAAAGCAATCACCTAGATAGTGGTATAGGAGATTTGATGAGTTTATGATGGCTTGTGGTTTTAGTAGGAGCAAGTATGACGGATGCATGTACTTCAAGAACATAAGTTGTGGGATGATGTATTTGCTTCTATACATCGATGATATGTTGATCGCATGCAAGAACATGGAATAAATACAAAAGCTCAAGAAGTAGTTGAGTGGCGAGTTTGAAATGAAGGATTTAGGAGCAGCGAAGGGAATTTTGGGTATGGATATTGTGAGGGAAAGAAGAGATGTTATCTACTTGTCCCAACAACGATATATAGTCAAAATTTTGGAGAAGTTTGGTATGTCAAACACGAAGGCTGTTTCTACTCCTTTGGCCATGCATTTCAGACTTTCAACAGCACAGTCGCCAACATCCGATGAAGAGAAGCTGTAGATGAGTAAAGTACCATATGCAAGCGCGATGAGGAGCATCATGTATGCAATGGTTTGCACAAGTCCAGACATAGCACAGGCTGTGAGTGTGGTGAGTAGATACATGGCAAATCCGAAAAACGATCATTGGCTTGCAGTAAAGTGGATTCTGAGATATCTCAAGGGAACGTCGAATCACAGGTTAATGTATAAGAGGGATGAGGACAGCAATGAAATGGTAATAGAGTACGTAGACTCAGATTATGTAGGTGATCTTGACAAGAGAAGATCGTTGATGGGCTACGTATCCACAGTGTTTGGGTGTAGTGTGTGTTGGAGATCAGTTCTATAACACGTGGTTGCACTATCTACCACAGAGGCAGAGTACATAGCTGTTGGTGAAGCTATCAAAGAGGCCGTGTGGTTAAAAGGCATATGCGCAGAGGTATTGGCTAGTGAAGATGTGAACACCGGTGTATATTGTGATAGCTAGAGTGCCATACACCTAAGCAAGCATCAAGTGTTCCATGAGAGGTCGAAACACATTGATGTGAGGCTCCATTACATTAGTGAGATTGTCCAAAGTAGTAAAGTTAGTCTAACAAAGATAGCGTCATCTAAAAACCCTATTGATATATTGACTAAGCCACTACCCTCAGTTAAGTTCATCCTATGCAAGGACTTAACCGGAGTCACTACTTTGTGAGGGTAATCGAAGATGCGAAAATGAGAGATCGAGTTACTTTGTGGATGATTTTGAATCAAGGAGGGGATTTATAAGAATATTGATTAAAAATCATCGGAATATAATTTGGGGATTAAGCCAAGTGGGTAGGGTGCGCACGGATCGAAGACAGACGCGAAAGGAGGCGAAAAATAAAGAAAGGCGCACCAGGCGCCAGCGCTGCGATGACCAGGCGTGGATGCCGCGGCGCCCAGAACAGAACCTAAGCGTCGCGGCGCTGGAGATAGGAACAGTATCCCGAAATAAGGAAACTTCCTTATTTCGTCTCCCACTTGCTCCAGGACTCCCTAATACGACTCCCACACGTATAGGGTAAACCTAGGTCGTCCCAAAGCCTATATAAAGGCTATCAATTGGCTTGTAAATATATCTTTGTGATCAACTAAAAATATCTTGACAATCTTTATGATAAACAAGAGATCTTAGTAGTTCTTTATAAAAAAAAATCTCTAGAGTGAGAGAGAGAGAGTTTTCTTTGTGATCTTTCTTGTAAAAGGTATACTTTATGAGTAACTTGTGATTCATAATAAGAGAAGAGTGTGATCTTGATTCGCCATTGACGTAAGTAAGTTGCCGAACCACGTAATTCTTTGTGTGTTCTTCTTCTACCCCTTTATTTATTTATTTTTTAGTAATTTGTTCTGCATTATTATATTACTTAGGTGAATTTTTTACTTGTTTGTGTGCTTCCGCTTCAACAAAGACAAATATTGGTTACGATCTTAGTGGTAATCTATGAATTGTTATAAAAATAGTCTTAAAAATTTAGTTTTGTTTTCAAATTTTATTTTAAGAAGGCTAATGACCACGTAGTTTAGGACATTTTGATCTTTGTAATGATGCCAAAGGCTTCGATCAAAGATGAAAAAGCCAGATAAGTGTATGTCTGCTGTTAATTTTTTCAGTTTTTCTCAATGGTAGACTGAGGACCAAAATTCAAGCTCCTAGAGGAATATGGCAACGACACCCTCTTTCTCCATTCCTTTTCACTTTAGAAATTGGTAGAAAAGAAAGGGCCTAAAAGGTTAGACTGATCGAGAGCTTTGTGATTGGGAAGGATATAATCCTATTTGATGACCCAATCTTCAATTCTGCTTGATGAAGATAAATTTTCTAACCTTTTAAAATTTGTTGATTTTTTTTGGTGTCATGTCCTGGTTGAAGGTTGAAGCATGTTTCTCCAAAGCAGGAAAGAAAAGATAACTCTGATCTAATAAGTTCTCGCAAGCTTGCCAACTTGTTTTACGTCTCTTTTTCCCATTCATATTTTGGTGGGATTAAAAGAAATCGTGTGGTGTTGTAACCTTTCTATAAGGGGTCTTGGGACTTTGTCAATGTAGTAAACATGAAGCGGAGTCAGGAGTGTGGACAGAAGATTACATTTTAGGAGGACTCTTAGATTGGGGAGAATGCTCTTTGTGATGCTTTCCCGCAAATATTTCAGTGTCTTTCATTAGCTAGCATGGTTAGCCTACACTTGTAAGAGCAATGGAGTCAAATTTTGAATTCATCAGAAGCTTCGATAGTATACTAAGAAGCTTGGGATCTTTTACGTGGTTTTTCTAGACAATATGAAAGAAGAAACGTGAAATTGGACTGCAAGAATCACAAGTTTTTCCTACCAAATCTTATTTTCTCAGCTTCTCAGTTTTTTAGATGAATTAAGGGCCCCTACAAAGTGAAGTTAATGGTATGGTTCAAAGGAAGAGATCAAGTATGACTTTATCCCTGAATTATTTCTTGGGAAAATTTTAGAAAATGTTAACTGCTGGTTTTTCCATTGCATATCTACTTACTATTCCTGGTCTCAATTTTTAAGGACTTACAATCTGAGTTGGGCAACACTTTCATGTCATTCTAGTTTTTTGTTTTTGTATAAAAGGTTTTGTAGTTTTGTACTTCAAAGGTTTTTTGAAAAAAGGTTCAGTTTGATGGGACTGTATAGTTACGGTTACATTTGGGTCTTACGAATAAAAAATTTCGGTTTTAATTGCTCCATTAGGAAGACTTCTCTAAGGAATCAACATTGAATGGAGCTGTTTTTTTTTTTTTTTTTGTGGGGTCAAATTATTAAGTCAATCCAGGTTGACGTACAACTACTATTGATCATCGTCTCATAATTTTAGATTCTCGAATTTAAGAATATGTGATTGCATCATCAATTTAAGCATTACATTAAAGAATGGTGGGTAAATGTGAAATGTAGTTGTTATAATGGTTTCAAATTCATGACCAAGTGACAGCTGAATATTGTGAAGAAAAACAACTCTTTTTTTATATGCGCATGGGGATTTGAATTTTAAGAAAAAATTTGAATTTGAGACTTTTTTTTATTAGAGTGAAGATAAATATATTGTCAAATTTTTTTATTAGAGTGAAAATAAATATATTGTCAATTTTTTTATTATTGAATTGTTAATATAAGTAAGAAAAATAACTCTTTTAAATCTTAATTAAGTAGCTTTGGAGATTTTTTTTTTTAATATAACTTCAGAGACTTTTAAAAAATGCTTCTTTTTGTATTTGTTAATAGAATTGTGAAATTTACATCTTAAAATGAGTCGTATTTGAATATTTTTTATACTATAGGCTAAAATGGCCTATGCAAATTCGAGGTTGATACATAACGGATGAACATGGGGCAATAGCCCCCTATGAGCCCAACTAATGAACAATAATTTTGCTCTTCTTATTTTTTAAAGAAAAAAATAAAAATACAAAATATCTCTTAAGCCTAAGTTGAGCATGGGGGCTCAGTCAAGTTAGCTGAGCCCTCCAAGGTCTCACATCTCCACTTAGATTCGACCTCCCCTCCCCCCAAGTGGTGCGAAAATGATGATAAATATTATAATTCCTTTTTCAAAAAAAAAAAATCTCTCAAGCCTAAGTTTATATTTTAAAATAATGTTGATTTAAAATGATATTAGAAGTATCTTTAGTTTATTTTTCTTTCAATTTATAAAATAAAAAGCAATTTTTATAATAATATTGAAAGTGATTTTTTAATTTCTTTGTTTTTTCTTAATATTTGTATTTAAATGAATAAAATAAGGTAAAAAGACAATTGAACCCCTACGATTTGTACAAAAAGACATTTAAATCTCTTTGACTTGAAACATAAATAATGCTTTTTGTATACATAATTTGGATATAAAATTTGTATTCTAAGTTATGTGGCATTAGATATGTTAATTGTTAATTAATGTTGTATATTTATTATATTAATAAAAAAATAAAAAATAATAATTACTTGACAAGTAGTAATTATTAATTAGTAATACATTATTTAAAATATAAATTTTATATTTCAATTATTTATATATAGCACTAGTCTTTAAAAATATCTAAGGAACCTATTTCTTTAGTAAATTCTTTTGGTTTGAATAATTAGAGGCTTGTAAATTATTTATTTATTATTATACCTAATGATGTTGACAAACAAATACGATTATGAGTCGTACCTAGTTAAAAGATGTGAAGGGAGTCATCTAAACCGATAAAACACATTATTAGAGAGGTTTAATTGAATATCTCTGAAACTATTAAGTCTAAATTTATATTTGACTAAATTTTAGAGGTCTAACTATCATTTCCTTAAGATAAATGGGATTATATAGTTAACTTTCTTCTTAAGTTTCACTTTTATTATACTCGTTTAGTTACTAAAATTTTGTTAATTTTTTTATTTCTAATCCATTAATTAAGGGATATGTTAACAAACCACCTTTTTTTTTTATAGAATAATTGTTAGAATTAATACGATTTTATATATATATTTTAAAATATTAATATTATATCATTGACAAATATCAAAGATATTATATTAGATGACCTTTAATACTATAAATAAAAAATTATCAAAACAAAATATTATATTTACAAACCAACACATGCTCGAATACATATTCTTGTAAAAAAAAAGAAGTAATAATATACTATATTAAAGAAGTAAGTCTTTAGAAGAAAATACATACCTTTTTGAAAAATTTTAAAAAAATTATTTTGGAAAAAAAAAAGAATATTTGACCATAGATTAGAAAGATATTGTAAAAATAAATAAAAAATACATAAAATGCTCACAACATAAAAAATACCACAGCACGATTTAGGATATTTGACATAAATATTTGACCATAGATTAAAAGAGATAACATCAATACATTCTGTTGGTCCCGAAAAGATTTGAATACTATTGAAAATTACTTCTCACCAAATTTAGGGTTGAGCAGCTGTAAGTGAACAAAATTTTTCTTAAAAGGCAGAAGCTATATCTGTTAGATATTTAATGTTATGGTTTTAATATAGTGGAATAGAAAATAAAATTTTTTTAATTTTTATTTTTATTAGATAAAAATATTTTTTATTTAAAAATCTTATTAAATATATAAATTTGATGTTAAAGTAAATAAAATTTAATAAGAATATATCTTAAATTCACGCAGAGTTTTCTTTTACTAAAGAATTACAAATTAAGCTTGTTGTTTTATAGTAAAAAGAAGAGTAAATTTCTTTATTTTTGTTTTTCTTTACTTAAAAAAATATATATCCTACGTTTTTTACCGTATGTGCATTGTGTTTTATTTAGATTAGTCTTCTTATTTTAAAATAATAATTTAATTAATAATATTTATTAATTAAATTATTATCTCTTAAAAAGAGACTTAATTCATTTAAATTACATAAAGTCATACTTTTTATAATTAACGTATAATATCTAATATTTGAGCATAATATTTTTTTAATAAAATAAAATTATTAAAATTAAAATCTTTTTGATAATTTCAAAAACTATCCTTAAGATTTTATTTATTTAATTTTTTAAATTAAATATTTAAATAAATTTGGATAACATCTTATCTATATTAATTAATTCTTAATTAATTAATTTTATACAAATATAAACTATACGTATTTGAAAACTATTTTTTAGACACAAATAATTTGTATAATAACACAATCATTTTTATTTGTTTATGGTAATAACGAAAGAGGTGGTATTGGAGACTTATGGACTTACAATTTCAAGCTCCAATAAATTTTGAATAATTAATTAAACACTTTAATTAATTAATTTAATTTATTATTTCAGTGTTATTCCACTAAAAATCTGAAATTGCACTCTTGAAATTGTAAATATAATTTACTCAAAAAACTTAAAGCAGTCCATTGATTTAATCACTACATGCAATTTAACCCTCCATAGATAGTTCATAATTAGAATTAGGTTAATTACTATTTTACCATTCTAATTATTTTTTTATCCTTAAGTGTTATTAATTCACTAGTAAATAGTTAATTTGTAATATTATTACAAATTGAGAGCTCTAATCGTTCAGTTCTAGAATTAACTCTTAAGAGAACATTCTTTCTAATTTCTATTAGGAATAAATGGATTCTATATCTATAAATCATATTTTCAACCGTTTATCTTACAATGCCACCAAAATATAAATTTTTAGTATATTCTTTAGACAAACTGTAACGAGTATTTTAAATGACATAATGACACGAATAAGAGTTTATGATCACTCAAGATTAAGATTAATCTGCATATGATCATTGGTTAACGTTATTTGAATTCTTAATTAACAACGGTATTTTACATAAGAATTCAAATTACGTTTGGTTTAGTCCTAAATAATCATATTATATATAGTGTCTCCACCATAATGTGCACTACATTAATGATTTGAATAAGATTACTATATTTTAAATGTTTGTGAACTGCATTAATAATATTTCATTAAAGATCTCAAATTTTAATTAATTTATTACGGATTTTTTTATTTATTATCTATAATTTTAATCCTCTTATATATAACAATTATATACTAAAGTTATGATTACATAAATAAATAAATAAAAATTTAATATTTATATTATAAAATTATGAACACTCATAAATATAAAATTATAACTTTATTAATTTTATAAAAATAATATAAATACATAATTTTAAAGCATTATCTCTAATAATATTTGCCTGACAGTGAATGGTAGCAGCAGTTGGTTTTACTTACTTACGTAAGTAAAACCTTCACCAGCCCAGAGGCTCGGTATCCTTCTCTTGAGAAGTTAGCTCTGACTCTGATCATGTCAGGATGAAAGTTACTGGCTTACTTTTAAGCACACACTATTCTTGTACTTATTAACCTGCCATTAAGACAGATCTTGCATAAGCCAAACCTATTCGACCGATTGTTGAAATAGGCCATGGAACTGAGTGAGTTTGACATTCAGTATAAGCCCCGAACAGCTATTAAGGGGCAGGCCAATTTTTTAGTTGAATGCCCCATGAGTCAATAGAGGTCAAGGGGCGGAAGCCTAAGCTCCTGATCAAATTTTAGAGAAATGGCTGCTTTACATTAACGGGGCATCCAACCTGTAAGGAAACGGAGCAGAGATTATTTATATGAGTCCCAAAGGAGACGAAGTTTACTATGCAATCCACTAGCTGAAGCGAAGTACAAAGCTCTCCTGGTCGAATTAAGATTAGCTTTACACTAGCTGCAAGGGAGGTATTGGTAAAAAGTGACTCTTATTTGGTAGTGAACCAGGTCAATGACAACTTTGAGGCCGAGAAAGAGAGAATGGCTGTATATTTGGCGAAAGTAAAAGCCTGACCAGCCAGTTTAAAGAAGTGAAAATAGAGTTGATCTCAAGGAATGAGAACTATCGAGCAGACATAATTGCCCAAATGGCATCAGCCAAAAATGTTAGGTTGCCCTAGATAGTCCTCGTTGAACTCATATTGGAACCCAGCATCCAAAAAGAAGAGCAGACATTGTAGATCGAGCCGGGACCGAATTAGATGGACCCTATCAAGGACTATATTTTAAACAACACAATTTTAGTTAATAAAAAAAAGCCCAAATAATTAAATACTGAGCCACCAGATACTCGGTAATTGGCGGGGTGTTATTGAGATGCCTGGGTCCCCAGGAGAAGGAGCGAGTTCTGAAGGAAATTCACGAAGGAGTCTGTAGTAATCACTTGGGGATGGAGCACTAGCTCACAAAGTGTTTCGAACTGGGTATTATTGGCCAATTGCTCTTCAGGATGTTAACAGCGTGGTTTAACGTTGCGATGCATGTCAAAGATTTGCTGACAAGATTTAGGCACCTGCAGAAGAGCTGACCATAATAAGTGGCCCCTAGCCGTTCGCCCAGTGGGGGCTTGACTTGATCGGACCGTTGCCTCGAGGCAAAGGGTCTTGTAAATATGTGGTTGATGAACACATGAAAATGTATATCTAATAAGAGATTCAGTCACCATTTAATATCACTAATTTTAGCATTTTTGTATTTTTAGCTTGAAATAAAGTATTCTCCTTAAATTATGATTAATGAGTGTTATTTGCACAGGTTTAGGTAAAATGGATGCAACTCTCAATGTAAAAATAGAAATAAAGAAATTCTTGAACTTGGAGTAATATGACTCAATCTTACACAAACTTGAAGAACAGTTGAAAAGTCAACTCCAAGATGTTATGGGCCAAAAATTGAGATACAATAGAATTGGGTTACAACTTCCGCTCAGCTTGACCCAACTCACGTATTTGGACCGTATCTCATAAAATACGTACCAATTGGTATAATTCTTAAAGTTGAGATACTGACTTAATTATCAATAACTCTTATGTTGATGGTAAAGTCCAAATCAACCGTTATCATGGACCAAATTGTATTGAAAGTGGGTAAAAGGGTTATTGGCCGAAATCTGACATATCTTTGGAATTTTGCCCATATATCATTGGATACTCATTCAATTTGCATGAACCTGGTGCCTATGAAAATAAGAGACAAAATCTTTATGTCGGCTAAAAAGGCTACATTGATCATTTACATTATCAAAAAGGTGTTGTAAGTAGGTGAACGAGTTGTTAGCCTAAATTATTAAAAATTGAAGTAACACATAACATATTTCCATTCATTCCCTATATAAGGACACTCTTAGGACGTTTTCAACAATAGATAATTCTCTTTTATTTTCTTCTCATTAACATGTATTGTAATCTAGGCTAGAGTTCTTGGCAATGCTAAGAGATAAACTTTTAAGTGTAATAAATCTACTTCTATACTTTGATTCTTTGTCAAAAGCTACAAATGTTTGTAAGTTTGTTTGTGCCTAAACTCTTATCTAGTATTTTTCTATAATCCAAAGGTTATAATTCTCATGTTTCATATATTTTCATTCATGCTTTCTTTATGTAATTCTTATTGAATTATAATTGTTATTGATTACATTATTTTACATGTTAATCTTTTACTACAATATTGTCAATCGATATATTGTCGATCTTGGATAACATGTAAAGACAATAATTGTTTGATATTTAAGTTAATCTTTTACTGTAATATTGTCAAAATGATATATTTTCGATCTTATATAACTTGTATAAATGAACGTGATTTATGTTAATGTTTGTAAAGAGTTTAATAATATCAAATACATGTGTTATTAAATGTGTTATCAAATGTGCTATATTTTATATATCTTCCAATTGATTGTTTGGGATGGGAAACTTTCAATTGCATTATAAACATTGAATTAAAGTGTAGAGTAGATTTATAAAGCATAATTATAATTCTTAAAGTCTTGCTTAAATTATCATAAGACATTTTTCTCAATTCATAGACAATACTATCTCATCTACTTCAACTAATTAATTAATTTTCTCTTTTACTACTGTTTTAATATTTTACTTCACCAACCTATTTTGCCAAAAGCTTCCTCGTGGTATCGACATCTCAATCTATACTGCGATAGTCGCATTACATTTTGAGCATAAATAGTGATCGTAGCGGTTGACTACTTTACCAAATGGATCGAGGCCGAGCCATTATCGAAGATAATAAATAAGAGCATTTGGGATTTCGTTTGGAGGAACATGACATGCTAGTAGAGAATTCCTCATACTATCATCACTGACCACAGGAAGTGATATACTAATACAACTGTTATACCTTGCCCCCCTATTGACTAATGACTGCTCAGTCGCGCCTCTACCCAGCAAGGCATTATTTTTTATATAACTCCCAAGTCTTCGCAAGATAATTTTTGTCACAATGATCGACCATCTATTATCTTGATTTTCATTATAGTTGTATTTCTACTATAAGTCAATCGTCGTCTGACAGCTCCCTAAAGACGGATATATATTGTCCCTATGCAGATCCAATTATTGTGCGGCATGTCGAGTAGGTTCTTATTTCAATTTATTGTGAGGGAATCAAGTTCGCCTAATTATTATTGGCATTCAACGACCAGATTTGATGCCTTATAGCCGCGTTGGAACTCTTTATTTTAAAACAAAAGCTTACCAAGTTATGAACTGCTGCTCTTACTTAATCATTACAAGCAGTTCAACAGTACGATTAGCTTTCCTTGTAATAAATCTTATTATCTTAGACAACTCAGCTATACTAAAATGCCTTTATTAGCAATTTTATTAGTAGATCGGTTATACTAATATTGCAAATTCGATATTGTGAGTTATTCGATTATGCTATATTGCTTTTTGTTTTTATGATAATAGAGATTCACTACAAATAGTTATGAGAAGAGCAGCTCTGCATAAGAATGGGAAGAACAAAATGTACTTGCATTAGTTAACAAAGAATATTACAAGAGGTTCTATTACAGAAAGTTTCAAACATTATAAATATTTCAATCTTTACAAAAAGAAGAAAGAGGAGAAGGTAGAAGAGAAATTGGAGAAGGTGGAAGAGAAGGCAATGACTCATGCTGCTGGATCCACATCAAATACCTCTAGATCCACAACAGGTACCGCCTTAGGATTGGCTTCGACCGTAGGGTTGGTTGAGGCAAGAGGATCAATTGAAGCTTCAGTTGGCCCAAGAGGTTGAGCGATAGTGGCTTGGGCCTGGTCAGTAAGAGGAGCAAGAGATTTACTGGTGCCTGCAACAGCAATACCATTACTAGCGATAGTTGCATCAGCATGAGTAGCATCATTGGCACCACTACCAGAAGGCATTGATGCCTCTTTGGCATCCCAAGCTCCAGAGGTCTCCCCTTCATGATGTGAGCCTCCAGTGGCTAGGTTCCACAACCATTGGAGGTCATTTTATGGGTAGTGCTCCTAAAAAAGGTTTATCAACTCAGGAACCCTTCCATCACTCCTCAGCGAAAGCCCTCATCATAAACAGCAGACCAGTGATTCCTCTGTTGCTCAAGTTTAGCCGCTAAAGAATTCCTATTCTACTCGATCAGCTCTCTCTCTCGCAAAGCCTCCGTGAGTTATGTCTCAAGTTCCTCGCTTTGTCGTGTCTGATCGGTAATACAGCTCCCTGCCACAGCCAGAGAGTTGGTCATCTTCTGCTCAACCAGCCACTTCTGCTCAATACAGCTCCTTACCTTAGCACGGATGGTCATCATCTTTTCTAGCTTGACCCCCACCTTATTCGTTATTCTCTTCTCCTACTCGGCAATTCTTTTTGCCCACTAAGTCTTAGCTCTGGACTGAGTAAGATCATCCTTAGCCCTTTAAGCTCGGGATTTTATGTCGAGCATCTCGGCCCAAAAATAAGAGAAAAGAAAAACTGACTGCATAAAAGATAGAAAGAGTTAGAATAGGTGAATGTATAAACAAGATAAACAACTCAGCATATGGCAAGAAGTACTTACGTCAAGAGCAGACCCCATTGAAACATTGAACCCCATGACAGGGTCCAAGGAAGATACCTGACCCGCCTAGGTTGGGGTTACTTACCTCTCTATTTTTTACATCACGAGGATAATGAGGCCCAGGTCCTCTCTCACTTCAGGGATTAGAACGAAGGGGGATACGTGGAGGGGAGAGCCCTTGCTGATAGATGGCCCCTCTCGCCTCTTAAAGTTGGGCTCCCCTACAGCTCGGTCGATTGTGGTTGTGTATGTTAAGAGCCCAACCGATGAGCCTTACCCTCTGCCTTGAGTTTGGGAAGCATGGAGGTCTTGCACTTGGGGGGATTTTGTATAGAAGTTTGCCTTCTCCCCGGAGAGCAACACCGAGCCTGTCCCTTTTCTCGAATAGGTCGGGTTATTATGGTCATTTCTTCAAGGACCCGCTTGCCGACAGCCTGGCTAGATAACCCATCTCACAAGCTGGCACCCTCTATCAACTTCTTTTTAAGTCGAAGCCGAACAAGATCCCATAACATTGTTAGGGTTTAGGGAACCCCAACCGCCAGCAACAGAAGAGCCCTCAGTTCTGCTCTGTGTCCTTCTCACTACCGCCTTATTCAAACACCTTTGCACGGTGTATATAGTGTAAGTTTAAGAAGTACTGAAGGAATATTGGTCCAAGGCAAAGAAAAACAAGAACTTACTTTGAATACGGGGCAGAGACGACCCAAAAGTAATAAGGCCCGATTCAACTAGGCTAGCCGATGACAGCAGCTCTTGAACAAGGTAGATATGCTAAAGTGTGGTGGTTATCTGATTGAGTGTTTTCTCAGATACCTTGACGTCAGTAGCTCAGGTCACTGCAAGAAAGTCAAAAATGCCAGTCGAACACATCAGGGTAACAAAAAGAATTCTCAAGTACAAAAGGCTAAAGACCTGCATCTACAGAAAAACTAGCAAGGATGACCCACTCTCTTCCATTCTCTTAGGGACCCTCTGACCCCACTCTTCCCCAACAAAGAACTACTTCCCCTTTTAGTCTTTCACAGAGGTAGGTCGACAAGGAATTGGGTTTTGAAGGCTGTGGAAGGAAATGTAGTAGAAACCCATTTGGCTCCTAGCATTGCTTTTAAAGTGATACAGGTAACACAGTTCTTAAAAATTATGGGGGATTGTCCTACCCTTGCCCACATAACATATAGGCCAGCTAAGACTCTCCAGGAATTAGGTCATAGCTAGGATAAAGCTATTCCTAGGTAGGCCAACATCTTGGCAAAGTAGCGCTGCATGGGAAGCCTGAGGCCTAACCTCGAGAACTCCACATGGATGGCCACCTCACCATTGATAGAGCTACTTAGATAATCCTCCTATGTGGGCAGCTTAAGGGTAACCAACTCAGGGATATTATAGGAGTGTCTAATGAGATCCAGGTTGACATCATTCAAACAAGATGTAGAGTACCTAGTGTCTAGCTTAAACCTTACCACGTCCACATCACCAGCCTCTTTAAGGTCCTCTAGGTCATTACCCTTCCCCTCTCTAATTATTGAGACCAGTTCGGCTTCAGTAATGACTACTCTTGAAGAAGAAGGCACGTCACCTACTGAGGTAGATGCCCTTCCATTACTTTTGGCCCCACTGCTCCTCTTAACCAGTAAAACCTCTGGGGTCATTTCCTCCTTCTTAACTGGAAGACCTAAATTGTCTCTAGATGCCATTAAAACCCAAAAATTATTTCCTAAAGGCTACAAACACTATAAGGCAAGGAAAACAACGATCAACTACACCTAGAAAATGGCAAACAAAGAGAAATAGGAAATAAGCGTCAAAACGAAATACATAAGCAACCAAAGCAAAAAGGCAGTAACGACAACCCAAAAAATGGCCTAAAGAATTATAAAAAAACTACCAAAAAGACAGAAGCCAGATCAAATAGCAGAAGCCCATAGACGTAAACATACCAAAGAAAATAAAGAATATAGTAAAAAAAAAAAGCAAAATGAAGAACTTACCAGGAAGAAGCGCAAAAATAAAAAATCACAGCAGCAACAATGCCACCACAAATAGAGAAGAAGTCTTCGCGCCGGAGAATCAGTATAATAACAACGAAGAAAAAATACAAAATAAAAAGGCCAGTAAATAAAAAGGTGAACTATTTATAAACAACAGTGGAGCAATTAAGACCATTCAGATCAAATAAACGGACAGGATCAGTAGAAAGTCAAAGGGACACCTATTGAAAAAGAGAGTGATGCCTCGGGTTTTCAAGCACATTAAATGTGCATCTCTGCGAAGAATAGGGACCCAGACCATAGGATCTAGCAGATCAATGGCCCAGATTATCTTGACCAACCAAACGCCACTCGAAAAGTAGAAAAGACCCAAACTTTGGGTCTTAGCCACTCTCAACCACATGATCGAAAGTAGATCACCGGCTAGTAGTGAATTCCTTATTCGAGAAGCTTCTCACACGGGCTAAGGATGACCCTTGGAAAGACTCGTCATTATTATTTGAAAATAGTTGTAGGATAAACCGCCATTATGTGGTAGTAACCCTCCGAGCAGCTATAACATCATCACATCGAGGCTAACAGCTCTAACATCCCTAAACTCTTAAAACAGCCAATCATATGTGACAGTGTGGCATTACCCAGAAACTAGTTCGGACCATCTCGGACAGAGGAGGGACCGACACAAAGAGGAAATAAAGCAAGCAAACAAAGATTAGCAGGACAATTCGAATCGGCTATGACCAAATTAGAGTTTCTAGTTTTTAATAAATCAAAACTAGAAACTGACGGTCCCCTATTCCCCCTAGAAAATCACTGTTGGGCCCAAAAGTCCCCGGGCCTAAAAGAAGTCGGCCCCTAATGGGTCAGTCAGATGTTTTCCTGTGTGACAACCTACTCTGAAAACAAGCTCATAGTGATTACCATAAAGTTCAGGTCCTATAAGGCTAGACAGCGTAGAACCTGCTCAAATTCAAAAGACCCGATCGACAATCTGAAGCATCTGCTCTGCGAGACAAGCCAATATATGGCTAGAATCACCCTTCACACACTAACTAGGTCGACCTATCTCAGTACCTGCATGATTAACAAAGAAATCGGGTTGGAACAGGCATAAGCCAGTAAAGTTAATAGAATGCAATTTAAGAAGATATCGGATCATGGCCGAGCCAAACAAGAAGATGCCACCAAAAAACTGACTTGGGTAAATCTAACTTAGCCTCACACTTAACGAAATCCATCGACGAAGACATACATAAGGAATATGCCAAGAATATGCTTAAACAAATGTAAAAATATATACATAGCGTGTAGTAGAAGTATGTTAAAAGAAGATTTGCAGAAAGATGCTTAACGTGTAGCAGAGGCATGTCAGAATAGAGATCCGCAGAAAGATATTTGGCGTATGACAGAAGCACAACAAAGATAGAATACTCAAAAAGTCCTCTGAACGTTATGATTAAAAGAATGAGATAAAGATATAAGGTAAAAGATGATGCCTAAATAACAGAAGAATCAACACACAGAAAAAAAAGGCTTTTCTTCCATTCATTGTAAACACGTTTTTACTTTGTTTTTTACCAAATTTTCACCCAAAAAAACTCTTTCTGACTTAAGCATCGGAGAGTTTGCGCCGAAATTCACTTTGGCGAGACCATCACGAAGTCTTGCTTGTGATTTATAAGTTCTGTCATAGCCACTGAAAAAGAAAAGACCTAAGCTCTTACAAACAAGCCCAACCAAAATGAAGCTCAAGTGTTGATTTTCACTAATAAACAAATTCAAAACTCATTGATTCGAAAATTTATTTTTTTTTGTCAATATTATTAAAAATTAATTTGTTGAAAAAAGTTATTTCACTTAAAATTTAAACAAATAAAATATTTATAAAATTTTCAAATGTCATTTTGCAAGTTAAAATCGTAAAATATTATTTTTAATTAAAAAAACTACCAAAAGGATGTGCATATTTCATTTATTTTACGAAATAAATCCCATCCGTTATTTATTACATAAAAAATTCATCTATTAATTTTACAAAATTTTAAGAATTTAAATGTTGTTAGTCCGTAATATTATTCACATACACTCTATGTATATTATTTATAGTATTAATATAATATTTATATTTGGTATTATTTAACCCTTTGTGTTGAGTAAATTTCGAACCGCACTACAAGATTATATTATACAAATATTTAATTAAATAGTGTTATTGTTATTTTTTTATAAAAAGTAATAAAATTAAAAATAGAAAAAAAAAATTGGTTACAGACAAAGTAAGAGAAAGATAGATACAATTTAGAGATTAATGGAAGTTTAATAAGACACGATGGTAGTTATCAATTAGCATCGTCATCTCCAGCCGTCCAATCGTTATCGAAAGTAAGTTTATGATTGTCTTTCAGACAACGATCATAACCAGAGGGCCCACAAACAAAAAGTTTTTTATAACACGTGTACAATTAATACAGGCACATCTGGCCTTTTCTTTTTCTTTTTCACTCGGTGATTTGTATTGTTTGTCGTTTTGAGATTTTCACTCGGTTCGAGTCGAGAAGAGTTGTAATCATGCTTCAATTTAATTGAACCGACAGAGAGACCAGTCAGACCACTCAATTTTTCTATTAATATTTGTTACGAGTGCGTAACCGACCTTCACCTCAATTATTATAGCTTTATTGTCAAATGTCAACGTGTTATTATCATTCTAGATTGTTCTATTAAGAATCATGATTTCTCGATGCAGATTACTTAACCCCACTCCTCTTATTTAAGTTTTTTTTTTTTTTTAAAAAAAAGAGCCAAAATTGGAGGAAAAAAATTTGATTTCAAGATTTGTTTAAACAAATGTTGAGGGATAAATTTGCTACGATTTTTTTTTTTTAATTTTGAAAATCAATGTAACTCTTTCTCGAATTTTTAAAAATTTTCAGAAATTAATGGGGTAAATTAGTTTAATTAATAAATTTTTTGCAATGTTATTGCAGTTTGAATTTTGATTATATAAAATTAAAGAAAGATTTAATTTGATACTCAAATATTTGCGACGGAGACTTGATCTATTTCATACTCAATTTTTTGAATTGTGCCGCATTAAATTCATTTTGGTTGAAGGTGTTAATTTTTTTAATTTGATTTGTAATGTGATATTTAAAAAAAAATACTAAAATTATGTAAATGAAATTAACTTTTTGTTTTAATTAAATATTGAAAAGATTAATAAAGAAAACTACGTTGGAGCTAAAAGTTAAAAAGTAATTTCTATGGAAGTTTATTTGGTTAAGAATGCCAACAATTCTTATATGTGACAAAACCAATTAAATCATTCAAAATATTTTAATACACAGAAGTTTTAATAATTGATCTAACTTTTATGAATAATAAAGTAAAATCTATTTTAAATACAATTATGAAATAAAAAAGAAAAGCAGAAGAATTTTTATTAAGAAAATTCGAGGGTATACTTTCCCACGGCTACAACTAAGATGTTGACCTTAAGACTAAAAGAACAAATCAAAAGACGCCACGTATGTACTTAGCATGCCGCTATAATATGTGTTTTTACATGGCCATCCATTAACATGTAACTCATGCGCATCAGAAGCCACCCATGTAATCTTAAGGCGGGGCCCACAGAAAATCAAAGGGAGGCAAGTGGGCGAGAGACGATAGAGAAGATATATTCCTATCACATCGTTGTGCCACGTGTATGTTAGGCTATATATAAAGCTTGTATATATCTATAGCTCTCCTGCGATTGGATACACGTCACATATCTCTCTCTTCGGGGTTTTGAATTTTTCAAAAGCAAAATATCCGGAATGGGTGCGTCGACAACCAGATATTTTCTCAAGGGCTGCCCGTGAGTCCTGCCCGTGAATTCTCAACCATTGAATTTGCTGACGTGTCGATGGGCGGTGGTTCGATTCTTTTCACGCACGCATTGACCGTGTGGCTTTTATGGTGGGCCCGCACGCAGAATCGAATGTACCATGTGCGGTTTTTTGAGTCTGTAATCCCGTCGTGACACGGGCTGTGCTTGTGACTACACTCGTTTAATTTAAAATAATGTTAGATATTTTAAATAATATATAAAATAATTATTGAAAATTCTTTTTATTAAAGCTAATTATTATAAACCCCTTTTAAAAGATTTGTTTTTCCGAAATAATTACGAGTATAAAAAATTGTCTTTATTATTATTTTGTGAAAATACATGTAATTATATTTCAATTTTAAAAAATGAGTAATGATTTATTTAATCAATAAAATCTCTTAAAATTGGCACAAGATATTTGTATGAGATTTATTAAATTAGTACAAGAGGTTTATAAGAAGAGATGAATTCGAATTTGAATTTCACAACCCA
Organism: Ailanthus altissimus; assembly: GCA_946807835.1. Lineage (NCBI taxonomy): Eukaryota > Viridiplantae > Streptophyta > Magnoliopsida > Sapindales > Simaroubaceae > Ailanthus > Ailanthus altissimus. Next base: position 8,417,046 of record OX327691.1, on the reverse strand, counting down.
CTAATCTTTACGAATTTCAAACGAGCCCTAATCTTTACGTATTATTCAAAGACATACCAATAAATATTAATTTCTCCACCTCATGTCTTCCAAGAATATAGTACATGAGATAGGAGTCAAAATTACAATTTTTTTTTTTATTTCACCTCCTTTCAATTTCTTAGGCATCGTGTAGAATTGAAATTGCGCGTTCCCCCCACTTCTAAGTGGTATGATTCGATATTGTTAATTTAATTTGAGAAGTCAAAACATCATTAGTAATACAAAAGTTTCATTGGTCTTTGACAATTTTAAAAAGTCAACACATGTTGACCCTCATAAGTGATCTGTCTCTTTCAAAAACCACTATCTATGAGCATCAATAATGACAATAAAAGTAGTAAATATCAGTAAACTTTTGATTGATCAGTCACCACTAGTTCGCATTAAGTAATAAGATGCACATTAATTAGAAAGTAATTAAATATTTGTGAAGCGGACATCCATTTTCTTTATAAGTAATATTATATTTTTGAAATGATATTTTAATTTTTAAAATTAATTTATAATAAAAATAATATAAAATTATTTATCATTTAATAATTACTTAATTATTATTTAAAAATTATTTTAAAACTATATATATTATTATTTAAAAACTATCACATCATTCTTTCAATATATAAAGAGAAAACGCATAATGCATTACACGTCATGAAATTGCTCGTTTCCTTGAAATAAATCTTAAGCTGCATGAACACGATTGTATGTTTTAATACCAAAATAATATTATATTTATAAAGTAATCAGATAAATTTGTTCATATAAACTTATTCACATAAACCGATATAACAAGACAATGAAATGAATAAACTTTAAAAGGTATAAGTTTGGATATTGACCCTCTTTAGCACTTATTAGTTCAATTGTTTAACTAAAAAAGCTTAACATTCTAACTAGGAGCCTAAAATTAGTATTAAAAATAAATATTAATAAATTTGTGTTATATGAAATATGAATTTAAAATTAAAATTAAAAGAAAATAGGAAGACAAACAATCATAAATATATAATTAATTACATTGACTTTAATATGATGTAGATTCAATTGCTCAATTTAAACAATTATTAACTGATAAAATAATATAATTAATAAATTTAAAATTACAAAAATTAATCATCTAATAAATTTTTAACACATTATTTAAGATATATATATATATATATTAGAATACCACTTAAGACGAGTAATATTATTTTTAGTCAAATTCAGACTTTTATGTACAGGCGCATGTTACTTCTTCCATTAGTTAAGCTACAACGTATCAATAAAAATCAATCTCTTTTCCACCACCTATATTCTTCTCAATTTCATTGATTTTCTTTTTTCTATCCCTCTTTCTTTGTCGGGCAAATTAGGTAACAAGATAACATCAAGTCATCAAAACACAAGAAGATTCACAATATTCATATAATTCACGTTTGAAAATTATTTGTAGATAGAAATTGTAGACCAAGATTTGTGTAGAGAAAGTACATCCATGTGGCAGAATTTCCAATCTCGTATTCTGTTCTTAGCTCATTTTGGAAAGCTAGAACAAACAAGTAGAAATTCAACGTGGTTGCATTGAAAAGAATAGAGGAAAATGCCAGATCGAAAAAGGAAAGGAAATTAGGCCAACTTCTTGAAAATGCTTGTTTAATGAGGACAATTTTGGCATCTAGTCAACGAATATCTATATTTGTTTGGCCAATTTCTTATTACGCCAGCCGGGCCTTCAAGTGTCTTGATCTAGTTAAGTAGAGGAGGTTAATGATATAATAATTTCATTTTTTTTATTTAAATCAATTTCATTCATAGTTATTATAAGGGGCCGTGGACACAATAGAAATGTTGGACAAATGGTTTAGCTTATGAAAAATATACAAGAATATAATTGAACAAAGTTTGAAGTCAGGGATGCAATGTATTATTTTTAAATTATTTTTATTCTCACTTTAATTATAATTAAAAATACAAATGAGTTTGTTAGTATAATAGCTTTAGAATTTAATAATTTATGAAAAAATATTAAATGCATACTATTTTTTTTAAAAAAAATTTAAATTAAAAATTGAAAAAAAAAATTCATCTTAAATTTTAAATGTACTTGTAGTATTCATATAATTATATGTGTCTTTTAGAGAAATATGACACTTCTTTGAAAAGTCACGGAAGGAGTATGTGACTCTTTTAAGACTTACCAAACTCAACTCTAAGCACCATGATGTTCATTCTCAGGCTACAGTACCCAACGATAACATTGAGCGATTGCTCAACTGGGTGCCACGGCGCTCCATTCCAATGACTGAAGCGCTATAGTGCTCCTAGTCATGCTTTGCGGCACCTAACTCTATAGCTAGAGAGCCGACTCCAAGCCCAATGCTGCAACGCCCAAGCCTCCTACAACTTGGACACTTTTCATTCGTTATTCTTTCTCTTTTTGACTATTTTTCTTTACTTTAACACTTGTTTTTTTTTAAAAAAATTATATAAAAAAAAGATTTAAACTCAAAATCTCTATTAAAGTAAAAATAGATGTTCTACCAACCTTTTATTATTGGACTTTTATTCTAATTATTGTGCATTGGATACTATTAAAACGTATTTAATTATAGTTTAATAGCATTCATATTTGAAATTATTGAATTATTACCGAAATTATTTAGCAATAACTCATTGAAAAAAGCCAAGCACTAAGCGATTTGTGCAAGGTACACACAAAGAATTTTGAAAACAATTAAAGAGATTTAAATTAATCTAAACACACAAAAATTATCAACCTTATTTATTTTTGTATCATTATCACTTATTTACACATGCACACTTTTTATCTTATAAATATTGATTTAATTGTCAAAATGATCTTTTTTATAAGAAGATAGATTATCTTTTCACCATTACGAGAAGAGTGCAAAACTTATGAAATAATTTCTCATGAAGTTTATATTAGGAACTTATGTATTAAAAAACACAAAGCTTCAAGAAAATATCCTAAAAATTAACTATTTTTTTTTTTATTTCTCTTGATTGGGTCCGATCACAACACCAATTCGGTTTTATTATCGGAAAGAAAGACTTATAATATAGACGGTTACACTTGCATTGAGTTGAACGTTGAAATTATAATAGCAAATATTAATTTTGAGAAGTATCAAATAATCGAATAGTCTATCATCTTCCTTCTCATTTCTATAAAAAAAGAATTTCAGTTCTCATATAAGATGTAAAATTATATGATCTAACGATTTGTGGTTATGTATCTTAATTAAAATTCTCTCCTAATCATATTTTTTTTAAATCAATTTTTTTTATTAATATAAGTTGATAGTTTATAAAAAGTAAAATAATTATAAAATAAATTTTTACTTCACATAATAAATATAAAATACGTGTTAAAAGATTTTTTAAAAATTTATTAAGATTATATTAGAAGAAAATTATAATTTAAGTTAATTATATAAAGGTTCAAGTTCCTTTTACGATAAATGAAGATAGACTTTTTCAATATTTAAATGTAGGCTTGATTTTTATTAAATGTAGAAATCTCAATAGATCATAATAGATGTAATCAAAGTACTGTCCTGATGAGAAGTTATGTGATTTAGAATGTACAGTCTTTTTGGTTATACGAGAAGCACTCATTAATTTGATTATTTATCTCTTCATGTTGGGTTAATATATTTTTGAAGTATTGTGAAGGTAAATTTCTACCTTTGTAGGAGTGAGAAGACCTTTAACTATTTAGAGATAATCAGATGTTTGAATTGTGTTATAAGTGGTATAACTATAAATAAATTTTATTAAATTCCTAATTATGTATGTACTAGCAGTAAAAGGAAAAAAATTTCATGTTTTTATTTACATAAAAGGAGGGTTTGTAGTTAGAGTAGTGATACATTTATTAAATATTAAATGATATTCTAAATTTTGTATCTCAAATATTAGAGGTGTTAAAATAGTTATTAGATAGTAAAATAGTAAAAATTTTAAAATTATCTATTATACTATTACACCACTCAATAATTGCTTCACATATCATTTACAAAGTATAACATTATTCTTGTAGTTATATGTTAAAAAAATATATTTTCAATAGCTTTAATTTTACTAGTAATTACTTTTTTAAAATATCTTTTCACAGGATAAATTAATTTCTCTCTTTCAATAGAGAAATTAATGATGCTAGATATTAGAATATTATTTAGATTTTTTTATAAATTTTATTGTGATTTATTAAAAAATTTATTTACTAATTACAATTCATATATTTTAATTTATTAATTTAATACTCTTTTTTTAGTCATAATATAAATTAAAATTTTATATTATTAAAATTTGTAAATATAAAATAATATTTAATATTAATAAATACAAAATAAAAAATAGAATGAAAAGAAAAAAAAAATCAACATTCTTCGCATGAAATTTTTTTATCCCTGTTAAATTTTTTAAGGATATTATTATAAATACCTTTGAGGTATGAGTTAATTATAACAATATACACATATTTAAAAAACGAAGTTTGTACCTAATTTGTTTTTGTCAAAATAGGCACTAATGCCCAAACATTACTCTTCTATCATGATAGTTAACGTGCTTAGGGATAAAATCATTAATTTATCTACATATTATTTATCTCTTCATGTTGGGTTAATATATTTTTAAAGTATTGTGAAAGTTAACTTTGTAGGAGTGAGAAGACTTTAAACTATTAACAAATAATCAGATATTTAAATTATGTTGTAAGTGGTATAAATAAAAATAAATTTTATTTAATTCCTAATTATGTATGTACTAGTAGTAAAAGGAAAAGGATTTTGTGTTTTTATTTGCGTGAAAGGAGGGTTTGTAGTTAAAGTAGTGATACATTTATTAAATATTAAACGATATTCTAAATTTTGCATCTCAAATATTTGAGGTGTTAAATAGTTATTAGGTAATAAAATAGTACAAAATTTAAAATTATCCATTATACTATTATACCACCCAATGATTGCTTGATATATCATTTACGAAGTTTAACATTATTATTATGGTTATATGTTAAAAATATATATTTTCAATAGCTTTAATTTTATTAGTAACTACTTTTTCAAATTCTCTCTTCACAAGCTAAATTAGAACTAATAACGAGAATAAAATAAACAAAATAAGCACACCAATTTTATTGCTTTTTAAATGGATACATATGTTACCACCCAAAAGGATACAATAAAAGATATAAGTTATTTGTTTGAATTTATCATTCAATAGAATTTACCAAAGAAATATAGGGTTCTGAATTCACCGCTCAATGAAATCCACCAAAGAAATATAGGATTCTAAAATGCTCACCATAGTACTCAAAGTAGATAATTGTTTTAAAAACTTAAATCTTCTTTTCCCTTCTCATCCCTCATGGTATTCATAGAGATCATTTGGGATGCTCAATACTCCTTACAACTTTTTAAAGTACAATAAATAATGAAGACTATGACTTTCAAACTTACAATTATCATCAAGATGAAATAACTTCCGAAGTAAATACAATTATTATGATAAATGTATTAAAATATTTATTAACTTTTTTCTTAATCTTTATATTCTCAATGTGAATTTATTGAGTTCATTAGGTTCTATTTTTCGTTCTATGTTATTAGACACTCTTGTGTGTCATTTCCCCTAGTTGAAATAGACTCATCATACAATTTATTAGCAATGTAGCTTATTATATTATGAGCACTTAAACGTGACAAAATTATAAAGTACATTATAAATATTAAAGTTGTAGATTAATCAAACAAAATTACATAGCTTACTAAATTATTTTCCTATATATACTTTGTAAATTGTAATTTTTTCAATAAAAAAAGAAAGACATTCAATAATTCACAAATATGCTTTTAAAATTACTATTAAAGTTGTTGACCTCGCATTTTAGGCCATCATAGGCCAACAAACAGAATTTGTTTCTTCGGGGAAACAATAATTGGGCCTTTTGAAGGGTTGGGTTATGATTATTAATTGTTAGCATATAAGTTTCCTTGATGCATGTGTTAGACTTTTAGAGCCTTGGATTCAATTAAAATTAACAACAAAATGATCACAGCAAAACGAGAAGTAGATTATATTAGTTCAACTCAACATAAGCTTGCATCCACTTCATCGAATTTGATAAGCTCATTCATATAATATTATTTAATTATTATTTTTTCCAATAAAAGTACAAAGCAGGGCCTCTACAAAATTAATGCAAATAGAAATATATTGTTTTAAAGCCTTAGGGGTTATAAAGAGCCCTTGAGTTTATGTTGTTGTCTTGGAGGTTATAATAGAGCCTTAGAGGCTGTAAAGAGCCTTTGAATTTGTCATGGAGTCTTGAAGGCTATAATGGAGCCTTTAGAAGCTATAATTTGCTTGGAGAAAATCTAGAAGAAAAAAAATCACATTTATTTGTCATTTATCATATTTTTTTATAGGTATTGTTATGCTTGGTTGTAGAACTTTTTAGAATTATGGTAAGTTTTTATTTTTCTAATTATGACACATCTCGAAATTATAGGAGCATGATTTATGTCGAGAATCATGAAATTTTGAGATTTTTAGGAATGAGGGAGGTTTGAGTCTTTGAGCTAGTTTGAATCATCGATTCTCAATAAATAGTGAATGAGCATCTTCTCGTTTGCCTTTGGGCAAGGGGTGGTCGACTTTTTGAAGGATTTACATGCTCAACTTTAGTGAGGCTAATTGCCAATGATACCTATTAATTCTGATGATCTTAGAGCTAAGGATCATAGGTAAGCTCTAAAGATGTTTTTGTATAACATTTGAGCTTCCTAATAGTAGTGGGTTGAAGTATAGAATGTCTGGATAATGGACCTCGTTGTAAACTTCAAATAAAGCATTTTTCAAAAGTTTAAGTTTGGAGCTCGTGGACCGTATTGAGCTTTCTAAGAAGTTGGACTTGAGTCAAAATTCTAAAAAAAAAAAAGTAGAATTAAAAAAACTTTTCAATTCAACCCACATGCCTATAATGGTTGGCGGGTGCATTTTGATAATCAAATCAGTCTCTTTTCTTATAATTTTATAAGAAAAGATTTAGTTTATTTTAAACACAATTTTTAGTGTCATAACAAATACATTATTAATAAATTTGCAGCGTGATATTGAAAAAGGGAAAAAGAAAAACAATTTCTTTAGCTACAATATAACTAAATTCATGACATTTATCTTAATTTTTCTAAAATTTAGAAAGAAATTCATTAAAAATCTCTTCCAAATTCCTTAAAAGTTTGTTTTAAAAAAAAATTAAAGAAAAAGGATACAGATACCCACAAGTTATAGTCAAATTTTCATGCAGATCCCAAACATTTTAAAATGGTCATTTAGATCTCTATTGGATGACGGATTTCGTGAAAGTTAACCCTTAAAAGAGTAAACTTGTCTTTTAGTTTGTCAAGAGAGCTAAATTATTAAAATTATTATTATACCCCTGTATTTAAAGTGGAAAATTATTGAAATTATTATACCCTTGTATTTAAAGTAGAAAGTATTGATATGTCCCTTCATTTGAAATTGAAATAATTATTTTGCCTTTGTATTTGAAGTGAAAGTACTATTATGCCCTTATATTTTAAATGAAGAATAAAAATAGGGATAAATACATTTGGTGGGACTTGAATCAAAGACTTTTAAGTATATTTCAAACAGTTTAACTATTAACCTACATGTGTTTGGTTGACACTAAGTTATTTATTATCTATATATTAAATACAGTACCGAAAATAACCGCTGCCACTAACCTCCGCTAACCACCATTGACCATTGCGACCACCGTTGACTGACCATTGATCAGCGTTGACTACCACAAACTATCATTGACCATCGCTGACTGACATTGACCGGCGTTGATCGATCATAGACCAATGTTTGTGGATTTAACCAATTTTAATGGGGTATAATAATGCTTTCTAAGAATTTGACCATTTGATTGTTATTTTAGACGGAATGCATCATTTGACAAGGGTCTGAATGGCCTTTTGAAACGTTAGTAGTATGCATAAGAATTTGATTATAACCTGGGGTTTGTATATCAATTTTTCTAAAATTTACCTAAATTTGTTCACAAAAATATAAATTTAACTCGTGCAAATGAATTAGCTAAAATTTTACGATCTACTCATATTTCAAAAACACATGTACGGTTGAAACATAAGGTGAATGTACTCTTTAACATGACAAGCCACAAAACCCCCGCAAAAATATTTTCTAACAGTTGAGTCCAAAAATCAATAAAATATTTCACCAACAGTCCAATATTCTTGTTCCAATAATTTTATTTGGGGAAATGAATATTTTAATCATAAGGTTGAGGCTAAATTTGTCATTTTCTCAAAACCTACCCGTAAATAGGGCAAAATGCTTAACGGAGATGGAAACTGCAATGCTCTCTTTTTAACATGGCGGAGATAAGCACTTGCTTAAATGACCAGTGCTAAAGGATTTGCAGTGTATTTTTTTTTAATTTAAATAGAGGTTTTGAGTTCGATTCTCCTTTCTACCAAATCAAAATAATAAAAAATAGGGTAGAGATAAAAATAAGATGGATATAAAAAAAAATTATTTTTCGAGATAGAGATGAAATGAAGTCTCCTTGTCTTGTCCCTCCCCTTTTATATTGATTTATTAAATATAAAAATTTAGTATATATTTATATATCGAAAAATTAAAAAAAAATTTATTTTATAATTTATACTAAAAAAAGACATCGGAACTCTTAATGTTTTAGAAAAAAAATAGCATATAAATTTTAATGATTTTAAAATTTCAATTGACACTGTTGTCAAGCAATGGTTTTTGTATAATTTAACAGAAAAAATGACATCTAAAACCCTATGGTCTTAAAAAAAAGAACATGTAAATCTATTTTTATTGTTAAAATAGAAGAAAATTGTTACATAACAAGGTTGTTAGTAAGATTTTAAAACTATTGGGGTCTGTATGTTCTTTTCCTAAAATGTTAGGGGTTTAGATGTTATTTTCTCATTTATATTTAATTAGGACATACTTTAAAAATATTTTTTTTGTTAATAACAATAAAAATCTTAAAATACACTCTATTTTCCTTATTGTAAATGATAAAAAGACATTTATTTTTAAGTTGGGAGGCTATTAATTTTAATAAGAATATAAAATAAAATAGAAAAATTAATGGTACTAGACATTAGAATATTATTTAGATTATTTATAAATTTATTTGTTCATTAATTACTATTCACATTATTGAAATATATTATGATATTATTTTAATTTATTAATTTAATATTGTTTTTAGTCATAATATAAATTAAAATTTTATATTATTAAAATTCATGAATACAAAATAATATTTAATATTAATAAATACAAAATAAAAAATAAAATGAAAAGAAAAAAAAAACATTCTTGCATGAAATTTTTTCATCCCACCTGTTAAATTTTTTAGAGATATTATTATGAATATCTTGAGATATGAATTAATTACAACAATATTCACATGTTTAAACATCGACATTTGTACCTAATTTTTTTTAATCAAAATAAGCACTTATGCCCAAATATTACTCTTCTGCCGTGATAATTAACGTACTTAAAGATAAAATCATTAATTTATTTGCATATTAATTAAAGCAGGACATGTCAAATTAGATTTGACATATGTACTATATGTAAATTATTGTATAAATTTAAATAAAATAATAATAAAATTAAAAAAAAGTCAGCCATTGTATCGGCGGCCATTTTGGCCGCCTGTTCCAGCGATGAAATGATTGCTTGGAATAAAAACCTTATGGCCTCCAGATCAAGTGACCAAAATGGCTGCTGAACCAAGGTGACCTTATGTTTATCTGTTGAACGACTATTTGGCTGCTTGGAACAATGACCTTATGGTCGCTTGAACCAAGTGGCCAAATGCTTGTTAGGAAGAATGACTTTATGGCCGCTTAGAACAATGACGTTATGCATTTTGGTCGTTAACTTCATTTTAAAAATTCAAGTGACCAAAATGGTAGCTTGAATTTTTTTATTATTTTAATATTATTTAATTTAATTTTTATTATATTTAAAATTAAAATATAAAAATTTATGTAAATTAACTTCGTTAACCGTATAAAAGGCGAAACAATCATTTAATATTGATTAACAAAAAATTTATTTAATTTAACGAAATATTCTTAATACATGGGCATTAATGTTTATTTTGATAAAAAAATTAAATACAAATATTAAGTTTATAAATATTATTATGATTAAATCATACCTTAAAAATATTAATTATTAAATCATAACTCAAAAATATTGATAATAATATCTTAATTTTTTAAATCATAAAATAGAACAGAATTGAAAAAAAAAAAAAAGAGAGAATACGGAATAAAACTCTCCGCGTCAGCCTATTGCCATCCTACGCACCCGGCTTGTCTCTTCCTCATTATATGCTCAGATGTCGTGATCATGTACCATACATGGTTATGGTCATGCATCACGCGTACGGGTATTAACATGACGTGGCAACTCGGCCTCTAAGGTGAGAGGAAAATATCAGTGCCACGTATGCAGCAAAATTTGCTCAGAGCACATCTAAAGATCTCTCTGTTGCCAAAACTACAACCTCTTAATAAAATTCCAAGCAGAATTTAAAAAGAAGTAAATAGAAAGTTCTTTGCTAATATTGTTTTTACAGAGACAATTGTAAACACACAAACAAATATCCAAAATTAGCCTTGAAGAAGCTCCTGAGTCTCTGAAGCTAGATAGCTCAGGTACTTTCGCAGCTCCATTTTTACTAATCTTTTTGTTTTTGAAAGCTCAAATTGATGGAGTTTTAGTTTTTCTTTTAGTTATTTTAGTTTTTTTTTTTCTGTGTAGTTACTTTTTTTTTTGGAAGATTCTTCCACTTGTTTTACGAGTAGCTTAAATGAGCAGGTAGCTGCTGGTTTTTTGATTAAGAAGCAGAAAAAGATAAAGAAAAATGAAAATTGTTAGCTGATACATGCTTATATTTTTTTTTCTTGGGCCTCCAAATTGATGTAAATTATTTCTCTTTTATTTAAGTTTTGATGTATATGTTTGTAACTTATTTTTGTTTGCAGAATCAGACTTGTGCTAATTTTCAGGATTTTGATTTTGATTTTCATTTTTGCAGATAATTTTGAGTGGTGAATTTGGGTGGACAATTTTGAGAATTTTGGAAGTTTGAGGTTGTTCAGAGGCAGAGACTAAAAAACAGTGGTAAATTCATCCTTTTGTTTTTAAAGAGTTACAGCAGCAGCAACAGCAAGAACAATCAATTTGCAAATAGAAAAAGCTGACTTCATTATATTCAATTGTTAATTTAGCTTTGATTGGGATGTTGAATTACGATATTTTGATTCTTGATTGGTAGTAGCGGTTACAAAGGAAAAAATTTGTGTTGTTGTGACTACTTAAGAAGGAAGGGCATAACTGGGAGATAAAACATTTGTATTAGATGGCCCGTTCATCAGAGAGGTGGATTGATGGACTTCAATTCTCCTCATTGTTCTGGCCTCCACCACAAGATGCCCAGCAACGCAAGGTTTGATACTTTTTCTCTCTTATTTTCTTTGTTTGGTTTTCCGTTAATATAAGCTGAAGAAATGGGTGCTGTTTGATATATTGTTTTGCCATCTTGGGAAAGGAATAATAAACTTTTAGTGTTAGCCTTAATGGGATTCTCTGAGTTTTGGTTAATAGAAAGTGAAGAATGATTTTATGCGAGTGTTTTAACATGTTAATGGATATTTTTGAGGAGAAGTTAATTACCTGTAAGTGTAGTAATTTTGCTGCTATATGGATTTTAGCTTATAGGTAGACTTTGCAGCAAAAAGAATCGTGTAAAGAACTTCTAAACATTTTACCAGTCTGCTAGCTTTGATTGTGAAAAAAAAAAGCATGAATGTTATCTGCAGCATATTGTTGGAATTTATCATAATTTGTGTATATTATTACATTCTTATGTCTGAAATAGCCACTGAAAAACCAGAAAGATATTCTCGATTATTTATGGTTGCTGTCAAGTGGAAAACTAACAATCAAAATGAGACAATATTCAAAATGAAATTCCAAAACAGTGGGTTTTGTAGTGCAAATTATCAAAGTTGTAAAGAAGAAATTGTGGTTACAACCCAACACATTTCTCAGACCTGTGGCTATTCTTCTTCTCTTGATGGGATGCTTCATTATCAAGCTGTTTGTTCTTTAGGTTCTGATGGTTTTAATGTATATAGTCGTAAACTAGAGGAAAAATCTACAAAATTCAGAGATGCTTTCATTTTTCTATCCTATATTAGATAGAGACAAGAAAAGTCTTGGAGTGTAGGAACACAGAAAGCTAATTATGGTGTCTTGACAACAACTATGTTATCTCATTACTGTTCTTCTGAAGGTGGTAGTGTTTATGGTTTTACTTATGATTTATTTTATTTTTTTTGCATTGCCAAAGCAATATTATCTTTTAATGATTGATTGGAAATTAAGCTAGGTTATCCCTTTTCTAATTTGGATAATGAATTTGTTTTTCTGGTCCCTTTTTCTACAACTAATAGATGAATTTTATCTTCTGGCCTATCTATAGGTTCAAACTACAGCCTATGTTGAGTACTTTGGCCAGTTCACCTCAGAACAATTCCCTGAGGATATTGCAGAGGTATGCTTTATCTCTGAACAAATGATAACGTGGAACATGAAAGGGGAATATTCTCAATTGACATATTCAGTATAGCATGAAAATTACCTACTTTCTGTATGTGTTAAAAAATATTTGACTTATAAGAGATGTCTACTTAATATTTTCTTGTGCAGCTGATTCGTAACCGTTATCCCTCGAAGGTTAAGCGCCTTTTTGATGATGTTTTGGGTATTGATTCTTTCCCTATGTTGATTTATAAATAATTGAAATGAACCTTTCAATTATTTTGTTCAATAATTTAGTCAGTCACCTATTTCTTATTCCAAAAGAAAATTCTTATAGCCATATAATTACTTCTTTGTGCATTTTTTCAATGAACAGCAATGTTTGTCCTTCATCATCCGGAGCACGGGCATGCTGTTGTTCTTCCAATTATATCATGTATCATTGATGGAACACTGGTGTATGACAAGAGTAGTCCTCCATTTGCTTCTTTCATTTCCTTAGTTTGTCCTAACAGCGAGGTATGAAACTGAATGGATTAATATATTGAATCTTCAATTTTTTTTAAACTTATATATTGAATATTAGTTTTCTTATAGGCTGCAGTTTTTACTGTACCTTTTAGTTGATGTTCAAATTTGTTGAATATAGAATATTATGTGCAATGCAAGTCAAGAAGGAACTTCATGGTGCTGATTCATACATTTATATTTGTTTGCAGAATGAGTACTCTGAACAGTGGGCTCTGGCATGTGGGGAGATTTTACGAATTTTAACTCACTATAATCGTCCCATATACAAGACAGAACAACAGAACAATGAAACAGAGAGAAGTAGTAGTAGTAGCCATGCTACAACAAGTGACTCTAAAGATATGGAATCCTGCCATATCCCTTTGGTGCAACAAGAGAGGAAACCTTTAAGGCCTTTGTCCCCCTGGATTACTGATATATTGCTTGCTGCCCCTTTGGGTATAAGAAGTGACTACTTCCGTTGGTGAGTAAATTGTTCAGTTCTGGCGTATAATGGCCATTTGGTTGAAAACTCGTCATCATATGCTGATTGCATTATGTAATACATATTTATACGGCCAACCAAAACGTGCACCTGAACCAATCTTATACAAGGAGAAAAGAGCCGGTTTTGTTTCAGTGTCTTGTCATGTTAAGTGGTTACAATTGTCTTTGACTAGATTGGGTGATAAAACAAAATGGACAAAGTTTCTCATGAATTAAGGGGCTTCTGGAACTGTCTTCATTTAACTCATAATGCTTGTTGAGTTGTGATATGACATTTAACTCTGTATTTGTCAGGCCATAGAAAATATATTTTGAGAATGTAGATCATACTTCTAGCAAAGAAATGGCTTTTGGAGAATACAGATCATACTTTCTAGCAAAGAAATGGATTTTGGAGTCAATGTTAATCTCCAGTAAAGAAACAAACGTATCTTTAAGGAGAATAGAGAAGAAAGCATAGGGGGCTTATGGGGGAGAATCTGCGTTGGGCTTCTGTTTCAAAGTGTTTACTTGTCCTTTTTCTTTATTCATCTAGGTTTGGAGTTTGAGATAATTTAGTCTTGGATGGATATTATTTTGGAAATGGGAAGGAGGGATAATCTTTTGTTTTTTACGCATCTTTGTGTAGAATTGGTTCAACTCTTTTATCTTTCATTTTCTTTGTGGACATCTAGTCCCCATTTGGATCTCATTCACATCGCATTAGCTAGTATATTTTTCTTTGTTTCTCACCCCCACCGCTCCCCCTAGAAAAAAGGAAAAGGAAAAAAAAAAAGCTGCAGCGTGTTACAACAATGCTCATGAGATAGGCGTGTCCAAATACGTGCAAGTAAGAAGATAGGTTGTTATAGATTTTTAATTGTAAACTGAAGCATGAATAATGTAAGATGGTATCTGAGCAGCGGTGTCTGGATTTTTAGTCTTCTATTACCTTGACTGGTACTCGCAAACCTGTTGCACATACTGGTTGATAATATCAGGGTTTTGAAACATGCTGTAAAGGGTATAAAGGACAAGCTGGCTAAGATGGCTTGCAAATAGATTTACATTTAAGGTGCAACCTGATTGAGATGTTGACTTGACTCAACTGTATTGTTGTTTGAGCTCACTAATCATCGATATGAGTAGCTGAATGCAAACCAAGATTAGGGTTAGGGTTTTGGAACAGATGGAATATAGGTGTTAAGGACAAGCTGATTTAGATGGCTTGCAAATTGATCTATAATTCAGGGATAAGTTGATTAGGATGTTGACTAGACTCAACTATATTGTTTCTTTAGCTCTCTAATCACTGGCATTGCTTGTGGTGTACTCTATTTCTATTCAAGAAAAATATTGTGTCATGAAAGTTCGGGGAAACTTGATGTCAAGAAATGTTGATGTATGGGAAAGCATGTGTTAAGAAGAATGAGGCTTTTCTTATTTGTATTTTTCTTTTATAAATTTATTCTTGATGTTCAGACATGCAAGTGTTTTTCATTTTGTTTTCTGGGATTGGAGCACGTGAAAGTGCAGGAAAGTGGTGAAAACTGTGTTTAACACTTGAAGAAATTTTAAAACTGTCTGCTTTTATACATCAAATTGACAATGTGGAACTTCAGTTTCATACAAGGAAAATGATAAGCTATAGTTGATTGGTTATATAGACCATGAGTGTTTCAGGCTTGGCCATTATCTAAATCAGATTAACTGCTTAGGGATATTCCATGGGAACTGTTAAGAGTTCTTGAGTTCTCTATATTTTTGTTTCTCACGGGCTTTAGAAGCTTTCTTCTTTGACATCAGCTTTGCCTCTCTCATATTTGGGTACAGAATGACAGAGCCAAAACCACTCATAAGTTACTGTGATCTGTGTAAAGACAAATAGAGTGACCAGGGCGCTTTTCATATATAAAGTGTTTGGATTGCATCTTAGGCTATTAGGGTAAGGTTTATACTTGTATTGTAATTCATAAAGTTTCAAGTCTAGATCCAGTACAGTATTCTTTCTACTACTATCGTTGGAACATACTACAGCTCCAGGTGGCGAAGAGCCGTCATCGAAACAGTTTCTCTTACAGAGAACACAACCAACTTGTAGCATCCTTGAATTTTTATGCAACTGCAGCTAATGTTGAAACATGCTGTTAGTTGGAGTCACTGTCATAGAAGACTTGGCAATTCGGGATGGCTAGATGTCTTTTATGCTTGCTTGAAATTATTAAATTAAGTTCTCATCTCTTGCATCCGCCAAAGCTACTCTAGCAAAAGCTTTACATTGTCTTTGTCCTATTTATCCCTTCTAAGATGCTTGCAAGTTTAAGACTGTCATTAATAGACCTTTAGAGGTTCAATTTTTTTATATCTTTTATTGATTAATTATTTTGTTGGTAGTATTATAATGCCGCATCTGCGTTCTCATGATACCAATGGCATGTGATTCCATTGAAGATACAGATTCGAGCATATAAGATAATAATAATATAAATCGGCAATAAAACTTGTCATCAGATTGTTAATCAATATCTGCTCTTTCATTGCGCAAGAATTAGTATTTACCCTTTTAATCTTTTTCTTTCTTTTGATTTGTTATTGTATTTGATGTCTTGTGCATTCCATGTCCTACTTTTATCAAACTCGTGTCGTTCTGTGCTACAGGTGTAGTGGTGTTATGGGAAAATATGCAGCTGGAGAGCTCAAGCCGCCAATAATAGGTTAGTTGAATGTTCTTTTTTGGAAATTATAGGTAGTGACTTTTTGTGTCCACTTATTCTACAATTGTACACTTAATTATTTCCCATATGTGCATCGTTTTTTGCTTTGGATTGTATTAGGGATTCTTTAGAATTTAAAGCCTCTGTCCTTTCTGAATACAGATTAGAATTACTAATATGCTTTTATGAGTTCTGCAATTGAGCTACTAGCAAAGATCAAGTCAAAACTTCTATAGTTTTTGGTGGAACAATTAAAGAATAAACATCATTAATTTTCTGTCTTAAGAGAATAATAAATATATGCCTTATATTTGAAAATAACTAGGGGATAAGTCCCAACATCAACATTTGTTAATGGTGGGCCAGTAAAAGGAGAAATCAGTGTGAGAATATTTTGTTTTATTCTGTTTTTGTGAACATATGCATGAAAGACTTATATACTGCAATCATAGCAGAGTAAAAAAAGTATCATTTTTCTAAATAGTGCAAATGAAGGATTCAGAAAATCTGTTCTGATTTTGAAACTCAATAAAAACCACCTGAGATCTTCCCCTAGATTTTGGTAAAATTTATTACAAACCTCCCTTGCATGTTTTACAAACTATAGGGGTCTATCTTAATTAGCTAAATATGTAATTACTAATTTTTCAACAAATAGATTCTTGGCTGTAGCTGTATAATCTGTTGCATGGAAAGTAACATTTAAGAGAGCCCTACTTAACCCCTAACTGCTATTGCATTTCTGAGTTAAAAAAAAATGACAATTGCTAACTTGTGTTAGGTGTTTGATGATTTAATATCATGTGCTTGAATGGTCGTAAGGTTAAATCTACTTTGATACTATGTTAAGTAATCACTTGACCAAAAGGCTTAAACTTGAAGGTAAGGGCCCAAACAGTAGTATTTAAGCTTTAAAAAGATCTAATAGGCCTCTTAACATAGGCTAATTTTTATCAGCAGGGCTTTCAATGTTAATCAAGCTCAAACACAGGAGAATTCAATTTTGATTACTAAACAAAAATACAAATGTAATAGTCATATATGGGGTTTCAAATGCATGACCTCTTAATCAAATGGCTCTTATACTATGTTAAGAAAACAATTGACATCTCATGATAATAATAATTGCTTTACCTAATTGCTTAAATTGATAGGTAGGAGTGTAACAATAGTATTTAATCTCTAATCTAGTAGTTTTTTCCTTTCTAAAAGATAACCTACTAAAATTTTAAGTTTAGCATCTTCAATGCTTTAATCAGTTAACAGTAAATTTAAAATTTTTTGAGGACAATACAAAGGTCATATATTCCATATGAAGAACAAGGGTGTCTTAGCCATTTGATTTGTGGTTATATGTGTGACTACAAAAATTAAAGTTCAACATAAATTTTGTGTTTGTTAAACAAATGATTTCCCTTGCGCCTGTTGGTGCATGTGATATAAAGTTTCTGTTAGTATATGCTTGTGTGCACATGTTATTAACTACAATCACAAAGAGGAAAGATAGATCATGAGACTTGTTCATTGACTGCTATTTTTTACCAGTTTCTTCTCGAGGCTCTGGAAAGCACCCTCAGCTCATGCCATCAACTCCGAGGTGGGCTGTTGCAAATGGTGCTGGGGTTATATTGAGTGTATGTGATGATGAAGTTGCTCGCTATGAGACAGCTACTTTAACTGCAGCTGCTGTCCCCGCACTTCTCCTACCTCCTGCAACAACAGCTTTGGATGAGCATCTAGTTGCCGGGCTTCCAGCACTTGAGCCTTATGCACGTTTATTTCATAGGTGAAGTTTTGAATCCTCATTTGTATTCAATTAACTTTCCTTCAGTATATTTGTTCAACAATCTATAAGAATAAACATGAGTATCTTGTGTTAATTTGGACAAAGGTAGGGTATTTGACAAGATGACCCCCAAATCTAAAATAAGACCCACTTATATTATTGTGATTGCGATTTAATATACTATTTAGCACAAATTTTACCAATTTACTTGTTAGAACATAAAAGAACCAGAGAGTAAAACTATTACGAAAATAGACAGGAGTGCTTGGAAATGAACATGAATGAACTGGGGTGTAAAGTTATCAGCCTGCTGATGAAGTATTTCAGGGTGTAAACTTTTACAAGTGTCCAAACAGGCCTTGAACATGAATGGACTGGGGTTTCATGTTTACTATTGTTGAGTATGCCAATTATCACTAACTGCGATGGCCTACATATTATAATGTTTGCTTTCTTCTTTTCGATTTCTGCATTAGATATTATGCCATTGCAACTCCAAGTGCCACTCAAAGACTGCTTCTTGGACTTTTGGAAGCACCACCATCATGGGCTCCAGATGCACTTGATGCTGCTGTACAGCTTGTAGAACTTCTTCGTGCTGCTGAAGAGTATGCAACCGGCATAAGGGTAAGTTGAATACTACTGGTTGAGTTTGTGCTGCTGTGCCTGAGCCAGACTCAATTCAAATGTTTTAATTTATACTGGCATTAGAAATTGTTTTATAGTGAAATATCCCCCAAAGTTTAATGTTCTAATCTTTAAATTGGCACCCTTGCTTTCTTTCCAGATTTAATATTAAATGAAATTGGTCCTTTTCTTTTCCCTTTTTGTCATTTACCTGTCTCAAGTGCTTTGTCTTTAATGATGTAGCTTCCTCGGAACTGGATGCATTTGCATTTTTTGCGTGCAATAGGGATTGCTATGTCCATGCGAGCAGGTATAGCTGCTGATGCTGCAGCAGCTTTACTTTTTCGTGTTCTATCGCAACCTGAATTGCTTTTTCCTCCACTAAGGCAAGTTGATGGAGTTGAAATTCAACATGAACCTTTGGGTGGGTATATTTCAAGCTACAGGAAACAGGTACTAGTCATCAGTGTTAATTGTCATCTTATCATTCTTTTATTATCCGAGTTTTATGCTTCTGTATGCTGAGTAGTTAATTCTCTGCTCTATTAGGAACTAAAAACTTTTTTATTTCTTGCTTGCAACTCAAATGTATAATTTTACTTTATCTGATTATCATCCCAAAAATTATGTCTGAACAGATAGAAGTTCCTGCAGCTGAAGCAACCATTGAAGCCACAGCCCAAGGGATTGCATCAGTGCTTTGTGCTCATGGCCCTGAGGTTGAATGGAGAATTTGCACCATATGGGAAGCCGCCTATGGCCTGATTCCTTTAAGTTCCTCCGCTGTTGATCTTCCTGAAATCATAGTTGCCACACCATTGCAACCTCCCATATTGTCATGGAACCTCTACATACCCCTCCTTAAAGTCCTGGAATATCTTCCTCGTGGTAGTCCATCAGAAGCATGTCTCATGAAGATATTTGTTGCCACTGTTGAAGCAATTCTTAAAAGAACTTTTCCACCCGAGTCCTCTGGAGAACACACTAGAAGAACAGGATATTTTTCTGGTATATCTGCCTCCAAAAATCTTGCTGTGGCAGAGCTTCGAACAATGGTCCACTCACTGTTTTTAGAATCATGTGCCTCTGTGGAGCTTGCTTCACGCCTACTATTTGTCGTCTTAACTGTGTGCGTTAGTCATGAAGCTCAGTCCAATGGGAGCAAGAAACCAAGAGGTGAAGAAAGTTATTTTCCCGATGAAAGCACTGAGGACTTTCAAAAAGATCTAAAGACTAGAAAAATAAAAAAACAAGGGCCTGTAGCAGCATTTGATTCTTATGTTTTGGCTGCTGTTTGTGCACTTTCTTGTGAGCTTCGGTTGTTCCCTTTGATCTCAAGGGGTGGTAATCAATCAAAGCCCAAAGATGTACAAGCCATAGCCAAGCCTGCCAAAAGAAATGGGTCAACCAATGACTGCAGAAGTAGTATTGAGTCTGCGATTCATCATACTCACAGAATCTTGGCAATTTTAGAGGCACTGTTCTCGCTGAAGCCATCCTCTATAGGCACATCATGGAGTTACAGTTCAAATGAGATAGTGGCTGCGGCTATGGTTGCCGCACATATTTCAGAACTTTTCAGACGGTCAAAGGCTTGCATGCATGCCCTCTCTGTCTTGATGCGATGCAAGTGGGATAATCAAATTTATAGTCGGGCTACATCTCTATATAACCTCATCGATATTCACAGCAAAGTTGTCGCATCAATTGTCAACAAGGCCGAGCCATTAGAAGCACACTTAATGCATGCACCTATTTGGAAAGATTCCTTTGTGTGTTTTGATGGCAGGAAACAATATAAATCTACAAATACTGATTCAGGGACAGCATCTGTCTCAGAGAGTGAGGCTTCAGCCCATCAAGAGATTCATCTTAAAAGTGATGGAGTATCACATTCAGATGAAAGCTTAGGAAATACTTTGGGTAGAGGCATTGCAAGTTTCCCAATGGATGCCTCAGATTTAGCCAATTTCCTCACAATGGACAGGCATATAGGATTTAATTGCAGTGCACAAGTTCTTCTAAGATCTGTGCTTGCTGAGAAACAAGAGTTATGTTTCTCTGTCGTTTCACTCCTATGGAACAAGTTGATTGCTGCACCGGAAACCCAACCCAGTGCAGAAAGTACCTCTGCCCAACAAGGATGGAGACAGGTAGTCGAACTTAATATGTCACTCTGATATAAATTTTTACTTTTTATTTTCATTGAATCAATATTATTACTAGATGCTACAAATTAAACAACATAATGCTCCTACTTATGATCCAGATAACTATTTTAACAGTATTTCAGGAAAATCATAGGACGCGGAAAAAACTCATACTAAAGAGGCCCTAATTTTTGTTCAGTAGAAATTATGCATTTGACAGCTTCTATGAATATGCTTATTACTTGCATCTATGATGCGTCAACAGTAAATCTATGTCCATTAATGATAAGCCAATTGAGTCCTTGATTTAGGTAGGCATTACATTCCCTTCTTATCATTTGGGATGACCTTCAACCCATTTCACTTTGCAAGCACTTGGGTTTAAAAATTTCATGGTTATTTTAGTAAGATTCTTAAAAGGTGAAGATGCAGAGCAAGCCATCAGGACATCACTCATATGAGGCACATGTCTTAGTATGCTACACTTAAATTTAAAGTTCTTTCTTTCCCCAGACCTGTGAAGTTGCTAAATAATTTCTAATCAAGAAGTCTAGCAATTTAGAGCTGACCACAGGGTGAAATATATCTGGCAATCACAAAGCCATGAGTTTCTAAATGTATTGGAAGAAAATGGCATGGATAAAACAATATGATATAAAGTATTCTCTATAATTGTATATTCACGTATTATATACATTGCAATGCTACAAGAAACTTCATTGTATGTAACTGGCACTCATGAGACCATATGCAGTTGTAGAGCATCAATGCAATAGATTGAAGTTTGCTAGGTTTGTCCAGTTTTTATTGCTACATTCTGACGGAAAAAATGTATGTCTGACCTTTTATTTATGTTTATTTAGGTGGTCGATGCACTGTGTAATGTTGTCTCAGCTTCACCAACGAAAGCAGTGACGGCCGTTGTTCTTCAGGTCCCAATTTTGTTCAACTTGTAAATTATTGGTTGAAAAATGAAAGTTTTCACGTTTCTTGTTGGTTACTGATTTGAACATCACCTGACTTTCCTAAGGGCGACTCCTCCTGAATGCAGCAAAAAAATTTGTGCTACCTTTTATGAATTATATCTGTGACGTTTCATAGTTGAAACCATGGCTTATTCAGGAGGAGGTGCACTAAGTATATGTCCAAATTAGTAGCCTTGTCCTGTACAATATTCCTTTTTAATTGCTTAATTTGTTTAGTCACCATGTTCCCTCAATCTTGTCAGGCTGAAAGGGAATTGCAGCCTTGGATTGCCAAAGATGATGATCAGGGTCAGAAGATGTGGAGAGTCAACCAGCGGATTGTAAAACTGATTGTGGAGCTAATGAGAAATCACGACAGACCAGAGTCACTGGTAATTCTGGCAAGTGCATCAGATCTACTTCTGCGTGCCACAGATGGGATGCTTGTTGATGGAGAAGCTTGCACGCTGCCACAACTGGAGGTAACATCTCCATAGAATAGTTTATGCGGTCACATGATTGTCCATTTAAAGAAATATTGATGTGCGCCTTAACTGATTTTTATTGCTTTAAGCAAAATTCTATCATCTTAAATATCCCTCATAAAAGAAAATTTTCTTGGTTCAAAGTTTATGGCAATTTGGAAAGTTACCTAGCACTTTCCAGTTTAGTCTTAAAGCATATCATTAATTTATTGACATTTCAATCCACTTTGAATGGGCAGTTACTGGAAGCAACAGCTAGAGCAATTCAGCCTATCCTTAGGTGGGGAGAGTCAGGATTAGCAGTTGCAGATGGTCTTTCAAACCTGTTAAAGGTATAATTTCTTTTCGTTATATATTAAAAAGAAAAAAACCTCCGCCGATAGCAACTCCTTAGTCAAACAAATAATAAAAGAATGAAATACGGCATTACAACTTCACATTTGGGAGTAAGAACAAACATTGACTGATCAAAAGAAGGATTAACCTTGTTAAATAATGTTATCTGAGCAAAAACTTTACTGATGTGCTTTGTGATTGTGTCAACTTCTGCAGTGTCGTCTACCAGCCACCATCCGATGCCTTTCTCATCCAAGTGCACATGTCCGTGCACTGAGCACTTCAGTTCTTCGTGACATTTTGCATACAAGTTCAATTAAATCTAATTCTATGCTAGTAGGGAGAAATGGCATTAATGGTTCCTCATTTCAGTACTTCAACATTGATGCTCTTGACTGGCAAGCTGATATTGAAAAGTGCTTAACTTGGGAAGCTCATAGTCAACTTGCAACGGGAATGCCTATTCAATTTCTTGATATTGCTGCCAAAGAATTAGGTTGTACTATTTCCATATGACATCAAATAATTTTCAGCAGCCATTTCAGGTTTGTCATTATAATTTACTTTTCCTAGTGAGACTTACAGATAGGAAATGACATGATCTAGTGGCTTCAACAATATCATTCACATATTATTTTATCTTTCTTCTAGTTATACAGCATCATAATGTCCCAACGGTTCGTCAATCATGATCATGTATAGTAAAGCCAGTAGGCAGGACCAAGATGAGATTTATGCTGTGCTGTGTAATTTTGTTATACTCGTGTTCATTTGTATGTTTTAGGCTGGAGCTTAAGTTTGCTGGTTAGATTACAAGATGTAATTTAGT
This sequence comes from Ailanthus altissimus, assembly GCA_946807835.1. Classification (NCBI taxonomy): domain Eukaryota; kingdom Viridiplantae; phylum Streptophyta; class Magnoliopsida; order Sapindales; family Simaroubaceae; genus Ailanthus; species Ailanthus altissimus. The sequence continues at coordinate 8,393,465 of OX327691.1, read as the reverse complement.
CCTTCGAGACTAATATGGGATGAAATGAACACATAATTAGCTTGGTGGTTTGTCTTAGTCATCCCTATTTTGATAATTAAGTATCATTCCCCAGTTTTACTGACCTTATTATCTTATATAATTATCGCATATATCAGTTCTCACAATGGAGCAGTGATAACAGCTCAAACAAGAACTTAGCAGGTTGATTAATAATACCGTGGGTGTAAGTACTGTTTCATTAGTGAACACTGCTTGTGCATAATACAAATGCTGTTTCTTTTTTTTTTTTAAAAAAAAAACCAAAAATGCTGTTTCTTAAGTAGTGGCTATCACAGCATACATTATTACTGAAAACAGTTATTCACAGCATAGATGGTAGTATTGAATGTAAGACTTGTGGCAATATTTTGTAATTATATTTTGCTTGAATATTACAAATTCGTGTTGTAGTACTTGTATATAGAGGTTTAAATTGGTTCGGCCCGTTGTATCAATACAGCCCAAAACACTTCGGCTCATCCTCGGCCATTTATGTTTCATGTCGTGCCTATTATTAAGATGTTGGCCTAGTATGATCCATTATCTTAGCTGTATTGCACTGTGTTAGCCAGGTTTTGGTTTTTCATTGTTCAAAAAAGATTTTTATTCATTGAAATTATTATATCTCTAATGTTGGTTGTTTTAAAGCTTGCTTGCTAATACTTTTTCATAGGTTTAAAATCCTTTTTTGATATAAAAGATTCTTATGAATTTTTTTTTAAAGCTGTTTGTTTGCAAAATTAAATAGAATTTTTTATATTAAAAAAGTTATTTTGCTTCTACTGAATAATCTTAAATTTTGGATTAGTGAGAATAGGAGTTAGAGAATTTTTTTAAATATTGAATTATCTAATATTTTATTTTATAAATTTTATTTCAATTCTCTCTTAACATAACTTCAAAAGAATTGTGTATTACAATAATTAAATAAGTTTGCTAAAAATTTATGAGTGACAATTAAATAATTAATAATATATTTTTTAAATATTGTATTTATGAAAGTTTTACTATCGTAAATTCCATTTGAAAAAGTTCTATTGAACGGTCCCTTAAAACTATTGTTATATATTCTTTTTTATATAAATTCTTTAAAAAATTATCAAGATAGTGTTTGCTATTGTCTTTTGGTGATTTTTTTTTTATTTGAAAAACAAAAAGAAGAAATATTTGCTTAGTTGAGTAATTTTTCAAGAAAATGGTAATTTAAGGGGAAATAATTGTATATATTTTTTTTTAACATTTTGGCATTCTCCACCTTCTCTTGTAACGAGTACTGCAGATTTAATGACTAGATCCCACAAATATTTTGTATATAAACTTATCAAAGGTCTTACTCATTTTTTTATATTAATGTATTGTTGGACAAAAATTAAAAAAAAATTCAAATGCTAAACTCACATGCATGTTCAAGTACATATAATAAGGGAAAACATGTTCAAGTACACTTTTTAGGCTATCATTTTTTAATTGTGGTTCCATAGATATTTGATTGCACTAAGTACAGTTTAAAGTGTACGAGGCCCTAAACTAAAATTTATTTGAAAATATTTAGTACAAAATGAGAGTTTTAAATTGGTTTTAATAAGTATATTAGTGGTATATTCAAAAAAATATAGTAGTTTACCACTTTTATTTATTAAATTTATTTTTTTAAGAGGGTAAAAATTTATTAAATAAATAACATTCAAGAAAGAAAAATGGTCAAATAAAAGAATTTTGACCCAACAAAAATATTAATATTATAAAAAAAACTTTTATCTTTATATGAAAAATAGGTTGGAACAACCCTATAATATGTGTTGTAATACAACATAAGACTTAAACTCAATTCAAGAATCGCAAATAATAGAAAAGATTTTTACACAAATGCAAAACACTTTTGTATATATAATTACAATATTATTTAAAATACCTATCTCATTGAGTAACTGTTTTTATCATATTCCTTCCTTTACTTCTTCTGTCAAAGCATTATTCTTAGTTTTAGTGCTAGACAATGCTTGGTTGAAGTTGGGACTTTCAACTTACACAATTTTCTTATAAAGTAAAGAAGTAATATGTTGTTGATCTTCTTTTATCTCAATCTTTTGCAAAATTTGAATTTACATATCCAACCAGTTCAATATCATTGTTAACACCTCTAAACAGTAAGCGAAAGTTCGATGACCTTTTATGTATCTTAACAACTACTTTATACCTGACTAATATTTTTTTTTCTAGGGTTTGACATAAATGTGCCTAATACACTTATAGAGTGGTACATAATGGATCCTACTGCATAGCACAGGGTACAACATTCATTTCTTGTCTTTCATTATCAATTGAGGGATACTGTTTAGAAGAAAATTGAAAATGTGCCACTTGAGGTACATTTATTGACTTAGAGTTTATCATTCCAAATTTGTTCAAAACTTTTTCAAGATAACTCTTTTAAGACAAATGGTTTTTAATCAAGTCTGTTTTTAATTATTTCAATACCTAAGATCTTGTTTGCTTGACCTAAATTTTTCATATCAAATTTAGATTTTAAAACCTTTTTCATATTTATTATTATTTTACTTATTATTACTGGTTAATAACCTGTCATTAACATATAGCAACAAATAAATTTGATCTTTATTCACTATATCCTTACAATAGAAACAACTATCAAAATGACTTTTCTTAAAACCAATTTTGACTATAAAAGTATCAAATCTTTTATACCATTATTTAGGTGACTATTTTAAAACATTGAATCTTTTTTTTTTTTTTATCTTTTTCTTCAAAATTAGGAGGTTGTTTCATATAATTTACTATGCAAAAAAGCAGTTTTAACATCCAATTGTTCTAATTCCCAGTTGAATTTTGATACAAAAGAAAAAACTAATCTTATGGTAGTATATTTTTCCATAGATGAAAAAAATCTCATGATAATCTATTCCATCTTTTTGAGAAAATCATTTAGCTATTAATCTAGCTTTAAATCTAATAGGTTCTTGTCACGCCCCAGACCCAAAAGATCCGACACACGACATCACTTACATTCATTCAATAATACTGCATGTGCACTCATAAATAATATTACACAAAATTTTTAACTTTCCTTCAACACAGAAATCCTTAGCAAGTTGCTAGTAAGTTCAACACTAAAATCAACCCATAACTTAACATATAAATATAAACTTCTCTTGACCATATTTAAACGTTCATTTCAATTTCTTTCAGAATTATAACAATTGAATTATGACTGGGACAATTAATAAACCGGAGATACGCAGAGTTTTCTCAGAGATTAACACTCTACTACGTCACCAGTAGCAACTTTGTTACCGGAAGTCCAGAATATATTCATTGCAAATTCTTACTTGAAATCAACTAGTAACCACACTTTGAAAACTTAAATCAAATCCAGCCACACACAATGAAATAATACATAAGTATTTATTCAATAGGGACAAACCAAATATCCTATCCCACGTGTCCCCAAATGAAACACACAACAACCTAGCAACTTAGGGAACCCAAGGAACAGCAGAAGCCTTGCCAAATCCGCTAAGCACACATGCACCTTTTTTACCTGAAATCACCATAAACTATAATGAGTATAAAACTCAGTAAGCATATTAGTTTTTCATATATCAAATACAAATACATATATGTACGCAATGCATATGTATGATATGTTGTGATCAATCAAAATCATAATCTTATCAAATCACATATCATGTAAGCACTTACACATTCTTTCAAAACATATTACAGGAATACCATCACTCAACTACTACTTAGTAGGACTTACACATCACATATCACATAATGAGCCAAATGTCACTCGTAGGTGACATACCGTATGAGAGGAATAGTACAAGTGAGGTATTGAATAACACATATATAATGCTCATGCCCGAAGGTAAAAGCCAAACCCTCACCCTGATCATCGGTGAGTCCTCTCACATGCATCAATACGCCACCACACGAATGTGATAACTCACTCTTCCTTTAGGTACCAATAGGATCCTCCCTACATACGGAACACATAACATATACCTATCCCGAAGAAAAGGCCACACATAAAGGCTCCACAAATCACATAAGATGCCTACTAAGTCAACAGTGAGTTCAAGCATCCTCAAAACACAAAATCTTTCTCATTGACATATTGCACCTCAAAGCTTTCTTTGTCAAACACATTTCATTTTGAAAGCTCGCTTTCAAAAACACATGTATGTCCATGTTCAATGTCAATGCTCACATTCATAAACATATGTCTTTCACATTTCATATCAAATACACTTTGGCATAACATAAACATATTTTTAAGCACATTTACAAAATCATACATAGACAATTACTATGCTTATAGTGATTTCAGTAAAAGTCTAGTATACTTACCTCTTAACACTTTCAGCTACAAGGCTTAAATCTCCTTAACCTATCAATGGAGATTAATCCTTTCATAAGCCTCACAATTCACACAAAATACTTTAAATAGCTTACAAAATTATACGCAATGCATTTATCACATCAAATTGGTCTAAATATTTGGTTTCTCAAAACCTGTCATTCTGATCACTTACACTTAACAAAAATTTCTAATACATCAAATGATGTCCAATTACTCCAAAATCAGAATATACCATTTTTGACTCATATATCCTTCTTATATATGAATATTATATCAAATTTCCTACACAATCCATTCCATACACACCATCGAATCCAAACTACAAACCTGACAGGATCAAGATACTTACTGAACAGTATTCAATCTCCCAATTTTATAAAATCATATACTAACTCAAAAATTATAAAACTACCACATAATTACTCTTAACACATATCGCAGTCCATGATAAATATTTCACTTCCAAATCACTGCCAAAAGTATTTTAAAACTATTTTATTCTATAACTTTAAAAATCTGTTAATCAAATATTGCAATGAGCTGATACACTTTAGAAATTCATAACACTTCAACCACATTGATCTAAATTCTCAATTCCGAGTATATCATATTAGACATATAAAATTATCATATTCCACAAATTCATAATTTTTTAAGATCATTCAGTAGGACAAAAATTATTTTTCACTGTACTATACTGTTTACACAGGAAATTTCCAGAATTTCAAGGTCATTTTGGTAAATTCACTATAAATTCAATTTCCAGAATTTTCAATTGATTCAAAGTCTCAGATGATCCTTAACATGTCTAATTTCATATACTCAAAATTCAAAACCATAATCGAATCACAACAATTTATAAAATTCCTAGATCAAGAGGTTATCCAGCAGAAATTCCACAATTCATCATGATTTATCAAACTATCTTATAGATCATCATCAATTCTCATATGATCTTACGAAATACACAACAAATCCTCAATTATACATATTTTCATAAATCAAAACTTAAAGGAATTAACTTAATTAATACCAATAAATTGAGAAATACGTATGATATACCTCTTGAAATTCAAAATTTCAATTTCTTCTTCTTTTTCTTCTTCTTCTCCTCTTTCTCTCTCCTCTATTTCTCTCTTCTCTCTCTTAAAATGGGTAGCTCGACCTAAAAATGGTAAATTAGGGTTCAAAAGTGTATTTTTATACTAAGAGGCTAATTTTTGGTATTTACAAATTTGCCCCCAAAACTTTCAAAGTATAACAATTTGGTCCCTAAAATAATTCCAAAGTCTTGCAAATAAACCCAATACTAATAGTATATCCTTAACCTATAAAAACACTACTAATAACAATATATAAATCAAGGATCACCCACATACAAATAAAATACGTATATTTATATATATAAATATACATATTCTTACCGGTTATGGATAATGGTTACTACAGTTCTATTGGTGTATTTTATTTTTTATTTTATACACCCATTTACAATCAATAGGTTTTTGATTTAAGGGATTAGAAACTAAAATCCAGGTCTAGTTTTGTTTTAGGGACTTTATTTCATCACACATAGCATCATACCATTGACTTAAGTGTTTACTATTCATAGCATTATCATATGAAATGGGTTCATTCTCATGCATATTTTAAGCAAAAGTAAATGCAAAAGCAATCAAATCATAGGAATCAAATTTAGAAGGGAGCTTAATTTGTCTTCTTTGTCTATCTCTAGCAAGTTGGTATGTATTTAGAGTAGTTTCAACTGGCCTACCTAATTGACTCTGTTAACCTAAACTTAGTGGATGATTTGAATCACCACCAATGATTTCTTCAGGGTTAGTCAATTGAGTAGTTGAAGTTTCCATCTCAAAATGAATGATATCTTTTTTTAAGGGGAGTAACAGTTTACTAACTAGTTTGTTTCCCTTGAATTTTCATTTATAGATTTTAAACAAGGCATATCGCCTTCATTAAAGACATCTATATTGGTTATTATTTTTATACCTGGACTATATCTTAACCAGAGCCTATAACATTTTACCCTTTCAGGATATCTTAAAAATACACATTTACTAGCCTTAGGATCAAATTTATCTTTTGATTTATGAGCATAAGTAACACATCTAAATATTCTTAAATCGAAATAACTTGGTTGTCTTCCTAACCATATTTCTTCAAGGGTTTTAAAGTCAATTAAACTTGAAGGTGTTCTATTAATAAGATAACATGCTATATTTAAGGCTTCCCCCTAGAAACGTTTAGCTAGTCCTGAGCTAATTAGCATGCATCTAACTTTATTTAATAGTGTTTTGTTCATCTCTTAACAATGTCATTCTGTTGGGGCATGTGCCTTACTATTCTATGCCTTAGGATACTATTTAGTTTCTAGAAATTGTCAAACACTTCATTGTAAAATTCTAATCTATTATTTGTTCTAAGTGTTTTTAAACATTTTCTAGTTTGTTTTTCAATTAACTGTTTCCAGTGTTTGAATTTTGTAAAGGTATCACTTTTATTATTAAGCAAATAGACCCAATTTTTTTTAAATGATCATCAATTATGGACAAGAAATATATATTTCTCCATGTGACATTGTATGTGCTGGGCCTTACAAATCAACATGAATATATTCCAAAATGGCTTTAGACTTATAAGAACTGACTTTGAAACTTAGTCTAAATCGTTTGCCTAAAATACATTGTTCATAGAACTTGATTTTATTAATCTTATCATTACCAAGCAAACCTTGTTTACTAAGTCGAAGTAAAGCTTGATCACTTATGTGACCAAGCCTTTTATGCCACATTTCAGTTCTAAGTCTTAGCTTCTAGTAGCAACATCTAAATCAGTTACTGTCTTACCTTGAAGTATATATAAACCATTTTGTTTATGACTTTTCACTATAACTAGTGCACCATGTGTAATTTTTAATAAGCCATTTTCAAATTTGCATATATATTCATTTTCATCTAATACCCCTAATGAGATTAAATTTCTTTTCAAATCTGGAACATATCTAAAATTATCAAATGTTATGATATTTCCATCAAACATTTCAATAGCAATTATTCATATTCCTTCAACTCTACAAGGTTGATTATTTTTCATTAGGACTTTCCCACCATTATAGTCTTGATTGTTTTTAAACTAGTTATTCCTAGGACACATATGATAGGAGCAACCTGAATCTAAAACCTACTCAATTGTATTATCTTGTGTAGAAATTATTAGTGCTTTAGCACTATCATACCCATCACTAGCAATTGCGGCATCAGCATTTCCATTTGGTTTTTCCACTTTTCTGTTTCTTTAGTCATTTATAACAGTTCATTCTTAGGTGTCATTCTTTTCCACATAAGTAACTCTTTCTAGGTCTAGACATAGGCTTATTATTATTATTATTATTATTATTATTATTATTATTATTTCTTGTTTTAATTCTTATTCTTTAGTTCTTAGAGTAGCAAGACATTCATTCAAAATAGTGATTCATGGTTTTATTTAATAGCATTTTTTTACATCTTTAAAGGATGGTGGTAGTGAATAAACAGTATTATTGCTTGATTTTCATCTCTTATTATTTCTCCAATATTAGCAAGGTTTAGAAATTTTTTCTTAAAGTCATCTAGGTTTTCTTCAAGTCTTTTACTAAAATCCATCTTAAACCCAAATAAATGTTCTTTAATCAAAATTTTACTAAACAGTGATTTAGAGATATAAAGGGTTTCAAGCTTACCCCAGAGACCAGTAGCTTACCTCAGAGACCAGTTGTTGTAGTCTCTTCATTCACTAGCCTTAGAACGTTGTCAGTTAGTTATAATATGATGATGCTGTAAGCTATCTCATCAATTTCAGTGATCTGGACTGGTTTCATCGTTTCTTGCAAAATATTTTGATTTGTCAACACCTTTGCCACCTTCTGTTGAACCAAAAGGGCCTTCATCTTCTTTTGCCATAAAGCAAAATCACTATGACCATTAAATCGTTCAACTTCAAACTTAGTTGAACTCATGACTCTTGAACTGACTCTTTAACCCCAAAGATCAGAAAAGAAAATGAGTCTTTAATAAACCCTAACCAAGGGATTTGATACCACTGTTGTAATTCAACACAAGACTCAAAGCCAATTCAAGAATCACAAATAATCACAAGAAACAAACAACAATTATATGAGAAACTAGATTTATAGTGGTTCGGGCACTATAAGTGACCTACGTCTACTTGAGCTCAACAACGAAGTCTTCTACACTATTATTTCAAGGATTATAGCTCTAGAGAGATTACAGACTCTCAATTCTAATTACAGGACTTGATCTTTAACAATATATGGGCATTAATTAAGATGAACAACAAATCCTAGACTTAGAACCAGAAAAACGGAGAAGACTCTAGAACCTTTTAAAGAAAAATGAGAGGTTTTACAAATGAGATTGATGCTTAACACTTAAGAAAACACACAAATATATTGTGTTACTAAAGCGACACTATGTAAGCTAAGGGTTTCTTGACTAATTATACAAAGTCTTAAATGCCCTCACTTGACTAGATAACTTAAAAGCCTATAAACCGAACAATGTATTTACTTTGAGGACCATAATTTCACAATACACCTATAAGTTGCCTTCCTCAACCTAAGGCATTACATGTGAAACAAACCCTAAATCACTACCTTAAGGCACACGATAATTCATAAATTCTTTTTTTTTGTTCTTTACATAAGAATCCCTCATCACTATTGTTTTGCGTTGTTTCAGAACTTATATATATCATAGACAAGTTTTAAGACCCTAAAAATACGAAGTCTTAGGAGTGCGTCCCTTCTAACCTTCACAAAGCAAAGGTTTTGTAGCATAAATCTTAAGCCTTGCATTGCATGCTACATACTTTATATAGATTTCATAGCGTCTCTTATCACTCTTAGGCACATTGCAACACCAAGCGTTTGTTCATCATTTATTGTGCAAGCTTAGCTCCTACAATTCTTACAGTTGGTGATTAGATTTATTCGTTTAAACTAATTTCTCTCAAGTTGGTCTGAGTAAATTTACAACATTAACTTATTGCACTATAGGAGCTCTTCAAGAGTTTGATGAGCCTTACTCCCAAATACATAGAGGTGAAGAGCTGAGATCTAACATTTTAGGCCTAGGTCGTGTTTCTCGTATAATTTGCCATGTAAGCACATAATCACTGTAGGTAATAACATTCTGCCACGTTACAATCTCTTAATATCATCTCAAACAATATAATAATGGATTATACTAACACTTTATATATTAGATCATGAGTCCCACCTACTGTTTTAACATTAAAATTATCATGACTTTGACTTATTTTAAATAAATGATATATTTTTTTGAAAAAAAAATTATATTAAATATACTACTTACAGTAAATGTATAACAAAAAAACAGTTGATATGCATTAATTTACAATTTATGATAAATACATGTTACTTTAATATCTTTCAAAAATTATTGTATAGAAAATTCACTAAATTATGATTTTATAATTTGTTACAAAAATTAATTCATATATATTTAGTAAAAAATTATTACATCTAATATAATTTTTTTTAACAAATATGTTATGATTATGAATTAATTTTAAATTTATCAAATAATACAAATGTTTAATTAAAAATATAATATTTAAATAAATAATACACATATAGAGATGATCTAGTAGGCTGCGTAATTCACCATACATGACAAAATTCTGTAAAACATTATAAATTGTGTAGAAATTATAAAAAGCTGTAAATTTATTAGACAGTAATTTATGACAATGTTGTTCACCATATGGTAAACTACATAACCACTAGATCATTTCTCTCTCTCTCTATGTATAATTTTTATAAAAAAAACCTATCAAACATCTTTTTTACTATTTTCATATTTTAAGATAAGCTATCAAACACTTTTTCATTTTCCGTTTACAATTATTAAATATGCTACTAGATGTATTCATGTGCTTTGGCTTTGTGATGCTCTCAAGCATGTACGCCAGTCTTGCTCCTTTTTGAATGATTTTAGTATTACCCATAATACACCCATGTTGGATTTATTGATTGAATGCTTGGCCAGCCTTCCTATTGAAGATCTTGAGACCCTGCTTATACTCTTTTGGAGAATCTGGTTCATTAGAAACCAATTTATTTCAGAACACAAGGTGCTCTCAACGTCGGATACGCTTTGTTGGGCACAAGGCTACAGGGATGAATTTAGGACTAACCATACCTCTACTACTGGCTCTCCTATGTCACGTACTAGAGTATGGCAGGCCCCTAGATTGGGCCTTATTAAACTAAACTCTAATGCAGGCCTGTCTTCAAAATAGTTCAAAGTTGGGCTTGGGGTGGTACTATGTGACCACTCTGGCGCTGTCTTGGCCTCCTCTTCCATTCCTATTAATGCAAAGCCTTCTGTGGACATTCTTGAAGCTTTGGCCTTGCTACGTGATCTTTGCTTGGCTCGTATGATAGGTATCTCAACTCTCGAGGTGGTCTCTGATGCAGCAGGCATTATTTATGACATCAACAATCGCACCCCCTCTGTCTCAGAGCTGGGGTTGGTCTTTCAAGACATTATTATTATTGCTTCCTCATTCTCTTGTTGTTCGTTTAGCTATGATCATCGATTATCCAATCAAGTTGCTCATGAATTGGCACAGCTTGCCCTCAACTTAGATTCTGAGTCTATTTGGTTTGGCAAAACGCCTTCCCAAATTGAACATCTTGTAATTGAGGATTCTTACTCCTCCCGGCTTTTATAAATGAAATATTCCTTTCAAAAAAAAAATATGCTACTAGATGCATGTTCATATCCCAAGTAACAAATTATAAACACCAAATTTTCTTTTATAATGCAAATTCAAAAACACCATTTGAAAAGTGATAATAGATGCACCATGTTGTTTTTAAAATTGAATTTTTGTGCTCATCTGTGTAGTTGCCTCTTTAATTATCATATTTAAAATGTGAGTTCTAAAATAAAACTGATTAGATGCTTGTTATACTGACTTAATGTAGAAGTCTTATGGCTTTGAAGCTATAATTGTTGTGAGATAAAACATTAGTTATCGATAGTAAGGTTGGTAGTCTTTGATAAACATAACTTTTAGGTTTGAATTTTTTTGATAAACATAACTTTTGTAAAATAATTTTAGTTAGGAAAATATTTTAAGCTTTATTATTTTGCAAATAATTAATAAATTTTTAAGAACAATACTAAAAATAAATAGTTATTGCTAGTAGTTGCAAGCCATTGTCAACATCTTTGATTGTCATTGATCGCAGTCGCAGTCAATCATCGAAGTCAATTAAATACGATTTAAGTACCGTTAGAATTTTCATCTCATGATTTATGCAACTATATAAACTTTTATGATGTCAAACTTATGTTCGTTTAAAAAAAAATGATGTTAAAGTTTTAACCATCATATGAAATCTTGTTGTGATTTAAAAGCACAACAAAATCATAGTTTTTCCTAAATGAAACCTAAGTCTGAATGATTAAGTCTTCTTTTAATGTGTTTGAATGAATCGGAAAACTATCGTTGATTTAGAATCGTTGTAAGGCATGATTATTGTCACATAAGACACAACTTGCCCAAAATAACAGTTTTAGGCTTAGAAGTGTGGATTTAGCTGTGTTGAGTATATATAATGTCATTTGTGGATTATGTTTTAACTATATAGAGTTAAAATTTTTAATATAAAAGTTGAAACATATAATATAAAAATTAAGAATATTATTTTGAATACTTTTGAGGTAATAGCTAATTTTAATAATACACATGAGTTTAAAAAACTAGCAATAGTGTCCAACAATTAAAAAAATTTATGTTAAAATTAACAGATTCTATATTAAAGTGCATGAAATAATTCAATTAACTCTATATAAATTATTTAAATAAAATAAAATAATTAAAAAAATAAAAAACTATCATCAATTATTAATTTTTTCTATAAATTTACATTAGAATTTAGTAATTTTCCTTTTTATTTTTCTATATTGAACAAAGAGAAACAAAAAAGAAACAATTATAGTTTCACTTGAAAAAATGAATTTTATTAAGGGAAAAAAGTATTTTTGTCCCTTAAATTTGGCCTAAAACTTAATTTTGTTGCTATAATTTTGAATTATCCAAATTTGTCCCTCTCATTAGTTAGTTTTCGTTTAAGTTGATAGCAAAGGGCAAAAGAGTAACTTAACACGAAGTGTGAAAGTAAGTTGACATCATAACAACATGTCGAATAATCAATGGTGAAACAATTAAAAAAATTATTTTTTGTGCTAAAAGAATCCAAGCCCTCCGTCTTTCGCTATCACTCTCTCTGTTTGAAATAGCCCTCTTAAAAAACCACCTTTGAAAACCATTGCAAAAGCCATCAAAACCCTCTTTGAACCATCGTTGGCCAAAAACACAAAGATAGTACCACTTGACAACGAAGGAAACTACGAGTGAACACTGACCTTTTTTTCACGATGAGTAAATCAATCTCAGTCTAAAATAGATTATGCAAAATGTTGGGTTTAATATATTGCTAACTCGCATATGATTTGTGAGTTTTATGATATTAGTACGATTTATTAGTTGGAGTTTATGGGTTTTGAATTTTATTCATGATTTTGGTATTTTTTTTTAGTGTTTTAAATTTATGAGTTGAATTCGATGGATTCATGAGTCGTTCTTGTATTTAAAAAAAATCCTAGGGTTTTTTGTGTTGGATACAAGTAGTGCAAATTTCTAGAGTTTTATTTATTGTAATGAACATTATTTATAGTTGCTGTCAATTATTTGTTGTAATGTGGTTATCGTGTAATAGGAGTGCTGGATTTTTTGGGTTATTGTTAGTATTTGTTTATGGCCATTTTGTGTTTTTTATAGGATGTTGGTAACTACTGTGAAATGAGGGTGTTGTACATGTATCATTTTAATGGTGTAATACCCTGAAAAAGTTGTTTGTTGATATGGTTGTAGATGGAAAATGATGATGAAGAGTATGTTACCATCATAGTTCGAGTGCTGGGGTGCAAAGAATATAAGTACTATACATATAGTGATTATTGTAGTTTGATTAAATTGAAGAGTTATGTATGTGAGGGGCTATTTGAAAGACCCATAATTTTAGGAGATAAGTTTAGGGTCACTACCACCATTTCTTGGATAGGGAAACAAGTTGAAATAGAAGATGACAGAGGGCTTGTGGAATTAGTGAATGAGTGCTTGATGAGGAAATATATTGCATGGATGTTGATTTAGAAGTGTTGCCCCTGAAGTCAGTGAGTCCCCCACAATATAAATGAGAAGGAATGTCAAATGTTGATGGTGAACCTGGCTTAAGTATGAATAGAAAATTATTCCCAGATCTTACTACTAACCTAAACCCCTACCCTGACATAGCCACTGCTAATGGCAATGCCACAGCGTGGTCCTAGCCTCAGCCCCAACCCTAGCTCTCCCCCTAGCCCTGGCCCAATCCAAACACAAGACACTGAATTAGGGGATGCTTGCTCTCAAGTATACTAAGGGTCCAACCACAACTATGAAAGTGTGCTATTACTAGGGTTCATGCATATACCATATGTTTATTACATTGCAATTTATGCATCTCATACATAAATAGTACACAGCGGAACTAAAAATCTAATTTTCTAGTGCAACAAATACATTTAAATTTAAATCTTTCATTACTTTAATAAAATTAAGATTTAGAATCACCTTTTAAGCATTTAAATCAAAACTAGAGTCTACCGCGAAGCACACGCGTTAGAAATTATAAGACCCAACTTGGGTGGGCTTGAGCCTCTTAAATAACAGCTTAAATTCTAGTAAATTGTGTTTAACTTTTAAACATAAAATTGGTTTACTCTTAATTAGTTAAACTCTTTAAACTATTTAGATTATTGGATTATTAGTTAAACACTTTAACTAATTGTCTTGGTTTCAAAGTAATGAAATTTTCCTTTGTTTATACAACTCTTGTAAAAATAAAAATAATTTTCTATAATTTAGTGGCCATCCAATCTTGAATAAAGAAGAAAATGAATAGTATTTCAAAAGGCAACTCTTACCCAAGAAAACACAAAGCACTTCTCTTCACTTTTGTTGTTTTTTTTGCCAAACCATCATCTCCTATTTCCAAATGAAAAACTTTTCATTTTTATAAGCAATTTTCTTCTTTAATTTCAACAACAAGACCCCCACCAAGCCTTGTCAACCATACCCCATTGTATGCTTAATATCTTCGACTAATCAAATGAGCAAAACACTTTTTACTTGCATTTGGCTAGCTATGTGTTTTGAAAATTGAAAAAAAAAATTCATTTTATAATTAATACCACTTTTTGAGTTGTCAAACATATGGCCTATTTGCCAATTTATTTTATTAATTGTTTGACTTGATAATTCAAAATAACATTATTTATTCAAAAATAAATTTTTGAATAAATAATTGATCTTGCTTGTCTTACAAGCAAGGTCAATTTAGTCAATCTCCAAGTCAAACAATTAAGAGTCCAAATTATGCCACTTGTCACCATCCCATTGGTCAATAAATCTTGTTAATTAATTAATGTACTTAACACTTAAATCTTGACAGGTACATAACTCAAGGAATCTTGAAATAAATATCCAATTTATTGTAATTTACTGGATCAAACTATTTAATTTAGTATGTTTCCCTAATGCACAATGAGTATACTTTATATTATAGGACTCCCTAAGTCCATGCCCAATTTGTTAAATGGAACTCTTCCATGAGTCCGTGAACAATGCCCTATGAACACGTCACGAATATTATAAAGTAGTGTGTTAGACCATATAAGCTAAGGTCATAACATAATCGTATAATCAATTCGTCACCTATATCTTAGAAGAGTAGAGATATAAATCATCATCATCAAATTTTTATATTTATCTGTGAACTTATCTCCAAATTCATATTTCGATAAAATAATTTTCGCAAACACGTTTGTGATATTGTTTCACCCTTTAGAAAACTCATTTTCAGAGTTTATGCTTGTGGCGACAAGACTTTCTGAAATACAATCTTGGAGCATCAAGATATACAACTCACCCATATGAGTTGATGGATCCCATATCTATGCATACCAAACTTCATGAGCATCAGACTATATAGTGATTAGACCATAGAAGGTATTTGACACTCGTAGAATCAAAGTATGGTGGATCACTCACAAATTTACTGTGGTGCTCAGGTCAAAAGACTATATATACAACTCAACTCGAAAAGATCTTCCATTAATGGCTTTATAAGATGTCTATTAGAGGTCTTCGTGAGTTTGTTCAGTACCTAGTCCTCACTTAATACCTATATGCCTATATAAACTTTCACTAAGCTCATGGTCTGCTAAGACTAACCATCTGGACCATCCAGATATAGACATCCATTAATCTATGTAAAAATATTTTGCAAATAGATTCGCATCAGTAAAGTAGATCAGGAACGAGGTGTTCGAGAATATATTGCATAATGACATTTCCTAGAACCATTTGCAACTCCTTGTAACTATGTCATTATTAATATATTCTCACGTTTTTGTCATATTTCAAACAAAACTCTAACTTTTAGATTTCGCTAACTCTTATAATCTACTACTCTTAGCAGTACTAACTCTTAACATTGCTAACTCCTAGTATTGATCTAAACTTCTTTAGATCATATAATATCTGAAATATTACAAGCACATTTAGACAGAACTTGCTTATTTAGATCAATACTAGCAGTGCTAACTCTAAGTCGCTCAAACTCACAAGTCATGACTAATAAATAATTAAAAAAATTATTAAGTCTCTTAAACTCACAAGTCGCAACTAACATTCAATAAAATAATATTTGTTGAATCACTCAAACTCTCTAATAAATAATAAAAAATATTTATTAAGTCTCTTAAACTCACAAGTTATGCTAACATTTAATAAAAGAATATCTATTGAATCACACAAACTCATTAAGTCATGACTAACATACGATAAAGAATATACATTAAGTCGCTTAAAATCATAAGTTATGAATAATAAATAATTAAAGAATATACGTTAAATCATTTAGACTCATAAGTTGTAACTAACATTCAATAAAAGAATATTTTTTAAGTTGCTCAGACTCACAAATTACTATTAATATACAATAAAAGAATACTTGTTAAGTCGCTCAGACTTATAAGTCATGACTAATAAACAATAAAAAAAATTATTTGCTAAGTCGCTCAGACTCATAAATTGCGACTAATAAATAGTAAAATAATTTTAAATACTAATAAAGAATAAAAGTGTCATCAAGTAAGTCTCGCAACCCATGAATAACATAAATATAATTTCTCATAATTTTATGTAACAGAAATTACCCCTAATTTTACATATATATAAATTTGCCCATATTTAGATAGAAATTTTTTTAAAATTACCCCTAATTTTATAGGTATTGTTTTTAGCTACACAAATTTTTTAATCTTGTATAGCCAAAAAATAAATTTTGGACAATTTTTTTCCCAACCCCAAATAACTTCAATTTTCTCCTCTCTCATCCAAGTTCGTAAAATTTGTGAAAAGTGGATAGATTTAGAATAAATTGATAGATTTTCTAAAAAACAGGAGAAAAATGACCAAAAAATGAGAAAAATTAGCGAAAATGCCAATTTTTGTTACCACAAACGACAGGGCATGTGCACTTAGCACAGCAAGTCATGCCACATGGCATGACCTAAATTTTTATATTTTTTAAAAATTATTAAATTTATTTTGATTTGAAATTAAATTAAATTTATTTATTAATTAAAAAATAAATTAATATATTTACTAATATTAATTAATGTATTGTTATTTAAATTGGTATGAATTTTTAAATAAAAATATAGTTATAAATATATTTAATATATTTAATCATTAATTAATTTTTTAATTATAATTTAATAGCAATTAAATAAATTAAACCATAACAATTCAATAGTTAAATAATAAATTGAACTATTTTTACTCTAAGAGTATTACAAAATATATATTTTAAAGATTTTCTCTGTATAATAATTGAACAATTAAAAATATGGTAAACTTTAAATCTTAAGCCCAAAACTCTAAATTCAAAACCATAAATTGTAAATTCTAAACTCTAAACCATAAACCCAATTCCACTAATAGGTTTTACAAACATCTAGCAACACAATTCTTGAGCCCCCCACCAAGACTTATGCCTTTATAACAAGCCTTTGTTGAGGCAAGTAATTTCCTTACTTCACTCGTGAGATGATTTTTTACTTTTTTTCATTAAAAAGTTAACTAAATAATTTACTACATCTTACAAATATAAAATCATATTATTTATGTCTTTCCAAGTTATGAAGGTTCTTCAGAGCCTTCTCATTGGGCTTTGCTATGTTTTTCCATTGACACTATGATTTTATCTAACTCTAACTTCAATTTATCAATGAGTTTCAATGATCCCATAATTTTAGAATATATAGATGTTTCAACGTCTAATATAACTAGAAAATATATTATTGAATTTCTAAAAAAGAAAATTCATCAACTGGGATTATGCTTAGCTATTCTACTTGTTGGGTAATATTATTGATTGTAATCATGTATACACCTATCTACCCTCAAAAGTTTTTAATAGAGAAAAAAAGTATGAAATTGGCTTTAACTCATAAAAGCAACTAACAACTTGGAAAAGAGTAAATACATACTCATGTTTGAGAGAAATGATGCCATTCTCTTTCAAAATCCCGCCATCACAAAATACAACATCATATTTTATCCAAGTATGTATCTCTATTATGTCTTTATAGGTTTTATAAACTTGCATTGTGCCCAAAAGTTAATATAATAAAGTCTCTCGTATATCGTGCCCTAGAACTACCTTGTGTGTATTTGATGGTCTTTGACGATTATTATTTTGAGATAGCTAATGCTAGAATTCTCTGAATATCCATAATTATCATTAATTCTAGTATGGACTTGAGATAGTTCACATAAAATAGATAAGCAATCCTTCATTAAATTTTTTTGTAATTTATTATTCTTGAACCCTGTAAAATAAATCTATTTTAGACAATCTCGTGTCTCTTAACAAAACCATATAGTAACATTTTTAGGATGATAAGAAATATGGTCCTTGCAATTTAGACAGGACTTGCTTATTTATTACATAAATTAATTAAAACTATACAAAAAATTAATTTTATTACGTAACAAAAAATTAACTTATCTTGAACACTGTTGAAGTTTCAACAGCATGTTTCTGAATAAGACGCTTTAACTTTTGTACTATTGCAAAATTAGGATCATCAGATTACAACCAATGGGTGATCATCAAATATTTCCACTTAGACAACAGGTGAAGGAAATGTCCAATGGTTAGGAGTATCATCATTAACTCTAGACTTAAGCCTCGAAACCCTTTCACTTATTATTAAATTCGATTAGAAATATAAGATGTGACTGATATAAAATGTCAAAATAATGATAGTTATGAGATCGACTTAATATGATGACATAGAGATCAACCTGATTCCATATAGTTTAAGGTTTAGGGTTAAAAGTTAAGGGTTTAATATTTAGAGTTTAAGATTTATAATTTAAGGTCGTGAGTTTATGGTTTAAGTTGAGTATTAAGGGTTTATCATTTAGAGTTGAGGGTTGAGGGTTGAAGGTTTATGGTTTCGAGTTGAGGAATTATAATTTAGGGTAGAGAGTTTAGAGTTAAAGGTTGAGTGTTTAGGATTTATGTTTAGAATCATAGTTTAGAGTTTGAAATATATAATTTATTATATTTTTTAGTTGTTCCATGACTGTTATAAATTATTATACAAAGAGAATCTTTGAAATATATATTTGTAACACTCTAAAGAGTAAAAAATAGTTGATTATATTATTTAACTATTTAATTGATAATTTTTTAATTTATTTAATTATTTAAATGCTAATAAATTATTGTTAAAAATAAAATTAAATAATTAAATATAATAACACTATATTTTATTTAAAATTTTATATTATTTTAAAATAAAAATATTTTAATTAAATTTGAAATTAATAATTTAATTTAATTTCAAATCAAAATAAATTTTTTAAAATTTAAAAAAAATCGCGCCACGTGCCGGCACCAAGCGTGTGCCCCACCGCTTGTGGCACTCAAATTTTGCATTTTCACCAATTTTTCTCTCATTTTGACCATTTTTCTATCTATTTTTCACAAATTTTATGAACTTAGATAAGAGAGAGGAGAAAATTGAAGTTATTGGGGTTGGAGGCAATAACCCCCAAATTTAGCTTTCTTAACTATAAAAAATTAAAATTTTTACGTATCGTTAAAAAAATACCCATAAAATTAGAGGTCATTTTTAAAAAATTTCTTACTTAGTCACGTATGTACACTTTTTAAAATAAATTGCAAGTACATATTTCAATTACAAGACATGTTAAACACGAAAAGATATCTAAAGGAATAAAACAAGCAGCAAGAAATAACTCATGCACATAACTTGCATACACCTTTTTACAAGTATTTAGTAAAAATAAAAAATATATATTTTATAACAATTAAATCATTAAAAATAAGTTAGATTTTATGTTTAATATTGTTCCCCCTGAAAACTCCCTCTTTTTTGCCTTTGGCTGGCCTTTGGAAGCCCAGTCAGACGCTCCCTTCAAGATGCACTCTCTTCTCAAAGGTTCACCAAAGCTTGCGCAGCGAGTCCAATCCAAAGACAGGCCTAGGAGCAATGGTCAATGGGCTAAATCCTAACAGAGACGAATGGTAGAAAATTAGCTCGGACTTGGAAGGATCTGGTTGGTAAACGAGATTACTTGTTCAGTCTTGTCGACCCGAACACAATCACGGCCGATCAGGTACTGACAATATATTTCACAAGTTTCGCTCTTAGGAATCCCACATCAACATCAAACCAGTAAGGGAGGGTCGTTCAAAATCTGACCCAAGCCATTTGAAATAAGCCTCACTTAAACCAAAACCGCCAGCAGAAACAAACCCAAAGAATATGCTTAACACATCAGAGGGAAACTCTGACGTGCAACAGGAACGGGGTCAGAAAATTAGTAGGGGATATTTGACATATGTCAGGGGCATAGCAGGGGGATATTTGGCATGTGTTAAAAGTTCAACAGGGAATATTCGACGCAAGATAGAAATACTGCAAAGAAAGGCCCAAAAAGGTCTCTGAAAGGCCGTCACTATAAAAAAGAAAAAGGAAGACACTAAGAGGATGATGAAAAAATCCCGAAAGAACAAAAAAAAGAAAAATGAAAGGAGTACCCCCACAACATTATTTTCCATTCTTGTCCTGTCAGATTTTAAAAATGAAAACCCCTTTTCTAACTTAAGCATCGGAGCATCTTTGCTAGAACTCACCCCGACAATACCATCATTGAGCTTGTGTTCGTGTTTTTTTACAGGCTTTCCATAACTCGCGGCGAAGAAGAAGCCCAAGCTCGTGCTAATCGCTTCCGTCGACATGAGACCCAAGTTTGATTCCTCCTAATGAACAAATTTAAGGCTTTGTTGACTTGGAAAACTATTTCTTCAAGTCAATAGTTTTTGGCACCGTCTGTAAGAATGAAAAAAAGCTTTGTCCAAGAAGACAACAATTGACTATGGCCAAGCAGTCATCCACCATCAAAATTCATATAGCCGGAAAGCGAAGCTCAAACCCAAACTGACCCCTCTCTTGAATAGAAGGTTCTCTGCCTCTTAAAATATAGATAGAACTGAGAACCCTAGAGAAGAGAGAGAAAATTGAGACAGCTCATGACTGAATTAATTAGGAGTAAGCAAACAAGAGCAAAAAATCACAGAAGGGAGTCTCAAGAGGAGATTCAAGAACAGATAGAGCGAAGGGACCGATTAGAAACTCTGCACAATTTGATCGGGACAAACAGGCCAAGTCAAGTGATCCCCGAGAGGGGAGAGGCGGAACCTGGAGATTTTGAGCCACCAATAAAAAGAAGGTCGTCCACAGAACTGCGACAGCACCGACGGAGTGAATCAGGCCTTGAAACCAAGGTCCACAGTTTAAAAGAAAAGTTGAACAGCCTCTTGGCAGAGAGAAATGAGATAGACCAGCCTCTCGTGAAGAAGACGAAAAAGGAGAAAAGGTCGTCGCTAATGGATGAGGTGAGAGATATGGAGCTTCCCAATGATTTTTGAGTCCCAACTTGCCCACCTATAGGAGGGTCACCAACCCTAACCATTACGTAGACCAGATCACCAACTTACTATCCATCACAGGACTGAGGCAGAACCAAATGTGCTGACTCTTCCATATAAACTTTGAGGGGCCCGCTTTACTTTGATATAGGGGCTTGAAGCAGCACAACATCGCCTCCTATAATGAGCTGATTGAAAAATTCACCCAACACTTTCAGAGTTCGTACGAAGTAGTTAGGGACCCGGAGCAGTTGAAGCAGATCAGACAGGGTCAATGGGAAAGCCTAAGGGACTACATCCGAAGGTTCCACAAGGAGATGATAGCACTAAGGGCATTTGACTAGCCCATCACTCTGGACGCCCTGAAGGTAAGGTTGCGATTAAATAGATTTTGGTACCATATAGCAAAAAGTGGTACCACAAGTTATGCGGCAGCATATAATAAAGCACCAAAATACATGTGGATAAAGGAAGGTGAGGAGACTAAGAGATCCCTGGCCGAACTACCTCAAGGAAAGACACAGCCACACAAGAAAGATAGATACAGGGGGAGAGAAGGACCCCCGCCCTTCCCGTTGAAATACCAGAAAACGGATGGCGAATGCAATCCCTAGCAAATGGGAAATTTCGTGAACTGACGTACCACGCCAGTCTATAAAAGAAACAATGTGTCAAATGGCGGACCTCAAAACCAGAGGGAAGGGCCGAACCGTTTCCAACTAGGTGTCCCCTCTGGGGCTCCCTGAATCCAAGAAACAACGAACCACCGAGTAAGGAAAGAAGGGTGGCTCATGTTGAGAATTTTTTACTATTTTTCATGCCACTCGAGGATGTCTACGAAGCAATCTGGGACAAGGGATTATTACACAGGAATTTCAAAAGAAAATGAGTAGAGTGACGAATAGATCCTAAGAAGTGGTGCAACATGCACAAAGGGCCTGGACACGCCACCGGAAAGTGTACCAAGCTGAGAAAACAAGTCAACCACCTGATAAGAAATGGATACCTGGAAGAGTTCCACGCAAGTCAGCAGACAACGACAGCCAGCCAGCCTGGTAGATCGAACACCAACTTCGTCATGAATATTTTAGGCGAACCCACATTGGTGGGAGATTCAAACAAACAACGGAAGAACTACTCCAAGTACTCAATGGTAGCGCACTAAGTCATGTGCAACACCCTTTTACCAAAGAGTCGAGGCTACCACAAGAGGTGACAATCATGTTTCGATACTTATGGAGTTCGGTATGACCGCTAGGTGCGTATCTGTATTTAAGTAATCACGCATGTTACAGACCTTCATGGTGTAACCCTTGGGTGTCGTTGGGTATGATCTGATACTTATGGAGTCTAGTGTCTACAGATATGGGATCCGTCAGCTAGCATAGGGAGTTAGATATCTTGATGCTTCGAGACTGTTTCAGAAAGTTTTGTGGCCACAAGCATTAATCTCAGGAAAGAGTTTCCGACAGGGTGGAACAATATGGCAAAGGAGTTTGTACATATTGTTCAGTGAGATGCAAGTCTAGAGATATGACATGGATGAGCACAAGGGGATTTGACGGTGATAATCTATATCTCCAACACATACAAGATATCATGACGGAAGGACTATACGTATGCATTGTAACCTCAACTTGTATAGTTAAACATGCTGATTTGTATATCCGTGACGTGTGCATAAGGCATTGCTCACAGACTTATAAAATAATTCTATTTGAAGAATCGGGCGTGGGCTTAGGGAGTTTCACGATATGGAGTGTACTTGTTATGCACTGAGGCAGCGTGCCGAATTAAATTGTTTAATCCAACAATATCCAGCACTACCACAAAGATGCGTGCATATCTGTATTTAAGTGTTAAATACAACAATTATTCAATAATTGTTATTCACTAATTGTATAATGACATGTGGTGTATTGTGGACCCTCTGTTGAGTTGACCAAAGTGTGGGATTTGGTGGGACCCACTAGGGAGGTAGACTTGGTAACTATTTATGAGGGGCAAAATGATCATTTCACACTATGATTATTTAATTGTTAAATAATCACACTATGATTATTTAATTGTTAAATAATCATAAATATCTCATTATTATATATTATTATATTATATAATATTATTTTATTTGGGTGCCAATGAGTTTCATCCATTATATTATTTTTTTATTATTTATATTATATTATATTATATATATATATATATATAGTGAGGCCGTACTTCTTTTTCTTTGTCAAACGAAAAGCATAAGTACGAAATAGAAAGATCAAGCAGAAAATAAGTATCGTAAAAAGGAAGATATTTTGACTCGTGGTCATTATAGCGGTTCCTTCTAATCCTTGTGTGTATGAGAAGCAAGTGAAAAGTGTATTTTTGGTGTTGACAGTAAATGGAGAAAATGAAAAGGAAATGAAATGTTTCATTTTTATGGTGCCGTCGAGAAAAAAAATAGAAAAAATAAAATTGTTTCATTTTTCTTAGTGGTGCCATGAGAAGTAATTGTGAATTGCTTCAATCTCCATTTCTTATCATTTTAGAGAAAAGGAAAAATACATACAACTAGCTATTTTAGGAATTTAAGAATTAAATCTAGTGCTAGCTATGAGGCTACTATTCTAGGCCACAAAGCCTACCAAGTTAGTGACTAGAACTGTCGACGAGTTGGTCTTCATGCGGACTCTAAGGATATACGTACATAACTTTACACGTTCAGGTGATTTCTCAACTCTTCTAATATATTAATGTGATTAATATATTATTTATTGTGTTTATTGTATGTTTAAATGCTTCCGTCGTGTTTAATATGTATATGATACATATTTTAAGCAATAGATACAATTGTACATGAATACACCCACGTATATTAGATCCCCGACAAAAATAGTATTAGAGCCATTTAGGACATATTTGGGTGTTGTTTGAGTGAATGGATGCAAAAGGCCAGTGTAAATGGCGCGTTTTAAGTGTTGAAACGAGTATACCAAAGAAGGTGCATTGGGTGCTGCCGCGCTAGAGTGCTGGCACCGTAGCGCTGAAGGTCCAGCACTGCGACGCTAGGAGTTCTTTTTCCTAGCACTGAGGCATTGGCAAGCCTGCGCTGGGGCGCTGCAGTGCTGAGGGTTCGACCTCCTAGCACTGCAGCGATGATAGTCTAGTGCAACGGCGGTGTACTGTTCACTTGAATAATAGCATATGAACTGTACTTTTTACTGTTCACTGCTACAATATTTTTTAATAGTGTTTCAAAATTAATTTTGCATGTGTAAATTTATGAGATATAGTGATAAAAGTTATCAGTCTACATTATAAATCTGAGTTTATGAGATGTAATGATAAATAGTTATCGGTCTGCATTATAAATCATGATTAATTTTTCTGTATCGGTAACCACATTGGAAGCCTTACTGGTAAGGGTTAGTTGTGTTTGCATAAAAAATTTGATTAATTTAGAATCACTCTTCCCATGAGAAAAGAGACTAAGGACATAAAATAAAAATATCTCTTAATTAGATTAATGAATATTACATTATAAGATAATATTTTATTTTGATCCGTCTTATCAATACGGTGTTAGACGAGTCACGTCGGCTATTTTCTAATATTGCTATAGCATGAGGGACTTGGTCGGTTAGGCTTGGACTACACCGGTTAAACATAAGATGAGGCAAATATATGCGAAAGTATTGCCTAATATTGCTACAGCGTGAGAGCAGTATCGGTAGCATATATTTGATTATTGGCAAGTTAATCTGAAATACACTTACCCAATATTGCTATAGCGTGAGGATAAGGTGTATTTAGGATCAAGTGGCAAGAGTTGCATGAGATGCAATTGACAAATGTTGTCTACTTGTTGGGTTTACAAAGGCCAATATTGCTACAGCGTAAAGCTCGAGTAAATTTCAATGGGATCTACTTTCCACTGTATAGTTTAAAAGAGTTTAAACTATCATCTTCCCGTTTGAGAGATTATCAGGATTATGTGAAGCAGTGGGAGGCCGTTTTAAATCGAAAATATATAATTAATATACCAATGATTTAAAACATTCTATTAGTGATTTAATGCC
The DNA here is from genome assembly GCA_946807835.1 of Ailanthus altissimus. Lineage (NCBI taxonomy): Eukaryota > Viridiplantae > Streptophyta > Magnoliopsida > Sapindales > Simaroubaceae > Ailanthus > Ailanthus altissimus. The sequence continues at coordinate 8,367,796 of OX327691.1, read as the reverse complement.
CATTCCGCTTACATCTCCCGTTAGTTTGGCCTGTCAAGTATAATGGCCACTACAAACCAGTTGGTGTGCATAGTTGATGTAGTCTGATGCGATATTTCTATATCTTAAAATTAAGTACAAGTATATACTATCGTAACAAGTAATAAATAAACTTATAAAGTTGGATGTCGAACCCACAAGGATAATTTTTACTTTCTACTAAGTACTAAAATTATATCTTTCTTGTAATTATTCAGAAAAATTAAATCTTAATTTTATAATAAATTTAAGGAAAATAAAAGTGCATAAAATAAATGACATAACTTAAATAAAATAATAAAATAGCAATATAGAGAAAGCCTAGGGTTAATTACTATCATTTAATATGTTTTATAAAAATTAATCATTTTAATATTTATATCCTTCAATTCTTATTATTGGTAAAGACACTAATATATTCACAAGCCTCTTCAAACATCATGCAAGTATATCCTAATTTACCAAATACCTATATTCCTATGGTATTTGAAATAAATTAAGATTTATTAAGAACAAGTCTTATTGACCATACATGCCAATTATGTATATTCTTATCCTAATTTGAAACTTGCATATGCAACATTGAATGTTACTCTACAATCATGCATCAAATTATCTAGGTCTAAATATAATGATGCCACTTTCAAGTTTATCAAAGTATTACCAAATCAATCATAATATTGATCAGATATAATGAAGGATTAAGAATAAATAATTTGAATAATGAAGAATTGAGTTCAAATAAATATTAAAAAGTTGCAACAATTAAGCTCACATATTGAGTTCAAGTAATAACTTTAGAAAATAAATTTAACTCATGATAACAAGAGAATTATGGTTGAAAAATAAAATAAACATGATACAACCAAAAGCAAACTAATATAGACATTAATTTGCAGCTGGTTGATATGCCAAAAATTCGCCAATAATCTCTTGCTTTCTTGAATTCCCTTTACTTTTCTCTCTAAAAATTGCTCTTCTTCAATTATTGTAGCTCCAAAAGCCCTAAGTTGTATGCCCTATTAATGCTAAAATAAGAGGCCTTTATATATGGATTGATTGAGTCTTAGAGTTATATTTCTTTTAGAATTAGAAAAATTTACACTATTTATAGCTGCAACGAACATTGTTTATTGTTGGGATGATAGCACTGTAGCAGGAGGTACTATTCACACAACACTGTTCATCGTAACTATTCACTTGGCACTGCAGCAGGAAGTCTTGAGCGCTAGGGTAGAATACTGTTCACCGCTTCAACGATGTACTATAGTAAATTACTGTTCTTCGAGTACTGTAGCATTTTATGTTTTGTCTTGTTTTTCTTAGATTTTCATCCCTAATTGCTCCATTGACTCCAAACTTATAAAATAACAATAAAACATATAAAAAGCCTAATATTCTTATTAAAATGAGCAATTAATTAAGTTAAGGGAGTGAAAATAATAGATATAATTTACGCTTATCACAGTCCAACTCAAAGGTATTAGGAATTACTTTGACCGGCGGATAAATCTAAAAAAGACTATGGATTTATAAAATTTTGGATTTGTTATTGATCAGAGTTTGCCATAAGGTATTTCTGATAATACCTCTCCAGATGATAGAATAAAATGAACGTAATCCTTTTTGTTCAGAGTGCTTCATCTTTTACTTCAAGTATATCTTGTGAGACCAGATGTGTGAGGAGAAGAAGATGGGACAGAGACCCAGGATAAATCCTCAGATGCAATATTTATCCAAAGATCAATAAGAGCGCAATGTAGATGGAAAGTGTTTCCACTACAGTAAGGTTGGGTATTAGAAATCCATCTACCCTAGAAGCCTTACAAATGTTAGGAAGACTTCTACAGGTTTGTGTTTTACATACATAGACATTTTTATGGTATATGATGCTAGTTCAAGTTAGGTATAAGATACCGCATGTCCTTCTCAAATCTGCTATATGTTGTAGAGATTGAGAGAGACTAGAATGTAACATCCAATAGAAGTAATGTTAAAAGTAGGAAATGATGATTTCTTGCAGGTCCAAGTTGTTGGACAGCTTGACTTACTTCTCATATGCAATACAATAGTTGTATTGCATAATTAGTATAATATCCAAAATATCATTTGACAAATTATGTCCCTTCCTGTACTTGACAGTGAAGGATATCATATGAACATTAGGAATAGTTCATTATGTTCATGTAATATGGATGATGTTTTATTAGCTGAACGTCAGTTAATAAATAGATATAATATACAATTAGAAATGTTTGTAGATCGAAATCCTTAAATAATATAGAGCTGTGGTATATAAATTTAGGTCATATAGGTATGAGACACTTATCTGTCTGGTTAAGGATGGTGGATTCCTAATCTGACCATAAAGACTTAACCAGTTTATGAATAAAGTATTCACGGAGATTACTAAACATACCAAAATGTACATTACATCTCTTTGATTAGATCAAGGAAATGAGTACATTAACAACAAGTTTTTCGTTTGTTTAAGAAACAATGAGATTCTCACTCACTATAGTCATCCGGTTACTCCACAACATGACAATATTTTAAAAATGAGGAATTGAAATTTATTAGATATGGTCTGATCGATAATGAGTGTTATCGATCTATATCTGCGAGATTATGCTCCATATACAGCTGCTTATTAAGCAGAGTTCCATCAGAAGCTGTTCTTTCCACTTCTTATGAGATACAGAGAGGAAAGAAGCTGAATCTTAAATTAGTTAAGACTTGGGATTATCATGCTTACGTAAGAGTTACGCAACAGGATATCTTATTTTGTAAGAGTTACTCAGCAAGAGAAACTAGCACCCAAGTGGTACAAGTATAGGTTCATTAAATATCCTATGAATTCAGTCGAATACTAGTTCTATGATTCTGAGAAGCAAAGTGTATTTGCTTCTCGATTTACCACCATCCTAGCGAAAGAGTTTCTTATGGATCATGGGAATCATAGAAAGATCAAACTTGGTAAAGTCAATCTAGAAATTAATGAACCAAGAATGAGAACTTAGGCTTAATTAAGCAGTGACCTTTTAGCACGCTTCTCCCAGTGGGTTAGAAAGGATGTCTAGGTCACCTATTAGGTATGTTTGATGTCTGAAGATGAACTTGGAGTTTTCTTGGTAAAAGAAAATAATCATTTAACCTATAAAGAGACGATGTTAGACATCAGTTCGGGAAGCGGCAATATACCAAGTAAACAAAAATTGACTATATGCATCAAAATCAAGTCTGGGACTTGGTTAGGCTACACATGGGAATTATTCTCATTGGTTGTAAAAGGTTTACAAAGAGGTAATGAGAGCCAGATGGAAGGTAAAGAAACCTTCTAGGCCCTATATTGGTTCTAGAAAGTTAATTCTCAGTGATCTGGGATCAATTAAGAGGAAACCTATAAACCAGTATTGATGTTAAAGTCAATTAGAATGTTATTGGCTCTTACTGCATATTATGACTTTGAGGTTTGATAGATGGATGTAAAGACGGCATTCCTAAAAGGATACCTCGAGTGAGAGATATTCATAGAATAGCCTAAAAGTTTTATGTCCTGTCAGACTTCTGGTCTAATGTGCAGGCTGAAGAAGTCCATTCATCAGCTTAAACAAGCCTCCCAAAGCTAGAATCGTTGTTTTGATGAGATAATTAAATTGTCTAGTTTCATTAAAAATGAAAAGCAAGCTTGTGTGCTTGAAAGGTCAGTGGGAGCATGATAGTCTTCTTGATGCTCTTTGTTGATGGCATACTGGTCATTAGGAATGATGTCACTATGTAATAGTCAGTCAAAAGTAACTTGTAAGAATTTCTCCATGAAGGATTTGGGAGAGGCTTCCTTTATATCGGGTATAAATCTTTATAGAGATAGAGCTAGGAAGCTTATAAGACTCTCCCAAATTATTTCACATCAATAAGTCTTAAAAAGATATCGTTTTCTTATCTATGAGATAGTTAAGGTATCTTATAGACCTGTTGTTCATCTTTCAATGAGAGTGTCTCTTTATATGGAAGATGAGAGAGTTAGAATGTCTGACACATCAAATACATCAGCTCTTGAGAGCTTGTTGTATGCTATGATATATTTGAGACCTGATATCAGTTTGGCTGTAAGAGTTACGAGCCGATTCCAGTCTGATTCAGGTAACCACTATTTGATGGTAGTCAAACATATCCCGAGGCATCTTGTGGGTACAAATGATACGTTTCTCAAATATGAAGAAAACAACTTACAAATGAGAAGATGCACAGAGTCAGACTTTTAGTTTGACCTAGATGATAAAGAGTTTCTATCTGGGAATATGCTCATTCTTTATGGTACTAAGTAAGTTAGAATTGTACCAAACTGGGACACACTGCTAATTTATCAAAGGTGCAGCGGAATAAGCAATGAAGATTCGTAGGTTTATCGCTGAACTTGAAAGAGTTCTAAGATAGATGGATCTTATCCCATAGTTTGGCGACAAAACTAGGCTTTTAAATAGAATGAGATGCCTAGAGGGCACCAGTACTCTAATTATGTTAAGAGGAGTCTCGCATGACGAGAGGGGTCTTGGCTTAGATAGATGTGATTATTTGTAGAAATGTTCTATAAATAATTTAGTGGACTCACTTTCTAAAGTCATGACTCTGAAAGTGTTTATAAAACACGTAGAGATGATATGTATGAGATACCATCAGGAATTGCACTAGAGCAAGTGGGAGATTGTTAGGGTCGGTGCTTATGTGTCATCCCTGAATATACATATACTTCTGTATTTATACAAGTGTACATTTCCATTAAATCGCTAATACCTATTAATATGGTACTATACAATATAATATTACATATATTGTATGATCTAAAAGAGTTCAGATCAGATCTAAAGAAGTTTAGATAAGGGCTAATAGTTAGTCACGCTGAGACTTATAAATGATAAATGTTAGCACAACTAAGTGTTAGCTGGTTATAATAGTCAGTGAACATCTAAGAGTTGAAGCCTTGTCTATAATGGGACATAGACCTAAGAATATACTAGTAAGTACATAGTTGCAAGAGTTACAATCGGGTGCCAGAAAATGCTAGTTGCATAAGTATGTTCTCAAACAATTGCCCATGATCTATTTCTGTCGATGCAGGTTTGTCGGTTGATACCTTTAAATATAGATCTGCATATGTCGTACCTATAGGGTATAGATGGTCATTCTTAGCCGACTGTGAGCTTAGATCTCATATTGACATATGGGTATTCAGTTAGGACTGGATATAGGACAGACTCACGAGGGCCTCCGATAGACACCCTATGTAAGCCACCAACGGAGGGTCTTCTCGAATTGAGTAGTATATGTGGTCTTTTGACCTAAGTGTCGTAGTGAGCTTGTAGTAATCTATCATACTTTGGTTCCACGCATGTTACAGACCTTTTATGATGTAACCGCTAGGTGTCGCTGGGTATGGTCCTATACTTATAGAGTCTGGTGTGTACAGATATTGGATCTGTCAGATTGCATAGGGAGTTAGATATTTAGATGCTTCGAGAGTATATCTCAAAAAATCTTGTGGCCACAAGCATTAATCCCTGAAAAGAGTTTCCGGCAGGGTGGAACAATATAGCAAAAGAGTTTGTACATATTATTCCTTGAAATGCAAGTTTGGAGATATGACATGGATGAGCATAATGGGGTTTGACGTTGATAATCTATATCCCTAGCACATCCAGGATATCATGACGAAAGGACTATACATATGCGTTGTAACCTCAACTTGTATGGTTCAACGTATTGATTTGTATATCCGTGACATGTGTATGAGGTATTGCTCAGGGACTCGTGGAATAGTTTCATTTGACGAATCGGACGTGGACCTAGAGAGTCTCACGATATGAAGTGTACTTGTTGTATATTGGGACATCGTGCCAAATTAAATTATTTAATCCAACAATATCCAGCATTACCACGGGAATGCATACGTGTTTGTATTTAAGTGTTAATACAACAATTACTCAATAATTATTATTTACTAATTGTATAATGACACGTAGTGCATTGTTGACCCTTAGTTGAGTTTACCTAGATGTGAGATTTGGTAGGACCGATTGGGGGTAGACTTGATAACTATTTATGAGGGGCAAAATGATTATTTTATACTATGATTATTTAATTATTAAATAATTATAAATATCTCATTATTTTATATTATTATATTATACAATATTATTTTATTTGGGTGCCAAATAATTGGCATCCATTATATTATTATTTTATTATTTATATAATATAATATATTATATTATTATATATATATATAGTGACATGTGTGTGTGAGAAGGAAGTGAAAAGTGTGTTTTTGGTGTTGACGGGATATAGAGAAAATGAAAAGGAAATGAAATGTTTGATTTCCATGGTGTCGTCGAGAAAAAAAATTTAGGAAAAATAAAATTGTTTCATTTTTTTTAATGATGTCATGAGAAGCAATTGTGAATTGTTTCAATCTCTATTTCTTATCTTTTTAGAGAAAATAAAGAATACACACAACCAGCCATTTTAAGGGTTTAAGAGTTAAACCCAGTGCTGGCTATGGGGCTGCTGTTCTGGCTCGCCAAGCCCACCGAGTTGGTGACTAGAATTACTGACGAGTTAGTCTCCATGCGGTCTCCGAAGATATACGTGCATAACTTTATACTTTCAAGTGATTTTTCAACTCTTCTAATATATTAATGTGATTAATATATTATTTATTGTGTTTATTGAATGTTTAAATGCTTATGCCGTGTTTAATATGTATATGATAAGTATTTTAGGCAATAAACACAATTGCACATGCATACACCCACATATATTAGATCCCGGATACAACTACCAGCGTACTACACGAGTAGGGCCTTCACCGGGCCAGAAACTCAATACTCCACCACGAAAAACTGGCTTTTGCACTGATCACAACCGGGAGGAAGCTACAACCCTATTTCCAAGTGCATACCTGTTGTCGGTGGAGGATCTTAGGCACGTGTGAGTGTATGCATGTGCAATTGTGTCTATTGCCTAACACAGCAAAAACATAAATTTTGTAATAAACACAATAAATAAATATATTAATCACATTAATATATTAATAAGGTTAGAGAACTCACCAAACGTGTAACGTTATACACGTATTTTTTCTGGAGTCCGCACGAAGACCAAAGCGTGTGCAGTTCTAATCACCAACACAGTGGGCTTGATGAGCTAGAACAACAGCTCTGTATTCAGCCTAGGATTAACTCTTAATCCCTAAAATGACCGAGAGTGAATTTATATCCTTTTCTCCAAAAGGATAAGAAATGGAGATTTGAAGTAATTCACAATTGCTCTAATTGGAAGAATAGCGAAAAATAAAATAATTTTATTTTTCCTCTCCCTTTTTTTTTCTTTCTTTTCTTCTTCTTTCTTTCTTCCTTATCTTCTCCTCCCTCGGCTGTTTGGCTAAATCTCTTGCTTCTTTTCTCTTTCTTTTTCTTTATATATATAATATAATATAAATAATAATAATATAATAATATATATTATATAATATAAAATGGAGAGAGAGAGAGAGAATGATTATTTAACAATTAAATAATTATAGTGTGTCATGATTATTTTGCCCTTCATGAATAATTACCAAGTTTACCCTCTAGTGGGTCCTACTAAATTTCACACTTGGGTAAACTCAACTGAGAGTTCACAATACGCTACGTGTCCTAATACAATTAGTAAATAACAATTATGAACTAATTGTTGTATTTAACACTTAAATACAGACACACACGCATTTCCATGGTAATGCTGAATATTGCTGGATTAAACAATTTAATTTGGTACGCTGCCCTAGTGCACAACGAGTACACTCCATATCGCGGGACTCCCTAGGTCCTACGCTTGATTCATCAAATGAAACTATTCCATGAGTCCGTGAGCAATGCCCCACGCACACGTCACGGATATACAAATCAGCATGTTGAACCATACAAGCTGAGGTTACAACGCATACGTATAGTCCTTCCGTCATAATATCCTAGATGTGCGGGGATATAGATTATCACCGTCAAATTTCCTAATACTCATCCATATCTTATCTCCAGACTTGTATCTCACTGAATAATATGCGCAAACTCTTTTTCCATATTATTCTATCTTGACGGAACTCTTTCCCGGGATTGATACTTGTGGCCACAAGATTTTTTGAGATACAGTCTCGAAGCATCTGGATATCAAACTCCCTATAAGAGTTGACAGATCCCGTATCTGTACGCACCGAACTCCATAAGCATCGGACAATACCCAGCGAAACCTAGTGTTACACTATGAAAGGTCTGTGATATGCGTGGAACTAAAGTATGGTGGATCACTTACAAGCCCACCGTGGCACTCAGGTCAAAAGACTACATATACTACTCAACTCGAGAGGACCCTCTGTTGACGGCTTATATAGGATGTCTCTCGGAGGCCCTCGTGAGTCTGTCCCATATCCAGTCCTAACTGAATACCCATATGTCAATACGAGCTCCAAGCTCACGGTCGACTAAGAATGACCAACTATACCCTATAGGTACAACATATGCTGATCTATATAAAAGTATCCACCGACAGACCTGTATCGGCAGAAATAGATCAGAGATAATTATTCGAGAACATACTTACGCAACTTGTATTTTCTGACACCTGATTGTAACTCTTGTAACTATGCAGTTACTAGTATATTCCCAGGTCTATGTCCCATTATAGACAAGGCTCTAACTCTTGGATCTGCTGAGTATTATAACTAGCTAACACTTAACTGTGCTAACATTTAGCAATTATATGTCTTTGCATGGCTAACTATGAGCCTTTATCTAAACTCTTTAGATCTGATCTGAACTCCTTCAGATCTACAATGTCTGTAATGTTACATGCATAATACCATATAATTAGGTATTAGCGATTTAATAAAAATGTATACTTGTATAAATACACAAGTATATGTACATTCAGGAATGGCATATAAGCACCGACCCTAAAAATATTTAATATATTTTTATATTATTTTATTTTATTATATAATATTTTATTATTATATATTCATATTATATTTGGGTGCCAAATAGTTGGCACCCATTACTAATTTTATATTATATTATATAATATATTATATTATTATATATATATATATATATATAAAGAAAGAAAGAGAGAATGAAATGAATTGAGATTTGGTGTGTTTTGGCCATTTGGTCGAGAAGAAAGAAATGGAGAAAGAGAGAGAAAAAAATAAGAAGAAGAAAAAAAAAATGAAGGAAAAAATGAAACTGTTTTATTTTTCTCTATGCTTCTAATTGAAGCAATTGTAGATTGCTTCAAATTCTCTATTTCTTATCCTTTTAAAGAAAATGATAAAACACACACCGACCATTTTGGAGTTTAAGAATTAAACTCGGTGCTGCGTATAGGGCTGCTGTTCTAGTTCACCAAGCCCACCGTGTTGGTGACTAGAACTGCTCACGAGTTGGTCTCTATATGGACTCCATGAAAAACACATGTATAATGTTACACATTGAGGTGAGTTCTCAACCTTATTAATATATTAATGTGATTAATATATTTATTTATTATGCTTATTACAAAATTTATACACTTCCGCCATGTTAGGCAATAGACACAATTACACATGCATATACTCACACATGTATTAGATCTGCCGCCAACAGTTCTACCTTACCGTCACTGGTGTGACGCCTGCGGAGCATTTCGCTGTAACCGATTTGATGTGAGCAAATTACAATAATGGCACAAAGGCCACTTGGACGACTCGGTGGGGCGAGAGCTGTGGCGCTTCTACAACATTACCATGGGTTACACCATGGTGCCCATTGAAAAGTGTTTGACTATGGCTTTACCACGGTATCACTGTAGCCTTTCCACAACACCCATGATATGTTGTTCAGTATTATTACACTGACCTGGTCCCCTGAAGGTATTGAAGGGTTCCACACCTGACAGTCAGTTCAGGCCCCACGCCTTGGACTGCACCAACTACTGACGTATCACCAGAGCTGACTCATTTGCTCATTGGGTTGGGCATCACTATAAGACTCACCAAGCAGGCCTTATTTCAAATTATTCATGGTTGCAGTTAAGGCATTCGTGCAACTAATTAAGCCTGTCGACTACGCGAGAGCTGTTCGACCCCAATTAAAGTTGTTTGGCCTTATTGTCATATGAGTTCGTTTGAAACGATGATTACCGTTCGGTCCTAACTAAAGCTGTTCGGCAAAGTGGTCAACCTTTCTTCTTTTTTTAACTGTAAGCCCTATTATCATACGTGAGTTATCTTATTCAGAACTATGATCATTATTAATGACGTGGTTAATTTAATGCATTCGATGTTTTATAAGTAGCCCAGCTATGTTATCAAATTTTGTTGTGGCAAAACGAACTTACTTTTAGCAAATAAAGAAGAAAAAACGTACATATTGAGAAACGCAATTATCCATTCATTAAAAATGTTACACAGGTCAATTACAAATCATTCCAAAAATAAATTTACCAAAATGAAGGGATCACTCAAACTGCAGGAGTGGTGTCAGGTATGTTCAGGTCTACGATGGGAATGATTTCATGAGCATTGCCGACCGGAGGGACCATGATAATAAGAGGGTCAACTGGAACTTCAACGATCCCCTGTAGCTCGGTAAGAGCGGCACCGCTAACTTGCCCCTGGTCGACAGAAGGATAACCTTGCCGCTACCCATAACAACAACACCCCCAACAGAGACAGGCACGTCGGCCAAGGGAACGTCATCGCCACTAAAACTACCAGGTAGACTAGCAGGCACTGATGCTTCATCATCTCGAGCCCCAAAGGTCTCCCCTTCATGGAAAGAGCCGTAAGTGTCTAAAGACTATAGCCACTGGAGGTCAATCTCTGGGTAATGCTCCTCAAAAAAGGTGATGGGCCTTTGGAACCCTTTCATCGTGCCTTGACGGAAGCCCTCTTCATGACCAGCAGATCACTAGTTTCTCTGCTGCTCGAGCTGAGCTGCCAAAGAAATTCGACTCTACTTAATCAACTCTCTCCCGTTGAACCGCACCGAGCTGTGCTTCAAGTTCTTCGTTTTGGCATGTCAGCTCAGCAACTCGGGCCCCTGCCACTGCCATAGAGTTCATCATCATCAGCTCGACCAACTATTTTTTATGCTCGAGCTTAGACAATCTGCTCTCCTCTTTCGCTTAGGCGGTCATCATCTCCTCTATCTTAGCCCCCTCTCATCAGCCATTTTTCTCTCCTGCTTGGCGATCCTCCTTACCCGTTAAGTTTCAACCTTGGACCGAGCAAGGTCATCCTCCACTTTCTGAGCACGAGTTGCAAAACCCATGATCGCAGTCTGAAACTGAGAAAGAAGAAAAATAGACTGTGAAAAACATAGAGTCAGAGTAAGTAGATATAAAAAAAAAAGGAAATAGACTAAGTACAAGACAACTTATGTCAATGGCAGATCCCAGCGTGACGTTGAAGCCTGTAGCAGGATCTAAAGAAGACACTTGACCCACTCAAGTAGGGGTCATATACCTCTCCAGCTCCCGCATCACAGGGAGCAAGAAGCCCAAGTCCTCCATGGCTTCTGGTACTAGAACTGAGGTAGACATGTGAGTGGGCCCCTCATCGAAAGATCGCCTTTTCTGCCTTAGGGAGCTTGACAATGTAGCGGCTCACCCGGCCTGTATGACCTGTGTTGAAGGACGAGCCAGCGAGCCCTGCCCTCTACTTGGCATTTGGGCGGTGGGGGAGTCTTGTGGCCGGGCCTCTGTGAGAACCTGCTCTCTTGAAGAAGAACCCCCCTGGGATGAACCCCTCACCCCGATAGACAGACTCCGAGCGGATTTATCCTTGCGAGCCCGATTGTGAAGACTATCCTCTCCCTTAGGAGGGCCCCCTCGCTCGAATCTTTCCAAAATCGAACAGCATGCCATGACGTTATCGGAATTTAGAGGCCTTCGACAGTCAGAGGAAGAGCCTTCAGTCCGACTCCTCTTCCTCTTCTCGCCGCCTCTTTGCTGAGACATCCCTATGCTTTACACAATATGAGAATGAGAAAATGCGGGAATGAGAAGCCCAGAGTAAAAGGATAGGAACTCACTTATGGTTTGAGCTAAGGATGGAACATAAGTAACCAGGCCTGGTCCGACGAGGCTGGATGGGGATAGCAATTCCTGAACCGGCAGATATGTTGAAGCACGACATTTATCCGATTGAGGGTCTGCTCAAATACTTCCACGTCAATAGTCCAGGTAACTACAGAAAAACAAGCAAATAAAGAAAAGTCAGTAAGGACAACCCACTCTCCCTTGTCCCTCTTTAGGACCCTCTGACCCCACTCTCCCCAGGCAAAAAATCACTCCCCCTTTAAGTCCTTTACGGAGGTATGTCGGCCAGGGACCGAATTCTGAAGGCCATGAAATGAAATGTAATAGAAGCCCATTTAGCTCCTGGTGTTGCTCTTGAAATGGTACAGGTAGCATAACTCCTGAAAATGGGGAGGAGACTACTCTGCCCTTGCCCATAAAACGAATAGGCCCGCTAACACCCTCTATGAGTTCGGACCTAGCTGAGATTGAGCTATCCCGAGGCAGGCCAACATTTTAGCAAAGTATCACTATATGAGGAGCCTGAGTCCTAACTTTAGGAACTCAACATGGATGGCCACCTTATCATTGGTAAGGTTGCTCAAGTAATCCTCCTTAGAATGCAGCCTGAGGGTGACTATCTCAAGAATATCATTAGAATGCTTGAATAGGATCTAAGTCATTCTCATTCAGGCAGAGGCACGATATCTAGCATTCATCTTAAATTTTACTACCTCCACGTCCTCCCCTGCCTCTGGGTCCCCAGAATTATTGCCCTCCCCCTCTCTGACACTCATGATCGACTCGACCTCACTTAGAACCACCTTAAACGATGAGGGAATGCCACCTGCTGAGTGGACTAGGGGTGGGCAAATCCGGTTCGGTTCGATTTTTAGTGTGAACTGAAAACCGAACCGAGCCGGTCGGTTTTTGAAAAATAAAATCGAAAACCGAACCGAAAAATTAAAAACCGAACCGAATCGAACCGGTTCGGTTCGGTTCGGTTCGGTTTTTGGTTTTTCGGTTCGGTTTGGGTAAAATAAATTTAATTTAGGCTTATTTTTTGTTCGGTTCGGTTCGGTTTTTCAATTTTTTTTAATTTTTTTTAATTTTTTTTAAATTTTTTAATTTTTTTTTATATTCGGTTTTTTCGGTTCGGTTCTCGGTTCGGCCTTCCGAACCGAGAACCGAACCGAATTTTTCAGTTTTTAAAATAAAAAACCGAAAACCGAACCGACCAATTCGGTTCGGTTTTTCGGGTCCGGTTCGGTTTTTCGATTTTTTGCCCACCCCTAGAGTGGACGCCCCATCACTCACCCTGGCTCCCCTGCTCCTCCTAACTAGTAGGAGCTCTGGGGATTGCTCCTCCTCCTCATTCACTATATCCACGATCAAAAAGTCTAAATTGACCCTAAAGGCCATCAATGAATGGAAGACACTTCCTAAATGAGACTACAAGTTACTAGGCAATGATAGAGACAAACCAATCACACCCAAAAATGGTAAAAATAGGCGACAACTGCCAGGACCAGAGAATGCTAGAGAAGCCAAAACAGAGAAATTGCAGGTAAAAGGCCAAAAACAAGGCCTAAAAAAACTCTAGTTACCCAAAAAAATAAGGCAACAACAAGCATAAATAAAACAAAGTAAAGAAGCTAAAAAAGATTAAAAGGACATTACCCAGAAGAACTAAAGAAAGCCGAAGAATCGAGTACGACGGAGATAAAATCACCAAGTTGAGAACGCGCATTCGACAGAGAGAAAAACAATGGCAACACAGCAGAATGATAGTAGAAAGTGAGAAACAAGTGATAAAAGGTACAAAATGGAGAAGAATGTGACTATTTATAGGCAGTAGTAAAGTGATCTAGACCATTCAAAATTGAAATAAACCGACGCGATCGATAAGAAAAACAAAGAGGCGCCTAGTGCTAGAGATGCAACCCCTCGGATCCCTAAATGCAATAAATATGCGTCTCTTCAGAAGACTGTAACCCAAGCTGTCAGATTCAACAGATTGGACGGCCCATGGCATCCCAGTCAGTTAAACATCACTCAGGAAGAGAAAAGGACACGATGCTTGGGTCACAGCTGTAGTAACCACTTATCTACAACTGGTAAGAATAAATATTTATATATATATATATATACATATTTTATTTATATGTGGGTGATACTTGATTTATGTATTGTTATTAATAGTGTTTGTATAGATTAATGACCTACTATTAGTATTGGGTTATTTGCAAGACTTTACATTTATTTTAGGGACCAAATTGTAATACTTTAAAAGCTTTGGGGGCTAATTCATAAATATTAAAAATTAGCCTCTTAGTATAAAAATACACATTTGAAACCCTAATTCACTCATTTTTGTCGAGCCATCTCTTTTAGAGTGAGAAAAAAGAGAAAGAAATGGGAGAGAAAGAGAAGAAGAAAAAGAAAAAGAAGAAGAAAGTTGAAATTTAAGCTTTAAGAGGTATATTATAACCCTTTCTTAGTTTCTTGGTATTAATTAAGTTAATTTCTTTAAGTTTTTATTTCTGAAATATATTCAATTGAAGATTAGATGTGGATTTCGTAAGATATTGTGAGAATTGATGATGATTTATGTAGATAGCTTGATAAATCATGATGAATTACAGAATTTCTACTCGATAGTCTCTTAATCCAGGAATTTTATAAATTGTTGTATTTCAATTCTGATTTTAAATTTTGAGTATATGAAATTAGACATGTCTAGAATCAGTTGAGACTTTGAATCGATTAAAAATTCTAGAAATTGAATTTTTAGTAAATTTACCAAAATGACCCTAAAATTCTAAAAATTTCTTGTGTTAACAGTATGATACAGTGACAAATAATTTTTTATCTGCTGAATGATCTTCAAAAATTACGAATTTATGGAATATGATAATTTTATATGTATAATATGATATACTAATAATTGAGAATTTAGATCAATGTGATTAAATTGTTATGATTTCCTGAATAGTGTCAGCTCATTACAGTATTTGATTAACAGATTTTTATAGCTATAGAATAAAATAGTTTTAAAATACTTTTGGCAGTAATTTTGAAGTGAAATATTTATTATGGATTGATATATATGTCAAGAGTAATTCTGTGGTAGTTTTATAATTTTTGAGTTAATATATGATTTTATAAAATTTGGAGACTGAATACTGTTTAGTAAATATCTTGATCCTGTCAGGATAATAGTTTAAATTTGATGGTGTTTATGGAATGGATTGTGTAGGAATTATGATATAATATTCTTACATAAGAAGGATATATGAGTCAAGAATGATGTATAAGAAAATTTTGTTAAGTGTAAGTGGTCAGAATGACAGGTTTTGATAAACCAAGTAATTAAACCAATTCGATGTGATAAATGCAATATATGTAATTTTGTAAGCTATTTAAAATATTTTGTATGAATGTTGAGGCTCATGAAATGATTAATCTCCATTGATAGGTTAAGGAGATTTAAGCTTTGTAGCTAAAAGTGCTAAGAGGTAAGTATACTAGATTTTTTACTGAAATCACAATAAACATAGTAATTGTTATGTATGATTTTGTAAATATAGTTAGGAATATGTTTATGTTATGTCAAAGTATATTTTGATATGAAATATGAAGACATGTGTTTATGAATGTGAGCATGGACATACATAACATATATGTGTTTTTTAAAGTGAGCTTTCAAAATGAAATGTGTTTAACAAAGAGAGCTTTTAAAGTGTAATATGTCTATGAGAAATATTTTGTGTTTTGAGGATATTTGAACTTACTGTTGATTTAGTAGACATTTTATGTGATTTGTGGAGCTTTTATGTGTGGTCTTTCCTTCGAGATTGGTATATGTTATATGTTCCGTATGTAGGGAGGATCCTATTATTACCTAAAGGAAGAGTGAGTCATCACATTCGTGTGGTAGCGTATTGGTGCATGTGAGAGGACTCACCGATGATCAGGGTGAGGGTTTGGCTTTTACCTTCGGGCATGAGCATTATATATGTGTAATTTAAAACCTCACTTATAATATTTCTCTCATACGGTATGTCACCTACGAGTGATATTTGACTCATTATGTGATATGTGATATGGAAATTCTACTAAATAGTAGTTGAGTGATGGTATTCCTGTTATATATTTTGAAAGAATGTGTAAGCGCTTACCTGACATGTGATTTGATAAGATTATGATTTTAATTTATCACAACATATCATACACAAGCATTGTGTACATATATGTATTTGTATTTTGATATATGAAAAACTAGTATGCTTACTGAGTTTTATACTCATTATACTTTATGGTGATTTCAGGTAAATAAGGTATATGTGTGCTTAACGGATTTGGCAAGGCATCTGTTGTCCCTTGAGTTCCCTAAGTTGCTAGGTTACTAAGTGTTTCATTTGGGGACACGTGGTTTAAGATACTTAATTTGTCCATATTAAATAAATACTTATGTATTATTTTATTGAGTATGGTTATGGGTTGATTTTAAGTAAGAATTTACAATTAATATATTTTGGGCTTCCGGTAACAAAGTTGCTACTGGTGACGTAGTAGAGTGTTAATCTCTAAGAAAACTTTGTGTATTTCCAGTTTACTAATTGCCCCAGTCATAATTCAATTGTTATAATTCTGAAAAATTGAAATGAATGTTTAAATATGGTCAATAAATATTTATATTTTTATTTTAGGTTATGGGTTGATTTTAGTGTTGAACTTACTAGTAACTTGTTAAGGATTCCTATGTTGAATTAAAGTTAGAAATTTTATGCAATATTATTTATAAGTGCACATTATTGAATGAACATAAGTTATGTCGTGTGTCAAATCTTTTGGGTCTGAGGCGTGACAACAACTGCTATCAACCGCACGATCGAAAGAAGATCAACAGCTAACAACGAAAAGATATTTGCAAGAATCAAGGACTACGTTTGAGAAGACCTGCCATTAAAAATTGAAGAAAGTCCTGAGAGAAGCCACCATTATGTGCCAGTAACTCTTTAGATCACCAAAACTTCACTGCGACAAGCCAACCCGCTCTGACATCCCTAAAATTCAGACCAGATCACGTGATTACTTTCAAGGAGCAATTTAGATCGGCTCGGGCAAGAAAAACAACAAAACAAAAGATAAAGTGAGAGGGGCCCGAGGAGCAATATAAGTCGACCAGACTAAAACAGAGTTTTCGGTTTTGATAAATCAAAACTAGAAATCGGCGAACCTCTGTTCCCCTCTTGAAAACCCCATCCTTTTTGCCTTTAGGCCCCAGGCCTCTAAATTTAATTGTGGCTGACCCTTGGAAGCTCAGCCAAACGCTCCCTTCAAGAGGCCACTCTCCTCTCAAAGGTCTACCAAAGCTTGCGCAGAGAGTTCAATCCAAAGATAGGCTTAAGAGCAATAGCCAATGGGCCAAATCCCAACAGAGACGAATAGCAGAGAACCGGCTCGGACTTGGAAGGATCTAGTTGGCAAACGAGAATACCTGTTTGGCCTTGCCGACCTGAACACAACTACGGTCGATCAGGTATTGACAACACATTCCACAAGTTTCGGTCTTAGAAATTCCACATCAACATCAAACCAGTGAGAGATGGCCATTCAAAATCTGACCCGAGCCGTTTGAAATAAGCCTCACTTAAACCAAAATCGTCGGCGGAGACAAACTCAAATAATATGCTTAACACATCAGAGGAAAAATCTAACGTGCGACAAGAACGGAGTCAGAAAATCAGCAAGGGGATATTTGGCGTATATTAGGGGCACAGTAGGGGGATAGTTGGCGTGTGTCGAAAATACAATAGGAAATATTTGGTGTAAGACAGAAATACTACAAAGAAAAGCCTTAAAAAGTCTCTGAAAAGCCATCACTATAAAAAGGAAAGAGGAAGACATTAAGAGGATGATGAAAAAATTCTGAAAGAACAAAAACAAGAAAAAGGAGATAACTCCTTTCTAACTTAAGTATCGGAGTGTTTTTGCTGGAACTTACCCTGGTAAGACTATCATTGAGCTTGTGTTCGTATTTTTTTTACAGGCTTTTTATAACTCGCGGTGAAAAAGAAGCTCAAACCCGTGCTAACCACTCCCGTCGAGATGAGACCCAAGTTTAATTTTTTTTCTCATAAACTAATTTAAGAATCATTGACCTGTGAAACCATTTCTTCATGCCAACAAATATTAAAAAGAAAAAGAAAACAAACAACTCTTGCCATTATTTTCATGCAAATAATCTATAAACTAAAAATAATAATCAAATTTTATTTAGATATATGGATCAAATTCAATTTATTATAATGATCAAAATTGATTTTTAAAAAATCAATTGAGTTGATCTATTTACACTAAGTTGGCGTTTGTTTGTTTGATCGATTGTTTTTTCACTAAAATATAAACAAAAAAGCACTAATTGGTAATATATAATAATAAAAATATGGTGTACATTTGATGATATTTTATGAATTTATGGGGGGAAAAAAAATAGGGAGAAATCAAGGTACATGCTGGGGTTTCTGAAGCTTTAAGGAGGACAAAATCGTCTTAAAACAACAAAACCCTAGATCTATTGAGAGTGAATCAAAATGCGTCAGATATAAAGCACTTTAAAAAAACCCTAATACGACTTCTCAGTTGGCAATTCGCTGCAGCTCCACTTCTGAGACGCCGAGCCGAAGTGTCTCCCCCTCCATTCACAAATCTCTACATCCAATATGGTAAAAATTCACCGTTTCTATCTCTCTTTTTTTTTTCCTTATTTTCTTTTGATTCAAATTAGTATCTGGGTTTTCAATTTATCGCCTTATCATGCTATAAGTTAGCTTATTTATTTATTGTAAAAATTTTGCTTTTTTTATTTTTTGGCGTCTGGGTTTGGATCTTTTGTGTTGAATTATCATGTTAACACAAGTGGGTATTTTATTGTGAATGAAGTCTTTGGTGGCGAACGAGGATTTTCAGCACATATTGCGTGTGCTCAACACCAACGTTGATGGAAAACAGAAGATTATGTTTGCTTTGACCTCAATTAAGGGTATTGGAAGGCGTTTCGCTAACATCGTCTGCAAGAAGGCTGATGTTGACATGAACAAGAGGTATGCTTTCTCTCTTTTTGTAAAAAAGTTAACTTTTGATATTACTTTTTCTGTTTCTATTGTTTAGTGTTTGCCTTCGGGTTGATGGGGTAGTTTTATGTTCCTGGTAGAGTAAATATATATATTCGGTGCTTGGGAATCCTTGTTGTGTAATCAAGTCATTGTAATTTATAAAGTGTTAATATTATTGGAGCAAACTTTGAAGAACACTGGAATAAATCTAGTTTTTGAAGCCAAGTTATAAATTTTATAGGAGTTTCACTGATAAATTTGGGCTGTGATCTAGTGTGAAATGTCATTTCTGTGGTGGGGAAATTGACAAGTGTTATTGTAATATTAGAAAAAAAAATAGTATATTTTTTATGTTGAGGTTTGAATGGTATTAGTGCATTCATCTTATCATGTTTACTACGCTTTCAGGGCTGGTGAGCTATCTGCTGCCGAATTGGACAATCTCATGGTCATTGTTGCAAATCCGCGTCAATTTAAAATCCCTGACTGGTTCTTGAATAGGCAGAAGGATTACAAGGATGGCAAGTACTCTCAGGTTGTATCCAATGCACTGGACATGAAGTTGAGAGATGATTTGGAGCGTTTGAAGAAGATCAGGTAGTTTTTTTCCCTCCCATGCTATGATGATTGGATTTGGGTCCCTAGGAGCTAGGATTAGCTGCATGAACAGACTAATAGTTTAAGATGTTTTAAACCTAAAAGAGAGGAATCTATTTTGTTTCTTCTCATTGTTTAGAAAGTAACTAAGCATCCTCTGTAGGAAAATTTATGAATGTAACTAAGCAACCTTAAATTTATGTTATTCCATATAAGATGGTATGGAATGCACCTTCATGCACTAAGAGCTGCTTCTTTGGGTACAAAGCCTAGCAGTGGGAACAAGGAAAAATTTGCACTTAGCTATTGGAAATCATTGCTTAGACAAATTTAAAGCTTCCGTGGTTTTGAGACTCTTTGAACTGATGGGAGTTTATGTAAAAATATGAGATATAGTTGTGTAGGCCTTTTTTTTAATTAACTAGGTAAAAGCGGCCATATGATGAAACTTTTGACCAATGAAACATTTTCACCAATTAATGGTAGACGTATTGTGCAGGAACCACCGTGGTCTGAGGCACTACTGGGGTCTTCGTGTCCGTGGCCAACACACCAAGACTACTGGCCGTCGTGGGAAGACTGTTGGTGTGTCTAAGAAGCGTTGAGCTTCTCTTTACTTGTGTTTTGAACAATTATATAGATGGTCAGGAAGAGTTTGTCTCTCTCTATCAAAGAATGTTTGTCTCAGACAATATTTAGATTTCATTTTCCTACTTAGGATGGGTTTTTAACTATGTGAACTGTCTGTTCTTCTCTACAAATTTATCAGCAGTATCACAATTTTGTTGATCAGAATGTTCGCCATGAATATTTTAGTTATCACAGCTAAATTTTCATCTCTGCATGCATGTGTCTGCAATTAAGCAACAATTCAAGGAATGAAATTATTTGTCCGAAAGTTAAGCTGCTTTTCCTTTCTTGATGCTGGTTTGAGTCAAATTTGACACGAGAATGCCAACTTCTTAAGGATGAAGTTATATTTCCCATGGAAAATAGGATCAACATTAAAGATCATTTTCTACAAGCATAAACCAATGTCGTTTGGGAACAAAATGAATTTAGAATTGGTAACCCTCTAAAGGAACTTCCATAAAATAAAATTTCAGGCTATTGTGATTCAGGAAGTTTCTGTGTTGCAACCATGCAACCAAAAATATTTTATGATCAAACTTGTGTTTGAAAGACATTGTAAATGCAAATCTTTTCCTACAAATTGATGTGGAACCAGCGTTCGTATTGAAAAATTGCCTGTTACATGTTTAGATAAATCGGTGTTGGATGATCATAACGAGAGAATTTGAGGGCACACTTGACGCGCATCTCAAATCAATTGGGAAAAGCATAAGCATAAACTTCGAAATAGTATTAGAGGTGAAGAATTAAGTGTTTAGACAAAAATTAGATTGGAGATTGTGAAAGGGAAAGGAATAATTACCATCATTTATATTTCTGAAACTGAGAAAGCAAAATTTCAAGGGGATCTAAGCCTATCCAGAATCATCTTTTCCCCAAAATGGAGTTTAATACAAATACAGAATGCGGGATGATAAATAATTAAGAATCAAATGTGGTTGGTAATCTAATTTCAAATGATTAAAATTTTCCTGAAATCCACTATGTTTGTATGCTCAATTTTATCCTACTACTTGAATGCTTAGACTTTTCCATCATGTTCAGATGAATCTGCCAGATTGCCATGTTTTTGTGGTTTGCTTATAGGCAGTGAATAACTCCGACGTTCCTTACCACCAGGCTTTGTTGAGGCATTGCTGTACCAAATCATTCCAAATACAGCAATGATCATACCCAAGATTACGTGCAGGTTGAGACCCTCTTTCCCGAAGAAGAAGAATCCCATGATCAACACAAGTATCGTTTTCATATGACCGAGTACTTGAAAGGACACAGCTGTGAATCTGCCGATGCAGATGAACTGGCTGAGGTTGGTCCCTACTGCTATCGTGCACGATAGAATTAAGAATATCTGCGGGCCAAAATGCAGATGGAAGTGTGAGTAGCCTTTCCACTGAAGTATCCATTCTTGCAAAACCAAAAATCATTAGCAGACAAGCGACTGGAGCAGTTTTATCCATTTTAAGAGACAATTTTACAAGGACCAATACAAGCAAATGATGTATAGGTGCTACCAGAGAATTGAACTGCACTTGAATGATCAATTGAACTACCAATGGAGCTATTAAACATATTCTTACTGGCAGAAGCTACCACAAGCAAATCTTACAGGGGCTGTGGACTACCAAGTGGAACAATTACAATCAAATAACGAATATTGGCTTAAGGAGCAATTTAACTTCCTACAATGAAATTCTAGCCACAGAGAGAGAGAAGACCAGAGAAGGGGATAGCAGAACGGGTTTGTTGAAATTGTAGACCAAGTATGATAACAAATTGGTGTCGTTCAAATCAGAGGGAAATTAGCTGGAATTTTTTTTTTCCTTTTCATATTTAGATGGGTAGAAAGTGTTAGGCTTTAGATGGCCAGTAACAAGCACATGGTTGCATATTTACAAGAGATAGCGAGACTGATGAAATCATAGATCAAAATGTTAACTTATGTACAGCTCAACAGCATAAGGGAACTTATAACTACAACCCTGTATAATCCACATATTCCCTATAATTGCAAACTTGCCATTCCACAAATCAGCATGCTTGCAATCAATTATTACTTTCTGATAAGAATGATCAATTATTAATAGATCTATTTTATGGCATGCACATATGGTTCAGGTTTGGTCACAGTGATGAAGAAAACTGATAATCATCATGCATAAAATTCTGAAAAGACTGGAATTTCCATCGTACTTACCACTGAACCTGTGTTATAGTCATAGGCATCAATTCTTTTGTCCGTCAACCAATAATCAAGAAATGGCCCTAGTATCAACAGCGTTGCAGCTTGGGCAGGAGCAGTATGTCCCAATAGATTGAAAGAAGTGAGTGAATATTTCTTTTGAAGGTGATGTACATACTGCACTTCAAAAATTGACAGCATTATTTATCAACTCATGTTGAATCATACATTGAAGAACCAAGAGAATTTTAAATATAGACATTCTTGTTACGATAGTAACCAAAACAAATTAATTACTCAACTATAGAGTTCTAGAAGGTTGAAACTTCTTTGAAGTGATGTGCTGAGGATGGACAACTTACATACTGTTGCATAGAAGTACTCCAAACTGCAATAAAGGCAGCTATGAACCCGCTGGCATTAACACTCACATCAGTAACTGTGCAAACACCAACACCCAATAGAACAACTGCTATGCTTAGCTTTGTGTCTCTGGAGTATCGTATCTTGTCCAAGACAACTTCCAAAAGGCAGGACACAGGGATCATACTCAGCTTTGCAATCTGATAAGAAAGTTAAAGAATATGTAATCTGATATTATTATAAAAAGAGTTAAACACCAGTGCATGACTATTTACCTGATAGAACCCCACAGAGTTCCACATCAGACTAACATTCATTCCAACGATAGAGAAATTTGCAAAAAGAACAAATTTTAGAAGCTCCGGAAATGGTAGATGAGAGGGTTGGATGTATCCCAGCCACCTTAGAACAACCGTCATCAAGGTCGTGGTGGCAAAATGCAAGCCAGTTAATGTTGTAGCTGCAAAAGATAGTAATTCCATGTAAGTACAGCAAAAAGAATAAATTGGTGATTGAATAGAAAAAGAGAAGAGTTAATATGATCATGGAAAATTCACATATAAAACCGTATCTAATCTACCAACCAGACACCTAACTTCACAAAAAAACATGAAGATTAAAATTTGTAGAAAGACAATGAAAAGGGAGCAAGCAGTCCAAGAAGAAAAATAACAACAGCTGCCACACCAAGATTAAAGAAATACTCTAATTAATTTGAATTACAAACATTGCACAGATCACATGCACTTTGTTACTGATATTAATCCATATTACTACCAAAAAACTGCACAAGGCATGATTACCGATTGGAAAGTTCTCTTTAATTCTGAGCATGGAGCATAAAAATAATTAAAAAAATAATGATTACTTTATATTTAACGAATTAAATAAAGCTCAAGATAGGAGTTGACAAGGGAGAATTATAATGTTCATATGCATAGAGCCCTTTTACAACTAAACAAATTACTAAATATGAGTTCAACAACAAACGGCAAGCTGCTAAATATTTGTGAAGAAAAATGAGTAAAAGAACGAAAAGTGGAAAGGGAAATTTACCAAAGCTAAACCCATATTTAGCCATCAAGGCTTTATTGACAATAATAATTCCAACAGAAGTGACAACATTGAATGTCCAAGCAGCTGCATCTGCTGCTGCCTTCGTGTCAGCCTTGGTAGCAGGAGGCATTTTTATATATTTCTTAGTGTGTAAGCCTGGAGTATTTTATTCCTCAGTCTTCAAAAGAAACCCATCCACATATATATGTAGTCAAGGCATTCACCCTCTTAGGCAATAGAACATCCTAAAGAGACAAAACTGGAACAAGCAAGAGAACTTGTAAGCAGTAAGTAAATAACAAAGTGCAATTTTTTATTGGCACTAAAATACAAAATTTTATCAGTATGGAACTGTAAATCACAAATAATTTTTAGCATAAACAATTAAATAAAACAAATAATCAACTGATTGACTGAAACACAAGAAAAGTGTTAAATGAAGCTTCAGAGAGGTTCAGAAACTACTAAAGATGGTGATAAACATGGTCATGCATGATATTATCTTCTCATAAGTTGAATTCATACATAAATACATTCATAATATACAATTAACACATCAAGTATTTGTAAGAACAATTAAAGCAACCCACTTTGTGGGTCAAACTTTGACATTGTTCCTTTCTGAAATTAGAAGTTCAAAGAATTTAATCTGCATGTGCCACAAGTCTAACTAAGATTTGGAGCAACAGCTAGAATGCTTCCCTCTAATTGAAATGTGCACAAAACACACAAAAAGTTCAATGTCAGAATTTGAATTTCCTATTACATAAAATTTTTCAGCTAGTTCCTTCGCCTTTTAGTGCTTTCACTTGCACAGTTGCACTAATTCACATTTTTTAGCAGAGCAGCTATTACTCCTCTTTGTAACCAAATGACATTAATCACTACTTCATAAGCTTTTACCAAGGAAGAAAATTCAAATCTTTATTGGAGACAGTTATAAGGGATCCCAACAATCAAATAATTAGACAAAACTTGATTGGAGTTTTTTTTCTTCTCTTAAGTTTAAGTTAAATAAAAAAAGAACTAAGAAATTTTCAATTTTACTAATTCACATTTTTCAGCAGAGCAGCTATTACTCCTCTTTGTAACAAAATTACATCAATCACTACTTCATAAGCTGTTACCAAGGAAGAAAATTCAAATTCAAAAAAAGAAAAATACTGCTCTTAGCAATTTGTAATCCAAATTTATTATCTGAGGTAATGTTGCATCTCATTTGAAACAACTATGTCAGCAATGAAAATCATATGGCAACACATCATTACCAAATCAGATCCCTTGGGATGATCAATTTCTCAACAATACAAAATTATGAAGAGAAGTAATGTTGATCAAATGAGTTCACTAAATATATTCAATAGTAAATAAATAAATAAAATTGACGAAAATACCAAATGCTAGACTTCATTATTAACTCCAAATTTCCAACCAAAATGTAGAATTCTTAATATGACTTTGCTCCACCATAACCACTTCAATTATGTCAATGACTTATCAATTTTTACTTCAGAAAAAGAACTGATTAAGAGACTACTGCTGGCTATACCATGCTAAGAGGATTTTAAGTGTATACTAAAATGAAAAAAAAAATCTTAGACAAACATTTTATTACCCTACAGAGTTCAGCTGCTTGTAGAACTAAACTTCCAAAATTTTCATCCATCAAGTTTCATATCAGATCCGCAAAATATCGGATCAAGATTCGACAACTATTTACAATCCAATCAGAATCAAGCAATTCACAGAAGCAGATCTACCATCAACAACATCACAATTGCAAAAAGCCAATTCAGCTACTCTTTCAAACAGATCTAACACCAAAAAAAAAACATCGACTATTTATTACATCGAGAATGCAGAATTGTTAACCTGAAACGGTGCCGTACCGTGAAATCGAAACGAGAAAAAGCTTAGGGAGGGGGGGAGCGAGCGAGCGACTTTGGTCACCGGCTGGTCTGACTGAGTGAGAAGCAAAATGTGATGATGCGAGTTAGTAATGGTAAATATCGGCTGGGAGTTTCGTTTCGTTTCGTTTCGTTATGAGTTTCAAATCAGTTAGGAAATGAAGGCTCGTGGAAAGAAACCGAAGGAAGGCAGTCAGCAAATCACAACGCGGACGTTAAGTTTTGGCTTTTGCCAGTTGCTATGCTACCACATGCAATGTCATTCTCACATCGTTTTATATAAATATAGTCGTGTGAGAGACACCAACCCTTCAACCTGTGATATGACCCGCCAACCCTTCACAAATTCCATATTAATTTGTGACGCAGATCTGTCAATTTGTTATTAGTAGATTTAGATGGACACAAAATGACGAATTTATTAAAACATGCATAATTTATGTTCTTTTAAAACATACATAATTTTATTTTTTAATTAGTTTAGTATATTCTTATACTTTGATACCACGATTGAACTCAAATTATCACTTTAATTAACACATTATATTAATCTATTCATATAATAATTTTAATTCAAAATGCTATATAATTGTGTCACATCTATAAATGCGCTCTATAATTTACATTTACATGTGCAAGTGATAAACACAGTAACTGAATAATTATAATAAAAGAAGGAAAAAAAATTAGCAATACAATGACATTAGATAATGCTAAGTTTAACATTAAAATATTAAACAACAACATAAAATGTCAAATTAGTAGTATGTTATAAATTTTAACATTTTTATTATATTATTATTTTTATCTATAAGTAAATGTTCATTTTAATATAAAGAAAAAAAAATACTAATTTTGTTTTTAATTTAATTGATATATACTAATTTAATTCTTATTTTTTTTATATAATTACTTAATTAATCTCTGTAAGAACAAAAATAATTATGATTCAATGATAAAAATGATAACAAAAAAGTAGTCATAACAATGTTCACGTTCCATTCATCATGAACTGAGTATTTATAATATAAAAAATTAGAAATTAAATTTATATATCAATTAAATCAAAAATGAAATTGATATTTTTTCTAATATAAATATCAAATCGGTATTGTAATAACAACGTTTAAGTTACATTTCAGTCATGAATATATGAGATAATTATGGTTTTTATTAGTTTGGTTATGGTTGTTAATGGATCGATTTTGTGTTTTTAAACTTAATTATCAATATCATTTTCTCTTGATTCTTTTTTTTTTTTTTTTTAAAGAAAACGCAAAATCGAATCCTAATCTTACCAAATTAAGTTGCACGTTTTCAATCATTAGGTGAAGGATGAGACGTGAGAGAGAGTATTTGTGATTGATTTGGTTAAGGAAGGCATTTTCAACGGGAAAACAAGTATAATTAATGGAGAATGAAATTTGTGCTTCATTTGATGGAGCGATTGTATTGAAAGAGGATGACGTCGATGTAACAACTTCTAATATTTAGTTCATCTTTAGATCATTTTAATCGCTCCACGATAATGACGATGATGATGATGAATAATAATTATTATTATTAAGGTATTTAATAATAAATATATATCTTAGTTGAGGGCATAAAATAAAATTTTTTTTTATATATGACGAAGAAAGATTCGAATTCAAAATCTCTACTTTAATAAAACAATAATACATTACAAAATTTTAATTATTAGGCTATTCAAGTATAACATAAAAAAAAATTATTATGGTTATTTTTTTTAACTTAAGTAGAACATAGTTTCAATTTTTCTTTTTTAATATACAACACACACACACTTACAAACCATAACATGCGAGATTAAATTTTTTACTTGGTGAGCATCATAGGAGAGACTAGCCAATTCGGCTAGCACCCTCTACTCATATAGTTTCAATCGTTTAAATTGTTACCTTTGAGAATTAGCTTGAATGAAGGCATGGGCTCCTACTTGATGTCAACCTAAAATAATAGGCTCAAGCCCCTTAGGAATTAGCTCAAGCAATAGGTCACAGTTTAGTTCCATCTTTAGCAAAGTTACTCAAGCTTTTTGTAACCAAACATACTTGAGCAAGTCTGGCTCTGTGATAACGAGTGTCCATCATGTCCAAGATACGAATTTTTCCTATTTAACAAAGATCCCAAAAATCGTGGATTTAAGTTAATACATGTCATCCCCTAAGTGAGAGACCACAATCTTGGGGCATATTACCTATAAGACAAGTGACCATGATCTTAGGATCCCAATAACTTTGAGTACGCCGCTAATGAAGAAAGGGATGACCTAATTGTCCACCCACAATCTTCAAAGGTTGACATACATAGAATTTAGCTATAAAAGAGGAACACATGAATGGTGGAGATAATGACATTATTTCTTTTTCACACAAATACTCAAATATTATTTAGTTTGCAAGAATTATTGACTTAATCATCAGAAAATCTTCGTCGATTACTCTAAATTGTAATAACGTCCTTTTTTGCAAGAAACCATGAACAAATTGATTCGAAGTTCTATTTCAGCGCAGTTCAACTTATTAGGTTTAAACTCGTTTTCACAAAACAAATTTAAAGTTTGTCCACCTAGAAAATCGTAATTTTTTTTATCAACATAAACCCTTTTTTTTTTTTACTTTTTTTATAATTTTTTAAGTTAACACTTAATTTTTATTGGAATAATTAAGTAATTTTTTTTAAAAAAATATTATCACTTAATGAAAAAGGTCTAAATGCATAAACTTACTTGTTTTCATGATAAGGTATACTTGGTTGTCTTTTTTTTTTTAAATATATATATATATATATGAGTAAATTTATAAAAGCATTGTTTACAAAGGTGTAAAAATAAACATGATATTTTCATATTTATGATTTTTTTTAAATCATCATACTTATGAATTTACACGCTTAATTTTATCGAAGTAGGCTAAATATTTGGAAATATATTTCAAAATATTTATTTTTGATATTTATTTTTGAAGGTGAAAAAATAAAAAATAAACAAATTATGTAGACATAAATTTAAATATATCCATACTGCTACTAAATGCCGACTTAAATCTTACTTATATTATAACTTAAATATTATTAGGATTCAACTCTTATAAAGGAGAGAAATCTACTATTGCATATATAGAGAGACTCGAACCTTTACACTAAACGAATGAAAGGTACATTTTACTATTTTGTCAGAAAGATCTTGGGCATGAATTTATCTATTACATTTTAGTCATATGCATTTATACTCAAATTTCAAGTAAAAATAAATGCCGCCTAACTTCATATTGTCATACATATGGCAGCCACTTTTTTTAAGAAATTAATTTTACATTAAAGTCGTCACAAAAAGGAATTGTTCATTTTTTTTAACAGCATTAATATTTTTTTTTTGTATATTAATGATCATAATATCATATTATTTAAATATTTTCATTAATCGAGTCTATTTGAGAAAATCAATGTCTTACTCTAATTATTTTGTTGTCTTAAGTTTCATCTCTCACATTTTATTAATTTACTCTTAAAATTAAAAAAATAATATTCCTTTATAATAATAAAATAAGAAATAAGAAATTTTTTTTTTATAATATCTTATATTTAGTAACCAATTTTTATTTATATGATAGATGCATACCTCATGATAAAATACCTCTCAAATATTTTTTTAGGTACTAGTGTGTCAATTGAATACAAATATAATACCACCAATAACTTCTCAAAATTTGACCATAAATTATGCATAAAAAATATTATTTTCAAAATTAATAATTCTTGTATCAATAATATTTTTATCTTTACATACAAGTCACAAATATTATATTAAAATATATAATTTTTAAAAATGTATCTTAAACTATAATCATCGGTTGGACATACCTTTTTTATACGCTCACTTTATAGTTGTTTTTATAATTAAAAATCAACTATAATTACTATTTGACAAAACTCTACATCTCTCAAGATCCAAATGGTGATGCAGACATCTCTGTGCAACGAAGCATAGAAATTGTTCCTACAGGTAGTACTTCAATGAATGGTGAATTTCTTTCATTTCCATATATAAATCAGCTACATACTAAAAAGAAAATGATTCTGGATTTTCTAAATCAATTAATATAAACTATAAATTCGATGTTATCTTATGTTTAAATTTCTTTTAATTGAATTTTAAAGAATAATCCTTATATATGGCTGAAAATTAGTTCTTCTCCCATCCCCTTATTATCAAGTTTCTAGGATCTTGCTATGTCAAAAGCTTTACTTTCCGAAGATTAGAACTTTGCCTACAAGGCAGTAACCGTTTAAACAAAAGTTAAACATTCTGATCACAAACTGGTAAAATTTTACACAAATACAAGGCGAAAACATAAATAATAATCATGATAATCAGACATCTAAAAATTTTATATTTCAGTTTGGTTATAAAAATTGATCACTGATCAATTTGGATATAACCACGGCTCATGCTCTCTCTGAGCATCAAACTAGGATGATTTTGTTATTCCGGATGCGATGGGACAAAATTAAAGAATGGAGAACACTGGCTTAATAACGCAGAGTTGTACATTCATCATTCTATTTCATCTAAATGTTCAAACAGCTTTTTCCAATGAGATGTGGCTTCTTTTGGCGTCCGAAATGTCCAGATGTGGGATTTCTCCTTCTCACGAACTTCCAGAATTTCCTGCAGTTGGAGAAGAAGGTTTGGTTCATTGCTTTCAGGGATGGCAGGAAAAGGAACAAGCCCAAAATGTAATGCAAGTCATAATTTGAGGGAAAAATATAAGGTCATCAACAGTAAAACAATGAAAAAAAAAAAGGCAGCTCTTCCTTAGAGATATTCATGTAGTGACATTCACAATATCATGGTGTAATTTCAACAGGTACTTCCCATTTTTATAATGGAGATTTCCCATTTCCCATCCTAAAAGAGGCTTTGTATTGGAAGAAGGCTAAACATATTAAGCAAAAGCAATTTTCCTACTTTGCAGGAATTAAATAGCTCATGCATAAATGCCACTCGAATACCACAACGATAAACAATAGTCAAGAATCAATATAATGCACAAACCATCAAACCACAAACTAATAATTACATAAACAATAGTCCAAAAAATAAATAATAATTACATAAACCACTAACTTCTTTTTCTCTTGAGAACTCTCAGGATGAAAAGAAACAACATAAATTGCAATAACAATAAAAGCACAAAGTTCAAGTCTCCGATGTTAGGTCACCAATAAAACATGAAAATGCAATATTATTGTTTATACTACCACAATAGTCAACAACGCTGAAAGTCATGCAAGAGGAGAGGAACAAACGCTCAAAAACCCACATATAAGTATGTGAATCTACCAAGAAGTAAAGAAAACACTCAAGAAGATTGCTTGCAGACTGAAATAGAACTCGTATGACATCAAACAAGAATGACAAGTTGAAGAAAGAGCTCACAAAAATCCCTTGCATTAACAACTTAGGCTAGGAAAACACATCTTTGGGTAATTCTTGATAAATAAAATAAGTAAACAAATAAATCTTGGGAAAAGAAAGGAATCTCTTGGGTATAAAAGAAAATAAATGTCATAATTATCTCAATCAAACACAAAGAAGATCTTCTTTATATTATAGCTTGGTTATAATGTGACCAGAGGAGGCCAATTTGATATATTACCCCTAGTTATTTGACATTCTTCACATCAATGAATGAATAACATAAACAATAATTACGGCAAAAAGTCTCATTAAAAAAATGAAAATACAAGCATAATCATCCCAACTCAAAGATGGAAAACTCGTTCAATGAGCGAATAAAAACATATTTCTCATACCAATCATATTAGAAAGTAGGGATTAATATTCTAATATCAAGCTAGCAAACAATTAACTGCAAACTGAATGGATCTAATTAGAATAGGAACAAGTAAGAAGCAAAAACCTGAACTTGGGAAGAGGTTTTAGTCTTGAGCATCAAGCAGTCAACAACAGCATGCCATTTAGTGGAGCAGTTGTCAAAAACTCCAAGCCTATAATACTGCTGCATCTGATGCACAGGAGCTGCAACGCCAACATCCAACGCAATATTAAATTAATTAATTAGCATTTTTATATGAAAATTAACATAAAAAGGAAATTAAGGAATCAGAAACAGACAATAGCAAAACCAAAGGGCGTCGAAACATGGGGAGCAGGATAACCGTCGCTTCTGTCGAGGCGTAGATAATTCTTTCTCTATTTCCGAATTCATTGTATTGGTGAGTGCCCAAAAGAACTTTCGTGCAGCTTATTATAGAGGCTTAGATCAAAATTGTGTAGTGAGACTGAATTAAAATTAATGGACTGCAAGAAACAGAAACGAGAAATACCAGCCTGTAGAAAATTTCCTTTTTTCAGGATTAACGGACTGCGATCAATGATAGTGTTCAAACAGCTTAACTCCAAATTTCCAACCAAAATGTAGAATTCTAAACATGATTTTGCTCAGTCTTCACACAGAAATCCATCCACATATATATGTAGTCCAAAGCATTCACCCTCTTTGGCAATCGAACATCCTAAAGAGACAAAACTGGAACAAGTAAGAGAACTTGTATGCAGTGAGTAAATAACAAAGTTGCAATTTTTTTTTTTTGATACACATTGCTACTCGTATTACATCAGACTATACTACTAAACATTTCATCAAACTATACAACCAGGATCATCGGGAACATCACTTAACATCCTTTACGCACACCTTACCCGGACTATAAAGCCTCCACAAAACGGGAGAGAACATCACTTAACATCTTTTAGGCGCACCCCACCCGGACTATAAAGCCCCCACAAAAAGGAATGAATAATTACACTGCCCTGACATCTGCCTGGGCTCGAACTCCTGACCTAGGCCAGGAGTTCTCAGTAGGGAACTATAAAATCACAAATAACTTTTGGTCGAAACAAATAAATAAAAAATAATCAATTGATTCACTGAAACACAAGAAAAGGGGAAATGAAGCTTTAAAGAGATTCAGAGATAAACTGACAACTACAGACGGCAATAAACATGGCTGCACATGATATTATTTTATCATAAGTTAAATTCATACATAAATACATTCATAATATACAATTAATACATCAAGTATTTGTAAGAGCAATTAAAGCAACCAAGTTTGTGGGTCAAAACTTTGACCCTGTTCCTTTCTGAAATTAGAAATTCAAAGAATTTAATCTGCATGTGCCACAAGTCTAATAAAGATTTGGAGAAACGGCTAGAATGCTTCCCTGTCACTTGAAGGTGCAAAACACACAAAAAGTTCAATGTGGGAATTTGTATTTCCTATTACATAAAATCTTTCAGAGCTAGTTCCTTTGCCTTTTGGCACTTTCATTTGCACAGTTGCACTAATTACTCTTTTTTAGCCAAGCAGCTATTACTCCTCTATATAATCAAATCACATCAATCACTGCTTCATAAGTTTTTACCAAGGAAGAAAATTCAAATTGAAAAAGAAAAAAAGAAAAATACTGCTCTTAGCAATTTGTAATCTAAACTTATCATCTGAAGTAACGTGACATCTCATTTGAAACAACTATGTTAACAATGAAAATCATAGGCAACATAATGTTACCAATTCAGATGCTGCATTCTTTGGAATGATTAATTTCTCAACAATAGAAAATTAAGAAGTGTAGTAATGTTCATCAAATTTGTTATTCAATAATAAATAAATAAAATTGATTGAAAATACCAAATGCTAGACTTCATTATTAACACCAAATTTCCAACCAAAATGTAGAATTCTTAATATGATTTTGCTCAACCCTAACCACTTCAACTGTGTTGATGACTAAATTTTGACTAAAATCTAGTCCATATCAGTATCAAATTTTACTTTAAAAAAAAAAAGAACTGGATTGAGAGACTACCACTGGCTTTACCGTGCTAAGAGGATTTCAAGGGTATACTAAAATGAAAAAAAAAAAAAATCTTAGACAAACATTTTATTACCCTACAGAGTTCAGCTACTTGTAGAACTAAACATACAAAAATTTTCATCAATCAAGTTTCATATCAGCACCGCAAAATCTCGGATCAAGATTCGACAACCATTTACAATCCGATCAGAATCAAGCAAATCACAGAATCAGATCTACCATCAACAACATCACAATTGAAAAAAAGCCAATTCAGCTAATCTTTCAAACAGATCGAACACCAAAAAAAGGAACGTCGACTATTTATTTAACCGAAAATGCAGAATTGTTAAACTGAAACAGTGCCGTACCGTGAAATTGAAACGAGAAAATACGTAGGGAGGGAGCGAGTGAGTTCGATCACTGGCTGGTCTGAGTAATGGAAGTATCGGCTGGGAGTTGAGAGAGTTTCGTCTCGTTGTGAGTTTCAAATCGGTTAAGCGAATAAAGGGCTCGTGTAAAGTTGAAAGGTGAAGGCGGCCAGCAAATCATAACGACGGCGGATGGAATAGAGAGGCCGATGAAAAATATCAAAATCCTCCTCACTTGTTTGATCAAATGTGAAATATACTCTTTAAGATCAAAACCTTATCAAGGACCTCCCCTTTATTAAATTAATAAATTTAAAATAAATATATTAATTGATAAAAATATCAAGACTATACTATTATTGTTACATTAATTTTAATTTTATAACATATTTTTCTAATAATAATTAAATAAATTTAAATACAATTGTAAGCATACTTATAAATAATAACACTAACTTTAATTATTTACTCCTTTATTGTTTAAATGACCTAGTTACTCCTTCAAATTATAAGTTAAATCTAATTTTGAACATCAATAAAATTTTAAAATATGTTATATTTATATCTACTTGTTGGGCACACAACTAGTTGACTCAATCAACTCAATGCCATTTGTTTAATTTATATTTTAATAAAAGAGTTCGTGTAAATTTGTTCGAATCAAATCTTTCTTATTTTAACAGTTTTAACAAATTCACACATAATTGAAAAGTAAGTGAACGATTCAACGGTAAAAAAAAGACACGCCCATCCAACAATTGAGAAAATTAAAAAAAAAAACTCTATTTTCCTTCTAAATCTCTAAATAAAAAAGAAAATCCTCTCTCACTCATAATTCATTAATAATTTCATTTAAAAATTCAAATACATTTCGTTCACTATTTCATTAAAAGACTTGTTCACAAACTTAACTAAATACTATTTTTTTCACTGGTTTTGCACTTTATTTTCATTTAAGTTGATTCTTTTATTCTTATTGACTCGAGTGTTAGAGTGTGCTTCGTAAGTTGGCAAGAACACTTTAGTCTTTTGAAAGGATAAAGTCAAGGACTTGAAAGTCTTTAATTATAGAAGTTCCGATCCAAGCTACTTCAATATTTATATAATGTAAAATATATTGAATAAAATAAAAATGGTTTTTTTATAAATCTTTTTATTATATTTAATATTTTTATATATTGTATAGTTATAAATTTTTTGCATAAAAAAATTATTGATTTATTAGATTAATTTTATCAGTATGATTTCATATTTAATTTTATCAAATAATAATATAATATTAAATTCTTTTAAAAAATATAATATTAAATTTTATATCACAAATATCATTTTTCATGAGAAAACTTTAGAGTAATCACAAATATAATTTATTTCTACAATATTTATATTGCATTATAAATATAATATATTTTATTTTGTAATAAATAATATTAAAATTGACTTGTTTTCACTTATCAGTTAATCAAAAAGGTGTAAATGCATAAACTTTATTGTTTCATGATTCTGTCTTCATTCTTCTTTTTTTTTTTTTTATAAATATATTTATATGAATAATTTATAAAAGCATTGATTACATTCAGATGTAAAAAGAAACATGATATTTTCATATTTATGAATTTAAACATTTAATTTTATCAAAGTAAGCTGAGTGCCCGGGCATATGTTTCAAAATATTAATTTCAGATATTTATTTTCAGAGGTAAAAAAAATAAAAACTAAAAATGTTATGTGCATTTTAATAATCAAATGCAAATTTATTATATTAAATCTATTATATTTTAGTCAAATGCAAATATACTCAAATTCAAGTAAAAATAAATGCTGCCTAACTTCAAAAACTTCAGTGTGCATTTTAATAATCAGTCCATTATATTTTCTATCTTTCCACTGGGTAGAAAATACTTAAGTCTTTTAATTTATTAAAGTAAATTTCTCTCAATTTTTAGTACAAGCACTATTACTTTAAAATTAGTCATTACGACTCAAATATAATTTTCATATGTAAATGACTAAATGTGGGATTTTTCTTGCATCACAAATTATTTTTTCACATACTATTATGTTATTATGATAAATAAGAGTGGGCAAAATTAACTAAATCGAAAAGCAAAACTTGAATCGGAACTAATCAATTAAATGTTCTTATGCTTTTAATTTATAGTTGTTTTTATAATGAAAAAATCAATTAGTTTAGTTCGTGTTTATAATTGAAAATCAAATCAAACTCAAAATTAATTCTCTTTATTTTAAAGTTGTTGGAGCAAAAGCAATAAACCCAACATAATAAAATATAATAATAAATAATTAAAAAATAAATTAGAGAAAAAAAATAGAAAAAAACACACAAGAATATAAATGATTTAACAATTTACCTATATTAATGGTGAATTAAGATCTTATTTTCTTTCATTAATGAATCACAATGCATTCAAAGTATACATTTTACAAGAAAAAATTCAAAACTCACAAAAAATTCAATTATACTCACAAATAATACGATTAATTTGTATTGTAGTTTAAGAATTTTCTCTCTAGTGTTTTGTATTTTAATCCATTGAATTGTATTTTTAAGCTAATAAAAATCCTTTATATAGGCCTCGAATGTTTCAGATTATTCTTAAATCTAGTGAGATTTAGTTTGAAAAGTCCTAATTTACTTAGGATACTAATTTATGAAGTCATATTTCACTTAAGATACAAATTATGAATAATTTTTAATCAATTTTTTTACAAAATTCTCTCATTGATTCAAAATATCAATGAAGTATTCAAAATCTCTCATTTTTACATCTTTGGTCACCCTCACATAGTAATGACTTCGGTTAAGTCCTTGTAGAGTGTCACGTCCCACATCGAATAGAAATTGGGTAGATCTTGGGTATATAAAGGTGGGTATGCAGCATTACCTAACAGGCTAGTCTTTTGGGTCAATGGCAAGCGCTCAGCCGGTGACAAATAGTATCAAAGCAGACCCGAATTCTCATTCTTATGTGCGCCCCTAAAAATTGCCCCAATAGAGAGTACCACATGGGATGTGGGTCCCCTATGCCGTTAGGGGGATGGGCAATACGGGCCAAGTAGGCCATATAATCTTGTGTTTTGAACCCCAATTGAGATTGCCACGTGGGTAATGGATCCCCTATCCCCGGGGAATAGGCAATACAGGTCAGGTAGGTCCTTGAGTTTGGGTCACACCGTGACGAGAGCGTCACGTGATTGGGTGGGGGAGAATGTCACATCCCACATCGAATAGAAATTGGGTAAATCTTGGGTATATAAGGGTGGGTATGC
The DNA here is from genome assembly GCA_946807835.1 of Ailanthus altissimus. Classification (NCBI taxonomy): domain Eukaryota; kingdom Viridiplantae; phylum Streptophyta; class Magnoliopsida; order Sapindales; family Simaroubaceae; genus Ailanthus; species Ailanthus altissimus. Next base: position 8,330,255 of record OX327691.1, on the reverse strand, counting down.
AGCATTACTTAACAGACTAGTTTTTTGGGTTAATGGCAAGTGCCTGACCCGTGACAATAGGATAAACTTAACCGAGGGTAGTGGATAAGTCAACATGTCAGTAAGATTTTCAGATGACGTAATATTCGTTATACTCATCTCACCACCTTGGATAATCTCTCAAATATAATGGAGTTGCACATCAATATGTTTAGATCTCTCGTGAAACACTTGATGCTTACTTAGGTGTATGACACTTTGACTATCACAATACATATTGATGTTAACTTCTTCAACAGCCATTACCTTTGCGCATATCCATTTTAACCACATGGCCTCCTTAATATCTTTTCTAATAGCTATGTACTCCACCTCTATGGTAGATAGTGCCACCACATGTTGTAACATTGATCTCTAGCATACATTACACCTAAACATTGTAAATACATAACTTATTAATGATCTTCTTTTGTTTAGATCACCTGCATAATCTGAGTCGACGTATCTTCTTACCATTTTATTCTTATTCTAAGTCATTTTATGTAACAATTCATTCTCTGACATCCCCTTAAGATATCTGAAAATATACTTCACTGCAAGCCAGTAATTTGATTCACCATATATCTACTCACCACACTCACAGCATGTACTATATTTGGTCTCCTGTAAACCATTATATACATGATGCTCTCTACAATGCTTGCATACGATACTTTATTCATCTGCAGTTTCTTCTCTTCAGATGTTGGTGACAGTACTGTGAAAAGTTTATAATGCACGGCTAAAGAAGTAAAGATAGCTTTTGCATTAGACATATTAAGTTTTTTTTAGGATTTTAAGTATATATTGCTATTGTGACAAAAAAATATATTTTCTTCTTTCCCTCACAATGTCCATACTTAATATCCTTTTTGCTACTCCCAGATCCTTCATCTCAAACTCACCACTTAACTATTACTTCAATTTCTGTATTTCTTCCATATCTTTACATGCGACCAACATATCATCCATATACATAAATAAATATATCATCCCACTACTTAAACTCTTAAAGTACACATATCTATCACACTTGCGTCTATTAAACCCACAAGTCATCATAAATTCATTGAATCTTCTATACTACTGTCTAGGTGATTGTTTTAACCAATATAATGACTTCTTCAACAAACAAACATGCTTCTTTTTTTGAGGCTTTACAAACCCTTGCGGTTGTGCCATTTAAATTCGTTCTTCAAACTCTCGATGCAGAAAAGCTATCTTTACATCCATCTACTCTAAATTTAAATCAAGGTTTGCACACATAGCTAAAAAAATCCTAATGGTGTGTGCTTGACGACTAGAGAGAAAATCTTATGAAAGTCTACTCCCTTTCTCTAAGTAAAATCTTGTGCAACTAAACTAGCCATAAATCTTATAGGCTTTACTCTCAGTATCCTCTCATTAACCTTATACACCTATTTATACCCCACTAGTTTCTTTTGAGGTCTATCCACCAACATCCATGTATTATTCTTCCTAAGAGAACTAATCTCTTCTTCCATGGCTTGCTGCCATTTATCACTATTCTCACTCTTTATAGCATCACCATATGTCATAGGCTCATCACACTCAAGAGTATAAGCAGAATTAAAAGTATGAGCAACTAAATCTGTTTGTCTATACCTGATTAGTGGGTTAATCATTCTCCTTAACTTGTCTCTGGCTAGTTAGTACTCTTGAAGTTCCATCTCAAAAGTCATAGTCTTTCTTTGGGTGGACTTAGAGGAACTTTGCTGATGTTCTTGGCTTATCATCAAGGATCTCCTTATTAAAGTATTAATCTAGGGGCATGTCAGATCTACATTCAGGCTTCACTTCAACATTAATTGATTCAGGTGCTAAATCTTTCTCGGGCACATATTCTTCTTTTTCATCTTTTTGGGAAGCTTTCAACACTGTCATCTCATTGAACGTCACATCACAGTTTATGATATTCCTTGATGGTGTCCAATATTTACACTAGATTTTATATTCTTTCACATATTCGGGATACCCTATGAATATCCCTTTTAAAGCTCTAGATTCTAATTTGTCTTGCTTGACATGAACAAAGGCTGGACAACTAAATATTCTAAGGTAGTCATACTTGAGAGGGTTACTAGACCATTTCTCTTCTAAGGTCTTAAAGTATATCGTTGAAGAGGGACTTCTATTGGTCAAATAAGCTGCAGTCATCATAGCTTCACCCCAAAATACTTTGGACATCTTTGCATTGGTAAGCATGCATTTAACCATTTCAAGTAGGGTCCTATTCATCTTCTCTGCTACACTATTCTGCTTGCGATGTTGATCTTACAGTTCTATACCTTGCAATCATATGCTCAGCACAAAACCTATTAAACTCTATATTGTAAAACTCGATGCCATTATTAGTTCTTAGTCTCTTAACCCTTTTGCTAGTTTGATTCAATAAGGACCTTTTAAGTATTGAACGTATCAAATACTTACTCCTTGTTCTTCAAAACATAAACCCACAACTTTTTTGAATAGTTATCAATAAAAGTGAGAAAATATCTAGCCCCGCTATATGTTGCTATTTGTGCTAGTCTTTAAAGATGTGAATGTATGTAGTCAAGAGTTTTTTTAGTCTTGTGTTTTCTAGTACTAAACCTTACTCTATATGCTTTTCCTAGCACATAATACTCACAAACTTCAGTAGTTGGAATTTATCCTCACCAAATGCCTTTTAACTAAATTACTCATTCAAGTTCTTCTTATCTAGGTGTGCTAATCTAAGATGTCACAGCTTGGTTTGCATATTCTCATAAATCACAGAGAATGATATAGAATCACTTACTGTCTCTCCCTTCAGCATATAAACACATTTGCGTTTTTTACCTTTCATCCCAACTATAAAACTCTTCAACACTCTCAAAACCCCTCTGTCATTCTTGATGGAACACCCATTCTAGTATAACATACCAAGTGAGATTAAGTTCCTCTTGAGATCAAGAACATACCTAACTTTTAATAACTATCTCACTCGCCCATCATGCAACTTAGGTATAATACTATCAATTTCTATCACCTGATAAGCTACGTCATTACCCACTAACATCTTACCACTACTAATGGGCAGGAAATTGACAAACCACGACTTATATTAGCGCATATGAAAAGTGCAACTAGAATTAGTAACTTAATGTTTAGAACTTTTACCATCAGTAGTGATTAGAGTTTCTGCATTATCATAGCTATCATCATAGGCAAGCTCAATATCCGTATTCTTATTATCTTTTGCTTTCTTTTCATAATAGTTCTTTTTATGAAATGTCTCTATTTCTTGCACCAATAACACTTTCTAGGAGCACCCTTGAACTTTGTGTTGGGTTATGGGCTGTACAAATAAAACTTAGGGTTCTTGCATGTGGGTTGTGTTCATCATACAAACAATATACATATCTCATACATACATGTGCACAGCGGAAGATTAAATATAATGAACACAGAAAATAACATTTGATTAAACTGAAATTCGAAATTGAGAAATATCACCAATGAAGCCTTTGGATTAATTTTCTTTGAAGTCCACCATGAAATGAATCTTTGATCAATTCTAGCAATCAACAAGGGTGGGTTTGATTGTCTAGAATGGCAGCATCTTAATCCAGCATATATGTTTAACTCTTAAACATTTTTCAAAGTTAAACAATTTAACTTAATCAAATTTGTTTTTCCTTTTATTCAACTCTTGAATAAATAAAACAAATCTTATTTTTAGTTATTACATTTAGTAACCATTTATCTAGTTTGTTTTGTTGTTCTAACACTTAAAACACAAAACAAACAATTTCAATTTCTCAAATTGAATTGACTCCCAAAATGCAAAACCTAAAATCTAAAACCAATTTCAAAAATTAAAATTTTCAATTTCATTTCACTTTATATACTAATGCATAAATTCCAAACTAATTTGAATTTCATTTGCATTTCATTTGGCTTAACCTAACCTTAGTTAACATTTAACCATAGTTAGATTATTTTAACTTAACCTTTAAGTTAATAAATATTTAATTAATTTAACCATAGTTAACTAACTTAACCATGGTTAGGTTAACTTTTACTTAACCATTAAGTAAAATTAACTAACTTAACCTTATGGTTAACCTTTAACCCTAGTTAAGTTAAATCATTTATTTAATAATTAAACAAATAAATATTTGTTTTAATTATTTAACAATTAAATAATCATAAAGTGAAATTACTATTATATCCTTACTCGGTTACCAAGTTAACCTAAAGTGGGTCCCACCATTTAACCATATACTTTAGTTAACGTAACCTTAGTAATTGCTGAATTATACTGTATTGAACAATTCAATACGGTTCACTGCCCAAGTGCTCAAAAAGTACATTTCATATTGGGACTCTCTAGGTCTACACCCGATTTGTCAAATGGAACTATTCTATTAATCCGTAATCGATGCCCCATGCACACGTTACGAATATTACAAATCAGCGTGTCAGACCATACAAGTTGAGGTCATAACGTATACGTATAATCCTTCCATCATTTATACCCTGGATGTGCGGGGATATAGATCAGCACCATCAAATCCCCATTTGCTCATCCAATAATCTTATCTCCAGATTCGTATCTCGATAAACAATATACGCAAACATTTTTGCTATATTGTTTAACCCTATGGGAAACTCTTTTCCCGGGTTTATGCTTGTGGCCACAAGACTTTATGAAATACAATCTCGGAGCATCGGATATACAACTTACCTACGTAAGCTGATGGATCCCGTATCTACGCACACCGGACTCCATGAGCATCGGACCATACCCAGCGACACATAGCGGTCAGACCATGAAAGGTCTCTGACATATGTGGAACCAAAGCATGATGGATCACTCACAAGACCACCGTGGCGCTCAGGTCAAAGGACCACGATTACTACTCAACTCGAGAGGACCTTCCTTTGATGGTTTCATAGGATATCTATTGGGGTCCTCATAAGTCTGTTTAGTATCCAGTCCTGACTGGATACCCGCATGTCTATACAAGCTCTAAGCTCATGGTCAGCTAAGAACAACCATCTGAACTAGTCAGATATAGACATACACTAATCTATATATTGTGAATTCACCGATAGACTCTCATTGGTGATCATAGATCAGGAACATTATATTTGAGACATACTTACATAATGATATTTCTTAGCTCCTATTGCAACTCTTTGCAACTATATCATTACAAGTATACTCTCAGGTCTTTGTCCCATTATAGACAAAGTTCTAACTCTTTAGACTTCGCTGACTCTTATAAACTGATAACTATTAACAGTGCTAACTATTAGCATTTATAACTCTCAGCTTTGATAACTATTAGTTCTGGTCTAAACTCCTTTAAACCAGATCTGAACTATTTCAGATCAAACAATGTCTGTAATGTTACAAACATTTTACCATATTAATATGATATTAACAATCTTTATTCGAAATGTTTATTGTATAAATATTAACAATTAATATTCATACAATATTGGAATGGCACGTGAGCACCAGCTCCAACACTTTGACCTTGAGCCATTCTTCTTTCCATATCTATGTGAGGATTTCCCTCTTGCAGATAAGCCTTCTGCATTAGCCTCTACTTGTCTTCCCAATTATTTTGAGTTTAATGATGATTTCACATTACTCATTGTCATCATTAAACTCTATCTGCCGTAGAGTAGTGTATCAACAAAGTGCTCATAATTTCTCAAGAGTGAACTCAACAAGATGATCGCCTTATTTTCATCCTCTATCTTTATGCTGATAGCTTCAAGATCAATGATGATTTTGTTGAAAGCGTCTATATGGTCTTTTATCAGCAGCCCCTTAAAACATAGATAACTGATATAACTTCTTCTTTATATGCAATCTGTTGGCCAAAGATCAATCGTCGTATTCTTATCTATTACTTTCCTCAATACTTCATCGCTCAATGAAAGAACGAATAAACAGTAAGTCATTTCTTAAATGTTATTTCTTTCTACTTTAGCCCTAAATGACTCTAGTGTCTTTTCTTTCTCACTAGATGGAGATATAGTCTTCTTTAATGCCGAACCTAATCATTGGCTTATCAGCAACGCTTTCACCTTAAACTTTCATAGATTGAAGTCATTTGTCCTATTGAATTTCTCTACCTCATACTTGGATGTGGCTATGTTTGCTATGAACTAAGCTTTGATATCAGTTTATTGGAGTGGAAGTAATAAACCCAAATAATATAATGCACCAACAAGCAATTAAAAAATAAATTAGAGAAGAAAAGTAGGAGAAAGCACACAAAAATTTATTTAATTCGACAACTTGTCTACATTTACGGAATGTCAAAATCTCGTTTTCTTGTATTAATGAATCACAAAGCACTCACAAAGTATGTATTTTATAAAAAAGAACTCAAAACTCACAAAGAATTCTCTTAATTGTACTCATAAAGAACACAATTCATCTATCTTGTAATTTAGGAATTTTCTCTTTAGTATTTTATATTTTAATCCATTGAATTATATTTTCAAGCTAATAGACATCATTTATATAGACTTTAGATATCCTAAATTATTTCAAAATTTAGTGGGATTTTATTTGAAATTTTTTAATTCTCTTATAATATAAATTAAAATATTAATTTATGAAATCTTATTTCACTTAAGATATAAAATAAGAATAATTTTTAATTCATTTTTCACAAAGGTAAACGTAAATGATCATTTTTTTCTTCCTATTTATGTATTATAAAATAGTTTTATTCTTATTTCATGCTTGATCACAATATCTTCACTATACATTTACATATAAATGAACCCTAACTAAGTTATTTTAACAATCACAATAGACTCTCTTGGTCTTTTCATAAAACTTTTCATTTTTCTCTCAAGAGTTGAGACACCTCTCTCTTTCTCATAAAAGTAAAACCCTAATTTATTTTCTTATCCTCCTTTATAGAATTATAGTTGTCATTGCACTCTACCCTGATTCTTTCCTTTAATTTTTTCTTTTCTCTTCTACCATTCTTATGTTACAAAGTTATAAATTGTTGGTATCATCACATTGTTATTGAAATTGTTTCTATCATTAAAGTTTTGATTAATATTTTCAATTTTTCAATCTTACTTTAAATTTATATTTTTGAAGATAAACGATATAATCATCCGAAATCATATTTTTTTATAAATTTTCTCAACGGTATTTGTTATTAAAATTGTTGAGGTTACTCTTTATAAACAAATTCTTAATTTTAGATTGTGAGCTTTTTATATATTGTCTTGTATTTTTAAATTTGTCTATTGAATAATGTTAAAAAAAAAAAGGATTTGATCATTTTTAATGACAATTATAAGAAGAGAAATAAATTTTTCCTCAAAAATAATATTCATAATCTTCTCTTTTCAAATTTAACATGTTAAAAAAACCTAGTATTGTTAGTCTAAAAAAAAAAAATCTACTTGAAAAATCATTAAACTCGAAACTCCTCCATCTTTTAAAGTATTTCAAAAGACCTAACATTACCATTTTTGCACAAAATTTTATCTTCAATAGACAGTGTGCAAGTAACGATTTTTCTCTCTCGATTTTATGCTATAACGAACTGATTGGAATGATTCCCTCATGTAATTTTTACTTTGCACTACATTTACTAAATTTTCTGGTGAGTGACTGAAATTTATGTTTTTTTTTTTAATTTTCAAAACTTCAATATGGTTTCTAATAAGGTATGGAGCTCAAATAGAACGACGAGGTATATAATAAAATCTTTCTTAAATTGAAAATCACAATTGGGCTCAAAGTGGGCCAGACATTTGAATACCTCCCTCAAAGCCCAAATTAACTTTCGTAGTCCAAAGCTTTGATTACGTAGGCTAGCTCTGCTTGGCACATCAAGTGCTGTTCCACGGGCGATCGCGTCTCTCTCTCCGTTCAACGATGAACTGAGAAGAAATTCCCGAGAAGAATATCTCAGCGACTTAACTATAAAGCTGAACTGAAACTCAAAGCTCGAAGCTTCCATTTTTGTTCCTTTTTTCTTTCTTTAGATTTTCCAGTAAAAATTATAATGAAACTTATTCTCTGTCTTCTCCTTCTTTATCTAAATTTCTCCTCTGTTCTGGCGAGAGGCGGGCAGCGCAGCTTGTCTTCTTCTTCATTTTCAGGTTGTCTTCTTCTTCATTTTCAGGTTGTCTTGTTCTTCATTTTCTGGTCTTTGACTTCCACTTGACAATTAATGATCTTTGATTTCTGATTAATCAGGTTCAGCTAGTTTATTTGAGGACGATCAAACTCGAATTAGGTATAAATATTATAAGCATTTATCAATTTCAGCTTATGTGTTATATATTATTGATTTTTGTTAATGAAGGTGTTGGTGACAGTGTTGATAAGGCTAAAGGTTACATGAGTAACGCTGAATTGGAGAAAGCTGTGAAGGAGTTTGGTCAAAGATGTAGTAACATTTCTAGGGTTTATAGGTGATTTTATTTTATTTTTAAAATTTTCTAACTAAGGTTATTGATTCTGTAATATTTGTGTTTGCTGTATGATGTCTATCCTATATTGGTTGATGGTATTAACTTGTTCTTTGTTTCTCTCTTTGAGGGGGCGTTGGATTGGATGATTAGTATTGGAAAGAGTGTCAATGGTTTTCCATTGGTAAATAACAAACTCCCCCTTTGTTTTAGAGTTGAAAATTTAGTTAAATTATGCTTCGCAAGCTTATTTGTACATTTGCTGTAGTGGGTAATAGAGATTTCTGACAATCCTGGGGTGGAAGAGCCGGAACCTGCATTCAAGGTGAATGGTTTTGTCATATACGTGAAATGCTTGTGCATGCTACTTCATTGGTAAATGCTATTATCTGGTTTTGAATTGTCTTGGTTGTTAGCTTTCAACATAAAAGTCATCATTGCAATTGATCTGTGAGGAGATTATCAGGAGAGAGGAGCACGCGGGTTTTGTTCTATGAGCCACTGATGAGGCAACTCTAGAAAATGTCAAAACTGATATAACTTCATAATTTTGATAGCTTGATGGTGCAACAGTGTCTTTTTAAGTTGATGTGGTTGCTTTGAGGTTGTTCACTCATACAGCATGCAGACATCAATGTTGTAGGAGACTTCAACTAAGAGAAAATGCAACTTGACCTCTTGCATTGCTGTGAAATTGAAGCCATGAAAACACAAGTTTAATGAATGCATTTGTTGTTATATGACCACTAAGTAATAGTCAGTTGCATTCTTTATTTATCCGTTTAGTTTGCACTTTTATAAATTCATCTAGTTAAAATGTGTTATCATCTACTCTAATTATCCAGTTTGAAAGATGATGTCTTTCTTTTACATTCTGTGCATACTGTCATTTTACTCTCTCTCTCTCTCTTTTGGGATGTCATCTACTTTATAGCATTTATGATCATAATGTATATTTTGAGGAACTCTTACATTCTAAGTTTGTGATACTTGATGCTGATATGCTCAATATTACAGTTCATTGGAAATGTGCATGGGGATGAACCTGTTGGTCGTGAGCTTCTCATGCTTCTTGCAAACTGGATATGTCATAACCATATGAAGGATCCCTTGGTATTTCTCTATTATTTTTTTACTACACTTGTTTTTATTTCTTCTTTTTCCTTCTGGCTTCTGCTTGCAATCTCAATTTTCTATTTAGAAGTTATTTTCCATTACTGATATTCTTAGTTTTTGTGCAGCTTGCCTGCAACTTATTGCCTTTTTTTGTTTCCTTCATATTCTAAAACTGTTTTTACTTGCTAACTATTTATTAGTGGTTCCTCTGTTACACATGATTGTTGTACAGACTTCTAGTTTCTCTGTTGTCGAAATGCTAACTTACCCTGCAATATTCTTGCTCTCTACAGGCTAGATTGATTGTCGAAAATGTTCACCTTCATATACTTCCTTCAATGAATCCAGATGGCTTTGCGCTCAAGAGGCGTGGTAATGCAAACAATATCGATTTAAATCGAGATTTTCCAGACCAGGTGAGTTTTTTGAATTTTGGTTTTCTTACATCTATGATTGTGGAAAACCAAATTGAACGTTGCATAAAATGACTGGGTACCTTCAGTTTCTTGTAACTTCATAGAAGAATGCCAGCAAGAAAGTCCAATCCAAATCACTGTGAGCAAGTGGGCTCTTTGTGTATTAGGCCTCATATCCTAAATTTTGAGAAAAAATGAATCAACTTATAATATGTTCTTGCATTCTCAAATGATTTTATCTTAAAGATACTTGCACTGTCCACAATTTCAAAATTGTAGTTTAAACTCTCAAGTTTACTCGTTCCTCATTTGAATGTAACCTAGTACTGACCGCTTGAATACAGTTGGTATCTTTTATTTAATATGTAATTGAAAATCAAAATATATCTCACACATCTAGTGTTGAGCTTATTCATCCAAAAATTTGTTTTATATGGGGGCTACTTTTCACTCTTTAATCTATTTTCTTCTTGTTTCCTATTAAAAAAGAAACATTCTACATGATGCGTCCTGCTTCTGGTGAAGATTCAGTTTGATGATAAGAGTTCATATCACATTGTTGTGGGGCATTCACAACTTTACATTTCTATATTTTATTTCATTGCCTCTCCTTTTTTCCCCCTAATGTGGGTATTTGTTGATTTCTTTAGTTTACTCCTTTTAGTTTAATGATAGAAAGAAATTGACTAATATTATGTTACAGTTCTTTCCTATGAATAGTGATGTTGATACGCGGCAACCTGAAACAAGAGCAATTATGAGTTGGTTGCAACAGATACGTTTCACAGCATCAGCGAGTTTGCATGGGGTAATACTTCTTATTGTATTCAGTCTCTAACTTAGTAAAAGGGTACATATGCTGTTGCCTTTTCTATCCATGCTTTGTGTTTTTACTTTGGTCAATTCCCTTATGCCTACTAATAGTGGGAAGATTGTTCACTCAGAATGCAAACTGGAGCTCCTTCACCTTGTTTGTTTTGGTAACTTGTCAAAGAGCCAATTTAATTTCAGGAACACCTTTTTTGTGTCCTTTGTTGTTTATCTTCTCCTTCTTCTTGTTAATTACTTGTATTAAAAGAAACGAAAAAGTTCTAGAAGGTCAAGGAGGCACAAAAACAACCTGGAAACTATAGGATAGTTATGCAACAGATAAACTCATTAAGGATATTATGTTACTAAGATTGTAGGGTCATAAGCTGATTGAATCAAGAATTCCAAATGAGGGACTGAAAGAAAAATACTAGAAGGTGAAGGAGGGGCAAAAATAAGATAGAAGCCATAGGAAAGTTAAGCAACACATAAAATCATTAAGGAAATTATGTTGCTAAGATTATAGGCTCATAAGCTGATTGTATCAAGCATCTAAATGCAGGACTAAAATGCATCACAAATTTGCTAGATTCCAAAATCTTTGTTGATTGCATTGCTAATTGTTGTTCTGATTTCATTATGAATAAGGCTATTAAATGACTTCTGATTCTTCCATTCTGTAATGGACTTTGAGAATGTCATCTAACTGGCCAATGAATAAAATGAAAGCAAGATAATAAAAAATCTGAGAAAGATTGGTGATAGGTATAATTACATGTTAAAGCTGTACATCCACTTATTACTAGTATTTGAGGAATATCCTCAAAGTAGCTTTCAAAGCCTTGTATTTAATTGTTCTAATATTCGCACAGAAAAAAAATTCACAATTTTTGGTCTTTTTGGCTTCATCCAGAATGGTTTAGGCTTCAATGTCATAACATGCTGGGGTTAGCAAGCCAACTGGCATCTTTTTTTCACAGTCACTTACCAGTTGACTCTGAAGAAGTAAAATGATCTCTCATGAATGCTGAAGTATGTCTGACCAGAGAGTCAACAAGCATTCAGTTATAGAAGTGTTTTTGGTTAAATTAGACTTGCACAAATTTGGAGATAGGAGTTCTCGATAATGTGTCCTTTTGTTAACAGGGTGCCCTTGTTGCAAATTATCCGTGGGATGGCACTCAAGACCAAAGGTAATTATTCTACATTATATGCACGTTCTTTTAACTTATATCTTTAAATTTCTATGCCCTACCTTATTTCCTTGGTTTCCTGTTTAATTGATGCAGGTCTTTGTTACTCTTTTGTCTGTTATAAATTCATAAGCTTGTTTATCTATGGTAGGTTAGGTTACTGTTGCTTAGGTCTTTCTTAGTCAAACTCATTCAGTAATTTCAAGTTACTGTTTTAATTTATTGATTTCACTATTAAACTTTATCTTCTAATCCTTTTTGAGTGAACATTTCTAATTTGTAACTTAGTTGTGTCGTGTGTCGTGATGATGTGGTTTCCTATGATTCAAATTCTATTGCTTTTGTTGTTTGTTCACTTGGAAGACTCTGTAGGTTTATAGTAACATAACTTTTGCCCAAAAGATAGTCTTTTGTCAACTGCCAAGGGATTTCAGTATTCTCATTTCCATGACACTGAGAATTTTGGCCTTGCGGTTGTCAAACAATTAATGGCATCTAGTGGTTCTAACTTTCCGGAGTTTGGTATCTTGAAACACGAGTCCTTATTTGAATCTCTTTGCTTTATTTACAGCTGAAATAATATTTTGACATAGATGAATTATTACATTAAATAATTCGGAAGATGTTCTACAGGTGCATTTTGCTGAACATATTGTTTTAATGTGGACAAATTTCAGGAGAAATTATTATGGGTGTCCTGATGATGAAACCTTTCGGTTCCTGGCAAGCGTATATAGCCGCTATCACCATAACATGTCTTTGAGCAAGGAATTTCAAGGAGGGATTATAAATGGAGCTTCTTGGTATGGAAAGTAAACTTTTAGTTATCAAGATTCGAGAATTGGACTGGCATGAAATTTGCTTTAGACTTTATCGGCATTATTTCAGTCATCTAACTATCCAACTTGTCAAATTTTCCAGTTCTCTCTCACTCTCATTTAAATTCAAATTACTTTTATTGAAAGTCTAACATTTGGTTCAAGCATAACCACTGCAGGTATCCAATATATGGTGGCATGCAAGATTGGAATTATATACATGGTGGCTGTTTTGAATTGACCCTGGAGATCAGTGACAACAAATGGCCTAATCCTGATGAGGTTAGAAATATGGTTTTACCATCTTCAGCTAATTGCCAGTAAATTTCAGGTTGTGTGAAGAATTGCACCGTAGTATCAATAGATTCTTTGTAATTCCTAGAAAACCTTTCTGTAATATCTGTGAGAAGAGTTGGGGTTAGATTTTCAAACTGTGTCATCTTGTCTTCGTCATATTTTCGTGATAAGATTAGGATTTGGAGTTGAAAAATACTTGATTTGTCTTTCCAACAGATTAGAGGTCCTTTTAGTTACCTTAAGATTTATATTCTATCATAAGAATCAGAAAGACACAATATTAGTACTTTTCCTGCTGTCCTGAATGGTGTTCTTTGATATACAAAGCTTTTAATAGATACTCACCTCTTCTTTGCACTTCTCTTTATTCTTTTGGCATACAAAGATATCTTCACATTCTACTTATAATGTGTAGTAACTTATGCTTGTTCCACAGTTCATCATTATTTCTATTCAACTTCAGTAATATGTTTCCCTTTTTATTTATAATTACTATTATTATGGTTATTATTATTGTGTGTTTAAAGTCACTTGAATCTTTCACTTTCACCATCTTATTTTGCTTACTTGTATGTGTAGATTTGTATTAGTTGGCATGAGTGACTTTCCTTTCACAATGTTTTTCTTTCATCTAGTCACTCTTTTTCTTCTTGCATGCAGCTTCTGACTATTTGGGAATACAACAAAATGAGCATGCTTAATGTTGTTGCAAGCCTTGTGAAGGTTGGTTTGGCTTTGTTTCTTATATAGAGTTTGTGATGTCTCTCATTGTTTCCTTTCTTGCAATTACATTGTCGGATTTCCAATTACTATTTACTACCAGATCTTGCTTATAACTATATTTTACTTTGGTTTTTTTCCCTTTTTTTTCCTTAAATCTTTTATAGAGAGCAAAAATATAAAAAATCGATCTATTATTTTGTTTTTTTGTCCCTAAAGTATTTTTCTGGAATTTATTTTTTGTGATATCTTTCTATATTGCATGTACACTTTTAGACTGGAGTTCATGGAAGGATCTTTTCGTTAGATAGCGGAAGGCCGTTGCCTGGTTCAATCACAATCAAGGGGATAAATTACACGGTATGGTCATATTACACACATGCATGCATAAGATATATGTATGTATAGGTGTGCTTGTCCCTTTCATTTTAACTTGTATTGCAGCAGTAGAGGTTTTGTTGTTTGATGATTCATTGTTTATACATTGTTTATAGCATATAAACGATGATCCAGAAGAAACCATATTTCTTCACAGGATCTATGATCTTTAAATGTTTCGACATGACATATGCTTAGGGGTGGGCAACCTGGGATCAGGTCGGGTTCGGGACCGACCCGACTGGTCCCGCGTCCTGTTCGGGACAGATTTATCTGTCCCAAACAGGGTTTTTTTGGGGACCGGCCATGTCCCGACCTGAACTGGTTCGGTTTGTTTGCCCATGTCCCTAATTTATTTAAATTTTATAAATTCGCTTAAATATTTTGAGTTAATTTGTAGTTCATGATCCTAATTGCTACAAATTTGTATTTTTAACCTAAAAAATTTAGTTTTGTATTCTTTTAGACTTTAATAAATTTTTTTATTAACTAAATTTTCTATCATTAATATAATTATTGATTTTAATTCTAATAGATTTAACGTCTATTACGTTATAATTACAATTTTAACGTCTATTATGTTAAATCACAAATATTGTAATTTCGATTTAGCAAATTCTAACGCGACAGTGACATCAATTATTTAAGTGTTATAATTTCAAATCCAAATTTAAGTCTAATTTTAATTATGTTAATTTTTATTATCCGATTAAAAAATTTCAGCAGAACCTCTCCTAAAAATTGGACATTCCCATAAACATATACGTATACAAAATTGACACTTCAATATTTACCACATCAAATCAATTCATTTATAATGCCTTTCGTAATAGCCCATTGCCAACCAATTGGTCCAAAATAATTTCAATGGCTAATATATATGAATAAACAAAGTCAAGTAGCCAACATCTTCACAAAATAAAAACAAAGTGCAACATCTTCACAAAATAAATACATTAAGTCCATAAGTATAACAAACATTAAATATTACAAATTACAATACAAAAATGTCTTTAAAATTTACATTCTTCATTAATCTGCAAAACAAAAGTATAACAAACATTAAATATTACAATATAAAACTTAATTACTCATATTTATTGATTTAATTGAACTATTGAATAATTACCTTAAAATTAAATGATGTGGAGGTGGTAACGTAAGTAACCTCTTGGTAAATTTAATGATGTGGAGGTGGCGGTTGCATAACATGTGCAAATTCTACATGAAAGAAATAAGAAAATAATTTTCGCATTATAAAAACGTAAAACATTAAGAAATAATAGAAAAAAATCAAAAGGAGAAATAATAAAATAGTAGAATAATATTTTTTTACATGCTTCGACTTTATCATAAAATTCAATATCTTCTAAAAATTCTTCTTTCTTCGGTCTATTTAGCAAAAGTGAAGCTCTTATCCAATTTTGTATGCATATCAAACTCTCAACCATTTTTGGAGTTAATGAGCTGCGGAATGAATTTAGAATACGTCCCCCAGTACTAAAAGCCGACTCAAAGGCCACAGTAGATACAGGAATAACAAGTATATCCTTAGCTATCTGTGTAAACACTGGATACCTCGAAGAATTTACCTTCTACCAACTCAAAATAGCAAAACGTTGATTTTTGGGATTCTCAATTTTTTCCATCAGGTATCTATCTACTTTATTGGATTCAGCCAAATCTATTTTGTCATCTACAGACCCCACGGATTTTGCCCAAGGGTCATCATCCCTACATCAAACTGTATTACGTCTGAATATAAACTTGATGGACTAGACTGCTGTGACTGTGACCCATATATGCTAGTGCTACTTCCAACTCCACTCCTAAACCCACCAACACTACCAACATTACTACTTGGCTCACCAACTGCTCTACAATATGATGTATTATAGGTTTCGTAAAGCCTATACAATAATTTTTTACTTATTCTCTTCATGGATTCGACTCTGGCGTTGTCGTCACCATATAAAAACCCAAAACAAAATTCAGCAAATTGCATCTTGCGTCTTGGATCAAGCACTGTAGCAAGTATCAACAATTTATTTATTTTCTCCATAGATTCCTAATATTTATCATATTTTGCCTGCATCTTGCTAGCCATGATGCGTAAAGAGACATCTTCACTCCGACTTAATTTAGCTAAATTAGAATTAATCTTTCACATCTCGTTGAACCAAATGTTAGATGTCATAGACAATGAAACACTAAATTTTAACGTGACATTATAAATTTTTTTTAGAAACTTCACAAACCGTTCAACATTCTCCCAATCCGCTATAATTGGTGGCCCACATCTCTTCTTTCCATTTTCATCATCCAGAAAATAACTCCCATATGACTCATCCTCTTTTGCCATTTGATCAAACACCTTTGCAAATTTTAATGCAGTTGCCAACATCAAATAAGTGGAATTCCATCTCGTTGGCACATCTAATACCACACTCCCTTTATAATCAATTCTCTCTCTCCACAAAACTTTTAAAATTTAGAACTCTTCCTGTTGAAGATCTCACATATTTCACAGCATATAGAAATAATGTTCTCATGCAAATCTTTTAATCCATCAGTCACAATCAAATTCAAAATGTGCGCACAACAACGCACATGCATAAACTCACCATTCAATATTAGTGCTTCATCTTTCCAACTCTTCAGTCTCTTCTTAAAATAATTGACGGCAACGTCATTGACACTTGCGTTATCAACTGTAAAGGGGATGACATCGGAGAGAAACTCAAAATTCTCCTATGCAACTTCCAATCCGGATCTATAAAGTGGGCAGTAAGAACCATATAGCTTTGATTATAAACGAAAGTCCAAAGATCAGTTGTCAAGCTCACTCGTTGCCCAGTTACACTAAATAGACTCTTTAACATGGCTTTCTTCTCAGCAAATAGTTATACTATGTCTCTGGTTATAGTTTTACACGACGGAACATCAAATAGAGGACATGCTACACTACAAAAATATCGCTACCCATCATTCTCTACAAAACTGAATGACAATTCATCTATAATTACCATTTTTGCAGTTGCATCTCGACATGCTTCTTGACTCCATCCTCTAGGCACAACATTACTACTATTTTCCTCTTCTCCTCCTGTGGGTTTTCTACCAAATATTGTTTGTTTATCATCCAACAATGAACGTGGAATCTTCTTATATACCCATAAGTGTTTTCGCATATCATTTGTTTCATCTTTTGTTGAATTACACGCATACAATTTTTCACAGTAAGTGCACTGCGACTTATCCATTATGTCATTGCACGAGGTGAAGTGACTCCACACCATTGATCTTGTTCTTTTCTTAGTATTAGGATGTGGAGGCAACAATGCATCTGCGTCGTCGACGCTGCATTGCGTATCCTCATGAGATCCCCCAATATTCATAATATTTTCTAAAGTTGAATCGCTACTCATCTGTAATATAATAGTATAATAATATACAACGATCAACCAAGATTAATTTGAATCTTTCACAATTTTTTTAATATTTCACAAATATGTATTTTCTATAAACACGCAAAAACTTATACAACCAATCTTTTTCCGTACCATAATACAAATTAATGTAACATGTAAATGTTAATCGGATAACAATTCATATAACATACAATCTGCAAATATTAATCAAGATAACAATTAATAATAATTTTTTTATATAAAATCTGCCCTTCTCGTATATAATACAAACAGGTAAAACCGTATATGGTTCTTTCTCTCAATTTATTACGTGATAGTGAGTGAGCATCTCTATTTACATGGTATTGAATTATATGAAAGATCAATAGCTTAAGTCCAATTTCAAAGAAAAAAATAAAAATAAAAACAAAGCAAGCAAAAGCAAAACAAAGAATATAGTAAAAATATTATAAATATTTACAAAATTACAAGTAACAAAATACTTATAGAATTTACGGCCGGTGGCGCATGTGGAAGGCGGCAGCAACGAACGGCGGACGCGGAACAGCAGAGGCAGAACAGCGGCAGGCGGTAGCAGTGGCAGAACGGCGGCAGGTGACAGCACAGGTCATGCAGCTGCAGGTGGCAGCAGCGGCAGAATGGCGGCACCGAAGACGAGAAGTGGCAGACGGCAGTCACGGTCCTTACGGCTGGCGGCAGCAACTGCGGAATAGCGCTGGAAATTTTGATTTGTGAATGTTTAAGTTTTAGACTTAGAATTGAAATTCGAAAGAATGAATTTGCTTTTTACATTTCGCATTGTTTTTATTTTTTTGCTTATTAAATGGCGCCGTTTTAACTTTCAGAAACAGTGCCGTTTTGCTTTCTTTTAAAAACGAAAAAAAATGGTTTGGTTCGGGAATGACCTGAACCGAACCAGGTCCTGTCCCGGGACAACCGGGACTTACATTTTCCATTCTGGTTCTGTCCCGGTTACGGGACCCGACCCGACCCGATTTTTTCAGGTCGGACGGTCCGGGTCGGGTTGGGACTGGGACAAATGCCCTCTCCTACATATGCTCATGATAAGATTCATCCATTCTTTTTTTTTTCTTTTTCGTGGTTGTTTTAGTTGTGTGGGTGTTGGCTTGCAAAGAAGAGCTTAAATGCTAAAATTTCAATCTGATTAGTACTTCCATTTATTTATTAAGCCTTAATGTGCCAATGTTTTGATATCTATAGAATGTGGTCGACATTTATTTCTATCAGAGTTGAAGAAAATGATACTTTTAACGATTATGACATCATTAACTTTTGTAGAATGTGCATACAGTATGCATTTTATTTTCGATTTTAGATTCCTTAGAAGGAGAGATGATATTAGTGGCTTGTTGCACTCAGTTTATTATACATGATAAAAATTCTTCTAAATTGATAGTGAAAGTTTTGTTAAAGATATCATTTATTTAGTAAGCCTTAATATGCCATTGCTTTTAAAAAATGTACATGTTTCTTGGTTTTTTTTTTTTTTGCAGAATATGAAATGGTAAAGATATTTTTTTTTGACATATAATAGTTATTTGTCTCAGCTGCTTCTTCCCCATAACATATGCTCTAATACTTGTGAACTATGTTCAACAGGTTAATGCTGGTAGAGCATTTGCTGATTACCATCGCCTACTTGCACCAGGCAAGAGATACGAAGGTATTAGATTATTTTTAACTAGCATCTAAAGTTTGTTTGGAGGGGGAGAGTTTGAAAATTTGGAGCATGCATTGAAACTCTCAAGGATATAGTAAAAATGACCCAGAACAGAATGCAAAGAGGGTTGATGGGGGCTACCAAGAAGTTCTGATTGAAAATTCTCTTCCCAAATGAAAAATCTTTTATTGACTCTGGATTATAAATTTAGTACTAACCTTCACCACACTTAGAGAATTAATACTGTTATATGGATTCTTCTTAAGAAACATTTCCCATTGCATTCTTTCATCTTTCCAGATGCAAGAATTTACCTTTGTTTCAACTTTTGTCCTTATTGTTCTGCTTTTGTTCATAGCCAAACTTCACTTATGTTATCATATAATTCCAATAGTTATAATCAATCAAACAAATACTTGAAGGATGCTATGACATGTGTGATGTGTTTTATGCGGTACCAGATGTGAACCAGAGTTTCTCCGTTAGGATTCCATATACTCAATTGATTATGGTATATTAGCAATTTGTTAATGTTGATAATTTTTGAAGAATCTTGTTCATCATTGACCTATTATAGGGGAGATGGATGGGGATCTACTTAAGGATGGAAAAAAAGGACCAAAAATAATCTGAGTAAAAGTTCTGCCAGATAGCCATTTGAGCCACCATATAAAAAACAATAGAATTGCTGAATTTGTTTCTTTGATTACAAGTTTGGTACTCTTCTGTTCATTTTTAGTAGTGGCTCTCTGGTTCCCCACTATAATTCTGATATGGACTTCAATAATGTGCTGCAGTTATGGCCAGCATGCCTGGGTACAAATTGAAGTCTACATTTATCTGGTTGGAAGAAGAAGCCACGACTGTAGATTTTATTCTTGATCCAGATGTCTCACTCAAGGGGAATATTCTACAAAGCATTTGTGACTGCAGCTGTGGCGGGAAGATGGTCCTGCTGGAGTTTCTTTGGGGGTTCCACATTGAAGTTTTTGTGTTGATTGTTATCTTGGCATTACTTAGCTTTTTATTAAAGAGGAGGATGAGATTCACCCTTGGAAAGCATAAACAGTCACCTATGAGGTCAGTTATTGTATGAAGGTTTCAATATAATTTGTGTGAAACCTAACTGTATATTATGTACTATTAAAATGCAAAATTATATATTTATGTTCTTCATTTGTGCGCCTTTTGATTGCATGGCTTGATTCTTTTTGTATTTGAAATGGATTCCTTATTTACTATTGTTCTATGACTGAAATCTGGGGCCAATTTTATAACCTGGTTAATTTAAGTTTCTATTGCTTGAGGAAATATTGTGCTATGAAATATCATTTTGAAAAATATGGATCTTTGTTAGCCTCTATGATTAAAGAATTATGATCTTAGTGCTGGATTCTGGATTATAGGCCAAATTTAGTTGTCATCTCTAGAAATCAATTTATCTATATTTGAACATTTTTTCAGTCAAATTGTTGAGAAAATTAAATTTGTGGGTTGCTAGTTGGTAAAACCTGAGTGGTACAAGAGGTTTGAACCTATTCATACAGGGTGTTGGGAAGGGTCTTAATTTATATTAAGGTGTAATAAAATATTTTTAAAAAATATTGTTAGTATTGGAATTTTAATTAAATATAATTTTTTGTCTTTTGAGAATAGATTTGTAGGTCAAGGTTCCAATATTATAAAGCAAGTTTCTACAAGTGGGCATCTTGTTTTAACAGTGTCAAAGACCATGTGACATTATAACCACTCTTAATTTATATGTAGGCACTATATATTATGATTACATGTGTACATTTCTAGCTGAGCTGCTGTGCTATAATATGCTGCATAATTGCAACGAGAGAGAAGACTAATATGTTGCAAGTAGTTCTATTAATTTAATTCTTGCAAGCAATTCCATTAATCTAATTTCAATATTATTAATCTGGTTTCAATTAATGTTAGCTTTTTTCTCAACAAAAAAAAAAAATTTAATGTATAGCTTTGAGTCACAAAAATGTAGTCAAATAATGTATGTCATATGGCCTATTAGCTCAGCTGGTTAGAGCGTCGTGCTAATAACGTGAAGGTCGCAGGTTGGAGACGTGCATGGGCCAAAGTTTTTTGTCAATGTCGTTTAGTTCTTAATTGATATCCGGTTTTAATTTTTAATATAAAATTATTAAATTAAATTATTAAATATGTTATATATATTTTTAATGTTAAATAAAAGTTTAACAATTTTCTTCATCAAAATTTATTTATTTAACACCAAACTTAATAGCCTCGATTGATTTAATTAATAAACTTTATTACAATAATAGCATTTTTTTTGTGTTTTAAGTTAACGTATTTATTCTTTAAAAAAATTAAGTGTTTATTTCAATAAATTTTAAACATCTATTATATTTTTATTAATTAAGTCAGACTTTATTAAATGATTAACTTTTTAATTGAATTTCACCGAGTAATCACAAATTTGTTCGTAGACTTTAAACTATTTCTTTGATGTTTTCTTTAATTAGTTGTTTGTTCTTAACTATAAATAAAATACACAATGTTATTTTCTTATTACATTTCCATTTAAGAGTCAATAATTGATTTTTCAAGAGTCTAGTAGAAATAATTGTAAAACTTAGTTAACATTAAGAATAATTATATGCTATTTATTAAAAATTAATACAATAATTTAAATTTGTAAATTTATATTATTAAATCAAAATATTAACAATGGATCTGTTGAGAAAGTTGGTTTATTAAATATTTTGATGAATTTAAATAATCCCACCCTGCATTAAAAAAAAAAAAACTGTAAATGTTGAATATATAATTAGTGATTCAAAGGGAAATTAAAGTTCATAAATAAGAATCTCGTCTGCAAATTCCAAAAGAATTTACTGAAAGATTAATCAGCAATATCACAATCAGTTGGACGAATCTCGGCTTTACTAGAAAATGTAGAAGTTTGCATTCCTCAACTTTCAGCTATTGTTTACAATGACAATATATTTTAGCGAAAGCAGTTACCTTCCGGGCTGGAAAAAAATAGTCATTCTAACAACATAAAATGCAAATAGAAGAAATGGAATCATGATGACAAACAAAAGAAAAAAGAAAAAAGAAAAAAGAAAAAAGAAAAAAGAAAAAAGAAAAAAGAAAAAAGAAAAAAGAAAAAAGAAAAAAGAAAAAGAAATGATGGTATTTTAGGAGTGACTAGCATGTTTGGCAATTAGCAAATGGTTTTCAGGAGAGATACTCAGTGGGACATACTTAACGAGCTCTGCTTCTAATCCCTGCTCCTTCATCCACATCAATCTCCCCACGTCAATGATCTGCTTACACATAAATCCTAACATTGCCCTTTCGACTGCTTTCAGATTCCTAACAATGTCTTCAACTCCACCAGCAACATGGCTGCATCCTTCTTTCTCACTACACAACAATTGTGAACAACCCCACAAAGCAAGTTACATGTTGAGATTCTGAACAAATAAAAAAATAGTAGGCATTCATTCAGATAAACATAAGCTCAAAAGAGATTACATTGATTCCAGATGCAATCTGCCATCAGTAAAATCAAGATTATCTGAACCATGATCAGCATCCACCGCCCAGCTGGTAAACCATGTAATGGCATGAAATTCTTCCTTTGAGATCCCCAAATTCAACATATATTTTTTATCTGCAGTTGACCGAACTTGCATGGTCAGTGCACAATTAAATAACGAATGAAACGTTGGTCACAAGTTGTACACATGCAAGGCCAAGTAATTTATTACTTGTGTAGTGTTTCCATTGGCAAAGATGATGGCAACATGTTGCTATAGAAAGACCTCTCATGTAATGTTTACCACTGCACCGTTCAGCATTATCTTGAGTATATTGTTTGGCGAGGCAACATCTTAACGCTAAATCTGCAAATAATAAATGTTTCAAATGGAAAAAACAAAGTTGACGAGAATGCAGTCAGTGAAAAAATCTCTACAACTAATTATTTAAATCCAAAGCATGATTATAAGCTTCGTAGTTAATGAGTTATTAGTTACCTGTGGCAGGACCACATAGATGTTTACCAATAGCTAGATAAGGAACTTCTCTTAAAGACTCCACAGCATTCAAGTCCAAATCCTCAACTGCAAAAGGAGCAGTTTTTAATGTAATGTACTTCATAATGGCTCCCATGTTTATAAACCTTTCAGGAAGTCAATATGCTAACAAACTGCTATATGCAATGCTTGCCAATAAATAAATAAATAAATAAAAAGAGAGGGGGAGATAGAGAGTAACAATACATTGTGTCAAACAATGTATATAGCATTGTTGTGGATATAAGAGTCCATTTGGTAATGTTTTCAAAATTGCAAATGATATTTTGAAAATAATCTTTTCAAAATAAGAAAACTATGTGCGGTAATGCTATCTTACAAGTGTTTTCTAAAACTAGAAGCAGTAGAAATAAGCAAAATAGTTGAAAATAAACTATGTTTTGGTTTGTTTTCTTAGTTTTCTACTTTGTAAATATAATTTTGAAAACAATGTTTTCTGATTAAGTTTTGGAAAATACACAACCAAACACGTTTTTGACTGTCTTTTTAAAATTTTTTGAAAATGGAAAACCAGTTTTGAAAAAGAACCAATCAGCCACTAAAGTACATTAGACCCATACGAAAATACTGCAAATGAGATTAATGCATGAGCTCCTAATCTTACAAGGCACATAAAAAGTGCTCAAAATTACATCTCCCTTACACAAGAATCTGTGTTTGCTCTGATTCTTGATGGAACTTGTCTTTGCAAAAGTTTCTATAAGTGTGAAATAATTGGAGATCTAACAACGGAATCATAAAAATCATTCCTGAAAACAGGATTCTGAAAAACCTTACTGTCAATTCTCAAACGCTCTATTGTCAAGCTCTCTTTCTGACGCAAGGATCGATCTGCCTAAATGTAGCATCACATAACATGAAGAATAAATAAATTTGTTACCAATCTGGTTCCAAAGAGCTTAAGAACATCACCAAGTTTAAACATATGAAAGTTCAATCAGTACAACCTAGATGAATAATGTATGCTTGAATTCAAGTCAACTAACCTTCAGCTTGTATGATCTTCTTTCAACAAGAAAGACCTTTTTGGTCCCATAACAATCTGCAAGCATTTGCGTCAAGTACCCTCTCCCAGCTCCAAACTCAACTACGGCAGGCACACTGGCGTCACTACCATAATATTCATTCCTTCCAACAGAGTTCTTCAACACCCCAAATTCTTCCATGTTCCCAAGGATTGACGCCTGCTGTGTAACATGTTTCTCCTGACATGGCAATTTCCTGCCAACAATAAACTTAATTCACAGATTCAAACAACCCCAGCATTAAAGAAACCCATAACTGAACTTAAATTACCCGTTTATTTCTCTCTTCATCCACATGCCACAGGCTTCTGGGATCTTAAATGAGTCACGAATACCTTTACATATTAAACCATGAATTGACTCAATCTTTTTTATCAAATAACAGAACTCGGGTACACTGATGCTAAAGACAGCATTCCTCTTCCTTTCAGAAGTAAAATTATCTTCAACTGCTGCCAATGCAACACCTTCATCATCATCTTTACCGGCATTGATGCCCTTTTGATAAAATGGTTGGAGAGTCAAGGACTGAACTTGCTTCAATAGTGGGCATCTCTTGACATGTCCTTCAAGGTTTTCTTTA
This sequence comes from Ailanthus altissimus, assembly GCA_946807835.1. Taxonomy (NCBI): domain Eukaryota; kingdom Viridiplantae; phylum Streptophyta; class Magnoliopsida; order Sapindales; family Simaroubaceae; genus Ailanthus; species Ailanthus altissimus. Next base: position 8,305,224 of record OX327691.1, on the reverse strand, counting down.
AGAACAGAACTACCAAATTATAAAATAAATAAATAAACAAATGAACAACACCAAAAACATTAGATATCATATAAACAAATAAAAATATACAAAGATACTATGATAAAGCCGTGTTAGAGGAGATTACTGAGAAGGATCAATTGGGCACGGGATCCACTGATCATCCGACCTCGGATGGTGATTGCCACAGAACCTTTAAAAGAATCAAATTTACAGGATACATGAGAATCAAGAGATTTAACAAAACAAGGAAGAGAAGGAGAAAGAGCTAACAAAGAATCGTTGATAGGGGAATTTGCACAGAATCGGTTCTTCTTGGGGAGCCAGAATTTGCAGCGCTTCTCCATTCTTGCTCTGTTTTACCCAGAAACGCCAAAAGCAAACTGAAGTGAAAACGGTGACTAGAAGAATCAAGGGAAATAACGGCTCCTTAATGCAAATCAAATCATTGACCGCTGTTTAAGAAAAAAAAAAAGTTTGAACTGATTGAAAGACTAGAGATGCCGATGATAAAAGCGAGAATAATCAAGTGGACATACAAATATTACAAAGAAATGAAACAAACCCAAAAACGAAACCTTGATAGGTTATGAGAGGATTGCTAAATGTTGTGGTGGTTCTAGTCTGGAGCTCAAGTTTAGTGGTGCCTGCTGTAGGCTGCGACGGGGGAAAATGAAAAACATTAAATAAAATATTGAAAAGTTGTAAATGTTTAGTTTATACTTCACGCATATTATTTTTGGAAAATAAACGGTAGACCCCTAAAGTATGACCTAATCTACAGCCAAACAGCCCTAATTTCCAAATACTTAACTACATCTTGCTAGTAAACTTTGTCTGTTAGATGAACAAGAGGTTGTTATGGTACAATAATTTTATTAGATATTTAGAATTTAATAAATGATTTTTAATAGAATTTAAGAAAATATTTAAAAAAAATTAAGATAAATTTGTAGACACCGTTGTTGATAGAGGTAGTGTAGCTCTTTAACTCAGCGTCGACAAACACTAATCTCATCGAGTATATGCCGCATGTGATCATTTTTCATTGCTGCTCTGAAGGTTCTGATCACGTCATCGTGTAGACTTGGAAATAATAAGGGGCAAGCCACGGTCTTCGTCCTTCATATGAGTTACAACGACATTAGTTTATTATCTTGCACGTATTAGTTATTTTTTACATAAAAATTAAATATTCTTTTAATCTGAATCGTGTACGAATAATAATATTGTATATAACATATATGGATAAGGTACTTTTAATTTAAAATTTTAACTTATTATAGAATTATATTTTTATCTATTCATTTAATTCATGGTATAAATTTGAAATGAAAAATAATATTGAATGTTATTTCATTAAGAGTCTGGCTCAAGATTAAAGCTTAATTCAGGTTAGTCAAGGTCTAAAGAAATACCAATATGCATGTTGAGGTATTGAACTTTGATCCAGAGGGGACTAGATGCCTAAACTTGACTTTGACTGATCACATGTGGGTTAGGAGATAAGCTTATTTACATGTTCACAACAAAAACCTCTTCGATATTAATGTATAAATTCTAGGGAAGTCATCCATATTTTCTTGAATATATTAAACCTTGAGGAACTTAAAGGTTTGCTTTAACGTCTAAATTCCATGACTTAAAGGATCTTCGTCAATCATCATCTGATAAGGGAAGCTCAAAAATCGCATGATAGGAATCAATCTTATTAACCTTGAGTTTGCCATAAATCTCGACGAAAATAAAACTTAGATTTCTCTCATAGATTTTTCGGAATGAAAATGGCAAGGACCGATTAATGGCAAAAGGTAATGAAAATATTCTACACCAACACTCTTTAGCTCTTTAAACCTCTAAACCATATTTTACCTTTACGGACTTAAGCATTTGAGGGTCCTTGACGGAATGACCACCGACAAAGCCTAACTTTGCCTTTGTTTTCTATTTCAAGCACACCAGAGACACCGAACAAAGCCTATCATAGCGTCATTCGATAGCGGAGGCCCAGTTTCATTTCCTTAATAAACAAGTTTAAAGTTTGTTGGTCTAAGAAATTAGTTTTTTGGGTCAACAGTTTTTAGTGCTGTCTATTGAAAATGAGATAGAAAGCTTTGAAAGTAGTCACCAAAATTAGAATGACGGACAAATCATGAAGTAGCACTGATCGCGACTTAAACTTATAGTGACTGAACATCCAAAGCTATGTAATAGGGTTTGATCGATGTACCCTTAGAAAAAAAATTTTGCAGTGCAAAATGGGACTTTACCAGTAGAGGCAAAATAAGAGTTAAGGTGTTAATCAAGTTGCTAATATTGCTAATACCTTAACTCTTATGAAAGGTGTTAATCAAGGTGTTAATCAGTAGAGGCAAAATAAGAGTTTCAAGAAAGGGAGAAAATGAAAAAGTTGCCAATAGAAATCTTGAAGGAGTGCCAAGGATTAAAAGTGTGTGAGCCTTAAGGTGTTAATCAAGAGGATGGTTGAGGTATGCTTCAGTAGTTAAGCGTAGCACACTATCATATTAAGTAATATAGGATTTAAGTACAGATATCGTTTCTATAAGGACTATGCGATCTAATTCTATCAATCAATTACTAAAATTATATCTATTTGATGAACATATTAAAATGCATATTTGTTAAGAGATTCAGTCACCATTTAATGTCGCTAATTTTAATATTTTTGTATTTTTAAGCTTGAAATAAAGTGTTGTCTTTAAATTATGATTAATGAATGTTATTTGCATAGGTTTAGTAAAATAGACATAACTCTCAACGTAGAAATTGAAATGAAAAAATTTGTGAACCTGGAGAAATATGACTCAATCTTACATAAACTTGAAGAATAGTTAAAAAGCCAAATCTAACATTTTATGGACCAAAATTGAGATACAACAGAACTAGATTATAACTTTCGCTTAACTTGACCCACCTCACGTATTTGGACCGTATTTACCAAAATACGTATATAATCAATATAATTATTGAATCTGGAAAATACTGACTCAATTATCTAAAACTCTTATGTTGATAGCAAAGTCCAAAGCAATCTTTATCATAGACCAAATTGTATTGCAAATTGGTAAAAGGGTTTTTGGCTGAAATCTGATGTATCTTTGGTATTTTATCCATATCTCATAAGATACTAATCCAAATTGCATGAACTTTGTGGCTATGAAATGAAGAGACAAAATAATACAACTTTAATGGCAACCAAAAAGGCTACATCGATCAATTCCATTGTAAAAAAGGTGTAGCAATTAGCTGAAAGAATAGGTGACTTAAATTATTAAAGATTGAAGCCTTACCAAACACGTTTCCATTCATTGTTTATAGAAGGACACCCTTAGAAGGCTAATGGACGGTTTTTTCATTACTTTACAATTCTCTCATATACTTTCTTTTTACTATGCATTATAGGCTAGAGTTCTTGGCGAGGCTAGAGATGACCTTTTATGTGTAATAAATTTACTTCTAGACTTTTATTAAAGCTACAAATATTTGTAAGTTTATTTATGTCTAAACTCTTATCTATTATGTTTCTATAATCCAAATGTCATAATTCTCATATTTCATATATTTTCAGTCACGCTTTCTTTATGTGATTCTTGTTGAATTATAATTGTTACTGGTTATATTATTTTACAAGTTAATCTTTTACTACAATATTATCAATCGATATATTATTGGTCTTAGATAACATGTAAAGATAATAATTGTTTGATATTCAAGTTGATCTTTTACTGTAATATTGTCAAAATGATATATTGTCGATATTAGATAACCTGTATAAATGAACATAGTTTGTGATAATATTTGCATAGAGTTTAGTCATATCAAATAAATGTATTATCAAATGTGCCATATTTTACATATCTTTCGATTGATTGTTTGGGATGTGAAACTTTCAATAACGTTATAAACATTAAATAAAAGTATAGAATAGTTTTGTAAAGTATAATTATGATTCTCGAAACTTTTCTTACATCATCATAAGACTTTTTTTAAAATTCATATACAATTCTATCTCATCCACATAAATCAATTAGTTAATTTTATCTTTTGTGACTGTTTTAATATTTTTATTTCACTAACCTATTTTGCCAAAAGCTTCTTCGTGAGATTGACACCTCAATCTATACTGTGAAAGCCGTATTATATTTTGAGCGTAAACAAAATTTGGCACAGTTGCCGGGGAGGCACACTAAACGAAAGTAGGTTGTGTTTATCAATATTAAAGCGGTAATCTTGTACATTTACTTTTCTTTATAAAATTTTATTTCTTTTGTTGTAATTTATTTTATTGTTTACGGTTAATTATACCATCTAACTTATTTTGTTATTTTCTTGTATTTTTATTTAATCTTACAAGGTTGGTTCTACCATATAACTTAGTTTATTTTTTATTATTTATTTACTGTACTTTATAGTTTATCTCATTTTATTAGTTTGTTGTATTTTATTTTCGTCATTTATTTATTATTGTTGGTTATACCATCTAACTCAATTTATTTATTGTTGCATTTTACAGTTTATTTTTTTTATTGTATTTTACAGTTCATTATCTTTTATTTTATTTTTCATGGTTGGTTCTACCACCTAACTCATTTTAATTTTTTGTTGTATTTTATTTTATTTTTTGTATTTTATTATGCAATTCCGTTCATTTTATTATCTTTTCTTTATTTATTATATTTTATTTTTCATAATTGATTTTACCACCTAACTCTTTTTATTTCTTGTTGTATTTTATTTCGCTTCTTATAATTTATTTCCTTTTTTATGGTTGTTTTACACTTAGCTTTTTTTTTGTTCACTTTTTCGTTTTTTCTTTGAGAATTTCCTTCATTAAAAAAATAGTTAAAAAAGTAAAAAAACAAAAAGAAAAAAATTATTAGGATGTATGCATTGACTTAAAGACAAACGAGAAAAATTTGTGAGAGAAGCAGAACTAGAACTACCATCACAATTTATAAGGGAAGAGAATTCACCATCTAGTTCATCTTGTAATTCCAACACAACGAGCCAATGCAATGATAACCCCATTAGGATTCTAAATGATTACTTGCATCCTACTCGCACAGCCATACCATCATGCATTATATTTCTACCTAACACATTACATTTGAATTTTAAATCTAGAATGATACAACTTATACTCACTTTTCATAGTCTAGATAGTGAAAATCCTCATGTGCACGTTAGGGAATTTGAAGAGATAACGACCATCTTCCATAGTTAACCCAAAGCCAAAGACACTGTTAGGCTTAAATTTTTCCCATTTTCTCTGAAAGAAAAAGTAAAGAGTTAGCTATACTCTTTGAGGCCAAGGTTTATAGGAACTTAGGCAGAAATAACCCAAGCATTTTTCAATAAATACTTTTTACAACACAAAACTAATGGCTTAAAAAGACAAATTTCTTCCTTCTCCCAAAAAGATAGTGAAACCTTGTATCAAGCTTGAGAAAGGTTTAAAGAGTTGTTAAATCTGTGCCCTTACCATGGGTATGAAAATTAGCGCATAGTTAGCTATTTTTATGAGGGACTCATAATTAGAGAGCTCCAATTTGTTGAGATGATGCATAATGGGGAGTTCCTTCACAAGGATCCTGAGGAAGCTATAGAATTCCTTAATGACTTAGCCGAAAAAGTCCATACATGGACTGGACCTAGTACTACTGAAAGCACAAATAGGTCATGACCTAGTGGGGTTTTTCATCTTAGGGAAGAGGATAACCTTAAAGCCCAGTTAGAGATCTTAATTAGGGAGTTAGAGGCCTTGAAAACCAAAGATAGAAGGGTCACCCACACAATTGCTAAGATTGAGTCGCATAATGTCTGTTTTGTTTGTGGAGGAGCGGAACACTTAGTATAGGATTTCCCTACGTATAGTGAGATGAGATGGATATATGAGGAACAATGTAATTCCTTAGGGATGTATAAGAAGCCTTATTTACTATACTCCGAAGCCTATAATCCTAGCTGGAGAAACCACTTAAACTTCAATTGAAAATCTGACTAACAAGCAACAACCTTTGGAAACAATAACAACATGTACTCAAATCTTATGGTGCACTTCAATATAATGCACGACCATCTAATAGTCCTTTATAGGATATATTACAAGCATTTATAAAGGCACAAAGTAAGACTAATCAAAAATTTAAAACAGTTCTTGCACAGGTGGTTGACGAAAACAAAGAAATCAAGAGTCAAATCACTAAGCTGATTAGTGTCTTAACTGTACATGAGCGATGTAAGTTTCCATCTCAACCTCAATCCAATCCAAAAGGATAATTCATAGCACAAGCCTCTATTTCTGATGCACAAAATCTCAAAGAAGTCAATGCCATTACTACTCGAAGTGGTAAAATTATGAGCGAGCCTACTTCTCCAACCAACACATCTATAAGTAGTAAAGACGTCCCATTGAAAAAGAGGCCACAGTTGAAAAAGTGTTTGAAAATAAGTTTTTAATCCCAGTGCCTTTTCCCTAAACTCCTCGACATATTGGAAAAAATTCATAAATTCAAGGTGAGATTTTAGAACATTTAAAATAAGTTAAGATTAATATTTTCTTGTTGCATTTAATTAAACAGGTTCCAACTTATGCCAAAGTCATCAAGAATTTGTGCAGTATAAAAAAAAATACCATGTAAAGAAAGCTGCATGTTTGGTAGAGCAGGTAAGTGCAGTGATTGAACAAAAGACATCACCTAAGTATAAAGATCCAGGATATCCCACAATCTCTTGCCAAATTAAGACACATGAGTTTGGTTAAGCTTTGTTAGACTTAGGAGCAAGTGTAAATTTGATGCCTTATATTATTTACTTGCAATTGGGACTTGGTGAGATTAAACCTACATCTGTAGTCCTATAATTAGTTGACCGATCAATCAAGAAACCATGGGGAATAGTAAAAGATGTTTTGTTACAAATTGATAAATTTTACTATCCTATTAATTTTTTTATTTTAGATACTCATTATGTGGTTAACATAAAATCTAAAATTCATTTTATTTTAGGGAGAAGATGCAATATTTCTATATCTTACAATTGAGTGCAAGTATACACTATCATATGCAAATCATAAAGGGACAAAAGAGTCAGATGTTGAACTTATAAGGATAATATATTCTTTTTAACCAAGTACTAAAATTATGTCTTTCTAGTAATTATTCAGAAAAATAAAAATCTAAGAATGAATTTAATAATTATTAAAGCAATGACACAATGTAAAGAGATTTGGATGATAACAATATAGAGAAAACCTAGGGTTACTACTATCCATCAATATGCTTTCTAATGATTAATCCTATAATATGTAATTCTATTAGTCTTTATTATTAATCAAGATACTATTGTATTCACCAGCCTTTCCCAAGGTCTTGCAAGTATACCTTAATTTACTAAATACCTATATTTCTATGGTACTTATAATAAATTAAGATTCATTAAGATTAAGTCTTATTGATCATACATGCCAATTAGGTATATTCATATCCTAATTTGAAACTTACATATGCAACATTGAATGTTACTCTACAATCATGCATCAAATTACCAAGGTCTAAATCTAATGATTCCTCTTCATAGTTTATTAATATTACCAATTCATTCACCATATATTGGCTAGATATATTGAAGCATTAGAAACAAGTAATTTGAATAACAAAGAACTAAGTTTATCAAATATTAGAAAGATATGACAATTAAGCGCACATATTGAGTTCAAGTATTAACCCTAGAAAGAAAATTTAGTTCATGGCTACAAGAGAACAACGGCAAAAATAATAAAAAATTATGATACAATCAATAGCAAACTGATATAGACGTCGAATTGCTCTTGATTGCACTGCCTAAGAAACTTTTGATGCTGAAGAACACCTTGAATCTCTCTATGACTGCTTTAATTAAGCTCTAATTGCTCTCAAAGACTTGTGTTGTGTATTCTTGGATGCTCTCTAAAGGCTGGGGATAAGTGACATTTTATAGGGATTGATATGAGTTTAAAATCTCAAATTCTTGTCGGGTCAGAAATCGCATTGTCGTTGGGGCGCTGCATGTAAAAGGCTGTATCGCTGGAGCGGTGAAGGTCTGGTGTTGGAGTGCTACGCTGTCGCTGGCGTTATGGCGAGCTGGCGTTGGGGTGATGAATTGCGACTTAAACAGGTCTTTTCTTCTATTTTCTTATTTTTATTATTGTTCTAATGTTAGGGCAAAAATTCTTATGGTGCTGGGGCGATAGGTCCATATTTTAAAATTTTTACATTTTAGTCCCTATTTTTGAAAAGTTTACATACTTTAAATTTTGTTTAAGTCCCTATAAATAACAATAATGCACATAAATAGCCATTTATTTTCATAAAATAATAAAATATCAAGAGACCATTTCTTGCCACTGCTAATACTTTTATTTGTAAAAATAGTCTAATGAAATTATCTTTTAGGAATATGACTCTTGAGGTGAATATTTTTCATATTGGCAAGCAACCACGAGAGGAAGACGAATGTTATCATTCATATATGATAGACACACTTGTAGCGGGGAAGCTTGTAAAACCATAACTTTGATTCTTTAAAAAACTTTCATAATTTTGAATTTGAAGAATTGCATTGTCCTGATTAAACAACTGATGTATTTAGTATTTTTGACTTATAGGATAAAGAGACTCAATTTTAGCAGCCACGCTTTAAAGAGTTGCCATGAGAGAAGGAGAGACCGAAGCCATCGGATCTCAAGACACCATAAGTTGGGCTTTTCTCACTGTCCAAAGGTTTGATACACACATTCTTAGGACTAAGTGATACCGTTTCTATCATTATTTCTTTTAAACTTAGTGCTGAACAAGAAAAACAATTGATAAAATTGTTTAAAGAATATAAGTCTGTACTAGATTGGACCATAGCTGATATTAAAGGTATTTCTCCATTAATATACTCCCATAGAATTCATTTAGAAGAAGGTTTCCAGCCCCATAGAGACCCTCAAAGAAGATTTAACCTAACAATAAAAGAAGTAGTGAAGAAAGAGGTCTTGAAACTATTAGATGCATGTATAATTTACTCAATTTCTGATAGTCAATGGGTAAGTCAACTTTGGTAGTTCCTAAGAAATATGGGGTTACTTTTATGAAAAATGAGAATGGGATACCTGTTTTAACTAGGGTAGTAAGCGGTTGACGAATATGCATTGATTATAGAAAGCTACATATAGCTACCAGGAAAGACTATTTTTCATTGCCTTTCATCGACCAAATTTTAGAACGTGTAGCTGGACATCCCTTTTATTGCTTTCTTGATGGGCATTTAGGATATTAGTAGATTGAGATATCTATAGAAGATCAAGAAAAAACTACTTTTACATGCCATTTTGGTACTTATACTTATCATAGAATACCATTTGGATTATGTAATGCATCAGCTACTTTTCAATGTTTTATGCTGAGTATTTTCTTTAATATAGTTGAAAAATGCATGAAAGTTCTTATGGATGATTTGACTATTTTTGGTGATTCTTTTGATTCATGTCTACTTTACACTTAAAAGCTGTTTTGTATAGGTGTAAAGAAAAAGGACTTGTGCTAAATTGGGAGAAATATCATTTTATGGTATCTTCAGGGACCGTTTTGGGGGCATATTGTATCTGAGAAAGGGATAGAGGTTGACAAGGCCAAAATTGAATTAATCTTTAAATTACCTACACCAAAAATGGTAAAAGATGTTCGATCTTTTTTTTTTGGACATATTGGCTTTTACAGGAGGTTTATACAAATTTGTTTTGCCATATCTAGACCATTGTGTAACATTCTACTAAAAGATGTTAAATTTATATGGACATAAAAGTGTGAGGAGGCATTTCAAACACTCATAGACAAACTCACTGCCTCTTATATAATCTAATCACTAGATTGGAACCTTATATTCGAGATTATGTATGACGCAAGTAATTATGCTGTAGGAGCAGTTCTTGGGCAACAAAAGGAAGAGAAATCTTTTGTTGTCTATTATACTAGTAGGACTTTGAATGATGCTCAAATAAATTACTCTATTATCGAAAAAGAGCTATTGGTTGTTATTTTCTCCCTAGACAAATTTCGTTCTTATTTGATTGGTTCACCTTTTATTATTTTTACTGACCACGCGGCCCTTAAGTACCTTCTTTCTAAAAAGGATGCAAAAGTCCGTTTAATTAGGTGGATTCTTCTTTCGTAGAAATTTGATCTAACCATTAAAGACAAGAAGGGTGTGGAAAATGTCATTGCTGATCATTTATCTCGCCTTGAGTTTAATGATTCCACTGATGTTCTACCCATTCGAGATGATTTTCTTAATGAATATCTTTTCACTGTAAGCCAAGTACCTTAGTACATATATATCGTAAATTATTTAGTTTGTGAAAAAGTTCCATATAACTGGAGCACATAAGATAAGCATAAGTTTTTGGTTGAAGTACGTAATTTTTATTGGGATGATCCATATTTTTTCCCTGACTAAATTATGAGATGTTGAATTCCTGAATGTGAAGTTAGCAGTGTCTTAAATATTTGTCATAATGCTGCTTGTGGTGGTCATTTTTCTATGAAAAAGACTGCTGCGAAAATTTTTCAGTATAGTCTTTATTAGCCCACTTTGTTCAAAGACACTAATAGTCTTTGTCATTCCTGTGAAAGATGTCAAAAATTAGGTACTATATCTTGAAGACATATGATGCCTCTTAACCTTATTCTTGTTATCGAGATATTTGATTATTAGGGTATTAATTTTATGGGTCATTTTCCTTCAGTTTGCAAAGAGTTTAGTTATATCAACCACATATATTATGCCATATTTTACGTACCTTGCGATTGATTGTTTGGGATGTGAAACTTTTAATTGAGTTATAAATATTGAATCGAAGTATAAAATAGATTTATGAAGCATAATTGTGATTCTCGAAGCCTTGTTTATATCATTATAAGACTTTTTCCTTAATTTATATACAATTATATCTTATCTACATAAACCAATTAGTTAATTTTCTCCTTTGTGACTATTTTAATATTTTTATTTCACTAACCTATTTTGCCAAAAGCTTCCTCGTGGGATCACCACCTCAATCTATACTGCGATAGCCGCATTATATTTTGAGCGTAAACACTACTTTACTTTTATCCAGAAAACTAAAATATGAAATTTAACTAATTCACCTAATTCTATCAATTTAAACTAAACCTAATTAGTAAACAAACAAGAAGATGAATTCTCTAATTAATTACAATCTAAGGTTTTGATTTATCACCTAGTATTTTATTGAAATCATTAACTTCTAAGTAATCCTTTAATACCAATTGATTGGCTAGACTTCAATCTCATCACAAGCCTCTATCGATGGTCAAGTGACTATATTACGTATTCTAACAACTTTCTATATGTCTATAATAATCAAAATAGAATGTAATTCATTAAGATCAAATTTAAATCATATCATACATGCCATCTAGGTATATGTCTATCTTACATAGAACTCATAGTTGTTACCCTATGATCATATATCAAGATATCTTAGGAAATAAATGAATAGACCCGTTGAGTTCATCATGGTTCCTCAATCATTCAAAATATTGGCCAAATATAATGAAAACATTAAACACAAAATAAAAAGAATCAATTATATATATATTAAGTTCATAAACTCATATTAATAAAATTCAACTCCATACTTAAGTTCAAAAGTCTAACCCTAGATCAACAACATTTAGCTCATCTCAAAACCAAAAGTATCAAAGCATTCTTTGATAAATAGCAAGAACAAGAACATAATAATAACTAAAGAGAAGAAAAATGAATTAAGGTGACTCCTTGGGTTGCTTCTCTACTTCTTTGACTTGAAACTTGAATCTTGAACTTGAATCTTAAATCTTACCTTTAATCTCTTGAATTTGTGTTGTGAATTATTTTCCTAAGTTTTTCCTCTCATAAAGTCTGTGTTTTGGCTCTTAAAATAGGGCTTTTTATATGTATGAGAAATCTTAGGGTTAAAGGTCTTTGAATCTAAGTTGAAATAAGACTAAAAAGAGGTGATTTTATATGTCGCACGGGCACTACGAAATTAGGGCTCAGTGTTGCGACACAAAAACCTGGAAAGAGATTGGTGGTGGTCGGTTAAGCACCGTGGCACCCAAGTCTCTGCCTTGGGCACTATAGCGCCTAGCCCTGGATTCAAGCACTCTCGTATTTTGAGCGCAACTTTTTTGTTTCTCATCTGTTTTACCTTCCATTTGTTTCTAAACATGACATTTTCAGTCGCGCATCTATTTATGATAAAAAAATACAATTAAATAGCAAAAACTTCATAAGTTAGTGTAAATCTCCCATTCAAAGTTCTAATGACACTAATGCATTTACTGTTAGGGTCGGTGCTTACGTGCAATCCCTGAATGTACATATACTTGTGTATTTATACAAGTGTACATTCCTATTAAATCGCTAACACCAATTTATATGATACTATGCAATGTAACATTACAAACATTGTAGATCTAAAGGAGTTTAGGTTAGATCTAAAGAAGTTTAGATAAGGGCCTACAGTTAGCCACGCTGAGAGATATAAATGCTAAATATTAGCATAGTTAGGTGTTAGATGGTTATAATACTCAACGAAGATCCAAGAGTTGAAACCTTGTCTGTAATGGGATATAGACATAAGAATATACTAGTAACTGCATAGTTGAGATTCGGTGCCAGGAAATGCTAGTTACGCAAGTATGTTCTCGAATTATTGTCCCTGATATATTTCTGCCGATACGGGTCTGTCGGTGGATACTTATTTATATAGATCAGCATATGTCATACCTATAGGGTATAAATGGTGATTCCTAGCCAACTGTGAGCTTTGAGCTCGTATTGGCATATGGGTATCAGTTAGGACTGGATATGGGACAGACTCATGAGAGCCTCTGATAGACACCTTATGTAAGCTGTCAACAGAGGGTTCTCTCGAGTTGAGTAGTATACGTGGTCCTTTGACTTGAGTGCCACGACGGGCCTATAAGTGATCCACCATACTTATGTTTCATGCATGTCACAGACCTTTCATGGTATGACCGCTGGGTGTTGCTAGGTATGGTCCGATGCTTATGGAGTCCGGTGTGTACAGATATGGGATCCGTCAGCTCGCATAAGGAGTTTGACATCTAGATGCTTCGAGGCTATATCTCCAAAAGTCTTGTGGCCAAAAGCATTAATCTCGGGAAAAAGTTTCGTCAAGGTGGAACAATTTGGCAAAAGAGTTTGCACATATTGTTCATTGAGATACTAGTCTGGAGATAAGACATGGATGAGCACTAGAGAATTTGACGGTGATGATCTATATCCCTACACATCCAGGATATCATGACAGAAGGACTATACGTATGCGTTGTAACCTCAGCTTGCATAGTTTAACACGCTGATTTGTATATCCGTGACGTGTGCGTGGGCCATTACTCACGGACTCATGGAATAGATTTATTTGACGAATCGGGCGTAGGACCTAAGGAGTCCGGCGATATGGAGTGTACTCATTGCGTATTGGGGCAGCGTGTCGGATTAAAGTGTTTAATCTAGCAATATTCAGCACTACCACGGGAATGTGTGCGTATCTGTATTTAAGTGTTAAATACAATAATTAGTCAATAATTATTATTTACTAATTGTATAATGACATGTGGCGCTTTGTGGACCCTCTTGTGAGTTTACCCAAGTGTGGGATTTGGTGAAACCCAGTAGGAGTAGACTTGGTGACTATTTATGAGGGGTAAAATGATCATTTTACACTTTGATTATTTAATAGTTAAATGATTAAAATATATCTCATTATAATATATTATTATATTATATAATATTATATATATTAATATTTTATTTGGGTGCTAAATAGTTGGCACCCATTATGATTATTTTATTATTATTATTATATTATATATTATTATTTTATTATATATATATATAAAGAGAGAGATGTGAAATTGGGAAAGTTGTTGGTGTGTGCCCGTGAGAAAGAGAAAGAAATAGAGAAAGAAAAGAAAGAAGAAAAAAGGAGAAGAAGAAGAAAAAAAAAGGAAAAAATAAAATTATTTCATTTTTCTCTGATTCCAATGGAGCAATTATGAATTACTTCAAACTCTCTATTTCTTATCCTTTTGGAGAAAAAGATGAAAACACACACCTGACCATTTTAGAGATTAAGAGTTAATCCCGTGCTAAATATAGGATTGCTATTCTAGCTCACCAAGCCCATCGTGTTGGTGACTAGAACTGTCAACGAGTTGGTCTCCATGCAGACTCCAGGGAATTACGTGTATAATGTTATACGTTGAGGTAATTTCTCTATACTACTAATATATTAATGTGATTAATATATTTTATTTATTGTGTTTATTGTAATTTTACGCTTCCGCCGTATTAAATATGTATATGATACGTATTTTAGATAATAGATACAATTGCACACGCATACACCCACATATATTAGATTCCCTGGCATTCACGCCTTATCAATGGTCCTCCAAACCTAATGGGGCCAAACACACACGGCGTGCCACTTGTTAGGGCCTCATAAGGAGAAAAGGAAAAATGAGTACAACAGGTTCCACCTAAGGATCGATCAATGGATTGGTTGAGATCTAGCCATGCTAAGAGGGAGCATACCTAATTTCAAGTGGGGGATTTAAGCTACATGGTAGAACGGCACGGAAAAAGAGTGAGAGGACCCGTGGATGTGGGAAGAATGGATAAAAAAGGTAGAGCATTGAAGGGAACACTATAGGAGACACCCTTATTTTTTTATTATCGAGCGCAAGTACACAATATCATGAATAGGTAATAAAGAGTAGGTAAAATATCGTTTCCACGAGGAATTATTATTATTATTATTATTATTATTATTAACTAATTATTAAAATTGTGTCTTCTCGTCTTTATTTAGATAATTAATCTATGATTTGTTTAACTAAACTAAATTCTAACACTACTAATCAATTCTAACCGTGCAAACAATAACATGTATAATCACTATATAGAGAGTCACAACACAAAGCTCATCACAAGCCCTTTCTGAAAGTCGACCGATTATACCTAAATCTATCAATTACCTATATTTCTATAGTAATTAGAATAAATCAGAATTTATTATGAATAAGTTGTATTGACCATACATGCCATATAAGTAAGTTCTAATTATATATCAAAACTCACAACCTCTACATTGTGATCATGTATCAGTTTGTACTAGACTTAACACTAAGATGCCTTTTTTAAATTTATCCTAATGTTTCCTAATAATTCAATCACTAGTTTAATATATTAAAAGTATTAAGAACAAACAAATTGAATAATAAATGGAGTTCATAATAATGGGATCAAATAAATCAAGTACACATAATAAGTTCAAAATTATAATCTTAGATAATAAAATTAAATCAACACGATAAGAGTTTTATAGTTAAACATAATAACATTCATGATATATCCCAATCAAACCGAATATTATAAAGACAATGTAATTTTCACTCGATCCTTGATGCTGGTTGAATCATTTAATGATTAGCTAATGTGCTATTGATCTTATGTAATATGTTTCTAAAATAGCTTAAAATGTTGTTCTTACTTAATGTAGGACGCTTTTTGGGCTAGAGGTGTGTTAGGTTTGAGAGGATTAGGTTAGGGTTAGGGTTAGGTTAGTTGCCAGCCAAGCTACCTTAAGAGTGTAAAAAGTGAGCTTTTTATATGGTGTAGTTCTAATGCTACGACGTTATGCCATGAATGTTGGAGCGTTAGCTCGAATGCTTCCCTAATGCTACAAGGTTCATCATCTTCAACACTGGGTTGTTCTTAACATCTCAACATTTTTTTGGATTGCTAAGGCATTGAGCGCTTTGGAATACTCACCGCAATGTTCATCTTCTTCAATGCTGAGGTGTTCTTCAACACATATAAACTCTGGAGTCTTGGCATTTGAATGCTAAGGCATTCATCAACATGCATGAACACTAGAGCTTTGTGGTTTGAACACTGGGATGTTCATCTCTATTCTCCATTAAATTTGAATCTTCACTTTTAAACTATAATTGTGACTATTTTTACTTCAGTTCCTTTGTTATCTTCTTATCATGATCAAACCTTGGAAGAACAACATTCAATACATAAATGACTCTAAAATTACTTGAAAATGGATAATTCTTAAGATAATTTGGGGCCTAAATATATATCTAATTCATGCTTATCAAATTCTCTGAAACTTAAACAATTGCTCATTCTTAAGCAATGAGAGAGAATAACACAAACGAAAACTAAAAAAAAAACTAAAAATAAAAACATATGAAAAACTAACAAAATGGTGGGATTGATTTGATGATTATAACATTGTCTCAAAGACTACCTCACTTAATTTCAACTCACCTGAAATTGATAAATAATTTTCAACGATCCATAAGTACCATAATTAGGCACTTTTCTTCTCCCTTATATATGATCAACTCTGTGTGTGTGTGAAATAAGTAAGTATCAATCAAATTTCACCTAGATTTGCACAAATACTCAAGATTACATAACAAAGTTTTATCTCGGCATTCTTTTAGTTACAGAGCACTACCATAAGCTAGTTTTTTTTTTAATATAACTCTTCACTAATGTAGAAATATACATAATTAGGGTTCGAATAGGGCCTTTTAGCTTGTGATGTAGGGATAGGGTCCAGGTGGGCTATTTTGATAAGAATTTAGCTTTATTCACATTATGAACACTAAGACCTTTTGGCTACCATTTGAACTAGCTACACTTGATTTAATTTCTCCTAAACTTAAACCCTTTTACTAGCATTGTTTTTATTCATTTATTCAATTTTTTTAATAATAAATTGAACATTACTCCCTAAACTTAGAATAATTCCCTCAAACTTAAATTAATGCACATTCATATAATTTTTATTTGTTTTCTTACTAAACCATAACTCTATAAATTCACAGTATTTATTAATACATTAAGCCTTTATGGTGTTAAGGGTATTTTGGGTATTTATATTCAAAGTTTAGGCTTGTAATATGGTTATTCAAGAAAATGGATAATTTAGGCTTAAATGGGGTGACTTAGAATAAATATAAATAAAAGGTATGGTAAAAAGAATCAAACGGTCCAAAGATGGCTTAATTTCCTTTTCCTAATCATGTGTTTCTTAGAATTTTGCCTCAAGCTATAATCAAACAAGTTCTAGAGTGCCTGATCATCGAGACTAAGGTGTACTACTTAAGTATGACCATTTCTAAGCAATAATTATATTAACACAAGCTTAATTCCAGTGCTAAAAAATTGGTGATCACAAACAAGGTCAAATTCTATCTAGATATTAGTGTATGAATTATTTTGAGTATCTATTATTTCCTAGGGAATTGAAAAATAAGTTTTGTAGTCAAAATTCTTATCATGGACTAACAATCATCATCTCAATCCAACATAACACAAGAGAAAGAAAAAATAGGTAATATATCAGTGGCCACTAAGGTGGAGAAATTGCTAGCCGTCAGTTTATATGGAAAGTCAATTACCTCGAATGGTTAGCCAATATGGTGATGGCTAAGAAGACTAATAAGAAGTGGAGAATGTGTATTAATTCTCCAACCTACATAAAGCCTGCCCCAAAGATAACTTTTCTCTCCTCAAAATTCACCAGCTAGTAGCCATAACAACTAGTCATGCTCTCATCAGCTTTATGGATGCATTCTCGGGGTATAATCAAATTAGAATGTTTCCACTCGACTAGGAGAAAACTTCATTCATCACCCTCAAAGGGACTTACTGTCTCAAGAGCACTGGAGTAAGTATGAGAGATTGTTGAACAAGTTGTTTAAACCTTTGAGAGGGAATAATATAAAGGTCTATGTGGATGATATGGTTGTAAAATCTATAAAATTAGAGGACCACGTGAGAGACTTAAGGAGCATATTTAAGATACTAAAGAAGCACAACATCAAGTTGAATCTAGAGAAGTATGCATTCGAGGTAGAATTAGAAAAGTGCCTCAGGTTTAGGGTTAGTAAGAGAGGCATTGAGGCAAACTTAGACAAGATACAAGCCATTTTATAATTGAATCCTTAAACACGGTGAAAGAGATTCTACAACTGATGGAAAAAGTAACATCCTCTAGAGATTCATCTTCAGATTAACTGACAAATTCATTGAGTTCATTTAGGTTATCAAGAGGAGAGAAAAGAACACGTGGACCCTGCAGTGTAAGAAAGCATTCCAAACAGCTTAAAACTTACCTTACCCAGCCTATCTATCTTACTGTTCCGTTAGTTAGGGATCAACTAATCATATATCTTAAAGTTTCGCTCAGGCAGTAAGTTTTGTTTTGGTCATAGTAGAGGCCGGGTTTCAAAGATTCGTGTACTTCACTGATGGGCATATTTTATACTTAATATTTAGGCATTCGTAGACTTAAAATTTGTTCATTTTATGCATGAATATTAGGCTCTTTATGTGTTTTATTATTATTTTGTAGGTTTGAAGTCAACGGAGCTATATAGGATGGAAATCCAAAGAAAACAAGGCAAAAATACCATACTTGCTACAATGATTTTATTACAGTACTAGCGTTGCAGTGCCTTAAAGCTAAGGCTGCGGTGCATGAAGGGTAATGCATGAACTGTACTACCATGAATAGTATTTATAAATACTACTTTTAAAATAGTGTTAGCGCTGGAAACAAAAAAGAGAAATCTTAGTTGACTTATGTTTGATGTTTTTCTCTAATTTGAAGACTAAAAAATTTATAAATAAAAGACCAAAAAGTCTATTTCCAAAAAGCCAAGAAGGGAGAACTAAAAAAAAGAGAGGAGAAGAAGGAGTACAATAGAGAAACAACTTTTTAGAGAGAGAAAGAGCAACTTTCGGAGGATTAAAAAGACTAGAAGATTAAAGATTGTAGCAAAATAGTTTTATCTCTTAATTCTTTATCTTTCCAGTTTCTTTAATTTTAGTGATGCTTTTCTTAATAAACTCTAGAACTCTTTATTTCATAATGAGCTAAATTTGTATATCTAGGATTACAACTTTGAACTTGATATATGATTGAATTCAAGTTCTTTTGTTATTTTTATGAAATAATAAAATTGTTTTAATTATTTTGTGCTTAATGCTTTCTAATTAATTAATTAGAGAATCTTAATGAACTTGACAAAGGAATTTTTGTTGGCCTTGAATAATTTGATATATAATTATAACCTAATAGTTATAAGTTTAATATGATATAAATATGTACTCATATGACATATATGGTTGTAATAAACATGAATATTATTCTTATCTGATTACCACATATATATAGGTAATTATTAGGGTAAGATATAGTCACTCGATTATAGAGAGGCTTGTGTTGATATTAGAGATATAGCCTACAATTCATATTTAGGGATTAATTTAAGAAAAGATTAATTGATTCAAGTAAAGTATCGATGGATAGTTGTAATCTTAGGTTTTATATGTTATTTTTGATATTATCTTGTTATCTCTAGTTTATCTTAATTGTTAGTTTTCTGTTTATTTAGATTAGATTACTTATCTTTTTATTTTTAATTCGTTTGAATAAAAGCTAGAAGACACAATTTTAGTACTGAGCATTACAATAACAATGATAATGTGCATTTACAAATCCTTCACAAACCCTGAGAGTTGATATCCACCTACAAAAAAATTAGCCTTAGTGCTGATCATGTCAAGATGAAAGTTATGCTCCTATTTTTAAGCTCACACTATAATGGTACTTATCGATTAGCCTCTAAGGTAGATGTTGTATAAGTCTGATCTCTTGGGACGATTAGTTAAATGAGCAACTGAGTTTAGTGAGTTTGACATATATTAAAAGCTGAGGGTAGCTATTAAAGGTTGGCCCTTGTAGACTTTGTGGCTGAGTGTACCCCGGGGGAAATAATGTCAAAAAGCTCTTAGAAGAACCTTTAAAGGAACAATTAGATAAACCTCAACCTGGACTTTTTACATTGACAAAACATCTAACTTACAAGGATGCAATGCAAGTGTGGCACTTGTTAATTTGGAAGGAGACAAAGTTTATTATGTAGTTTAGTTTGGATTCTCAGCTTCAAATAAAAAAGCCAAGTATGAAGCTTTATTAAGAAAGTTGAGAGTTGCACGAGCCTTTCTAGATAAGAGGATCTAAGTGAAAAGTGATTCTCAATTAGTTGTGAACCAAGTGAACTGGAATTTTGAAGCACGAGGAGCAAATATAGCCACTTATCTAAAAAATGTTGAAGAGTTAGCTGGGTAGTTTGAAGAAATAAAGGTACAGCTGATCTCGAGAACTGAAAGTCACTGAGCTAAAGTCCTAGCATCCCTGGATTTTACTAAAAAAAAACTTAAATACCTAGGTTGATGCCTCTTGAGCTCGTCCACAGTTAGTCTACGCACCCAAAATATAGGAAAATAATTAGATAATACAAATTGACTTCCAACCTAGTTGTATGGATCTAATCAGGGAGTACATAGCAACTAGGGATCAGTTTCAAAGGATAAATAGAAGGCATGACAGATTCAATGTAGGGCTACTTGCTATACATTACTAGACAAAGTGTTATATTGACAATGGTTTTTTCATCTATATATGAGGTGATTAGGGCCGGAAGAGGCAAATATATGCTCAAGGAGATTCATAAAGGCATATGTGGGAACCATTCAAGGGTGGAGTCCCTAGCTCACAAAGTCTTCAAGATTGGATATTACTGGCTCACTATGCTTTGAGATGCCAAAGAATTAGTCAGGTGATGTGATGCTTGCCAAAGATATCCTAACAATATCCAAGTAACTCTTGAGAAACAAAGTACCATATCAGGACCATGGCTATTTGCTTAATTGAGGTTTAACTTGATCAGACCCCTACCTCGAGGACAAGGATATGCCAAATACGCCATTGTCACCGTAAATTATTTCACAAAGCGGGTAGATGCTGAGAAAGTGTTTAACATAACTGAGAAGAAGGATCGTGACTTTGTATTGAGAAGCCTAATATGCAAGTTTAGAGTACCATAGGTAATTGTGAATGATTATGGGAAGTAGTACGACAATAGTAGCCTCAAGAACTTTTGTGCCCAGTAGGGAGTATAACTCTAGTTTGCTTCATCGGTTCACTTGAAGATGAAGGGGTAGGTGAAGTTTTCCAACAAAGTCAATAAAAAATTGCTCATAAAGAAACTAATCGAGAGAAAAAAGGGATGGGTTAAAGTGTTACTTAAGGTCCTTTAGGCACTCTAAAATACAAGTGAGACCACTATGAGGGAAACCTCATTTTTTCTATCTTTCAGGCGTGAAGCTATGATTTCTATAGAGATTAGTGTTCCAACCCATC
This sequence comes from Ailanthus altissimus, assembly GCA_946807835.1. Lineage (NCBI taxonomy): Eukaryota > Viridiplantae > Streptophyta > Magnoliopsida > Sapindales > Simaroubaceae > Ailanthus > Ailanthus altissimus. The sequence goes on along the minus strand of OX327691.1, from coordinate 8,283,848 downwards.
GAGTACTCCACTTTGAAAAAAGTGCAAGTGAAATAATAATCAGAGGAAACCTAGACATAACTGAATAAAAGAAAGAATCGGCATAAGTCAGGATCACAACCTATTAACATAAAGTGGCTTGGTATTATAACAAGAAGGTTCAGGTGCGAGAATTCATAAAAGGAGACCTGATGTTGAGGAAAGTGCTTCCTCAATAAAAAAAACCTAGTGGATGGAGTCCTAGGCGTAATATGGGAATGGTCTTACAAGGTCGTTAGAAGAATCTAGACAAGAGTATACAAACTTCAACATACCAATGGAAGAATGGTGAGGAAACTATGGAACATCGAGCTTCTAAAAAAGCATTACCCTTAAACGACTTACTCCCTCTACTTTTCTATTTACGAAAAGCATGTCTATTTGATTATTTCCCTTATTGTAAGGTATATTATTATGAATTTTAATAATAAGTCCAGGCATAGTTGGTGATTAATTATTCTAGCAGATAAATCCTTAGCCCGCCAAAGGTAGGGAATCTACAAATTTGTTATTTGATTTTACTATACTACAAGTGTACATTATTGTAAACAAGTAATATAATGATGAATAGAATATCGATTCACAAGGAATGAAATTTATCTTTACTAAGTATTAAAATTACTTCTTTCTACTTTTATCTAGATAACTAATTTAAGGAAAATTAAACTATTGAAAATTAAAATCTAAATTACATAAATAACTCATCTAAGATTGCAAATCTACGTTACCAAGTTGAGAAAGACTAGGATTACAAATTTTCTCTCATTACTTAAACTAGTGAAATTCTTTATAATGCCAATCTATTTCCCCACTTACTTAACACTTGGCCCCGTCAATTGAATTACTTAAGCTCACTCTCACTTTTGGATATTTAGAAGGAGCTTTCGATGGATTTACCTTTCACAATTACAGTTCACTGTGCCTTTTACTAATAGAATAATAATAGTGTAGTAAGCTAAAGTGGTTTATTTCATCTGTTATTGGGTGGCCCCATCCCATTAATCCCTTAGTCTAACTATTGGTCAAAATACTAAAACCTTCACTAGCCTTTTTTAACGATCAAGTAAATATATTTTATTCTAATATTACTTATATTTCTATTGTAATTAGATAAAAATAAAATTTATTAAGAACATGTTTTATAGATTATGCACGCCATATGAGTATATTCTGATGTCATATGAAACTTACAACTGCTACACTATGATCATACAGAAATTAGTTTGAGGTTAAATACATAAAGTCCTTTTTCAAGTTTATTTATGAGTTCCTAAATCAATCTAATTACTGATTAGGTAAAAAGAAAACAATAAGCATAAGCAAATCAAATAGTTCACAACTGACGTCATAATATAAAAAGAAAAACTAAATTTAATCACATAACGAGTTTAAGTTGTAATCATAGATAAGAAATATTAGTTCATGATTACTAGAATTTTAAGGCTGAAAATAATAAACATGATACAAGTAAACTCAAAAGAAGAACTTGAAGTAGAAGAAAGTGTCATTGTCTTTAGTCTTCAATCCCTTGCCTTGCTGTCAATTTGCCCTAAGATCCTTGAAATCTGCTGAGTTTTGTGCTCTTCTTTCTCTTTTTAAGTATTTTGACTTTGCTATGTATTCTCCTTATTTTGGCTTCAAAGGTTTTTTTTTATATTATTTGGGGCTTCTAACTAGGGTAAACTTCGTGTCTAAGTTAAAATAGAAAAATTATTTTATTTCCCCTAGTGTCGTGACACTCAGCTTCTAGATAGGCAGATTTTTCTTTGGTTATGCTAGTGTCGCAATGTTGTCTTTTAGGTGTTGCAGCGTTTAGTTTCTATCTTGATCCTAGGGCATTTGCAGGTTTTGGCACCATGGCATTGGTTGTTGGGCACCGCGACACTCTCTTGATTTTTTTCTTCCCTTTGCTTCTTTTTTATTTATTTATCCTTTTTGATCTTTTCTAGCGCTTTTTGTATTTGACCTATAAATCAATCAAAATATGCATAAGTAGACAAATAATAAAATTAAAGAAGAAAATATTAAGTTTTAAGGAGATAAAATAAATAGTATAATCTAGACCTATCAAACTCCCCCAAACTTTAACCAATTGTTTATCCTCAAGCAAAGGGAGACACAAAAGCTACAAAAACTTAAAAATAAAACAACTCAACTAAGATGGTTAATTATTAATATATGGATCCCAAGCCTGCTTAAGATTGGCAAAAGCTCTTATAGGCATGTAGGTATTCAATAGAAATTGGGTACTGAATAGATTCACGAGGACCTCCAATAAACATCTTATAGAGTTGTCAATAGAAGGTCTTTTTGAGTTAAATAGTATTTATGGTCCTTTAACTAGAGCGCCACGGTGGGCTTGTGAGTGATCCATTATGTTTTGATTCCATGCATTTTAGAGACCTTTCATGGTCTGGCCTCTAGGTGTCGTTGGGTATGGTCCAATGTTCATAGAGTTTAGTGTGCGTAGATATAAGATCTGTTAGCTCATATGGGTCAGTTGTATACCTCGATGCTCTGAGGTTACATTTCAGAAAGTCTTGTGACTAAAAGCATTAAACCCTAGAAATTGTTTTTCATAGGGTTAAACAATATCCCAAAAGTATTTGTGGATATTGTTTATAGAAATACAAATTTGGAGATAAGTTGACGGTCGAGCATATAAATATTTGACGGTGATGAACTATATCTTTGTTATTCCAAGATATAGGTGATTGAGGATTCTATGGATATAGTTTACCTCTGCTTGTATAGTTTAACATGCAGTTCTGTAATCTCTGTAATATGTATATGAGGCATCGTTCATGGACTTAGAGAAAGAGTTCCATAAGATAAATGAATGTGAACTTAGCGAGTCTTACAATATGAAGTGAGGTAGCGGATCGGGTCAAACAGTTCGATTAGAAAAAAAATTAGAAAGTATGATTTGTTTTAGGATCTCTTAGAAACCACATATGTTAAGGTTTAAGTGTTAAACTATATTTTATTAACTAAAGTAGTTAATAAATGAAAATATGACACATGAAAAATACATGTGATGCATGTGTGACATATGGCACATGCATGTTTTAATGGGTAACAAATGGCAAATAAAATGAGACACCTATTTTTATGCAAGAGATGTATAAAGGAAAATGTCAAGCATTAAATGGGTACATATAGTATACTTTGTAAATATTACAAAGAGGTTCTTATTTGGCTATATATATAAGAATACTTTGAAATTATTTCATATAAGTCCTTATCTTCATTTTGGCCATTTGAGTGGAAGTTCAAAGTGTTGAAATGATTTGCACAAATTTGATCTTACTGGAAATTTGAAATGCTACCATTCTTACTTCATAATTCCAATGGTAGTTACGAACTAAAATTGATCAAGAGAACACTTCAAGGTGAGCTCTAAATCGAATTCTTCACCAAATGGCTTTAAGGGTATGCTTTTCTAATTCTATTATTGTAACACACTTAATTTCAATGTAATTATTAAATAGAAAATTTGATTTCATTCCACTGCATATTATATTTATGACATGTAATTTAAAATTTAATGGTTACACTTTTACTTGCATGCACCCTTTAGATGTACTAAAACATACATACTTAATATCCAACCAATTTTTATTTAATGTGGGATATATGACATTTTCCCCTTCCCAACTACATGATGCTCTAGTCATGGTCTAACCTAAACTTAGGGGCCAACCTGGCCCATATTTTCTATCCCCATAGATATAGGGAACCACAACCTGTTAGGGTCAGTGCTTACGTGCTATCCATGAATGTACATATACTTGAGTATTTATACAAGTGTAAATTCTCATTAAATTGCTAATATTCATTAATATAGTACTATGCATGTAACGTTATAGACATTGTAGGATCTAAAGGAGTTTGGATTAGATCTAAAGGAATTTAGATAAGGGCTCATAGTTAGCCACGCTGAGAGATATAAATGCTAAATGTTACCATAGCTAAGTGTTAGCTGGTTATAATACTCAGCAGATACAAGAGTTTGAGCCTTGTCTGTAATAGGACGTAAACCTAGGAATATACCAGTAACTGCATAGTTGCAAGAGTTGTAATCGGGTGCCAGGAAATACAAGTTGCGCAAGTATGTTCTCGAATAATTGTCCCTAATCTATTTCTGTTGAAACGGGTCTATCGGTGGATACATTTATATATAGATCAGCATATGTCGTACCTATAGGGTATAGATGGTTGTTCCTAGCCGACCGTGAGCTTGGAGCTCATATTGACATATGGGTATCTAGTTAGGACTAGATATGGGACAGACTCACGAGGGCCTCCGATAGACACCCTATGTAAGCCGTCAATGGAGGATCCTCTTGAGTTGAGTAGTATGCGTGGTCCTTTGACCTGAGTGCCACAGTGGACTTGTAAGTGATCCATCATACTTTGGTTCCACACATGTCACAGAGCTTTCATGGTGTGACCGCTTAGTGTCGCTGGGTATAGTCCGATGCTTATAGAGTCCGGTGCGTACATATATGAGATCCGTCAGCTCGCATAGGGAGTTCGGTGACACGTCCAGAATATAGAAGTTATTCCCAAGTGCAGGATTGTCGAAGTAATAAATAACCCGATGAGAACGGGGTCGATCCACAGGGAAGTAGAATTAAAATTACAAATTATAAACACTTTAAAGATAATTAATGCAGTATAAGATGTTTGTAAATATTATTTCAATTAACCAATTCAAATAAAAAGCTAAGGTTATGGAGATTCACTCTTGGCATAAGAAATAAGAATATATTTAACTTTTTATTTTTTTATAACTCAATTGGAATCCTCTCACAAAGGAGGTTCCAACCGAAAAATATAGCAATTAACGTTCATCATCATTTATATATTGATTAGAATTTATTTCTTTCAATTATTATACACCAAATCTTATAAATGGGTTCAAGTATTTATTATGCCAATCTTTATATTTGTCTACAATAAATCAAGACTCCCACTTTATAAGAAAGGTTATATAAACCAAATCTTGTAAATGGTTTCAAGAATTTATTGTGCCAAGTATTAAGTTTGTCAATAATAAATCAAGAATCACCACTTTAGAAGAAAGGGTATTAATTCTACAAACAAAATAAATACATCATATATAAATTTGCATAACTTAAAAATGAAGCATTAATTTCATGAATAAATATTAAACATATCTTATTACCTTGCCAAGAGCTTCACCCTTTCACCTTAGCTTAAACAAAATTATTTGGACATAATAAAACTAAATGAAAAGAAAAGAAATGGAAGAAGAAATAACATGACTTAATAGTAAACAAGAGAAATAATAGTACAAGGAAATGGATACAAAGGAAAAGTATTTTGAACTAAATTCTAACTTTCTAATTACATTCTTTAGGCATAAACAAGCCACCTATTTATAGAAAAACATGGATAAATCGAGACAAATTTGGAGGGAACCACTTGGTTGATGAAAGTCAAGAATGGTGGCAAAATAATTTGCATTCATTATCACTTGGGCACCCACTTGATTATCCAATTTGGAATTGATGTGATCCGAATTAGCTGTCACTCAAAACATAAAAGTTGTAGATAAGTCTCTTATCTTTCCAAATTGAGTGATCTCATACGTATTGGATACGTATTTCTATAGTTATGGGCCAAATATTGATAACTGTTCAAACTGGGCCTGTACTGCAGATCAATTCTGTTCTAGGCCAATTTTCACCCTCTAAACACTCGAATGTACAATGCTTTGTGAAATACAATATGTTAGCCCATTGGGTCATCTCTGCACAGGATTAAGAATCACCTCAATTGGATCTTTAGGTAGAAAGTTATGCCCATTTTACCGAACCTGCCACAAAACAGTTATAAGATAATTAAGTACAATATTGTAAACATACTTAAGTTAAGAAAATTAAATACACTAGTAATACAAAATAATCATGTAAAACTCTTATTAAATGTGTAATTTCAAGTGTTCATCACACCCCCCAACTGGCTTATTGCTAGTCCCTAGCAATTCGAGCATAAATAAAATTTGAATACTACCTAAGTATTTCAAACAAAACGTCAGTTTTAAAATCAGAATCGCTATAAAGGTTATTTCAATCATAACTTCCAAAAATATTTTTTTGTGTGTGTGAATTAAGCCAAAGCCTTCTTACCACAAACCACAACATATATAGCCTTAAAAATGTTCCAAGTAAAAGCCTCAACTCCATATCCTTACAGGTGAATAACTTGTTTAATGACTTAGGATTTCACTCATGGAGTTGGAAAACAGATAATCGCTCAAGAAAAAGTTACATTTAAGGACAGACAGACAAACTAACATTGATCCAAAGATAGGAAAATTAAATATTTAGAGTCAAACCATTATTGTCAAATGCCAGCTTCAAGACTTTAATTATTTAATGCGAATCTTACGAATATAGAATTCGGTGATAAGTTTGCTTCCTAATGACTTTAGTCTTCTAAAATTGAATGAAGACTTTATTGAACTGAATTGACTTCTTTTCTTTCTTTTTTTTTTCTTTTTTTTAAAAAAATTTTTTTTTTACTCTTTTTTTTTTTTGAAAGACATAAGGAATCATTACAACATAAGAGCAATTTATCACCATAATACTTTTCCAATTTTTTTTTTTTATCCTTCAGCTAAGCAACCAAATCATTCATCATCCCAAATAATGTCATTCCAAATAAAAATTAACCATTTCAAAGGATCAATGAAAGTTCGTAAGCTGTTATCTCAAACCTCTCCACTCACTCACAAAAAATATGTGAGTTTAAAAAATAATATGTATACTTAAACATGGAAATTCTCTTGGCTATATATATTGAATCATCCATCTTACCACAAGGCTTAGTATTGTTCTCAAGAAATAATTTCAGAAGTTATTCTTTAGTAACCTAAATAGAGAAAGTGATTTAAACTAAACAATTTTGAAATCATACATCGATAGTAAAGCAAATTTATTTACGCAAGAGTTACCAAAAACTTAAGCAACAAACAATTATACATAAAATGCATTAAAAATAAACCAATTAGAATGTGTTTCAAAAGTTTATAATGTACTCTTTACTCTGCCATTCTAGAACTAGAATGCGTCTCAAGAATACATAAATGAACATTTTACTCACGCCATTCATGATAATTTTTTTTTTTTACATAACAAAGTGATAACAACAACAAAATAAAATAATTAACACTAACATTATATATCAACTATCCTCCCCCCAACCAGATTGAGACATTATCCTCAATGTCAAAATATAGAAAGAGTAAAATATAGAAGATATCACCTGAAACATCTTTTATTGAAAATTAAACCTGCAACAAAATAAAACAAGCCACACAAAAAAAAATAAAACAAGCCGCACAAAAAAGCTTAAAAATACATAGAAATAGATAGGTTACAGACGAAACGTCAAATCTATCCTGCGTTTCTTTTCACTGTTATCAGTATACCAATCTATCTGACTCATTATTGGATCAGATAGAGGTGTAAAAGCTTGTAGTTCATCGAGTAACTGATCAACAGTTGAAGCAGAAATGAGGATCTGTCGTGCTGCAGATGAGACGAATTGTTTTTCCACCGCATAGTCAAGAAAAGATAACAACCCATTATAAAAACCATCAACGTTTAACAAACCAATGGGTTTTTTATGGATTTGCAATTGTGCCCATGAGACAATTTGAAAAATTTCCTCCAATGTTCCGAAACCTCCAGGTAGAGCTATGAAGGCATCAGCATTACGAAGCATAAAAGAAATTCGTTCATGCATTGATGATACCTGTAACTCATCCCCAATTGTTTTTCCTACAATGTCTCCAACAGCTAGAGCTTTTGGTATGATACCCAAAACTCGACTGCCATTATTTTGTGCAGCGGTTGCCACACGTCCCATTAATCCAAGACTACCTCCCCCATATACTAAATGAATATTGCGCTCAGCTAACATCTTACCAAGGGTTTCTACTGCTTCTATAAACTCACTAGTTTTTCCAGGGCTGGATCCACAAAAGACACAAATTTTTGTGAATTTACGAGTTGATGATCCTTCCATGATTACACTCACCCTCTCTCTTGAATGATTTTGAGTTTGTACAAAGATGCAGAAATAATGCAATGTATTTATAGAGCCAAAAGGTATTGCAAAGTTAAATCACATGGTTATTGGCTTGAAATACAAGATTCAATACCTTTTACCAATTTTCAATTTGTTAGCTGGAAAAGTCACATGGGTTGTCGGCTTAAAATGTAAAATTTTCAAAAAGGATTATAGGTGGTTGATTATTGAAAAGACATTTGAGTTTGAAATGAAACATTTAAAAATAACAGCTATAGTAAATATATACAAGTAGTTGTGATTGTGGCTCACATCTTCCTCTGATTTTACGTCCAGTAACGGCTTAAACGCCCTCTATGGGTCGGGGATAGGCTTCCCATCTAATTTTCTTATAAATTAGCAAACATGGTCTTTTAAAGTTAGATTCCCGAGACTGTACCGCTCATGTTCTTTTAGGAATATGTCCCATAATTCATGAATTGCAATATGCACATATCCACTAGGATGCGTCTCAAGAGTCGATAAGATATTATCTAAAGACTCCTTACTCAGGCCATCCTTAATGAACCTAATTTTATCTTCACGATTTATAGACACCATTCCTAAAGTGCGGCAACGTGTGTTGCAAGTCGTGCGTGCACACTTTTAACAAACATTTAATCGTTTTGCTCTTCGTTTTTTTGAAAAAGAGCTTTTACCTAAGCCAGGCATGTAGGAAATTAATGAGTCTGAAAATTCACCTGTCAATCTAACTTTGGCTTCAATTAACCAACGTAAATCAACAGGTATATTCATAATCATTAATAACCTTAATCTTTCACATCTTGCTTGGTAAATTTTCTTCAAGGAATTTTGAGGCAATGAGGGAAAACGCTTTTTCAAATTTTTTAGAATGTCATCCATTTTTTTTTTTTTTTAAGAAAAGGGGGAAGAAGAGAAGATATCAGTAATTATGGGAAACTGACAAAACCGATTTGAAATATCACGGAGTACCGTTATCCGCCGCTTAACCGGGGTGCAAAATAAAACTTTAACAAAACTACTAAATTAACCTGCAATAGAAAAAAAAAACATTTCCAGGTTTTCAAAACGCCAGAATGTCCACTTGTTTTGACTTGGTGGAATTCTTGTATTAGGCATGTTCTTAAGAAAAATTCAGGTGGTACTACAACTCTATCTTTAAACCATAACAGCCCATCTTTCCACTGATACCCTTCTGCTTCTCCCCTTTTTACACATTTTGTTATTTCTTGAACCCACTGACTGCTAGCGACGGCCTCTCTTAGTTCCTTTTAAATTTCTAATTCAAGTGTGGAAATGGCCATCAGAATTGGAGTCCCTTCTTCATGCGAGAGTGAATCAGCTACTTTGTTCTCTTTTCCCAGTCTATACTTGATCTCATATTCGTATCCGAGCAACTTGATAAGCCATTTTTGTTGTTCTGAGGTGGTTACCCTTTGTTCCAAAAAATACCACAAGCTACGCTGATCGGTAAGGATTTGAAATTTTTATTCCAATAGATATGGCCTCCAGCATCTCACTGCTTCTATAATAGCCAACATTTCCTTAGAGTATATAGGCCAAGATCTTTTATTGGGACCCAAGGCATGACTCAAATAAGTTATGGGATGCCCTTGTTGTGATAATACAACACCTATTTCTACATCAGAGGCATCAGTTTCAATAACAAAAGTTTCATTAAATTAGGAAGTGCTAATACCGAAGTTGTGGACATGGCATTTTTAAAGGCTTGGAATGCCTCCTCGGCTTTTTCATCCCAACAAAATTGGCCTTTCTTCAATAGTCGTGTAAGGGGTGCTGCAATTGTGTCATAGTTTCGAACGAATTTACGATAATATCTTGTCAGCCCCAAAAAATTCCCTCAATTCAAGCACATTCTTTGGTTTTTGCCAATTTTTCATGGCCTTTATCTTGCTGTCGTCCACCTGAACTCCTTCACTGGATATGATATAGCCTAAATACTCTACCTTAAGTTGGCCAAATGCACACTTGGATTTTTTTTAAAAGAAACGTTGCTATTATAGAACATTAAAAATAATTCGAACATGCTCCATATATGCCTTCTATGACTGACTATAAATTAAAATATCATCAAAAAATACAAGGACAAACTTAAGTAGGAATGGTTTAAAAATCGTGTTCATGGTGGCTTGGAATGTTAATGGTACATTGTATAATCCGAAAGGCATAACTAAATACTCATAATGCCCGTTGTCCATCCTAAACGTTGTATTATGTATATCCTCTGACTTAAATTTTATGGTAGCCAGCACGAAGGTCAAGCTTCGTGAAGTATTTAGCCCCATGCAACTCATCTATCATGTCATCGACTGTAGGAATTGAAAAACGATCCTTAATAGTGGCTTCATTCAAAGCTCGATAATCGGTACAAAACCTCCAGGACCCATCTTTCTTCTTGACTAACAATACCGAAGAAGAAAATGAACTATGACTTACCCAAATTACCCCGTTTTGCAGCATCTTGTTAACTTGCCGCTCAATTTCATTTTTTTGAAATTGAGCGTATCTATATGGACAAACGTTGACAGCATGCGTCCCTTCCTTAAGTGGAATCTTGTGGTCAATTTCTCAGATGGGAGGTAACATTTTGCGTTCTTCAAAGAGTGAGGAAAATTCAGCAATAAGGAAGTCTATCTCCTGCCTTCCTTCTTCTGTTTCCTTTTTATTTTTTGACTCTTTAATAAGTATAGCAAATAGAGTCCCTCCACTCACTACATCCTTGTCGAGTGACTGTACAGTAATTTCAGTAGGATTGGAATCCTTGATACCTTACAGCACCTGAGGTTTCCCATGCCAGATAAAATTCATCGTCAAATTTTGCCAATCACATAAAATCGGCACCAATTCGGCTAGCCATTAAATTCCTAGGACTACATCCATGCCTTGAAGAGGTAAAGAAAACAAGGTAATATCAATAGGGATCCCTTGAATGTTCATTCGTACTTTCTCATATTTCTCTTAACATGGAAGCAATCCTCTATCTGCAATTTTTACATTAAACTTGTCAGTAGAAATAATAGGTAAATGAAGGAGGTTAGCAATACGATTGCTAATGAAATTATGGCTGAATTCGGTGTCGATCAAAACTGTGACAAGTTGTTTGCCGATGTACGCTTTAAGTCTCAACGTACGGGGTCCTTTCCATCTCGATAATGCATGAAGGGTTATCTCTGCTTGATCTGTCATGGCTTTGTGCTCCCATTCCGTGGTGGGGGCCTCTAAATTGTTGGTATTATTAGACTCCATCCCCTATTCCTCGTATCCTTCTATTACGAAACTTTGCGGAGTTTGGCACTAATGTCCTAGCATGAATCATTCATTGCAGTTAAAACACAGTCCTTTTTCTCGCCTTTGTTGCATCTCTTCCCACGATAGCCTTTTCATATATGGTCCCCCCAACGGCCTTAGATTGATAGTTTTTGTTGTTGTGGTTGTCGGAGCCAAGCATGGAGTGGGCAATAATTTCTTTCCAAGTTTCATCTTATTTTGGCGTCAACTTCTAGCAATTTGCTTATCCTTCATTCGGGCTACCACAATCGCATCTCTCAATATCTGTGGCCTTGCCATTCTTACTTTGTTTACAATGTCCTCGAGTAATCCCCCAAGAAACGTGCCCATCAGTGCTGATTGAGGCCAACCAACAACTCGGTTAGCAAGTTTTTCAAACTCACATTGGTAATCTCTTAAAGTTCCTGTCTGTTTGACTCGAGACAAAGCTTTATCGAAGCATTTATACCTGGTTGGTCCAAAGCGCACCATGAGCTCTCTTTTGAACATCCTCCATGAAACCTCTAGCCCCTCCTCCCTATAAACTCGTTGAAGCCACTGCTACCATTGATTAGCCTCGCTTTCCAGATGAAAGGCTGCCATCACAACCTTCCTCTCCTCGATTATCTCTTGAAAATCGAAGAACTGCGACACTCTGCTCAGCTATTCTGTCGGGTTGCCCCCAATATACCTTGGAAATTCCATCTTGAGGAATCGGTGTTGCTGATGATTGTTCTCGATGCGGCTAGTAACTGGTATCATCGAAGACCCTTGCTCACCATGTATAGGAGGTGTTCTTTCCCAGCCAACTCGTAAACTTGCGAGTAAGTTCAGCACTTCCCTAAGTTGTCCTTTCATGCCGTTAATTTGTGCTCGAGTCTCGTCGATTTTAGTGGTCGATTGTTCTTTCCTGGCCAACCCGTAAACTTGCGAGTAAGGGCAAGAGATAATTGCCACAAGTACACTTGATTTTCTAACAGTATCTCTTCAGTTCAAGAGGTCTTATTTAAAGTATTACAAATAATGGTAAAAGAAGCAACAACTACTCCTACAATTTCTCAAGCAATACCTGATATCTTGCTGCTTTCTCCAAAAGACTAGGTCCTCAGAATATTGTTAATCAGCTCCATTTGAATAAGTCTCTCCCCTTCCACGTGCATTACTGTCAGGTATTTTGGATTTGGTTTCCTAATCCTTTGGGGTCTAACATCCTCCAATTCATGGGTCGCCCAATTAACCCATCCAACATTAAGATTCAAAAAAGCACGAAAATGAATTGAAATAGGCTTGAAAACCTTGAGCTATGCACAAACAAGAAATTGAGCCTAGAGAAATCAAAGGAACGAGACTAAAATCTTTTGTTAAGAGGCCTTTAAAACTTAGAGAATCTGTCTGAAACTCCAACTTTATAAAAAAAAGTCATTATAATTATAAAAAAATGTCGTGGACCCTATTAAAGAAATATAACCTAGAAAAGGACTTTTACAATTTTAAAGAAATAGGCCGTGATACACCTGCAAAGTTAAGAAATTAATGTGATTAAACACACAACAATGTCAAAAGGAAATTTTTCATAAATAATTCATATTTTTAAACAATATTTTTTAATCATAAATGAATAGGTTAAATTTTATTAGTCAAGAAATTGACAATTAGACAATTATATCATTGAATCTCTCCACCAAATATTCGAATTTATTTTCTCTAAAGAAATTAAAAAAATTAATTTTTTGTGTGTTTGTTTTGTAAATATATAATCATCGAAGTGTAATATAATAAAATAAAAAATAAATAAAATGAATCCAAAAGAAATAGGATGAATTGAAAAAAATTTGAGATTGGATTCGAATTGGATCTCACCAAATTATCCATTCCTTGTTTTTATTAATTGTTTATAAGTTTTCTTTTTATTATTTGTTTTCATTTTGTTTTCTTTTTTTAATTATAAATAAATTTTTTATTTATCTAATAATTCAAATAATTAACAACTAATTAAATAATTTATTAATTATTTTTAATGAAATATTATTAAATAATAAAAATTTTATTTAATGAATAAGTAAATAAATAAATAACTTATTATCTATAAATTAATTATTTTAATTATTTGTCTAATAATAAAAATAAATATATATACATATTTCATGCGAAATGTATCGCTTGCACGACATGCATACACGGCATGCATATGCAGGCCTCATGACATGCAATGCATTCGGAATGCGCCCAATGAACGTCCTGTGCATGCACGTCATACGGCACACCACAGGCAACGTGCTTAATGGGTGTCTTGCACATCGCGTTAAAATATATATTTATATTTATTATTAAATATATTATTTTATTATTTAATAAAATTTATTAAAAATAATTATTAAATTATTTAGTTATTATTAATTTATAATAAAAAAAGAAAAATATCCAATTGAATTAATTAAAAAAATAATAAGTAAAAGAAAAAAAAATTTAAAAATAAATGGACAATTTGGCGGATCCCATTCACAGGCCATGAATGCCATCTACGACTCTATTCTTAGATTTTTTTCGATTCATTCTATTATTCTTTGATTTATCATATTTCTCTTTAATTTACTTTATTTTCTCTCCCTTTTTCACATTATACTCTAATACTCATATATTTACAAAATAAATATCAAAAAACTTTAAAATTTTAATTTCTTAAGAGAGAACGGGTTTAAATGTTTAATAGAGAGACTAAAAACATAATTATTTAATTATTTATTTTTTATTAATAAAAATTAATCTATTCATTTATGATTATAAAAAAAATGCCTAAGAGCATAAGTTATTTATGAAATATTCCCATGTCAAAAACATAAAAAAAAAAATAGCATACAAATCAATAAATTAAAACAACTTAAGATAAATTCAATTGTGCATAATTTTCTTTTATGGCTAGAAGAACAAGTAAAACTCAGATATAGAAATATGCAAAAAGAGAAAATAACAAAAAGAGAGCGTGATCAGAGTACGATCAGATGCAAGATTTCGTTTTAAGTAAAACAAAAGACGTCATTTTATTGACCAGTAGATAATAGAACGATATGTGGAGCGATTATGGTAAATCTATCTCTGACACTCCAACAACATAAAAAATCTCCATCAATAAAGCACAAATCTTTCAATGGTTAGAATGAGATTTTTATGAAATACCTTCTCCTCTTTCTCTTCTTTCATCTCTCCTATGTCTTTTAATTTCTCTTTAGTTCTCTTCAAGTTCTATTTTTCTTTCTCTTGTGGCTCGTCTGTGCTCTTAAAAAAAAAAAAAAAAAAACTTTAATAAATAGTTAACTATACTTGGTAATGATTTTCCCGCTTTCATCGATCTTCCTACGTCTCGTAATCTCTCTTTACATCTCTTCAAGTTCTTAACTTCTCCTTCTCTTCTCGCCACTTTATCAGGTTTAACTTGGAACCAATATGCACAGATTTTTTTTTAATTTATTTTTCCTTTTAACTCTAGAAAACTAATACAATTTAACTCTCTTTCAAATTTTAGCACTAATTTTAAGAAAAAATAAAAATCAGAAGACAAAAAGCGCCAAGGAATTTGTTTGGATTATTTTCTTATTTAACTAACTTTAAAATTTTATAATTTTTATAGTCAAATAATTTAAAATTTAACACAAATACTTTTTTCACTATTTCAATAATACCACTATTGTGAACAATACTCACTTCAGTGAATAATATTGTTGCAATATCTAATTTTTTATTTTTTATTTTATTTTATCTTACTATTAATTTATTTATAATTTTATTTTATTATAATGACATGATTAATTTATATTATTTATTCAAATTTAAATTTGTATTTTTTATTAAAATTAAATTTTTTTATTAAATTAAATTATTTGAAAATTATTTAATTTTAATTTATTTAATTTTTTATTATTTATGATATCACCCAATTAAGGGTGATATCATTATTGCTTCTTATTGTAGCGATATCGTGCCCTAATTTATTTATTTAATTTTTTATTATTTATTATATTTATTTTATTATGTATAGTATAATTAGTTTATATTATTTATTTAAAATTATATTTATATTTGTATAAATTTAAATTTGTATTCATTTATTAAAATATATTTATTTTATTTCATTATATTATTTATAATTTTCAAGTTAATTATATTATTTATTTTGTTTAATTTAACTATATTATTTAATTATATTATTTATTTAATTTTTGTAATAATTGTTGCATGTAGCCCCGCTGATTGTGTTTGCAACTAAATAAACAATATGGTTATAATAAATAATTAACAAATAATATAATTAAATAAAAAATATAATTTTAATAAATAAATACAAATTTAAAATCGAAAATATAAATTTTAAATAAATAACATAAATTAATCATGCCATATATAATAAAATAAAATTATAAATAAATTAGTTATAAAAAAATAAAAATAATTACTACAGTGGGTGTTGTTTACTATAGCAAGTATTATTCACTATAAGGGTACAATTGAAATAGTTAAAGGACATTTATATATATTTTTGAATTATTTAGTTACAAAAATTAAAAAATTTTAAAATTGACTAAATAAGAAAATGGCCACAATAAATTGGCTATTTATAAATAATTCCCTATGCGTTATAATAGTCAAATAGATGGAGACGTAGAATATAATGCTAATAGAGTGGGAGAGGCTGATGGAATGAACGATATATAAAGAGAGGCAAACAATGCTATATTTCTAACAATTCTCCAAAAAATGCATATAATTCACATAGTAAAGAAAATAAAGTTGAAGTAAAAATTTATGTTCAATCTTTTCCTCCGATACCCATATCGGACTTGGCCATATTAAATAAGGTATTGTGTTTTAAAATAGGTAACTTATTTGTGAGAAAGTTGCATGATCACAAGAATACATTTAATAATGCTATTAGCTTGTTACCACTTAAGGATAATTGAAACTTCAAATTCCACTAAAGATCTTTTTGAAGCAAATTATAATAAGATATGCAAATGGCAAGTATGTGCAGTGTCGACTAATATGTGGATATACTTTATTGTTTAAAGAATTAATACATATAACATATATCAGTCAGACTGATTACATAATAGCTACTATCAAGCCAACAGTTGGACTAATAGTAAATTATAAAAAAAAAAGTTCACACCAACCAATAGAATTTATAGATTGAAAGAAATCTAAACTGACATATATGAAGAATTTAAAATTGATTGGCTTAGATATTAATCTCATCACAAGTCTCTGTCGATAATCGAGTGACTATATTACGTATTCTAACAATCACCTATATGACTATGGTAATCAAATCAGAATATAATTCATCAAGATCAAGTCTAAATTATACCATATATGTTACCTAGGTATATGTCTGTCTTAGAGGGAACTCATAGTTGTTATCCTATGATCACACATCAAACTATCCTAGGCTAAACACATGAATCCATCTGTCGAGTTCATCATGGTTCTTCAATCATTCATAATATTGACCAGATATAATGAAAACATCAAACTCAAATAGCATGAATCAATTATAATAACTAAGTTCATAAACTAAGTATCAATAAAATTCAACTACATACTAGGTTCATATAGTCTAATCCTAAAATAACAAAGTTAGCTAATCACAAAATCAAGAGCATCAAACTAATCAATAAAAAACAACAAGAACAAGAACAAGAACATAATAATAAGAAAAGAGAAGAAAAACTAATCAAGAAAATGTCTTCGGTTGCTTCTCTCTTAATCTTGACTTGAAGCTTAAATCTTGATTTTTTTGGCTTTGATATTTCATTTTGTGTTGTGAATTCATTATTTTCATTTATTGCCTCTCCAAAGTCTATGCATTTGACCTCAAAAGAGTATTTTTGTTGGTATGAAAAACCCTATAGGCGAGGGCCTTCTAATCCCCCCTCAAAATAGGAGAGTTGAAAGGGGATTTTATATGTCGTACGGGTGCCACGGTGCCAATACCTAAAAACATGACTTCAAAAAGCCTCATTAGGCACCGCGGAGCTGGGTTATGGATGCCCTAGTGCTTTGCTACTGACTTGGGCACTGTGGCGCCCAGCCCTGGTTCACATACCTCATATTTTGAGCGTAACTTCTTCATTTTACGTCCGATTCGCCTCCAATTTATTCCTATATGTTACATTTTTTTGTCGTGTATTTATGATCAAAAAATAATTAAATAGTTAAATATTCATGAATTCGAGTAAAATACGAAAGTATGGTACAAATTATACTAGTGCTTTTACGCCCTTATCAAATACCCCCAAATTTAAGACTTTGTTTGTCCTCGGGCAAAATAAAGAAAAATATCCATAACTTATACATGACTCAAAAATAAAAACTAAAAATTAAAAATAAGCTCAGGTTGATTAGATGATCATCCTCATTATCTCAAAGGCTGTTAAAAGGCACAAGACTTTTTAGAAATTGATAAACAACTTTCAACAATCCTTATACTATTCATCAAGTACTTCATTCTCTCTTAGAAATGATCACTTGTGCGTGTGTGTGTGTGTGTGTGTGTGTGTGTGTGTGTGTGTGTGTGTGTGTGTGTGTGTGTGTATATGTAATAAGCAAGCAATTAGCTAAATATAATATAGATTTACTCAATACTTAAGAAAGTATATAAAGATGATATCTCGGCATATTTTCAATTATAACACTACCATAAGCTTACTTTTCATACTACTCTCCACTAAATTAGAAATACACATATCTAAAGATCTATTTAGTACTTTATTTATCTTGTAATGTATGCTAGGGTCAATGTAGGTTATAAAGATATAAATATGAAGCTCAAATCACACTATAAACATTTAGACTTATTTAGAAACCTTTTGATTCCTTCTCTCTTTGATTCTTCATCTCCTCTTCCAAACTTATGTTATTCTCATCTTTCTTTAAATCACACTTTTGAAAAGAATTTCTTATTTTTCTTAAGTTATGGGGTATTATGCATCTAAAGATCTTTTTCTTCTTCTTTTTTTTATACACCACCAAACTTAGATTGATATGTACCTTCAAGACTTATTACTTTTAATTGCATTATCCTTTTCACATACAACCCTTTTTCCTTCTAAAATTATTTCTAAGTAAACTCAAGTTTTATGGTGCTATCGATAGATATTATGATGGATAAACTCAAAGTCTTTAAGCTTGTAATGTGGTTAAACAAAAAAAAAAAATTGTGGAATTAGGCTCAAATAGGGTGACTAAAGATATATATATATATATATATATATATATATAAGGTAGGCTTGAAATTGTTCAAACGGTCCAAAGATTGCCTAATGTCATTTCTCTAAGCATGTAAATTCTAGAATTTTGTCTCAAGTAGTAATCAACCAAGTTCTAGAGTGTTGATCTTCGAGACTGTGATGTACTACTTAAGCAAAAAGTATCTCTAAGCAAAAAAATTTTAACTAATACATGCTTATTTTATTGTACTCAAGAATAAGTGATCAACAATTTAGTCTAAGAATTCTGATATAAGAGTTATCTCAAGCATTTATTATTTTCTAAAGACTTGTGAAAATAAATTCAACCAATATTTCATTTCTTATCATTGACTAATGATCATCATCACAACCAAAACTTAACAACTAAAAAAGAATTAAAAAAACTTACCCTACAAGACAATCAATCAAAGCATGTAGCAACATAAACACAGGTAAGGTATTTTCCATCCCCAAACTTAAATTATACATTATCTTCAATGTCTAAAAATAAATTTAAAAGTAAAAAGAACTCCATTGATAACTGAAGTTGAAGTAATGTAGCGTTGTGTTCTGATGAATGTGACTACGGTTTCCTTTGCTCTTAATGCTTACAATTGCTTATGCTGCCTCTTTGAATGTTTCTTTTATTGTTTTATTCCTACAAAGAAAAGAAACTAACCTAACTAAAACTAAAACTAAAAAAAAAATAAAAAAAAAACTACTTAGGTTTCCTCCTAAGAAGCGCTTGATTTAGTGTCGTCGGCTTGACGGAGCTCTTTCTACTCTTATGGAGGATCAAAGTCAATGGTGAAAACATCTTTATATGTGAGCTTGTTAGGCTTTCTTTTTTTTGGCTTCCATATTTTCTTTATTGGATCTTGGGCAAAAACTTGTTCTTCTTTCTTGTGCTTCTTCGAAAAGATTTGAATCTTAGGCCGATGAAGTGGTTTTCCTTTGCCCTTATCTTTGATCCTGTTATCGTATTACTCCTTTTTCTTCTTCTTTCTTATTTTTTTATACCTTAGTGCCTTTTTTTTTATGTAAGGATCCAGCATCTCAATGTATTTGAGATCTTTGGCATTTAGGTGCATCACATCAATACTACCATAATCTTCATACTCAGATGGATTTAATCTCCTTAAAGATTTTAAAGGTTGCAATGTCATCTTGTATCCTCATGGTCATCTCCCCTTTTTAAACATTTATGACCATATGTCCCGTGACTAGGAAGGGTCTTTCAAAGATGATGAAGATCTTCTTGTTTTCTTCTATGTTTAGAACAATAAAATCATGAGGAAAGATGAATTTATCCACCATTACTAGCACGTTCTCAATAATTCCCTTCGGGTAAGTGAGAGAGCGATCAGCAAGTTGAAGTGTGATATTGATTGGTTTTGCTTCTCTTAAACCCAGTTTATTGTAGACGAAAATGGGTATGAGATTAATGCTCGCTCTTAGATCACATAGAGCTCTACCAAGATCATGATTGCCAATGGAGAATCGTATGGTAAATCTCCTAGGATCTTTAAGCTTAGGAGATAGCTTTTTCTGAAGAATAGCACTACACTTTTCTGTCAATGCTACTATCTCATAATCTTCCAGTCTTGTCTTCTTGAAAATGATACTCTTCATAAATTTGATGTAGCTAAGCATCTGTTTGAGTACATTTACAAAAAGGATATTAATATGTAATTTCTTTAAAATATCAAGAAATTTAAAGAATTGTTTATCTAATCTTTTATTCTGCAACCTCTGTGGAAATGGTGGATAAGGTGTGAATGACTGTAAGGGCTATTTTTGCACATTTTCTTTAACATTTTCTTTAACATTTTCTGCACTTTCAGGATTGCCTTTCTGTAATTTTTCAGTTTCTGCACTTGTATTACACCTTTGTAGCCTTTGAGAAAAAGGAATAGGTGGTTTAAATTGCTATACATCCTCTTGTTGTTCAACCCTTTTTTTTTCATCTTTGGAAGTGGTGTTGGTAGTGTATTATTATGTAAGATCTTATCACTTTGTAAGTTGATGGCTTGGCATTGCTCCACAATTCCTCTTGAATTTGTCTCAATATCGCTTGGTAAAGTGCCTTAAGGTCTCCTATTAATTGCAGTAGCAAGTTGTTCGATTTGTAACTTTAAATTCTTCAAAGCTGTTAAATGATTCTATAGGATGACATCATTGAACTTCATATATTGCATAAACATGTCTTTTAATGTTGACTTCTTTTCTTGTGGTGGCAAAAATCTTACGGGATTTATTGATCTAAATGGATCCTCTTGGTTGTAATGCCAAAAGAAGTTTGGATAATCTCTCCACCCCGAATTATAGAAGTTGGATTGTGGGTTAGGTGATTGTCGGTTAAAATTGCCCATATAATTTGTTTCCATGCACCATCCATTTATGTGGTTATCACTACAAAAGTCGCATGTCACTTATTGAGTTTTAACAGCATTCAATGCATTAAACTTCTTAGCTAATAAGTTGACTTGTGCTGTCAATGCATTGAATGCATCAATCTAATATACACCAATGACGTTTTTGAGTGTAACCCTCTATGCTGGCCATTGGTAACTATTTAACGCCATCTCTTCTAATAGATCATAAGCTTCTTCTATAGACTTATTCATCAAAGCTCCTCTAGTAGCAGCATTTACAATGGTCCTCAAATAACTTAATAATCCATTATAGAATGTTTAGACTAATAGCTATTTAAGGACTCCATGATGAGGACATTTCCTCAACAAATCCTTGAAGTGCTCTCATGCCTCATACAACAACTCTCCATCAATCTGTCTGAATGAAGTGATGTCATTCCTCATCTTTACTATGTTTGATGGTGGGAAGAATTTGGCTAAGAACTTATGTGTTAAATGTTTCCACTTCGATATGGATCTTGACGGCAATGACATCAACCATCTCTTATCTCTGTCCCTTAAGAAGAAAGGTAATAGTCTCAATCTGATGGCATCGTCAGAGACTTAATTGTACTTAAAGGTATCACAAATTTCTAAAAATTTTATAATATACATGTTAGGATCGTCATTCGGGGCTTCGCTGAACTATACAATCTCTTTCAGCATCTGAATAATAATCGACTTGATCTCAAAGTTGTTGGCAATGATGGGGTGTCACCGAATACTAGATTGCACACCATCAGTAGTTGGGACAACATATTCTCTCAAGGCCTTCTGTGGTATTATAGGCTCAAGGATATAATTATTGATGTTATCATTGTTTTCCTCTATAGTATGATCTGTTAAAGTAAAATAAAAAATAAAATCAAAGTTAGACACTAATCTCATCATAAGCCTCTGTCGATGGTCGAGTGACTATATTACTCATTCTAACAATCACCTATATGTCTACAGTAATCAAGATAAAGTCTAAATTGTATATATCCTAGATGAAATTCATAGTTGTTACCCTATGATTATGTATCAAACTATCCTACACTAAACACAAGAATTCATCCGTTGAGTTCATCATGATTCCTCAATCATTCATAATATTGGCCAGATATAATGAAAGCATTAAACTCAAATAGCATGAATCAATTATAATAATTAAGTTCATAAACTAAGAATCAATAAAATCCAACTACATACTAGGTTCATATAGTTTAACCCTAAAATAACAAGTTTAGCTCATCATAAAACCAAAAGCATCAAACCAATCCATACAGAACAACAAGAACAATAATATAATGATAAAAAAAAAAACTAATCAAGAAGATGTCTTGGGTTATTTCTCTCTTAATCTTGACTTGAAGCTTGAATATTGATTTCTTGGCTTTGATATTTGATTTTGTGTTATGAATTCTTTATTTTCTTTTTTTGTCTCTCTAAAGTCTGTGCATTTAACCTCAAAATAGTGTTTTTGTTGGTATGAGAAACCTTAGGGTAAGGGCCTTCGAATCTTCCCTCAAAATAAGAAAGTTGAGAAGGGATTTTATATATTGCACGGGCGCTGTAGCGTTGGGTTTGGTGCTGCGGTGCCAAAACCTGAAAACATTACTTTAGAAAGCCTCACCAAGCACTGCAGTGCCCAGCTGCTAACTTGGGCTCCATAGTGCCCAGTTAGGGGCGTTGCGGCTCCTAGCCCTAGTTTACTTGCTCTCATACTTTAAGCGTAACTTCTTCATTTTAAGTTCGATTCTCCTTTTATTTATTCATAAATGTCACATTTTTTATTGTACATCTATTTATGATCAAAACTAAATTAAATAGCCAAATATTCATGAATTAGAGCAAAATACAAAAGTATGGTACAAGTTATACTAGTGCTTTTACGCCCCTATTAGTCACTAGGTATGGTCTGATGCTCATAGAGTCTGGTGTATGTAGATATAAAATTTATCAACTCATATGGGTGAGTTGTATATCCTAATGCTCTAAGATTGTATTTCGGGAAGTCTTGTGGCTATAAGCATAAACCCAAGAAAAGAGTTTTTTGTAGGGTTAAATAATATCGCAAAAGGTATTTGTGTATATTGTTTATCGAAATACGAATCTGGATATAAGTCTATGGATGAGTACATAAATATTTAACAGTAGTCATCTATGTCTCCGCTCATCTAGGATATAGGATGAAGGGATTATACAAATATGTTATGAACTCGGCTTGTATGGTTTAACGCCCCGATTTATAATATCTGTGACATGTACTTAGGGAATCGTTCACAAACTCATGGAAGAGTTCTACTTGACAAACCAGGCATGGACCTAGGGAATCCCACAATATAAAGTGTACTCGTTGTGTACAAGGACAGCGTACTAGATTGAATTATTCAATTTAATAAATTCCAGCAAACTTTGATATTTATTTCAAGTTCCCTCAGGAAGTGCGCTTATCAAGACTTAAGTATTATATACATCAATTAGTTAATAATATTTATCGACCAATTGAATGATGAAAAATATCACAATCTATGCTATTCATTGTTTGACATTAAAATAACAAAATTAACTATGCTTGTTAAACAAGCAAAGTCTATTAAAATTTCTAAAATTATTTTTTAAATAATTTAATGGTAAAGTCAAATAATATTATTAAATTAAAGACATGTGTTTATTATGAATAAACAAATGCAAAAATAAATGAATGGCTTAAATATTATTTTAATAAACAAATAATTGGATACAAATTATTAAGTGGTGGGCCGACCATTTTCACAATGAAATGACATTGATAACAAATGAAAAAGATGTTTTCATTTGCTTTCATTTAAATGGCCGACCAAGGATAAACAAGGCCATGCCTTGTGGAGATAAAAATTAACAAGAGGGAAAAAGAAACTATTATATGATGAAAAATATTTTTATTAGAGGGGTTTGTGTTAGGTTGGGCCATGGTGAAGAAGAAAAGAGTCTTTTTCTTGAATTTTTCAAGAGTTGAAAAATAAAAAGAGAGCATTTGTTCATCTTCTTAAAAATGGTGTTAGTCTTTCATTTATGAAATGGAATATGGTTTCGGCCATACAATAGGATGAGTGAGAAAGAGAGAGTTTTTGGTATTTTGAAAAGCAATAATTGTTCTTTAAACAAAACTTCTTCTTCTTTCATTTCTTCAAAGGTGGCTGGCCATTAAAGCTTACAAAAGATTTAGTTTTTGTTCTCCAAAGAGTTGAACAAAACAAAAATAAATCTTTGCTTTAAAACTAAAAAAATTAGTTAAAGTGTTTAACTAATTATCCCAAGCTTAAAAAGTTTGAACAATGATTAAATGTTAATCAATTTGGTGTTTAAAAGTTGAATGTCATTGCTGAAAATTAGAGCGGTTATTCTAGCATTTTAAACCCACCCCAGTTGGGTTTTAGAATTGCTAGCGAGTGCGCTTTGTGATAGACTGACTCAGAAATTTCTAAAGGCTTATAAGGTGATTCCCGATCTTTATTTTTATTATAGTAATGAAACTTAATTTTTAAATGTGTTTATTGAACTAGAAAATTAGATTTTCGATTTCACTGGAGGTTTCTGAGTGCTATAGCTGGAGGTTCTGCCTTCAGTGCTATAGCACTGAGGTAGTTGACCCCAACACCATAATGCTGAAAAGCTAGCATCGCGGCCTTGGAAGCCTGTCGTCACGGCACTGGAGGTAGTTGATCTCAACGCTGTAGTGCTGGTAAGCTAGGCCCACAACACCGGACATAGTTTTGCTCTAATTTGTTTTAATGATTTAAAATAAAAACATGCATGTGAGGTTTATATGATGCAGTAATAAGAGTTATTAGACTGTATTATAAACAAGGATCATTTATTTGTGCTGGTAACCAAAATGGGAGCCTTATTGGTGGGGTTAATTGTGTTTGCACAAAAGGAATATCTGATTGAGAATCACGTCATTATGAGATGAGGATATAAATTTAATTTTTTTAAGTATCTCTCTTAATTAGATTGAAGTGTATTTTATTATAAGATAATGTTATATATGGTTTGTCTCGTCAATATGGTGTTAGACGGGTCACTATCATCTTTTCCAATATTACTTGAGCGCGAGGGATTTGGTAGTGTGACTTAGACTATGTCGGTAAAATATGAGATGAGGCAAATATATGCAAATGTATTATCTAATATTGCTTTAGCGTGAGGGTAGTATTAGTAACATATATTTGATAATTGATAAGTTAATCTAGAATACACTTACCCAATATTACTTTAGTATGAGAATAATGTATATTTAGGATCAGTGGTAAAAGCTGCATAATATGCAATTGACAAGAGTTGTCTACTTATTGGGTTTACAAAGGCCAATATTATTTTTGTGTAAGGCTGGAGTAAAATTTTAATGGTGTCCACTTTTCATTGTCTAGTTTAAAGAGTTTAAACTGTCATTTTTCTGTTTGAGAGATTTAGAGAATTATGTAAAGCAGTGGAAGGGCATTTTTAGATTAAAAAATGTATAAAAGTTATACCCGTGATCTAAAACATTATTAGTTAATGATTAGAAATATACTGCTACATATTTTCTTATTTTTCTTATAGAGATAAGATAAGTACAAACAATCTATTAATATACCTTATCTAGGCACATCAACTATAGGGTACCGAGAAATATTTAAACTTGATGATGAATTTGAGAATCGTTCTAAATTCAGAAAAACTTGGATATGTAATTGATCAGAAGATAATAAGAGGTGTTTTAGATAACATCTCTTTGAAAGAGGTGGAAATTTATCAAAAATTGATTAAGAATGATTTAAGAGTTAAATTATATATCCTAGCCTCGAAGTCTAATAATCTTTAACGGGAGCATGTGCACATGAGATTTGCAAGTAGTATAGTGCTCCGTCTAAAAAATTATTTAATATATCCAAACCACAAATAGAGAATAGTCACAATGGAAAGTGTTTCCACTATAATAAGGTTTGAAATAATAAGCATTACTGTTCAAGGAACCTTAACTCAGAATAGTAGACCCCTCAAATATTTGTTTACCAACCATTGATATTTCATTAGTATTTGATGCTAAAAGTACAGGAGTATGAGTTACCGTTTGTCCTTTTCATATCTTCAAAGCGTTGCAAGATTTGACGAATGATAGGAATTTAGAAATGAGAAGTACAGCTTCATGTATGAGTGAAGATTTCTTAGACGTGGTAGCTATTAGGACTTTTAAGTTACTTCTCTATTTTGGCACTAACATGACATTGTATAATTGTTACTTTATGCTAAACATTATTAGGCAAATCATATCACTCCTTGTAGTAGACAGAGAGGGTTATTACAAACAAATTAAGAATAATTCCTCATGTTTATGTGATAATAATAATGTCTTGCTAACTGAGTGTCATTTAATAAATGGCTGCAATATCTTAAATACAATAAAAATGTCTTAAATACATAAGTGAACAGAATAAATAATAGTTTAAGAACTTTGAATAATAAAGAAATGTGGCACATAAGATTAGGTCATGTAGTCGTAAGACAACTATCCAGTTTGGTTAAGGATGGTCAGATACTGCATCTGACTATAGAACTTTGGCCAGTTTTTGAATTCTAGATTCAAAGGAATATGACAAAATTTTTGTGTAAGTGTTGGACACCAGGCCACTAATTTATTAGAACTGATATATAGTGATGTATATAGTCTAATGAATCATACTGTCATAGGTGGATTTTAATACTTTATTACCTTTATTATGATTTGTCACGATACGAACATATATTTCTAGAAACACAGGTTAGAAACTTTTAAAGTATTCAAAGAGTTTTGACTAGAAATTAAAGAAACAAACTCTTACATATATTGAATGCCTTTATATATAGAGACAGTTTATACATAAGCAGTAAATTTATAAATTATTTAAAGGAGAATGCAATTCTTGGTCAACATAGTCCTTTAAATACTCCTCAATGCAAATGTGTTTTAGAATAGAGGAATCGGGATTTATTGGATTCGATCTGATTGATGTTGAGCTTCACTGATCTTCTAGAATATCTATGGGATTATGCTTTAAAATCTAGTGCTCACTTATTGAATATAATTCCATCGAAAGATGTTTCTTTTACTCTGTATAAGACAGTAACTAAAAAATAAATTGAGTCTTAAGTATATTAAGGCTTGAGGTTGTTATGCTTGTATAAAAGTTACGCAATAAGATAAACTTGCACCCAATGAGTACAAGTATCAGTTTAATAGGTATCCTAAGCATTCGATAGAATACCAGTTCTATAATCCAAAGGATCGAAACATATTCGTTGCTCATAATGCCATTTTCCTAGAGAAAGAGTTTCTCATGGATCGTGGAGATTGTAGAAAGATTGAACTTGATGAAGTCAATTAGAATATATGTAAATTGACGGTGGAATTTTAAGGTCAAATGAGTGAATTACCTTTAACACACTCTCTCGTAAGTCTGAAAGGATATCAAGACCATCTATTAGATATGTTTGATACATGAAGGTGCTTTCGGTGTTTTTTTAGTTGAAGAAAATGATCATTTAACTTATAGAAAGGCAATGTTAGACATCGATTAGGAAAGTTGGCAAGATGCCATAAAATTTAAAATTGACTCTACGCATGACAATTATGAACACCTGAAATTACACATTTAATAAGGGTTTTACATCATTGTTTTGTATTACTAGTGTCTTTAACCCCTCTAACTTAAGTATGTTTACAATATTGTACCTAATTACTTTTAACTGTTTTAAGGTAGGTTCGGTAAAATGAGCATCACTTTCTATCTAAGAATTTAATTGGAGTGATTCTTGATACTGTGAAGAGCTGACTCAATGGACTAACATATTGTATTTCACAAAGTATTTTAAATTCGAGCATTTAGAGGGTGAAAATGGTCTAGAATAGAACTGATCTACAGTACAAGCCCAGTCCAAATAGTCATCAGTATTTGGCACATAACTATACAAATACATATCTAATATATATGAGATAACTTAATTTAGAAAGATAAGAGACTTATCTACAACTTTTACTTTTTGAGTGACAGCTAATTTGGACCACATCAATTTTAAATTGGATAATCAAGTAGGTGCATTAATGATAATCAATGTAAATTAGTTGCCACCCTTCTTGCCTTTTATCATCCAAGTGGTTCCCTCTTCATTTGTCTTGATTTATCCATATTTTTCTATAAATAAGTGGCTTGTTTATGCCCAAAGGAATATAATTAGAGAGTTAGATTTTACTTTAAAATACTTGTCCTTTATATCATCTCTTTGTAGTATTATTTCTCTTGTTTACTATTCTAAAATCATGTTATCTCTTTTCTTTTTCTTTAGTTTTATTATGTACAAGTAATATTTTTTGCTAAGGTAAAATGTTGAAACTCTTGGTAAGGTAATAAGATATATTTAACTCTTATTCATGAATCTAATGTTTCATTCTTAAGTTATACAAATTTATATATGATGTATTTATTTTATTTGTAATATTAATATCATTTCTTGTAAAGTGATGTATTTTTATTTATTATAGACAATTTTTATAGTTGGCACAATAAATTCTTAAAACCATTTACAAGATTTGGCGTAGATACCCTTTCTTATAAAGTGGGAGTCTTGATGTATTGTAGACAAATATAAAGATTAGCATAATAAATACTTGAACCCATTTACAGGATTTGGTGTATAATAATTGAAAGAAATAAATATTAGTTAATATATAAATTGTGATGAACTTTAATTGTTATATCTTTCGATTGGAGCCTCATTTATGTGAGGATTCCAATTGAGTTATAAAAAGAGTTGAATATATTCATATTTCATATGCCAATAGTGGATCCCTTAACTTTAGCTTTTATTTTAATTGATTAATTGAATTATTATTTGTAAACATTTTATATTACTTTAATTGTCTTTAAAGTATTTATAGTTTGTAATTTTAATTCCACTTTCCTATGAATCGACCCTGTCCTCACCGAGTTATTTATTACTTCGACAATCCTGCACTTGAAAATAAACTCTTATATTTTGGACGTGTCAACAATCAAGTCTAGGACTTAATTATGCTTCATGTAAGAATAGTTTTCATTAGTTGTAAATCCATTATGTAGTGGAAACGTGGACCCCATTTGAAGGCAGAGACCTTCAAGGCCTGACTAGTGATAAAATGTTATACTCAGAGATCTAGGATCTGTTATAAGGAAACCTTTTCACCTGTAACCATGCTAAAGTCAATTCAAAATTTGTTGGCTACTGTAGTATATTAAGATTTTGAGGTTTGCATATGGGATTAAAGACGGCATTTTGAAATGAATATCTCAAGTAGGAGATATGTGTGGAACAGCTTGAAAGTTTTCCATCCAGCTTAACTTATAATCTAATGCGCAATCTAAGGAAGTCCATTTATACACTTAAGCAGATTTCCTGATGCTTGAATCTTTCTTTTTATAAGAAAATCAGGAAGTTTAGTTTCATTAGGAACAAATAGAAAGCATGTGTGTTCAGAAATGGCAGTTGGAGCATGATTATCTTTCTAGTTCTCTACGATGAAGACATGCTCAATATCGAAAATAACTTTGGTAGTATTTATGTGCCATTCTAATATTGCATGAATATTAATTGTTTAATAATTATATAAAAATATTTAAAATAAAATTATTAATTTTATAATAAATGGTACAATGCTTGTAATGTTACAGACATTGTATAATCTAAAAGAGTTCAAATCTGGTCTAAAAGAGTTTAGATCAGCACTAAGAGTTACCATCACTGAGAGTTATAAATGCTAAAAAGTTAGCAGGTTATAATAATCAAAAAAATCTAAAGAGTTAGAACTTTATCTGTAACGGGACAAAGACTTAAGAATATACTAGTAATGAAATAATTGCAAAGAGTTGCGATAGGTGCTAGAAAATATCATTATGCAAATGTGTTCTCAAATATTATATTCCTGATCTATTTTTACCGATGCGGGTCTATTAATGAATCCTTTTTATATAGATTAGTGCATGTCTATATCTGCATAATACAGATGGTTGCTTTTAGCTGACTATAAGATTAGTAGAAGCTTATATAGGCATACAAGTATTCAGTTAGGACTGATACTGAACAGACTCATAAGGACCACCAATAGACATCCTATGAAGCAGTCAATGGTAGGTCTTCTAGAGTTAAGTAGTATTCGTGATCCTTTAACCTGAGCACCACAGAGGGCTTGTGGGTGATCTACCATACTTTAGTTCTACGGATGTCAGATACCTTTCATGGTCTGACCGTTGCATATCGCTAGGTATGGTTCGATGCTCATAGAGTTTAGTATGCATAGATATGGGATCCATCAACTTACATGGGTGAGTTGTATATCCTAATGCTCAAAGATTGTATTTCAAGAAGTCTTATGGCCACAAGCATAAACCTGAGAAAAGAGTTTTTTGTAGGGTTAAACAATATCGCAAGTGTTTGTGTATATTATTTATTAAAATACGAATCTGGATATAAGTTTACGAATGAGCACATGAAGATTTGATGATGGTGATCTATATCTCCACTCATCCAGGATATAGGTGATGGTGGAATTATACGAATGTATTATAACCTCATCTTGTATAGTCTAACACCTTAATTTGTAATATCCATGACATATACGTGGGGCATCGTTCACGGACTCATGGAAGAGTTCTATTTGACAAACTAAGCATAGACCTATGGAGTTTCACAATATGAAATGTACTCGTTGTGTACTGGGACAGCATACCGGATTAAATAGTTTAATCTAGTAAATTGCAGCAAACCAAGATATTTGTTTCAGGTTCCCTCAGGAAGTGCACTTTCTCAAGACTTAAGCATTGAGTAGATCAATTAGTTAACAATAATTGTTTACTAATTGGATGATGACAAGTGGCATAATCTACACTATTCAATTTTTTACATTAAAATAAAATTGACTTTATTTATTGGATAATCAAAGTCTATTAGATATTTGTAAATTATTTTTGAAATAATTTAATGGTAAAGTCAAACACTATTATTAAATTAAAAGGCATATGTTTATTATAAATAAACAAATGTAAAAGCAAATGAATGGCTTAAATATTATTTCAATAAACAAATAATTAGAGATAAATTATTAAATGGTGGGTTGACTATTTTGACAATGAAATAAATTGATAACAAATAAAAAAAAGACGTGTTCATTTGCTTTCATTTAAGTGACCAACCAAAGAGAAATAAGGCCATGCCTTGTGGGGCCAAAAATTGACAAGAGGGAAAAAGGAACTATTATATAACGAAAAATATTTTTATTGGAGGGGTGTGTGTTAGGTTCGGCTATGGTGAAGAATAAGAGAGTTTTTTGCTTGATTTTTTCAAGAGTTGAAAAAAAAAAGAGTATTTGTTCATCTTTTTAAAAATGGTGGTAGTCTTTCATTAGTGAAATAAAAGATGACTTCAACCATGTGAGGGCTGCTCATACCCAATCAGTGGTTATAGGCCAGCCAAGGTTAGGTGAGGTTGGAGTATCAAATTACCTACCTACAAATGAAGAATCAGTGCACGCAAAAAGAAAAAAGCCACTAAGACAAGAGCTAGGTTAACAAGCAAGAAAGAGAGGATAGAAAAGGGGAGGCAAGGGGCTCTTCATCTTTGAGAAGATTTGTGCTTAGGATCTTATAATCTAAGCCTTGCTTCTTCTTATCGGCTCGTATTAGCCTTTATTACAAGTAGTCATTCAATTCCCCCCAAGAATAGAGTAATGGCTTAGATCCCTTAATCAGGTAATGGGGGTTTATTTTTCTCTTGTTCACATTGATAGCCCCGGTTAAAAGAGAAAGTTCACTCATTTGATCGATGTAATTGGTTCTGGCCTAGTCCTTCTTGCTTGGAGGTATTTTCAACGAATCTACCTTATTTATTATATTATGTATCGAACGAATCAATGGAGGGGTCCCGTCCGCTTTGTATGGAGAAGCAAGACCAACGTCAATAAATGCTCCATGAAAGCTTTATAGTCCAAATTAGTCACTGACGAAATGGGCCAAAGAATTCAAAACTACCCCTGCATCAAGTTTGGTGGGAAGCTTGAAGCAGATGAAGAAGAATCTGATTTATTCTTTCTGGGCAGTTTTAGGATGAGTGAGAAACAAAGAGTTTTCGGCATTTTGAAGAGCAATAATTGTTCTTTAAACAAAACTTTTTTTTTCTTCTTCTTCCATTTCTGTAAATGTGGCTGGCCATTAAAGCTTATAAAAGATTTGGTTTTTATTGTTCAAAGAGTTGAACAAAACAAAAAAAGTTTTTGCTTTGAAACTAACAAAATTAATTAAAGTGTTTAACTAATTATCCTAAGCTTAAAGAGTTTAAATAATAATTAAATATTAATTAATTTGCTATTTAAGAGTTAAATACTATTGCTGAAAATTAGAACTGCTATTTTAGCGATCTAAGCCTACCCCAGTCGGGTTTTAGAATTGTTGACTAATACGTTTTATGGTGGACTTCGATTTAAAATTTTTTTAAAGTTTACAAGGTGATTCTCGATCTTTATTTTTATTAGAGTAATGAAACTTAATTTTTAAATAAATTTGTTGCACTAGAAAATTAAATTTCTAATTCCGTTACGCTAATATGTATGTATGATACGCATATTGCATTGTAATAAATAAGCTGCACACGTATGCACCCTAAAAAATTAACACACTTTCAATTACTAATGCTTGAAAGTATTCATCAACTAAAACAATAAAGTTTTGGACATATTATGCTTCTTATAAAACAAATAATAAAAATATTAATATAAGTTGAAACCAATATCATAAGGAATTATAATAGTTTACATAAATTAAATGTACTAATTAAAAAAAACTAAATTAAGAAACTAAATAATTAAAATCAATAACATATCTATTAACTAAATAAAATTTAAAAAAATAATTGACATAAACTAATTAAATTACCTAAATTAAATACAGTAATAACATAAAATAAATGTACT
The DNA here is from genome assembly GCA_946807835.1 of Ailanthus altissimus. NCBI lineage: Eukaryota > Viridiplantae > Streptophyta > Magnoliopsida > Sapindales > Simaroubaceae > Ailanthus > Ailanthus altissimus. The sequence goes on along the minus strand of OX327691.1, from coordinate 8,250,825 downwards.
AACTAAATTAATTAAAATTAATAAACTAAACAATTAAAATCAATAAAATAATCTACTAAATAAATAAATTAAATAAAATTTTAAAAAATAATTGATATAAAATAATTAAATTACCTAAATTAAATATACTACTAACATAAATTAAATGTAATAACTAAATAAATTAAAACTTATAAACTAAATAATTAAATTCGATAAACCTAATCTACTTACTAAATAAATTAAATAATTTTTAAAAAATATTAATTGACATAAACTACTTAAATTACCTAAATTAATTATTTCAATAAATATACTATATATATTTGGTATATCTTAAATAAATTAATTAAATGCACTAATTACATGAATTAAATACGCTAACCAAAACAATTAAACCTAATAAAATAAATCATTAAAATTGATAAACATAATCTTCTAATTGAAGAAATTTAATTTAATTTTAAAAACATTAATTGATATAAAGTAATTAAATTACCTAACATAAATTAAGTCAAAACACTAAATACAAAAATTAAATATACTATCTAAAAAAATTAAAAAGAATAAATTACTATCTGATAAATTAAATAAAATAAATAAACAAATAAACAAAAAAAGATAATAAAAAATTAAAAAATGGATATTGATCATATTTTCGCTCATGAAGAGCACATCCAACTAGCGCTGCTCAACAGTGCCCAAGAGAGCATGCAATGCGCAACTTCCAATAGAAGATTAGCACTCAACATGCACTCCTACTAGCATTATCTGCAAAGCCCAAGTGCGCATGCAGAGCTCGAACTACCATTGAGCAATATAAACCACTACTGCCTCATCGCCTCATGCTACCATCGATAAGTATTTACTCATATTAAGCAATTTTTCTCATATCAAACACAAGAATTTTACAAATTTATACACTATAAATGTTAAAACAATAATCTATTAACACCCATCATATTAGAGTTAAACTTACAACTTATTAGCCATGATTTCGAGTGTGTCACTAATCCAATTTTGAGTGTACCAGTGATGATTTCTTAATCCTATCGATCCGATTTCGAGTGTTTAATTTTAATTTATCAAATGAAAATAAATTTGGTGTTCAATTGGTTTTCATTTTTTTTTCTGAAATTTGTTTTTGAAATAAACGGATATGAAAGAAAAGATAAAGGAAAAATATATTTGTGAGAATGTTGATTAAACATTATTGGAATATAATTTAGAGAGCAAGCTAAGTGTGTTAGGTATGCGAGAAATCAAAACGGATGTGAAAGGAGGCAAAAGACGCAAGAGGTGGTGCATAGGTGTGGGCACCGCGGCGACTAAATCTTGGGCACCGCAGCGCCTAAGGCAAAACCTAAGCGCCACTGTGCTAGGTGACCAAAGCCACGGCGCCCAGATGAGGAGCCCTAGGGCTGCGGCACTTAACTTATGAACAGTTTTTTGAATTGTTACAACTTGCTTTCGTCTCCCACTTGTTTCAAGACTTCTTAATACAACTTCACACGTTTAAAGTAAACTTAGGTCATCCTAAAGCCTATATAAAGGCTCTCTGTTGACTTGTAAACATATTATTGGGTTATCTTTATGGAAGCCTAAGATATCTTAGTGAAAACTTAGTGATATTTGTGGAAATCTTTGTAATTAAATATATTTTATAATTCTTAGTGAGAAAAAATTCTTAAGTTGCAAAAGAGAGTATTTTCTTTGTGAGTCTTTTTTGTAAAATGAATACTTTATGAGTATCTTGCGATTTAATAATAAGAGTATATGATCTTGATCCGCTATAGACATAGACAAATTATCGAACCACGTAAATTATATTTGTTCTTCTTCTATCTTTCTCTCTTTAATTTTTTAATTACTTGTTCTGTACTATATTACTTAGGTTATATTACTTGTTTTTATACTTCCGCTTTTATAATATTAAACAATAATTGTGTATATTTTTTAAAGAAAGTTATGACTAAAAGAATAAAAAACAATTATTTGTAACTAAAAAAAAGATGATAAACTCAAAATTTGAGCCCATTGCAAAAAGTATCCCAAGTCAACAAATTTCTTCAACGCTTGACTCTAGAGTGTAAAAAGGTACCTTTAGCAGCGAACCTTAAACTTGACAACAACATTGCTTCTCTTAAATTTGTTTAATGCTTTGGCATTTTGTATAATGCTTCTTCTTCAATTGAGGTGCTACGATTTTCATGAGCTCAAACAAAAATTTCACCTATTATTAAAAAAAAATTATCAGTTCTCTTTTTGTTTTATATTTAATATTTATTTTTTTAATTCTTTAATAAGTATTAATATTTTCTTTTTGATACTATTATCGTTTTAAAAATGATATAAATATTTATTAGAACATTAAAAAACCAATAAAAATATAAAACTATAAAAAACAAATTAACAAATTCCCCCAATTATTACGATGTAATTTCACCTACTACCGTATTTCGACAATATTCTTGCTTCTCAAATATTACTAATGAGGCAACGGATATGTTGAAATAATTTTTTCTTAAATACGAAGATGCAACAGAGATATTGTGTATTAAGAAATAATTTTAAAATTATTCTAGAATGATTCTGGAATAATTTTTTTATACCCTCCTACCATATATATATATATATATATATATGTTATTAATGTAAATTATTATTTTCCTTATATATGTTACTTTCTTATTATGTAATAAGGTTACAGCCTATATAAAGACTCTATTGTACAGCTTTACAATAGACAGTAAAATATATTCTCATTACATTTCTCACATGGTATCAAAGTTTTAGTTTTCTCACTGTCATTTTGTTTAACTAGAGATTTGCCGAAATTGTTTTTCAAAACCCGACAGAATCTACTGGAGTTTTTTCAAAACCCGACAGAATCTACTGGAGTTTTTCAAAAAGTCGCCAAAAAATTCTAAAATCTTACCGTCTTAGCCACCGTCCATCTCCAATTACTCAGAATCCTCAGACCGTTTCAACGCCGTCGACGATGCACTGATCCGAGGTCGAAAACTGCCGGACGCGCTGCCGGAATGCCACTGCCGCCAGCCACTATCACTTCAGATCCCAGCCGTTTTACGGCAACATGACCGACACAGCCCACACCAAACGAATCCCCATCACCGGCCATTCAGTGCCGCCGACGATGCGCCAATCCGAGGTCGAAAATCACCAGACGCGCCACCGAAACTTCACTGTGGCTGATTTCTTTCACTTCAGATCCCAGCCGTTATACGGCGACGTGACCAACACCGCTCAAACCAAAATAATCCTCAATCACAGATCGTTCAAATGTCGCCGAGTTTACCTCAATCGGAGGTCGGAGCAAGCCGGATGCGCCATCTGAAGTTCACTGGTTTCTGTTAAGGGTTTGTTTGCAAAATTTTTAGTATTTCTAGGTCAGATCGTAATTTTTTTATTCTTTTGGATCTTTTTTGTAATTTTTAAAAAAATTGGGGCATTTTTGCAATTATAGTATTTTTTAGGGGTCATTTTGTAATTTTTGAAAAAAATTAAGAGCTATTTTGCAATTATTATATTTTGAGGGGTTGATTTATAATTATTAAAAATTTGAGAGTTTACTTGTAATTAATACAAATTTAGGGATTAAATTGTCATTAGTATAAAAAAAAGGGGGGGGCGTTTGGAATTTATGGATAAGTATAGTACTTTTGTTGGTTCTACTCTACTTAAGCCATGCCACATATCTGGAACATCTCAAGGTGCGGCTTTTACAGGAACTGCTGTTACTACTGCACAGGATAGTGTGAATCGTTCCCTTAATAACCTTAAATCTTTACTCCGTCTACTCCTTTTAAATTCTAGTAAACCCTTAATTTCTGCTTCTTCCAATATTTTAGGTAATTCTTCTTGGTATTTTGACTCTGCATGTTGTAATCACATGACTTCTGATCCTACAATTTTCTCCTTTAAAACTCTTAATTCCTATTTACCATCTATTGAAACTACTAATGGTTCTTTCATAAAAGTTAACCATGTTGGTCACGTGTCTTACCCTAATCTTTATGTATTTGACACCTTTTTTATTCCTAACCTTACCTTAAATCTTTTGTTTGTTGGTCAATTATGCGAACGTGGTCTTAATGTCTTGTTTACTACTTCTGGTTGTTGTGTGCAGGATCCAAAGACCGGTCGGACATTTGGAACAGGCCGTAAGGTTGGACGTCTGTATGAACTTATCTCTTTAGATTTATCCTTTCTATATCCTTCATCTGCAGCATCTACCTCTTCTGTACCTTCGTTACATCTTTGGCATTCTCATTTGGGTCATGCCTCAATCAATCGCATCTGATCTCTAGTATCCAGTGGTCACTTAGGTATTGTTTCTGATAATAAAGATGATTGCCTTACATGTCCTTTAGCTAAACAACCAGCCTTACCTTTTGATAATAGTACCACTCTCTCTCATGCTCCATTTGATCTTGTACATTCTGATATATGGGGTCCTTCTCCAAATCCTACAATGGAAGGATCCAAATATTTTGTGATCTTCGTTAATGACTTTCTCGGTATACTCGATTGTTCCTTATGAAACAACGATCCGAATTTACTAAAAATAACCGAGATTTTGCTCAGATGGTTAAAACTCAGTTCTCATGTCCTATTAAGATTTTTCACACTGATAATGCTATGGAGTATAAAGATTCTGATTTTCTAAATCTTTTACAAGAACACGGTACTATATGTCAAAGGTCTTGTTCTAATGTATCTCAGCAAAATGGGAGAGCTGAACATAAACAAAAACACATTTTAGATACTACTCGTGCTCTTCTTATCTCTTCCTCTTGTCCTGAATGTTTTTAGAGAGAAGCTGCTTTAACCGTTGTCTTTACTATTAATCGTATTCCTTCTTCTGTTATAGAAAACAAGTCACCTTATGAGCGTCTTTATAGAACTCCACCTAATTACAAACTCCTCAAAGTATTTGGTTATGTTTGTTTTATTCTACTTCAAAAATATGAGCATAGTAAACTCGAGCTACGTACTCGATTATGTTGCTTCTTGGGATACGGGATAGAACATAAAGGTTATAGGTGTTGGGATCCTATATCTAACCGTCTTCGTGTTTTTCATCATGTAGGCTTTCTCGAGCATACGATGTTTTCCTCTGTATCTAACTTTAAATCTGTGTCTCCTTCTATATCATAATTTTTTACAGATAATTCTGTTGATCTTTTTCCCGATACTTTGCATACAGATATTTCTTCTGAGTTTCATACATATGAATCTGCTGAAACGACGCCTGCTTCTAAGCCTCCTATCTCGTCTGAAGGATCTGCTCTCAACATCCTTGAGGCCTCCTCTATACCCTCTCTTCGTCGTTCATCTCGAGTAAGAGAACTTCCTGTTAAACTTCGTGATTATCACTGTTTCTCTACTACCCTATCTTTATATGAGCCTCAATTATATTCCGAGGCTAATTCTAATTCTGTTTGTCAGCAAGCAATGACAGAAGAATTGCAGGCCCTTAAGAAGTCGCATATTTGGGATTTTATTTTTCTTCCTTCTAATAAAACTGCCATTGGATGCAAATGGGTGTACAAGATCAAGACCAAATCTGATGGATCCATTGAGCATTATAAAGCCCGCCTTGTTGCCAAAGGCTTTACCCAAGAATATGGAATAAATTATGAAGAAAATTTTGCCCCAATTGTTAGACTTACTTCTGTTCGAAGTTTAGTAGCTGTTGCTACAGTTCGTGGTTGGACATTATTTCAGATGGATGTCAAAAATGCTTTCCTCAATGGTGATCTCACTGAAAAAGTGTATATGAAGCCTCCTCCCGGTTATCCACATCCTCTAGGCAAAGTTTGTAAACTTCGTCGTGCTCTGTATGGTCTTAAACAAGCTCCTCATGCATAGTTTACAAAGTTTATTGGGACTATTCTTCAGCATGGTTTTCAGTCTAGTCCCTATGACTCAGCTCTTTTTGTCCGCAAGACAGCACAAGGTTGTGTTCTCCTACTTATCTATGTTGATGATATGATTATCATGGGTGATGATCTTCTACGATCTCCATTTTTTGGCTCACTCTCCTCTTGTGTTACGAGCTTATGTTGATGCGGATTAGGCGAGTGATCCTACGGATCGTAGATCAACTACTGAATTTTGTCTTTTCTTAGGTAATTCTCTTCTTTCATGAAAAAGTAAGAAACAGACAGTTGTTGCTCGCTCGAGTACTAAAACTGAATACCGTGCTCTTGCAGATACTACCTGAGAAATTGTCTGGCTCCGCTGGCTTCTTAAAGATATGGGTATTTCTCATACTGAAGCTACACCTTTTTTATTGTGAAAATCAAAGTACTATCCAAATTGCTCACAATGATGTGTTTCATGAGCGGACCAAACATATTGAAACAGATTGTCACTTTGTTCGGCAACACGTTTCTCAAGGCACTATCATGCTCTACTCCATCTCATCTGAGGGGCAACCTGCTAATATTTTTACCAAATCATTTCTTTCACGCCGTTTTCAAGCTCTAGTCTTCAAACTCAAACTTACTTCTACTGCGCTATCTTGAATTTGAGGGGGGGTATTAAGGAATAATTCTAGAATTATTCTGGAATTATTCTTTTATACCGTCCTACCATATATACATATTATTAATGTAAATTATTATTTCTTTATGTATGTTATTTTCTTATTATGTAATAAGGTTACAACCTATATAAAGGCTCTATTGTATAGCTTTACAATACACAGTGAAATATATTCTCTTTACATTTCTCACAATGTGAACAATTTTTCATTTAAAATTAAAATTCAATTTTGTCAAGCAACTTCTAGTACCATTTCCGGAAGATAAGCTTTTTGAGGAGAGAGAATATACGAGTCAAGAATATGAGAGAGATGAAATGGATGAATAGAAAATGTGAAGATTGATAAGTAGTGGGTCTATTAATTATTCAAATTTAAAGAACAAAATTCATATCAACTCTTTAAAAAGTTGGTGTCTATATGAAAAAAATTATTTATAGTAATTATTAGAATTGGTAATTTAAAATTATGTTTGAACATAATTTTAAATTAAAAATTAATGAAAAGTTGATATATAATCGAATATGCAATTGACAGACGAGATATGGACAAAAATAAAAAATCGAAAGTAAAAAGAGGTGCAAAAACACAAGGATAATCTTCAGGTGTGAGCACTGCAGCACTAGTTGCTTAGCACTACAACGCTGAAGACAAAACATCTAGTGTTGCGGCTTCAAGTCGTGTAGAGTTTCTCATTTGTCTCGGATTCACGTGTTTAAGTCAATTTTAGACTTCCTAAATAGGTGAATTCTTATTTCAATTAAAATATAATTTTTAGGAACTTTTTTTAGTTTATATAAACTCTTGTAAACTCTTTAAATTATTTAAGCATCAACAAGAAAGAAAATAAAAAACTTAGGTAGCACTTGAATATTTTATGTATAAAAAAGTGTTATATAAATTTTTGCGATAGCTAACTATTGGATATTCTTTCTAATCTTTTGTAGGAAGATTTTTGTGATCTTAAATTCTTTGTGAATTAAATAGAATAAGATAAAATTCTATAATCTATTGTGAACGTAAATATTTGTTGTGAATTATATAAAGTATTTGTACCTTGTATGTATGGTTATTTATCTCTTTGATTATGTGATTTTTTTTATTATTAATTACTTATAAGCGAAAATCTTTCACAAAGCACTTGAAGATTTTTAAAGTCCAGGTTAAAAATTACAACAGTAATAGATATTCTAACTGAGAATATATATATAAATATTGAAGGTTATTAAGAATAATAAACAAACCCGTTTGATTGTAGCAAATATAAAGTATCAATAATAGACAAGACTCCTAAAGATATATTATTATCGTTTTAAGCTTGTAATCAACAGGATAATTGATCGCTTATAATTGTTGCAAATACCAAAGAGTCACTCGATATGACTCTTAATAACGTAGATACGTTATTTTTGTTATAGGTAAGCTTTGTGATCAACATATAGCTGATCACGTTCTTCTCATATAGTTTTAACACCATCTTCTTCCTCTGAGATTAATTCATTCAGCCGATGCAGAAGCAATTCAAAATCATCTTGGCTTTTTAGGAGGCTGAGACGAACATAGCGAGCTTCCACTCCGAACAGGCTGCCCTCGCGGCCAATGATTTTACCGGCTTTCAGTATTCCATAGCAATCTTTATCTTCTTCCCTCTCACATTTCAACCATGCATAAGCTGCCATAGTTCAGAAGTTATCAAAATGCAACACTTGGCATTGAAATCATTGCAGTCATCATTTATTTTGTAAGTAATAGTTTACCCTTTGTGTGTGTACTTAAATTAGTACAATTCTACTTCAAATATATTCCACTTTGATTAGGAAAATTGGAGACATTTGAGTTTATAAGTAATATGAGTCACTGCAATCAGCTGCTTTAGAAAGGACTTTGGCAGCCAAAATGTAATGGACTCAACTGCGTTAGACTTAGCGGTCAATAAGAATGAACATCAATTATCAAGTAGAAAAAGAAAAAGTAAAGATAATTGAAAAAAGTTTGAATGCTTTGATATAATAAATTTCAGCCAGGTCTTGAAAGTTGAAAATTGTAAAAATTACCTGGAGACAATGCCCTGACTTTCCGAAAGAAAGTGCAGTACTGAGGTTCAATTTTCTGTAGAGAAAATCTATTTGATAAAGAAATGATTTTGCTCAAATTTTCCCAGCGGCTCTTCATTGTTTTGTAACCAAATTCAAATATTGTTTTTCCTCCATCTTCCAGCACTACTTTCAAAAGCTTCAAAGCTCTCAACTGACTATCTCGAGAAACTCCTATAGTATTTAGAGACATATGTCTTGTCATTCTTTTGTATATAGCTTCATCCTTTATTAATGCCCACCTGTATATATATACAAGGCATATCAATAATGATTTCAGTATTCTGATTTTAGCAGCAATGACAGCAGATTAGAATCAGGATGTTAGTTATGTTGAAAAAGTTGTATTTTGGAGTATGATATTTTAAAAACTATGAAACAAAATCACTAATTTGTGGCACGACACAACACATGAAAGACAGTGTGTCAAGGCCATTGATATAGTGTGCACGGTGAGGCTTAACCTAATTTATACCTTTACTTCCCATGGCAATGTTAGCAATTATGCCAATAATGACTATAGATACCATTAACCACACAAGGAAGAAAAGATGGTTTGATTATTACCCGAACCTAGAGCCAGCATGACCAGTTAGCTTAGAAATTGTAAATATCATGAGATCTTCATCTGCAGGAGCTGGAATTGGAGTAAAATGTGGCCAAAAATATGCGTGATCATAAATTGCCTTTGCATATGGGCCACCAAGAACTGCTTTATTCAATTGTCCATCAGGATTGTTGGGTGCAGTTACAAACTCTACCATATGCATGCTACAATTTGAGCTATTCTTCCATAAATATGCATCTCCTTGAAATTTATAATGCACTGATTGGAAATAGTCTGTTTGTGATTGATAAAGCTGAAAATGAAATAAATACTAATCTTAAAATTAATATCGCAAGTAGTAAAAAGATAAATTTTGTATCATTCACTTCCTTTCAGACTTTACCTCATTAATCAATAATCATAGCCGTTCTACCTAATTAATCAATAATCATAGCCAGACTTCAAAACCGTTCCACCCTTTTTTTTTTTTAATGACAGCTTCCATATACCAATCTCAAGGAAGGTTCTCTTTTAGGAGGTTTTTTTTTTTTTTCTGAGAGCATTCAATACTTGTTTATTCTTATCTAATAAACACGTTTTCACTTTATTACTCTAAATTTTTAAGCCGCGATTTTTCAGTTGAGCCACCAAAAATTTTATTTTAAATTGGTCCTAGTAAATTTTCGAGCTTATTCTATAAAGTTGTAATGTAAATTGAAAAACATAAAATAATGGAAAGTAAGTTCAGGTTATGGTGCAGACCGGGTAAAAAGGAATTGAAGCTACAACCCTGGCAGGTGAGGAAGAGTTATCTGGAGAAAGAGCACGAACTGCAGCATTAAGGAGTTGTGTTGATCCGGCTCCGAAAACGATGAACCGATTGTCGGTAATTGCAGTTCCGGTAATGGAATGAAGTTTTCGGATGAGCATTTCAAGCTCTTGGGAGATCAAAGACTCATCTTTGTATCTATAACTCATTCGGTGCCATCCTGCTACTACAATAGCACTACTTGCTGCATGTTGCATCCAGAATGGCTCCAGGAATAATGGATCCCCACTGCAGTACATTAGTAGTAAAGAAAGATGTTTATATATGAACGGTCTTGGTAACGATATTAGGTGTAATTTTTGATACGTTAAAATTTGGCTATGTATGAAATTGTTGCACTTTTGCTTAAATTTTTGAACCCCAATTAAAAATATTTAATAAAAACTTTACAGTTCTAGTTTCAGACTTAAGTTGATTTTATTGCGCATTTATTTGAAAAAAAAAAAATTATAAGCTCTTTACATATATACTTGATATTTGGTATTGTATCCGATTTTCCTCTACTTTTGTTTGATAGTTAGTGTTTATTTCAAAATCACAGCACTTCAACCCTAAACGTATAACTGTAATTATACTTTTGTCTTTTGTTTGTGTTTGTGCTTCTTAAAACTCAAGTAGATTTGTAGGATTAAGCAAAGAAATGGAGACTTTGGTACGTAAACTAATAGAAGTAATCAAAGACGAGTGATATTCTGACAAAAATCTATTTCGATTGTGTTGTAAAATGAATGGGATTTTAGGTTAACCAAAAGAAGAAGGAAAAAAAAAATGAATAGTTGAGAATTTAAACCGTGTTCTAAGTAAAAACAAAAATTGAAAAAAAAAGTATTATTAATTACTCCGTGTGAAATTTCATTTTCATCAACACTTATCTTCCTACGGTTCTATAAATATTTAATTACTTTTTTTACGGAGTGATTGGTTTCTTTTCAAAGAGAAAAATAATATAAAGGGGTTAAATATTAGATATTTTGAAATTATAATGAAGTAAGTGTTGATTACAAAATTTTATGGGAGGGTAACTGATAAGTTTTTCAAGGAAAAAATGTCATAAGACTTCATTCAAAGAACTATTGTGCTTAATCAAATAATTTTACAATCCCTTACGAGAATAGCCTTCAAGTTTCAAAATAGTTATATCAAAATAAGTTAGATTATTTAATGATTGGTTTCAAAATATGTATTTTAATTAATTGTTTTTAGTTTAAATTTATTAAAGAGAAAATTAAACCGACTAAATCCAGTCCAAATAATTATTATTATACAGTATTGTAATAATTTTTGGAATACAAAAGAATTTTAAAATAAAATTTCAACAATACTAACATAAATATTGTTTCCTTATAAGAAATCGACCTAAGTTAGGACTAAACTCTTATGATGAATAAAAAATATGTGTTTAAGATCATGGGCTTAGCCCATGGGAAAATAAAACTTTTCATTAATCTCTCAAACAAGGATTACTCCAATATCACAAGCACTTGTTAACCTCACAATTCTAAACATTTAATAAGTAAGATTTTGAGAATTACGGGATTATTAAAATACCTTTATAATAAGGTAAAGGCAAGAGCCTCGGGATAAGGGTCAATCTAATCGTTATGAATACGCTATCAATTATAATGAAGACAATCGTCTAATGCCTTGTCCATGGTCCTTACAATAGAATGGAAAAAACCAACTATAAAAGAAATAGTTTAATCGTGCCAAAGGTAATGAAAATTTTTCCATCTAATATTTCTTAGTAAATATTTCATCTATAAAGTCACTAACTTAGACAACAGAGGGTTCTTGCCAGAACAACCACGGTGAGGCCATAATGTTGTTGTATTTTTACAGGGAAGTCAAAACCATAGAATTCAAGTCCATTTCTAGTGCATTCCAATCAAGCAGGCCCAAGTTCATTCCCTTTCAACTAAATTTAAAGTTCGGTAGCCCAAAGAACCAAATTTTTTCAATCAACAATCTTTGGCGCCTTTTTATGGGAACGAAATAAAAAGCCTCAAAGACACTCACCATAACTAAAATGTGAACCACTCAAAGTAGCACTGAAAACCACCTGAACGCACCACTAACTAAGTATTCAAAGTGAAACAACAAGGTTCGATGGGCTAATCCCTAAGAAAATACAATAATGAAGCTAGAACTTTATTACAATGAGGAATTGAGGAAGAGTTGTAAATGTTAAGAGAAAAAAGAAAATAGATGAAGAAGTTATTCATTGAGATCTTAAAGTAGCATTAGGGACCAAGAAATATTGCGAAACATTACGAAGTAGATCGGTAAGAGGGCTTCCCAAACCCAGAGGGCCTAAACACACAGAACGGACCATCAGGTAAAAATTTTTGAGCAGGATGAAATGCAACAAATGCAAAACCAATCAACGAGTGGGTCGAGGTATAGTTATGTTAAAGAAGAACAAGACCAATCCTAAGTTAGAGACTCAGACCATATTGTAAGGCAGGAAGGGAAGAGAACCAATGGCATAGAGAAATAGGAGAAAAACAAGAAGAAAAGGTTCATGAAAGATCCTAATCAAATTTTCCCCTCAAGAAGAAGGTCCGAGGGTTAGAGGAGTAGTTACATAACTTGCTTAAAGAGAATGAGAGGAAAGGTCAACCTACTCCGAAGATGATCGAAAGGGAGAGAAAATCCCCTTTGATAGACGAGTTAAGAGATATAGAGCTTCCAGCATGGTTCAAATTGCCAACATCTTCACATATAAGGGTGTGTCAGATTCCAACCATTTTGTGGACCAAGTCACAAATTTATTATCTATTAGAGGCCTAAAGCAAGTAACAAGCTCATGGATGAATTTGCAAACATTTTTGCAGATCATAGAAAACTATTAGAGACCCTTGACAACTGAAGAAAATAAAACAAGAGCGAACTGAGAGCTTAAAGGAGTACTTGAAAAGATTTCACAGGCAGGTGATCCAACTTAGGGCCTTTGATCAACTATTCCCCCTAGATGCTCTGAAGGCTAGGTTAAAATTGAATTAGCTTTAGTATTACGTCTCTGAGAACCATGTCCTAAGCTATGCAACTGCCTCTAATGAGGCACCCAAGTGTATCTCTATTGAAAATGAAGACGAACCAAAGAGAACAACATCGACTCATACCAGTTAGGGACGGACTGAACTCATGATCTAAAAGAATGAGATCCCTATGAAGGAAGTTTTGTGAAGAGAAGATAGAGAGAACCTACTATGAACTATTAAATATCTGAGCATGGACCAACCAGATCAATCATTTCCACGAGATCGATCAAATCGGCCTCGAGAAACTAGAGGATCCAATTCAAGATACAGAGAAATAGACAACCCTGGGTAGCCTAGAATGATAGATTCATCCCTTTAACAATTTCTTTGGAGAGCATCTTCAAGTTTATTAAAAAACAATTAGGGCCTGCTCACCAAACCACCAGTCATAACATTACCTCTAGATTGACACAACCTAAAGAAAAGTTGTGATTACCATAAAGATGTGAGGCAATTCATGAGAGGATGTTACGCTCTACGAAAACAGATGGACTAGTTAGTAAAAATTAGGTACCTGAATGAGTTTCAAGCCCACTGCCAACACTGAGAACAGTCAACTAAGGCATTGAACGAGGTTACCCTACCCAAATCCACTATAAACATCTTTGGATAACCAACATTAACAAAGAATTTCAACCAGTAAAGGACAAAATTATTCGAGGTATTCCATGGTAGGACACTAGTTGATGTAAAATATCTCAATTGCTAAAAAATGGCAAATACAAGAAGTTCCCATCATGTTCACCGAGGAAAATGCCAGAGAAGTATGTTACCCACACAACAATGCACTATTAGTCACAATAGATGTGGTTGGCATGAAGGTAACCGAGTGTTTGTTAACTCGAAGACCTCAGTTGACATCATCTTCAAAGAGGCCTTAAATGAAATGTAGATTAAGGATCTGAAAATGGAGAGAGCACAAACTCCTCAACAAGGATGTAAGGATAGCTGCGTCACACCTCTCGAGATAGTAAATTTGCCTATGACCTTAAAAAAAAAAAACCTTACGTGAATACTATCATAACCAACTTGGTGATAGTCGATCAGCCTTTCTTGTATAAGATCTTACTTATACGACCTTTTATAAGAAGTACTAACACAACTCTCTCTATACATTACTTGAAGCTTAAGTTCTTTATGAGAGAAGGGATAGTTATTATCTCTGGAGATTAGAAGATGGCTAGAAATTGTTATGCGGTGTCTGCTAGAATGACTTATTGTATCTTCATTGTGGATCCTTGAAATGGAAAGTTGAATCCTTAAAACTAATGGAGAGTTGCACATAATTCAGGTCAAGCTTGGGTCACTAGAGAATGTAGTGAAAATTAAGTCCAAACTGGAACCTAAGGTCTGGGAAGCTCTAATTACACTAGTAAAGGAATTCTTAAATGTCTTCACACGGCCTTAACCGTCAATACCACTTTTAAACCTATCAAATATAAGAAAAGAATTTGTAACCAAAAAAAGAATGAGACAGTAACAGTGAAGGTTGATTAGTTGTTGACTATTGGGTTAAAAAATGAGGTTTATTACCCCAAGTGACTTGCTAATATAGTAATGGTCAAAAAGGCTAATAAAAAGTGTAGGATGTATGTTGACTTCACATATCTAAACAAAGCATACTCAAATGATATTTTTCCACTTTCAAAAATCAACCAATTGGTGGATTTAATGTAGAGCATAAGCTCCTTAATTTTATGGATGCCTTTTTAAGGTATAACCATATCAGAATGTTTCCCTCACCCAAGAACAAACCTTGTTTTTTAACCCACTATTATATGGTAATGCCATTGGGCCTCCTAAATGCTAGGGATACGTATCAAAGGTTGGTAAACAAACTATTTAAGCCATTGATAGGAATTTTATGTAGATTATATGATTGTAAAGTTGGTCGGGTCAGAGGATCACGTAGAGCATTAAAGAAAATAAAAGCTAAACCTAAAGAAGTGTGCTTTTAGAGTGAAGTTAGGAAATTTCCTAATGTTCATAGTTAGTAAAAGGACGATAGAAAAAAATACCAATAAAATAAGGGTTATCCTGGAGATAAAATCTTCTAACGCTGTAAAAGAGATCCAACAGTTAACAGACAGGGTGGCAGCCTTTAGTTGATTGATCTTTATAGCGACAAATAAATGGTTTACATTTTTCTAAGTCATCAAGATGAGAGAGAAAAATAAATGGACCTCAGAGTGCCACGAAGTGTTCCAACAACTAAAAGCCTACCTCGTAAAACCCATACACTTGACCGTTCCCAACTGTAAAGACTAGCTTATTATATATCTTAGGGTGTTAACTTGGATGGTAACTTCGATTTTGATCAAATAAAAAGAGGGGGTTTAGAGGCCGTATATTTTGCTAGCAAATCCTTCTTTGACCCTTAAAGTTAGTACTCTCTACTAAGAAGCTAGCTTTAGGGGTGGCCATGTTAAAAATAGAGTTATGACCTTAATTCCAGGCCCACACGATAATAGTATTCACCAACTAACCCCTAATGAAGATTCTACATAAGCCTGACATGTCAAGACGACTGGTCAGATGGGTGATCGAGCTAAGTGAATTCGATATACATTTTAAACCTAATAGGGTTTATATATAGTATTATATCTATCATTCCAGACTTAAGTTTTATTGTAAATTAACATTATTTTGGCTATTTATTTGTAGTTTTTGATCACATAAATTTTTACAAACCAAGGCGTGAAAATTCAGGATAAAATAGAAGCGAAACGAACTCAAAACAGCGAAAAACAACGAATAGGCAAAACAAGGCTGGGCATCGCGATGCCTATGGCTAGACACTGCGATGTCCAATCTAGTGAGCTAAGCACCACAGACCCACCACCAGTGCCATAGCACCCAAGCAGCCCTCAACATCTGAATTTTTCTAGGTCTCAACGCCGTAGCGCCCAATTTCCAACACCGTGGCGCCCGTGCAACAAATAAAATCCCCTCTTTTGAGTCATAATTCAATTTGAATTCAAATCCTCACGACCATAGAGTTGCTAAGACCTATGAAAGCACTCTATTCTGAGCCAGAACACAAATATTATCATAGACGAATTTATGACAAACAATACATATCACAATTACAAAAGATCAAAGCAAGAATTCAAGATTGAAAATCAAGAATTATACAATCTAGTTAAGAGCAAGAAGAAGCAATCCAAGGCGTTTCCTTGTCTTATTTCTTATCTAATCTTGTTATTATCATCTTATTCATTATGTCTTTGATTATTTACTTTGATACTCTTGAATTTATGATGAACTAAACTCTTTTTATCTATGGTTAGACTTTGGACCTAATATATAGTTAGATTTATTAACTCTTTTAGTTTATGAACTTAATAGATTAATTGATTAATTTTATCTTGTGTTTAATACTTTCATTATAACTAGCCAATATTTTGAATTATCAAGGAACCCTAATGAACATAAAAGAGGAATTTATGTGTTTAGCTTAGGAGAGTTTGATGCTTGATCATATGATAACCACTATGAGTTCTATGTAAGATAGAAATATATTTAGATGGCATGTATGGTATTATTTAAATCTGTTCTTAATGAATTACATTTTATTCAAATTATCATAGACATATAGGTAATTATTAAGGTGTTATATAGTCACTCGACCATCAACAAAAGCTTATGATGAGATTTGAGTCTAACCAATAATTTGTACTAATGAATTAACTAAGAGGTTAATAAGTTTAATAAAATATTAGGGAAAAAATCGAAACCCTAGATTCCTTCTGATTAGTAAATTCAACCCTTTGTGATGCGTTTGATTAATATTAGGTTTAGTTTGGTAGAATTAGATTACTTAGTTAGCATTCACTTTTAGATTTATCTGGACAAAAGTTAAGTATAATTAATTTTATTATTTGATTGAAAGAAATAGATTAAATAATTCCTATGAAAATGATAACTTGAACTTAATTTCTATATTACTTGATACGATAGCATGCACTTGCACTTAGTTATTATTACATATATTAAAACCCATAGCAGCCATTAAGGGTCAGACCCTAGCAGACTCACAAAGATGTGGGGTGGACATAGTACTTATTAATCTCGAAGGAGATGAAGCTTATTATGCGATTTAATTCGATTTCCCAACCTTAAATAATGAAGTCGAGTATAAGACGCTTTTATTTCGGTTGAAACTCGCTTGAGGCATATCAATTAGAAGAATCTTGGTGAAAAATGATTCCCAATTAGTTGTTAACTAGGTTAATTGGGATTTCAAAGCTCAGGGGAGAACATGATCGCATACCTTTGGAAGGTTTAGGAATTGACCAGTCAATTTAAAGAAGTGAAAGTTTAAATAATCTCTAAGAGCAAAAATCATTGAGTTAATGTCATAGCACGGCTTGCCTCCATTAAAGAAGCCCGAATACCTAGATCGGTGCTTTTTAAGCTCTTCCTAACACCCTGCATATAAGAAGAAGAGCAAGTAATGCAAATTGGCCCTAAATCTAACTGGATAAACCCGATCTAGGAGTATATATTAACTGTAGCTCTGCCATTAGATAGGGAAGAAGCTCAACAGGTTTAGTATAGGGCTACACAGTACATAACAATCGATGGGATATTTACAGAAGATGATTTTCATCTGTACAGATGTTTGGGACCCAAGAAAGTGGAACATGTCCTTAGAGAAATTTATAAAGGGATACATGAAAATCATTTGGGAGTAGAAACCCTGGACTATAAATTCTTTAAAACAGGATATTACTGGCACATGACTCTTCAGCATGTTATGGACTTGGTTAAATGGTGTAACGCTTGCTAGAGGTATGTCAATAATATTCAAGCTCCACCCAAAATTCCAAGCACAATGTCAAGACCATAGCCTTTCACTCAGTGGAAACTTAACCTGATTAGACTCATGCCTCAGAAAAAGAGTTGTATTAAATATACCATTTTAATTGTAGACTATTTTACGAAATGGATTGAAGTGAAGCATTATCCAACATAATCAAGAATAGTACTTCAGATTTCATGTAGAGAAATGTGATCTGTAAGTTTAAGGTACCACATATAATTGTGACGTACCACTGGAAATAGTTTGACAACTGCAACTTCAAGAACTTCTATGAGCAGTTAAGAGTTCAACTTCGATTTGCCTCCCTAACTCACCTAAAAAGTAATAGGTAGGTAGAATTGACCAATAAACTTATTAAGAAGTTGCTCAAATCTAAACTGATAAGGAGAAAATGAGGATGCATCAAAGAACTACTCGATGTGCTTTAGGCACTCAAAACCACTAACAAGATTGCTATAGATGAAACCCCATTCTCTTTAGCCTTTAGATGCGAGGCTGTGATTCCTACAAAAATGAGTACTCTAAATCATCTAATGCTCCACTTTGAGGGAGGGGCCAATAAAAAACTAATTGGGGGGAACTTGGACCTAACCTAGTAGAGAAGAGAAATGGCATAAGTTCGAGTTATAGCTTAACAACAAAAGATGGCTTAATACTATAACAAAAGTATACGAGCATGCAAAATCAATGGAAGGCAGTTTGGTATTTAAAAAAATTCTCTCCAACATAAAAAACCTCAAAGATGGAGTCCTTAGGCCAATATAGAAAGGACTTTATATGGTTGTCAAGAGAATTCAGGTCGGTGCGTATGAGCTCGAGCACGCTGATGGTAGGGTAGTGAGGAAGCCATGGAATGCTGAACTCTTAAAGAAGTACATCCCTAAAAAATTCACTTATTTCTTTTTATTTGATAAATTATTTAAAGAATATAATTTTCTTTGTTTTGTGAGAAATACAGAGATAAACAAAAGTCTAGATTTTTGGCATTTTCATTTCTATTTAGCATGAATATATATTCAAGTATAGATAGATCTCCCTATACATGGAGTTCTATACTCCACCATATAAATAGATTGTCGAAACCTTATGCGTGGAGTCCCAAGCCCTACCATAAGTTGAAATTCAACAAGACCTTATGCAGAGGCCCTGAGCTCTTTTATACGCATTTTAAGACCTTTTCTAAGGGTTTTGAGTCATTTCATAAGTAATTCAAAACCTTATGTAGGGTCTACATCCCTTTCATAAGTAGTTCAAGCCCCTATGCATAGGGTCTTGAGCCTTGCCATAAGTTAAAATTCATCAAGACCTTATATGGGGGGTCCCAAGCCCTTCCATAAGTGGTTCAAGACCTTATATAACGAGTCTTAAAACCTTCTACAATTAGTTCAAGTCCTTATACGAGAGTCCTGAACCCTGCCACAAGTTGAAATTCATCAAGACTTTATGCAGAGGATCCCAAACTCTTTCCATAAGTGGTTCAAGACTTTTTGCGGGGTTCTGAACCCTTTCATAAGCGGTTTAAGACTTTATGCTAGGGTTTCAAGCCCTTCCATAAGTAGTTCAAGTCCTTATATGTGGGGTTCTGAGTCTTGCTATAAGTTGAAATTCATCAAGACCTTATGCGGGGAGATCCCAAGCCCTTCTATAAGCAGTTCAAAACATTATGCAATAGGTTACGAGCCTTTTATAAGTAGTTTAAGTCTTAATGAGTGGGTCTAAAGCCTTTCCATAAGTTGAAATTCATCCAAAACCTTATGCAATGTATCTCGAGCCCTTTCATAAGTGTTTAAGACCATATATCAGGGGTCTCAAGCCCTTCCATATGCAAAAGATCTCGAGCCCTTCCGTAAGTAATTCAAGTCTTTATATGTGCGGTCCTGAGCTTTGCCATAAGTTGATATTCATCAAGATCTTATGAGAGAGGTCCTAAACCCTTATATAATTTGGTGCAAGGCCTTATACCGGGGGTCTTAACCCCCTTCCATAAGAGATTCAAGACCTACTTTTGAGGGTTCTAAGATGTTCCATAAATAGATCAAGTCCTTGTGCATAGGGTTCTAACCCTTACCATAAGTTAAAATTCATCAAAACCTTATAACTGGGGTCCAATCCTACCACGATTTGACACATGGAGTCCTAAACTCCACCAAATGACAAAACAAACTCTAATCCTAAATTGGCTAAAATGGGCCACTCAGTGTAGGAGGCCTGAAAAGTTCGCTTGAAATGTGACCAAACAAAAAGTCTACTCGAGATTAACAAAAGAAAATACCGCTAAGGCAAAAACAAGAACTATCATACCTCAAACTAAGGTCAAGAGTTTAATTTCCTATAAGTGACATATACATAAGGTAAAACCATCTGAGGAAGTAAAACCATACAACATCGATAAAATACAAAGTATCATGTGCAAAAAAGGGCAAATTCCTAAATATCAAAATCGAGATAGCAGTTATAGTTTGATGCTAAAAAGCTAGCAAAAATTAAAGTTAAAATAAATTGTTCAAAAGTGTTTAACCGCCTAAAAAAGAAGTACATACGAAAAAGTTTTTATGTAGCACACGCAATGTTTTCTTTTGCGTTCATCTCGAAAAGATTGCCAAAATGAGTTATAGCAAGACTGGGAACATCATCCTCAATGGTGATAGAGGAGGCAATATTTTTTAGGGAACAAATTATCAAGACCTCAGGAGTAGGAGCAACATGTGCAATGTTAGGTAAAGGATCTTCAGTAGGAACTGTTGTGGAAGGACCAATATCTTCATCGTTTGAGGAAGGAACTAAAGAAAAAACAATAGCAGAATTAGCAACAAGATTTACCTGGGCGCCAAAGCATTACCTCTAGTTGTCTCAAAACGACAACTGGCTAAGTTCCTGAGCCACTGAAGGTCAAATTGAGGTAGTTCTCTTGAAAGCCTCCCACACCTTGAAAAACCCTCCAAGACTCTGGCACGTCACCCCTCATCCTAACCCTCAAACTAGGCACCCTTTGCTTTTGTGGTAAGCTCATCAAACCTCATTGTTATTGCTAAGCTGGTCTACTCGAACGACTTCAACTCCCTACGAGTGATGATGAACTATTCCTCCACCAGTTTATTATGTCAAGTCATATCCAAGACCCGACTCTCCGCAGTCATTACAAACACAGCTGATTCTTGCTCCAACATGGCTCTTTGCCTTTCTAGCTCTTAAACCTTGCTCTCTACTTCAGCTCTTTTCGTCTTAGAGGACTCGACCAATGCCTCTAGCTTCTTGGCCCCATTGAGAGCCTGTTGAGCCTCATACTTGGCCCTAGTTAAGTTCTCTTTGAACTGGTGAATACTCAAGAGCCTACAGCTCACATCTGTCCGACATTGGGCAAAGGCATAGGCTGTTTAAGACATAAAACAAATGCATAAGTATCCTAGTGTGTTAAGCTAGAAAAAAGAAGAAAGGTTTATGAGAAATTCATGTTCACCATATTCTCTATAGTAGCATGTCATGTGATTATTGAGTAGTCAACCACTTGATCAACCCATGCACGATCTACATACCCCTCCCTTTAGTGTATCAGAGGAATCAGGAACTTGAGTTGGGAATGCCTCTCAAGATTAAATTTGCATGCATCATAATGAGAAGAGGAACCAATCACTAAGTACCAAATCTCCTTTGAAGACGGTGACTTGAAACTTAAGGTCCCAGCTGACTAAATTGAACTTTAGGGGAGTTTAATAGGAGTTAAGAATTGTGTGATCGTTCCCATGAGTGCCACTCACTCATTCACTCACTCACTCACTAACTCACTCTCTCTCTCTCTCTCTCTCTCTCTCTCTCTCTCTCTAGCCTAAAAGGATCCCGAGCCTCATCTTAGGGATCTCACAAACTCGCCTCATGGGTACTACACCAACCCTCAAGTTATCTCAACCTATACCATCCCCCGGGTTATCTTAGCCCCTACCACTTCTCGAGCTCCCCTGACCCCTACCCTAAAACCCAAGAAGAAGCGTCAAAAAGCATATTGAAAACTTCCTACCCTTGAGCTAAGGCTGAAGCTATCAAGACGCACTTTCTTTTTACTTTGGTTGTCCTATGGTTTGACATTCTCAAAATAAAAAAGAACAAGATAAGCATAAGACCATGATAAACTCCTAAGCCGCCATAATTGGTAAGGGGACCAAACTAAACTTACTCCTCTGGCGACTATACGGGGCAGCTCAAAAGTTAAGTTAATAGCTCTCAAGTTTTCTACAGAAATGAGGCTTTTGGGAGCTGGCAGTGTATGCTAAAGTTGTCTCAATCTTGGCCCAACATGTCTCGAATACATCCAAACTAGTCACCTAAGTGTCTAAATTAGGAAAAGAAAATCAAAGGTGAGCATAGGGCAATGAATAAAGAAAAGGAAACAAAGGAAGTGACTATACAAATAACCTACTTCCAAAGAAAATATAGTGGGAACGGTTTAAAACCCCCTTATTCGCGGCCAAAGAACTTTTTGGCTCCACTCATCGCTAGCGAAGAACTAATTTTATTTCCAACCCTTGTTGGTAGAAGGATGATTTTGAACAAAATCACGAGCCTCATTACTTGAGAAGTAGTAAAAGCCCATGTACTCTACAACATTATGCCTGAAATGGTATAAATGTCACAATTCTGAAAGTCAAGCACATACTATCCTATTATTACCCATAAAACAAAGAGCTTGACCACAAATCGCTAGAGGTTTGGGCCTAATTGGGATAGGAATATCCCTAGATGGGCCAACATTCTGGTAAAACTGGGTTACATGGGGAGTAATTTCTCAAATTCAAATAGGACCTTTGATACTTAAGGTCCAACTCAAATTCAGGCTCTTCGAGGCCATGATTACGGTCTTCGAGTAATTTCTCATTCTCGACCTCCTCAGCTATCTCGGTGGCAAGTTCAATCGAAGGTAAGCTACATTCACCCATTTTCATAAGCTCAACAACTGTCAAGTTTGGCATGGGAGCTCCCATGCCCCTTGAGGTAAAGGCCTTACTACCTCCTCCCCTAGACCTATGAATCCTCCTAAAGAGGGAGACTTCCCTTACCCATCTTCCCATTCCATATCTATTGGGAGACTAATATTTAAATCACTATTATTTTCTAAGGCCATTAAAATAGATCTCTAGAGCAAAAATATTCTATGGGCAAAGAAACAGCAGCAAAATATACACCTATATCAAAACAACAAGCAAGAGTAACTTTTAGTAAATATAATAGTAGAATAAAGAAAGGCACCATTGGCCTAGGAAAAACAGAAATACAACAAAAGGAAAGGCAAGGAGAAAGAAAAGTTATTTACCAAAGAAATGCAGCAAAAATATTCTATAGGCAAAGAAAAAGCAGTAGAATACAACAATGGAACGAAGAAAAAGCCTCAAAATAGTACGTCCTTCTTACTTGATTGCTAAAATTTCTCTTTTTTGCTAAAGAAGAAAAGTGAAGTGAACCAAAAGTGTTTAGAAAACCACTAAGAGGAATTTTATATCCCTAAACTAGTGAGAATCCTCATCTTTAATTACAAAAGAACATACTAAATCCTATTGTGCCTAAAAACATCTTCTCAATTGACCTAATGTGATAGTTAAGGTAATATAGGCCATAAGATCCAAGCCTAGGGTTGCGACACATCATCCACGACCTTTTAGCTCATAAATTTGAAAATACATTCGGACGGCACAATTTTTTAAGAGACGACAACATTAAATGTGAGTCCTTATGAGTAGAAATTACCCTGAAATGCACTGACATGCTGTACTAGGTATTGTCAAGCAAGCCTCCCCCAAGCAGCCTCAACCTGCCCCCTAAGTTTGTTCAACATTCAGCACCTCGAGTAGGTAGATACAAAAATTAGTTTCCAGCCTCAATTAGTCAAAATTGAAAATTGGTGAACCTCTGTTCCCCTTAAAAAATCGACCTAAGTTTGGCCCAAATCCCTATGATGAGCTAGGAAGATGTTTTAAGATCATGGCATAGGGCCCAACTTCTTAGTAGGCAACTTAGGGAAATAAAGCTCTTTATTAATCTCCTAAGCAGGGACAACCTCGAAATCACAAGCACCCATTGATCCTACGATTGTGGACACTTACTAGGTAAGATTTCAAAACTCAAAGGATTAATCATAATGTCATTCTAATAAGGCAAATGTGGTAGTATTGAGATATGGGTTAATCTAATTACCTCGAGTACGTCGTCAATCATTATGAAGACAACCATTTGATGTCTCACCCATGGTCTTCAAGATAGAATGACAATGACTGACTATAATTGTTCAACCACGGCCAAAGGCATGAAAATTTTCCCATATAATATTTCTAAGCAATTCATTCTTCTCCAAAGTCATTAACTTAGTCTTCAAAGGATCTTCACCGGAGCAACCATCAATGAGGCCATAATATCGTTATATTTTTGCAGGGAAGTCAAAACCACATAATTCAAGTCCATTTCCAATGTGCTTCGATCAAATAGGCCCAAGTTCATTTCTTTTCAACTAAATTTAAAACTTGTTGGTTTAAGAAACTAAATTTTACGGTCAACAAATACATAATATGTTTCTCCTTAAGCATAACTCGAATGGTCACCAATATGTAATGCGCCAAAAGTCACTCGAGTTCAAATAAAATTTAAAAATACGAGATTGAGTATTTTAGTGGGTGAGAATTCTCACTTCCCTCTAAAACATTCATATATATATATATATATATATATACACGTAAACACGTTGAATGTCCATTATAAATAAATAAATTGAATCATATCCACATGTTTAATAAAATTATGTTATATAAACTACATTTTCTTATTAATCTATATGATATGTATTATTGAATAACTATGTAGATTGTGTAATTTAGTACCCACGAGGTTGTATTGTGGAAACAATTTAATGTCTTCATAAACAAAATTAAAGTAAAAATTTGTTTGATATATATGGTGATTTAAGAAACCATTTTATAAACACATAAATATTCTGTTTAAAATTATATTAAAAAGGAAAAGTGAAAAATTGTTAGGTTTAGTGCTTTTCGAAACGTTGCATAATAAAAACGCACCATAATTTATTTTATTCTCAAAAGAATTATTTCAATAATTTTTAGAAATATTGCTAAAGTTGTTGTCATATTTTTAATTTAGAAAGAGAAAAATTACCAATTGCCTCCTATTTGTTTTTAAAAAATTACTATTAATTTTTATTTTTTCAAAAAAATTTATATTATCCTACTTTAGGGGAGTAATGATTATTTTTTAGGAGTGTATAAAAAGCAATAATTAAATATTTTTAAATATTAAAGAGATAAGTGGTCATTTGCAAATATAATAATAATAAGAGCAATATTAATTAATTACTCAACTCAAAATTTTAAAAACTAAAATGTCATATGAATTGAAAAAGAAAGAAGACTACGAGAGTTTATATTGAGGACATTCACTCTAATATTATATTAATTAGTCCCTCAATTAATAATTTTAAATTATTAAATATAAACTTAATATTAATAGTAAAAAAAAATTAATAGACAAAATAACAGTTTCCTTTTTAAAAAATTAATTTCACCAAACACATCCAACATATTTTTCACTCAAAATCATTGCCATTTTGTAAAATATATTTTAAGTTTTAATAAAACATTTAAAAATACTATTTTGTAACATACTCTAAATATATATTTTGTGTATGTATTTACCTTAAAAATTTAATAAAAAATAATTTATAGTATATTTTTCTATTTTACATCTTAAATTTCAATCTCCTTCTCTCATAAAAATAAAAGAACTGGTGTACGTTCACCGACCACTAAAGAATATATCTAGTCGGCATATCTTGTCGCTAATTATGCCTCATAATGACAAGTTTGTCTATATAAGTGCTTCTCCGACTAATGATTTAGTTGTGAAAAGAATTACATTATTAGAAATTCCTTATTTTCCTTTCTTTCAAGTTTCAATAGCATTTTTTTTTATTTTTTTAAATAAATACTATTATGTCTCTTTTTAAAATTAATTAATTATTTTTAAATAAAAAATAACATTGAAAAAACTATATCAATACTTATTAAACAATTGTAAGATAAACTAATAAAAAGATACTAAATAATGATAGGTAACTAACAATTTCGTTGATGTTATAAATACTTTATTTTACTTTTTTTTCTTTTTTTTCTCTGCAAGGATCATTGAACCCAAACTTTAAATGATAGGCTGAAATATTAAAATTAAAATATTTTGAAATTAAATTTTAATAATATGAAATTTTTTTAAAAAAAATCAGAAAAATTATTTTCTTTAGATGAAATAGTAAAAAATTATGATTAAATTCTTTTATCGGGCTTGAGGATGGGACCCTTACCTAACTACAGGACCACCTCTGAGTATGTTGGTAAGTTGACAATGGAATAATTCATCCACAAAAATAAAGTAAATAAATCATATCATATCATGTGGTACTAAAAGGAAAAGGAAAAAGTTGCAAGTGTATTCTGTCTCTCCTTCATTTTCTTCGTATGTTCCTTCTTTTTCTTTTTCTTTTTCTTTTTCCTTCTCAAACATATGATCAGTTCTAAACTTCAGATTTTATTTTTCAAAATCAAAACAAAAGCAGAGTCAGAGAAAAAGAGGGAGATCACTTACCTATTAGCATCAGCGGCACAATCAGGCAAAAATTGCGAGCAATCAGGGCCTGAAAAGCAGGTATTACACTCACAGACAGGCTGTTTATCATCGGCAACAACGCCATCTAAGTAAGCTCTGCCATGGCCAGAGCACGAAATTGCAGCCACAGCCTCGGCTTCTCTGGCCGCTCTGCTGCTCCAACTCAGATCCCAATCCCTGCCCAGATTTATGATGAAAAAGAGATTGAGAAATATAGAAGATAGAAGAAAGACTGTGTACTTGGATCTTTGAATCTTTGCTGCTGCCGCTCCCATGTTTAATAATTCTATCCTTTTAGATGTTAGCTTGGCTGGCTGAGGAGCTTTTAAGTGAGAGAATACAAAAAAAAAATGATTTGTGTCAATATTGACCCTTGGATTGATGTTTGATGATTTTGATATTTGGTATCAAAAATGGGCCAGGTCTCCAGCACAGTCGAACGTCAGCTACAATGATTGATAATTGAAAGCAATTGCTGAATATTTTGACTTTTATAATAAAAATCTATTTGGTAATAAAAAAATTATAATTATAAATTAAGAATCAATTAAGTAAAAAATATATATTAAAAAAATAATATTATTATAATATTTATTTTGATAAATAAAACATATTTTATATAAAAATTTAAAAATATAAATTAAATATATATTCAAATGATAACAATTAATAAAAAAATAAAAAAAATACATACCAACAAAATTTTAATTTTAATTACATAAAATATTATAATTTTAAATCTTTTTAATTTTAATTATGTTAAATGTTATAATTTTAATTTTAATTTTAATTTTATTAAATATTATAATTTTAAATTTAATTTTAATTTTAATTACATTACATATTTTAATTTTAATTTAAGTTTAATTACGTTAAATTTTATAATTTTAAATTTAATTATGTTAAATATTATAATTTCAAATTTAATTTTAATTTCAATTACTTTAAATATTATTGTTCCCCCTCAAAAATTTCTCTTTTTTGCCTTTGGGCCTAGGCCTTTAAATTTAATCGAGGGCGGCCCCTAAAAGCCCAGCCAGATACTCCCTTCAAGAGGCCACTCTTCTCTCAAAGGCTCACTAAAACTTGTACAACGAGTCCAATTTGAAAACAAACCCAGGAGTAGGTCAATGGGTCAAATCCCAACCGAGACAAATGGTAGAGAACTGGCTCGTATTCGAAAGGATCTGGTTGGTAAACGAGAATATATGTTTGGCCTTACTGACCCGAACACAACAACATCCGATCAGGTACTGATAATACATTCCACAAAGTTTCGCTCTTAAGAATCTCACGTCAACATCAAACCAGTAAATGAGGGCCGTTCAAAATCTGACCTGACTCGTTTGAAATAAACCTCACTTAAATCAAAATCATCGGCGGAGACAAACCCAAGAAATTTGCTTAACATATCATAGGTGGAATTTAACATGCGACAGGAACGGGGTCAAAAAATTAGCAGAAAAATATTTAGTGTATGTCAAGAGCATATAAGGGGGATATTTTGCGTGTGTTAGAAGTGTAACATAAAATATTTTGCGTGAGACAGAAATACTATAAAGGAAACTCCAAAAAAGTCCCTGAAAAGTCATCATTGTAAAAAGGAAAAAGGAAGACATTGAGATGATGATGAAAAAGTCTCGAAAGAACAAAAACAAGAAAAAGGAAATAAGTACTCCCCCCCACCCTCTTCAACATTATGTTTCATTCTTGTTTTATCAAATTTTAAAAGAGAGAACCTTTTTCTGACTTAAGCATTGTAGCGTCTTTGCCAAAACCCACTCCAACAAGACCATCATTGAGCTTGTGTTCGTTTTTTTTTTTGCAAGCTTCTGATAATTCGCTGCGAAGAGGAAGCCCAAGTCCGTGCTAACCACTCCCATCAAGACGAGGCTCAAGTTTGATTCCCCCTCGTAAACAAATTTAAAGGTCGTTGACTTAGGAAATTATTTCTTCATGTCAACAGTTATAATTCCAATGCCAATTTGAAATTCAAATTCAATTACGTTAAATGTTATAATTATATTTTTAATTTCAATTACATTAAATTTTATAATTTTAATTTCAATTTTAATTAGGTTAAATGTTGTAATTTCAATTTCAATTTTGATTATGTTAAATGTTATAATTCTAAATCTATTTTCAATTTCAGTTACGCTAAAGGTTACAATTCTAATTTTAATTACGCTAAATATTATAATTTTAATTTTAATTATGTTAAATGTTATAATTTTAATATTAATTTTAATTACGTTGAATATTACAATTACAAATTCAATTGTAATTTTAATTACGTTAAATGTTATATTTAATTACCGTATCGATTTCAATTATGTTAAATGTTATAATTTCAATTTTAATTTTATAATTTGAATTTTAAAATTTAATTTCAACTACATTAAATGTTATAATTCAAAATTTAATTATAAATTTAATTTCAACTACGTTAAATGTTATAATTTTAATTTTATTTTTATTTTTAATTACGTAAATGTTATAATTTCAAATCTAATTTTAATTTTATTTTCAATTACGTAAATGTTATAATTTCAAATATAATTTTAATTTTAATTATGTTAAATATTACAACTCCAATTTTAATTTCTATCCCATTTACGTTAATTGTTATAATATCAAATCAAAATTTAATTTCAATTACGTTAAATATTATAATTTCAAATATAATTTAAATTTTAATTACGTAAATATTATAATTCTAAATCAAATTCTAATTACAATTTCAATTACTTTAAATACTATAATTTCAATTTCAATTACATTAAATACGTTAACTGTTATAATTTTAAATCTAATTTCAATTTCGATTACATTAACTATTGTAATTTCAAGTCTAATTTTAATTTCAATTACATTAAATATTATAATTCTAGATCCAATTTCAATTACATAAAATGTTATAATTCCAATTCAATTTTTATTATGTTGTATATTATAATTCGAAATTCAATTTCAATTCCAAGTACGTTAAATATTATAATTCAAAATGTAATTCTAATTTCAATTTCAATTACGCTAATATTATAATTTTAAAATTGAATTTCAATTCAAATTACGTTAAATGTTACTATTTCAATTACATAAATATTATAATTCTAAATCCAATTTTATTTTCAATTACATTAAATTTTATAATTATATTTTAAATTTAAATTTAATTATATAAATATTATAATTTCAATTTTAATTTAAATTTAAATTACGTTAAATATTATAATTCTAATTCAATTTTAATTATATTAAATGTTATAATATTAATTTCAATTTGAATTATAATTATGTTAAATGTTATAATTTCAAATAGAATTTTAATTTCAATTAGCTTAAATGTTATAATTATAATTTTTAATTTAAATTTAAATTTAATTACATTAAATACTATAATTTCAAATCTAATTTTGATTCCAATTACATTAAATTTCAATTTCAAATCAAATTTTATTTTCAGTTATGTTAAATGTTATAATTTCAAATCTAATTTTAATTTCAATCACGTTAAATATTATAATTCTAATTTAATTTTAAATTTAATTTTAATTATGTTAAATGTTATAATATTAATTTTAATTTCAATTATGTTAAATGTTATAATATTAATTTCAATTTCAATTATGTTAAATGTTATAATATTAATTTCAATTTCAATTCTAATTATGTTAAATGTTATAATTCCGAATAGAATTTTAATTTCAATTAGTTTAAATGTTATAATTATAATTTTTAATTTAAATTTAATTTTAATTACATTAAATGTTATAATTTCAAATCTAATTTTGATTCCAATTACATTAAATTTCAATTTCAAATCAAAATTTATTTTCAATTACATTAAATATATTTCAAATCTAATTTTAATTTCAATCACGTTAAATATTATAATTCTAATTCTAATTTTAATTTTAATTTTAATTTTAATTTTAATTACATAAAATTTTATAATTTCAAATCCAATTTCGATTTCAATTAAGTAAAATATTATAATTCAAATTTAATTACGTTAAATATAATAATTCCAAATCTGATTTCAATTTCAATTATATTAAATATTATAATTTTAAATCCAGTTTCGATTCCAATTACGTTAAATGTTATAATTTCAAATTTAATTTTAATTTCAATTACGCTAAATGTTATAACTGTAAATCTAATTTCAATTTCGTTATAATTTCAATTCTAATTTTAAATTCAATTTTAATTATATTAAATGTTATAATTCTAAATCTAATTTTAATTCCAATTACGTTAAATATTTTAATTTCAAATTCAAATTCAATTATTTTAAATGTTACAATTCCAAATCTAAATTTAATTTAAATGTTATAATTTCAATTCAAATTTATATTTAATTTTAATTAAATAGAATATTATAATTCAAAATCTAATTTCAATACCAATTATGTTAATTATTATAATTTTAAATCCAATTTTAGTTTCTATTATATTAAATGTTATAATTTTAATTTTTATTTTAAATTCAATTTCAATTATGTTAAATGTTATAATTATAAATCTAATTTTGATTCCAATTACATTAAATGATATAATTCTAAATTTAATTTCAATTACGTTAAATATTATGATTTCAAATCCAATTTTGATTTCAATTAAGTTAAATGTTATAATTATAATTCTAATTTCAACTTCAATTATGTTAAATATTATAATTTTAATTTTAATTATGATTTCACTTACATTAAATGTTATAATTTTGATTCCAATTTCAATTACAATTACGTTAAATGTTATAGTTTCAATTTCAATTTTGACTTTAATTACGTTAAATATTATAATTATAATTATAATTTTGATTTTGATTTTAATTACATTAAATGTTATAATTGTTTATCTAATTTTAATTACAATTACTTTAAATGTTATAATTCAAATTCCAATTCAATTTTAATATAATTATAATTTTAATTACATTAAATATTATAATTCAATTTAAATTTCAATTCTAATTTTAATTACATTAAATATTATAATTTAAAAATAAAAAATTTTATTTGTTATATATTTTAGAAATTAAAACATGGAAATTTAAATAATTTTATAATTTATAAATATTTTTAAATTAAATAATTTAAAAATGAAATATAGAATAATTTAAATTATTTTTAAAAAATAAATATTTATTTTTATTTAAATTATTTAAAATATTATTATAATTATAATGTAAATTTTAAAAATTAAAAAAAACATATAAAGAGTGGGCGCGCATGGTCAAAGCGGGGCGCTTTGCCCTATACTTATTTTTTAAATTTTATAAAAGTGTTTTTAATAAATTTAATATTTAAATAATTAATTTATATTATCAAACAAAGTTTTTTGATTACTTTATTAAATAAATTAATTAAAAGAAATTAAAAATATATAATTTAAAAAAATTTACACCAATAAAGGCAAAAGAGGAAAAATTATATTTCTTTAGTTATTAAAATATAAATTGTGGTCAAATAAAATTTTCTACCTAAAATAGTCAACTTGAAAATTTTTCCATCAATGGGGTTAAAAGTGAATCTTTTTGGGTGCGGAAGGGCAATTCAGTCTTATCTTCTTTTTATCAGATGAGTTGTGGACTTTTTCTTTAAGAGGGGAACACAACAGCACATTTTTTAAAAAATTTATTTTAGCAAAATGGGCTGCAAGTTTTATTTTTGAATTATGGGTGTATGCTTTGCTTCACATCCTCAGTTTTTGTATTACGATAGAATTTTTTCCTCTTCAATAAGTTTCATTATCCGTTTAAAAAATATTGATATAAATATTTTATCAAAATCAATTCAAATAAATATATATTAGTTCTTACAAATTAAAATTAATTGAAATAAAAGTATTCAAAGAACACATTAATAGTAAATGAATTTTTTTATGATTAATATTTATTCAATATTAAATGTTTATTCATTGTGTAATATTCCTAATTTAAATAATAAAGAACTTAATTTTTATTATTAAAAAGTCAAATTTTTTTTATAGAGAATTGTGTATTTTAATTTATTGTGTAAGGATAAAGTTATTATTTTATTATTTTTTAAATTTAAAATAATTAATTAAAATTTTCACCCAATTTGACACAAATTCAGTTAATTCTCATAAAATATTCTTTAACAATTGAATATTATAGTATATTTCACAAATTAGTGATTATTATTAATATTAAATCTTACTTTGAAGGTATTAAAAATAATATCTCTTTAATTAATAAATAATTAATCATTAATGAAAACCAAACTTTAAGTTGGAAAATATACACATAACAAAAATTGAATGATTTCATTGGAAAATAAAATAAAATAAAATGATTGCAAATCCAGTGACTAGAAACCACGTTAAACAAATAGTCACCTATATTCTTCATTCAACCTTCAAAACAGGTCTGCAACTAGAAACCCGACCCGATACGCGATCCAGAAATTTAAAAAAGCGATAACTCAACCATTAGTGTCCTTTCTTTATTATTCAAGAACCGTTTTTCTTGAAATTTCCCAAGGAATCAGCTTCTTTAATTTATTTTGTCAAATTAACACTCTTCAAAATAAAACATGGAAGAGTCAAATTTTGACAAAACAAAAAAATTACACATTCCAACAATTAAAAAAAATAATAATAAAATAAAAAAATATTATTTGATTTTAATTTTATAAATATATATTAATTTAGTCCTCATTTATTTAATATATATTATATTAGTTCATGTAGAGTAGGAATGGTAAATGTCCCACGGGAGTAGAACTCTATAGGTCCCGTTTTATTGATAGAGTGATTTTTGTAAAAGTGAGGTGGAATATAAAAAAATTTATTCCCTAAATTTTTAATGGGCCAAGAATGAAATTTAGCCTCTTACCCCATCCCTACCCTGCATCTCATTTTATGTAAATATACAAAATGTAATTTTTAATATAATTTATCATTTTTTTATTTATACTTTGTATTTAACTAAGTTATTAGAAAAATTTTAATAATCAAATTTGTAAATCATCGTCATAACAAATTATATCTAAAGATATTGGAGGCCTTGATGTGTGCTCGAGATAGGTTATGGAATGAAATTAAAAGTTTGAATATAATTATGTATTATTTGTGAAAATTCAAATTTTATTTTTTTATTTTATTTAATTTTAACCAACTAGTTCCTATATGACTTGTTTTATTATCAGATTCAAATTCAAGTTATTTTAAAAAAACTCAAAGTCACACATTTATTGAAGATATAGATGAGATAAACTTCAATTTAATTTTTTGTAAATTTAATTATGTTAAATTATTTATTACATTTTCTTAATAAATTAATAAGAAATTAAAAGTAGTTTATTCATTTTATAGGAATGAAATCTCAATTTCATGACTTTTAATGAGCAAACATGAAGCAATTGAATAATGCTACATATCTCAACTTATATCCCAAGTAATGATGTGTTAAGTATCATTGAGTGGTAAAATGATGTAAATCAGTGGTGAAAATAGTGTAAATCATTTCACTCCACTTAATAATCTATTGACACGTCATTACTTAAGATATAATTTAAGATGTATAACATCACTCGAAGCAATTAATAGAAAGATCAGTGATACTAAGCACTAGAACATTATTTATTTTTTTGTTTTATTGATTATTTACTTAAAAATTTAATTATTATTTACATTATTAAAGGACATTTTCGTATTATTGTAGCTTGTTAGTTTGATTATTTTTTATTATAATATAAATTAATTTCATATTATTAAAATTTGTGATATAAATTAATATATTATAGAGATTCCCCGTCTTTGTCTCATTAATCTTTTTATGAAAAATGAGATGAGAAGAGGGCTTAAAATAAAAAATAAAACAGAGTATTAGAAAGGCATCCCTACCTTTATTTTGGCCTATTGCTATTCCTATTATAGAAATGAAATAGTAATAAAAAGTTTACTAAAAATGTTATTATAAAAATTAACATACTATATATTAAAAAAATGATGATTAAATTAGTATATACTCATAAAGTAGTTATTAAAATAACATTTTTCTTAACCAGTAAAATTTTAACGGAAAAGACAACATGCCTCCGACCATTACTTCTTATATCTATCGATCTTCTTTGCGAATATCATCACATTTTTGATTTATCAAATCTTAATCTCATGTAGTGAGTAATAACATAGGCTATGTCTGAAGATCAGAGACCTTAATAATTTCTATTGTATCTCTTCTCCCATGAAGAAGGGATATTTATAAAGAAGTCTTATAGAATGGGGTGACTTCTTCTAACTAACCACTTAGAACCTAATGGAGAGATTTATGAAATATACACGTTAATTTATTTTACATGTTTTCAAAAATGCGATCATGGTGATAATGGGTTGATTCAGTTTTTATATTATCTTTTAATTTTTAATTCAAAATAATATAATTATAAAATGTGTTAACATTATTTGCGTAGGTAATCGAGATAATGCCTGCCACCTCGTTGTCAACGCCCTTCTTGCAAAAGCCCATCGATTTAGACACCTATCGTTGTTGCTTCACAAAGAAAATCTTTTATTCCAAGATATAATTAAACTTTCTATGATCAGTATTGTACAATAACAACAATTGTCGGCGTAATGAAAACAAAGCTTTACAGGTCAAAGATAATGGTCGCCCCTCGAGCATTAAAACACGCTAATACCTATTTCAAAGCATCACACTCGAGCACAAATAATTCCAAGAAGTTAGAAAGTACAATAACTCGTGTAGTTGGCATGGCCTTTTTCAACGTAGCAAAAGCATCATCGGCTGCATTTAATTGCATTGTAGTGATATCGTTTGTGCAATTTCTCAAGTTAGAAGTTTAAATTTTCAGAGAAGGTTAAGAAAATTTTTATTTTTTTTAATTATTAGGGACAATTATCTGTTGTAGTATAATTATTCTAGTTGATAATTGTAATTCATTATAGTTGTAGTCCGTGATAGTTTTTTTTATTTAATTAGCAATTTTTTTATTCAGTTAATAGTTATTGTACAATTATTTTAGTTGACAATTATAATTCACAGTTGTAATTTATCACAATTAATTTTGATAGCTTTTTTATCTAGTTGAAAGTTGTAGTACATTTATTTCACAGTTGTAATTTACAATTGTAATTTGTGACAATTTTTTCATCCAGTTGATAGTTGTAATACAATTATTCTAATTGATAGTTGTAATTTACAGTTACAATTCGTTACAGTTATAATTCGTGTCATTTTTTTCATCTAGTTGGTAGTTATAGTATATTTATTTCAATTGACTGTTGTAATTTACAATTATAATTTATTAACAGTTATAATACAGATATTAATAATTATAATTTTTTAATATATACACTTTATAATGCATTTTTATATTAAAAAAAAAGCATCATCAGCTAGATGCCTCCGTTAGAAAGAGTCCTTTATAGTATCTTGTAAGTGGTGCATTAATAATCTTGTAATTATCTTTAACAATTTTTTAATAATATCCTGTCAAGTCAAGAACACTTAATAGTGCTCGAACAATTTTGAAAAAAAAAAAAAAAACCAATTCCATTTCCCAAGGGTCGCTGGGTTAGGTTTTCTCTCTCATAAAAGAATCCTCTCTTCTCTCACCTTCAAGTTTATCAAGTAGCTTATCTACCACTAGAATATGATTTTGATCTTTGACTATTATTTTATTGAAAACACGATAGTCAACACATATCCTCCAAGATCCACTTTTCTTTCGGATTCGCAATTTAATAGAGAAATGAGGACTGACACTTGATCGAATAATTCTGGCTTCTAACATTTCTCGTATGACCTCTTAATCTCTACCTTTTGTATATAGGATATTGGTATGGTCGAACATTATTTATTGTGTTGCTTTCACAAAGTAGACGTATTCTATGGTCATGAGTTCTATTAGGAGCCAAACCTAATTAGGCTCTTCAAACGTATATGAAAAGATTAAGTGTTTTAACTTTTTAGTTTCTAACTTAGGAAATTGAGAACTACCAATTTTGCGAAGTTGGGTAAATAATATTCGAGATTCTTTCCTAAGGACGCTTTCCATTCGATGAGTACTAACTATCATCACAGTTCTACAATACTTTTACTATGTATAACCACTTTCTTCCCTTGTACAACGAATTGCATTATGAGTTTGGAGAAATTCCAAGTTATATCTCTAAGAGTTTGTAACCATCGAGTACCAAGAACTAAATTACACTTCTTTGAATAAGTTAATGATCTCCCATAGGCTTCTTTAACCCTAAATTGGTTTCAACTAACAATTGGACACATAATCTTTCTAGCCACTTTTAAATCTAAGAAATCATTAGTACTCCCAGAATCAATCAAAATTGTCACCGATTGTCTCTTAATATACCCTTGATCTAGTATGGTTTGAGGTAAAGAAAAACTTAACAAGGCATGTACAGTAATACCAAGTTGTTCCTCTTTAAGCTTACCTACCTCGCTTATTCCTTTTCTTGTTCGTCTATATCCCATCTTGATTGCAATCTTGAATAGGCTCGTTCATCTAAAGTTGTTTCAATTTACAGTTATGTCCTATATTCCAAACAACAATTTTTTTTATTGTTCGTTCTTTAAGTTCCTATTTTTTCAATTGTTTTGAACAACTATTTGTATTGGTTAAAAGATTGTACTAGTAGTTTTAGAGGCTCGACGATTCTCCTCGTTGATATTTTCTCCCTGTAGGAGTAAAAAATTAAACTACTTAATAGGTAATTAATTAAAATATTTTTGTACAAAGTCTTAATTTTTTCACCTATAAACTTTCCTTTCAATATAAAAATGGGGCTTAAGAAGCTTAATAAGATAACACAACTTATTTTATCAAAATCCTATTTCTCTAGAAAATACTAATTCAAGTTTGAGATTATTAGATCAATAAAAACCCATAATCTTTCATTTAGCGCCGTCTGTAGAGATCAATATCAATTAATTGGGCGATTCCTAATTTCAAACAAGAAATTGATATGATTCCACCGTTTTCCCCTAAATTACGAATTTTTAAGGTTTTTGAGCAGTGAAATTGTTTCTATCATTTAATTGCATCTCTCTCATCATGCACATTGAAATTGTCGAATTAACTTTAACTCAAATTGCAGCTCGGTTTTCTAAAATGATCATTACAATTATTTATTGATTTCCTGATTATTATTCTAATGCTCCAATTGCCATTTGACTTTCGTTGAAAATGAAAAAAAGCATGTTCTAATTAAGGAAGAAAAATCAATTGAATATCAAGGCTGTTTGGAAAAGAGACGTTAATATACTGTTTCTTTAACAAATTGGTCATTGCTTTAACAAATTGCTTTGCCTCTTCTTTATGAGTTAGTCAGAAGTAGAAGCAAATGATTGATTAACTCGATGCCATTCATTTTGCCTTGATCTCATTAATTTCTCTTTCAATCACATGGCCATGAGGTAGATCAAATGGATGGTAATTATTTTTCCTTCGAAATGCTTTGATTAGGGCCATGATCTAATCAAGATCAAATGGATGGAATTGATTGTCAAGTTGTGATCATGATCTAGATCCTTTGATTAAGATCCAGCCAACTTATGAATGATATGATCATCAACTATTGATCGTACAGCTCATAATCAACCATAGATAATTTATTTTTATTTTTCACAATCACATAATCACAATCACATGGCCATAATCATGCTTTGTTGATCATATTAACTTATTAGTGTTTATGAAATAGTTTAAGTTAATTTTATATAAACTATATAATTTTCGTTATATGATTAAGATCTTGATCTTTGATGTAAAAGTAATCATACGGTAAAATTTAATTATAATGAAAATTACATGGCTGTGGATGTGTTGATAATGATCCTTGATTTTTTTTTTTAATTTCTTAAAGTTGTGTTTTTATCATACAGCCTTAGCAAGATTTTGGAATCATTTAATCATGTCTAACGATTTTGATTGATCCATTTATTTGATTAAAATATTTTAATGATCATAATTTATTAAAAAAACATAAAATAATGATGTAACATATCTCTTTTATTTTTATTTGAGCCAAAAAAAAAAAGATAAGTGAGTGCCTTTCGTGAGAGCCATTTTAAATTTATTAATGCGCCACTTCCCAATACTTATTTTATTAAAAAAAAAGAGAGAAATGCATCAAAAGTAATGATGTGATTTAACCTATTTTTGTTGTTATTTTATTATTTTAATATGACAAAAGCTAGAGAAAAATATGGGTCATATGCCTAAAGAAATGAAGTCATATTAGGTTATGCATATCTCATCATCTTTTTTTTTTTTTTTTACTATTTTAATGTGACAAAAAAAGAAAAAGAAATAGGGCCTATGTGTTTAGAAAAGTGAAATTACCTTAGCTCACATGTATTTCACCATCATTTGAGAATTTAGTTGATTATTTTATTATTATTTTAATTCTTTAATATTTAATCTATTATTT
The DNA here is from genome assembly GCA_946807835.1 of Ailanthus altissimus. NCBI lineage: Eukaryota > Viridiplantae > Streptophyta > Magnoliopsida > Sapindales > Simaroubaceae > Ailanthus > Ailanthus altissimus. The sequence goes on along the minus strand of OX327691.1, from coordinate 8,211,844 downwards.
ATAATACTCATCAATATCTTTTATTGATATATGTATTGCCATATTAAGAACTTACATCTAAAAAGTATTTATTTTAAAATAAAAAATAAAAATATTTATAAAGCCAGTTGTTGGCCAAACATTACATAAATTATTATTTTATTAATTTTTCGTTTATCATTCATTTTATTACACATATTCCATAATATTAATGTATTGGGCTGAATTTTATAAGCAAATACTATATTCATTATTGTTATTTCATTCATTATTCATTTCATTTGCCATCATTACAATATTTTAAAATTGGCAAGAATATTAATACTTAAATCATTTCATCTTTACAATATTCTAAAGTTGGCAAGAATATTAATACTTAAATAATTTCATTTATTATAATTGCTCATTGCTTTATTTAAACATTGTCATTTATCATTGACTATCATCAAGAATCATGCATTACATTTATCAGTTGATGAATAAAATTCACCTATCATTTAATTATTTTATTATTATTCTTATAATTAGAGGATTTTATTCATAAAATTATTTGCAATTACTACTTTGATAAACATCACAACATTATGGCTTTATTTGATTATGATGAATCTTTACATATTCCAAGTCATATAATCGATATTTTTTTCATATAAATAAATGTTGACACATTTTATTAAGATCATGAGCATGAATTATTTATTCATAGCTCAATTTTATCATCATTATCTGGCTAACACGTGATCACCATCCATCAATCATGGCGTTATCTCAATGAGTTTATTGCTTTATTTCCAATGCTTGCGATTATTTCATATCAATGAATTATTATTATTTATAAGTTATGTTCATATTTGATCATGTCTATATTATGCTTAGATAAAGTTATCATTTCTTTATATCTCAACTTATTTATAATTTTATTATTACATATTAAATTAACTATATGTCATGTTGAGATTTAGTTTATATAGCAAATAATCTTCATTGAAACTTGAAGATACCAACATGCGGTGCACATTAGCCCATGGTGCATAACGATCCATGACAAAGCTTTGTAAGGATCTAAAAGACTCGCGAGTTTGGTTATGGAATTAATATTTCATTAAAGTTCCTTCATATTCTATACACTTTAAATATTAAATATTCATCACATACGAGTAATAAATAAATCATCACTAACACAAGTACTTATTTTTGAATTCATAATTGATATATTGTTTGTAAGCAAAAAACTTCAAAAAACAATGATGCGAGTAATATTATCTTTGTTAAGAAAATTAGCATTTTAAGATATTTTCCACCCATTTCAAAAAATCTCAAAGCAAGTAGTGAAAACACAAAGATGGACAAGCGCGAAACTCACATATCTTCTAAAGCCAATGAAGTCTCATTTCACCAATATGAGCAAAACTTTGAGAATTAATCTACAACCAACAAGTTGCAACTCCCTCAAACACATTACCACTTGCTACTTTACCCTAACTCGCTAATTGAGTATCAAATATGCAGCAAAAGCTGACGTACAAAATGCCCATATAGAGCAATTTTCTAAAGCCTTTGTGCAATAACAAAGCTACTTGCAAGAAGTTCTAAAACAAAATGAAGAGTTGTGAGTTCAATTGGCACAACACTATGAGTCTTCTAAAAGCATCAACATTTTGTAGAATGATAACCCGACTTTGCAATAACACATATCACCTTCAGTGATGCCACTACAAGCAACTTAAGAAGCAACATATCTAAGTCCAAACTTGCAGGTGACACAGTAACCTAAAGTTTGCTTCACAACAAAGTAACCAATTCGTAATACATCATCGCAAGTCTTTGCAGCTATAGTCATACCAACCATCCCTACTACACTGATTATCAAGGCATCTCCTATGGCTTATTTGCCAGAAGATGTACTAAAAGCTTACGTGCAGGAGATTTTTTTATAAATACTTGCAAAGTTATCAAATCTATACATCAACACATTTTATTCCTTCACGACCTGGAAATTGTAGTAATCCTCATTCATAGAAAAAAAGAAAAGATCAAGAGTTAAAAGAAGCCGTCTAATTTCTTCATGCCTCACTTCAAAATATACGAAGGAACCACTGATCCAGTTAGCAGATCGTATCTCTTGAATACTATAGTGATGGGCTAAAGTGCAAGTTGTTTCCTCTAACATTGACCAGCATTGTCATGACTTGGTTCCAGAATCTACCATCGAGATTAATAAAATCTTTTAGCAACTTGTGCGAGTTGTTCGTTAGCCACTTCCAAACAACTCATCAACAGCAAATCAATGTATTTGGCTATGCCACTATGCAACAAGGGCGCAAAGAAACATTAAAAGACTATGTCAGGCGCTTTAGAGAATTATATATGCAGATCAAGAACCCTGACTATGCCTCTCCCGCTATAGCCTTCTTTAAAGGATTGCTACCAGATACTCATGTCTGTGAGGATCTTCTACAACAACTCACTAGCAGCATAAAAGAATTATTTAGGTGTGCAGAGTCCTTTGTGCAGAGTCCTTTATTCACGTAAAAGAAGATCATTTGATTAGAAGTTTCAGGATAGTCGTGAAAGCTATGACTTAACTGATTCCTTTTGAGGCCCAAGAATAATAGCATAGTGTTAGGCCAGATTACAAAAGAAAGGCAAGATTTCTCTTATCACCAAGAAGTCACAGAAGAAGATCAATCTTTAATGCTCCAAAAATACCTAAATTGCCCCTTAATACTCTAGTGGAAAAGATTTGGCTAAATAACAAGCACAGAGGGTTATTTTTTATGATCCACTACCAATAAGGACTATAGCTGATCAATAAAATAAAAATAAGAAGTACTTGTGTAACGACCCAAATCCCACATCGGACAGACTCGTCCAAAGTGAAGGCCTTATAAAAAAAATCTCTCCTACCTTTGTGAGGCGCCTTTTGGGGATGACAATGCATTTTGGCCATAAAGGAAAAAACCGTGATGGGGAAGGACGCGTGCATGAACCCCAAAGCAGACAATACCTTGCATAGAGATTCGGGTGGGCTTTTTCATTTGGTATCAGAGCCAAGGACGGCTCTGTTTCGATGGTGAGGGGGTATTGTAACAACCCAAATCTCACATCAGGCAAACTCATCTAAAGTGAAGGCCTTATATGAAGAAATCTCCTTTACCATTGTAAGGTGCATTTTGGGGATAACGATGCTTTCAGCTCATAAAAGACAAAATTGTGAGGGAGAAAGACGCGTGCATGAACCTCAAAGTAGACAATAGCTTGCACAGGGATTCAAGTGGGTTCTTTCAACTTGGACCACAACGATCACGAGCATAACACAAAAGATTGTATATCATTAAGAATGCAAATTGACAACTTGGTATGGAGAGCTATTTTGGTCAACTATATCCTCAAAAGTAAAGCATCTTCCCCATCAAAAAGTCACAACAATGAGCGGCAAATCATCTCAACTCTCAATATTGCACTAGGAGAGGCTAAAATCACAACTCCTCAATCAGTAAACACGATGTCTATACATGGAAGACCTGATGATGACAAAGATACTCATCCAAATGACAAATGTGAGAAAGATGTTGATGAATGCAATAACGATACAATTATAGAAAGAATGTTTGAAGCTTTTACAGAAGTAGTAAAGACTAGCATACAAGCATCTCTTCAAGACAACTTTGAAGAAGCAGTAGATAAAGTCTTTCAACAGTTGAAAACTCTCGTAATTAGTGGTAGGCCTGATGATGAAAGCCTCACCAAGAATGAACAAAGGCATAAAGAAAGAAAGCTTGCCCAAGCTAAACTAGTGAATGAAGTACTTTTGCCAATAACTGCAATCATATTCATCTATCAAGCAGTAACAAGCGGCTCCAACTATATCAGTTTCTCAAATGAAGATTTTTAAGCACTGTCTACCTATGTAATGATCTATTGATGACTACTATACAAACATCTAACTACTTTATCTCAAAAGTCCTAATTAATTGTGGGAGTAGTGCATATATTATATTCTAGAGCACTTTTCAAAAGACGAGCTTAGAAAAAATAGATATTATCGTGAGTAAATCATTAATAGTTACTTTTAACGCCATTAAAACAGTACCTGTAGGATCAATATGCTTGTAAGTAATAACAGCTCAAAGAACCCTGACAGTGAAATTCTTGGTAGTGGATGTTCTCTTCAAATACCATGTCATCATGGGCAAAGACTAAATCCATCAGATGCATAGAGTAATGTCCACGTTACACCAGAAAATGAGATGAAAAGCCAAAAATGGCTTGGGAATAGCTACCATCAAAGGAGATCAGCAAGTAGTAAAGAGGTGCTATCAAATCAACCTGAAAGAAAAAAAGAGTGTGAATATATTTGTACCACCATCTGTATTAGTATAGATACAGAATTCCATCAAATAACAATTACAATAGATTTCAAAAAGATCTGCCAAAAGAAGAAAAGGAGGCACAAAGGGGCAAAAAAGTGCAAAAGGATAGAGAATGAATGTTAATAAAGTCATAAAACCACAAGATGAAGTCACAAAATTGCGAGTGAAAAAGTTTGCTCCCCAAAACAAAGAAGAATCCTCTTAATCTAAGAAGGCAAGACTAGCTGAAATTGAGTCTACACAAGAAATGCCTTTAGACCATCTGAAACTAAAATGTAAGGTTCTTATAGAAACCATGCTGCGAGAAGAATGTGCTACTAAATTAGTTAAACTGCTAAGGGCAAATGACGACGTATTTACTTGGAGTCATGAAGATATATCCGAAGTAGACCCAAGCGTCTCATGTCATTCTTCTTCATGTCAAAAGTTATCACAAAGCTTTTTATCCCCAATTTCCTTATAAAAGAAGTATATGTTTTTATTTATGAGAAAATATATGACAAAATTATATTAAACAAAGCCGACTAAACAAGTCACGTACATTAAAATAGTTGACCATCAGTGCGTCACATCAAAGTCGACTAATCTAATCGCATAAATAAAAAAGCCAACGATCAGTACGTCGCACCAAAGTCGACTAATCTAATCACAAAAATCAAAAGCAAACAATCAGTGCGTTGCACCAAAATTGACTAATCTAATCAAAAAAATCCAAAGCTAACGGTTAGTGCATCGCACCAAAGCCGACTAATCTAGTCGCATAAATCTAAAAGCCGATGATCAATGCGTCGCACAAAAGCCAACTAATCTAGTCATATAAATAAAAGTCAACGGTCAGTGCGTCGCACCGAAGCCGACTAAATTAGTCGAATAAATTAAAAAGTCGATGGCCAGTAAGTTGCAACAAAAGCTTAACTACACTAGTCAAGTAAATAAAAAATAAAGTCGTCAAACGTACAATGTACTATTCATACTTATATCTAAAAATGACTAATTATATCGTACATTCAAAATCAAGAGGCAACTAATTATGTCGCATACTTATTATCAAAAGACAAAAAGATTATATCACACCATTACATTAAAGGATAGCTAATTATGTTTGCACATTTATACTCATAAAGTTAGCATTAATATTTAAATACCGACAAATCGTGTCGCATATTCAAAGTTAACAAATCATGTCGTACATTCAGAAGACAAACATATTGTTGTGTTAAGTGTGTGATATACGAGTGTACATGTAATTTCAAAAACTTACTTGACGCAGCAAAAGCATGTTAACAAAATACACTTAATTTAACAAATTAAACACATATATCGTATATATGCACATGTATAACTATTATACAAAATTTATACATGATGAATAATTGTGTTAAAATAAAATGTAAAGAACATTACCTAATAAATGTAGCTTTACAAAATCTTCAAGTACTCTAACTATCCAAGTGAAGAGCTCACCTTAAAGTGTATACTTGAATTATTCTAATCCATAATGGTTTGGTGAAATTATGGAGTTAAAATAGTAGTTTTGATTTAAAATTTTCAGCAATATGTATTCAAACTATTTTAGTACAATTATTTGTTTCTTAAATGGAGATGATAAATATTTACTTACAATTTTTGTATAATTATTGGAAATAATTTTTATAGGATAATTATTTTGAACAACTCTTGTTTAAAATACATATCTCTTTTTTTATTTTCTTTTATTCATTTTGAGCAATCCATAAGAGAAGAAGATGAAAAGAGGTTTTTATGTTTTCAAAACTTGAAAGAACAAAGAACAAACACACTTTCTCACCTCTCTCTCACTTGACCGAATTTCACCACAAAAAAAAAAAAGAATTCATTCATTAATTAATTTTGTTTTTCCAAATGATGTCTCAAACACAATTAAGTGCTATCTCCATCATTCTCATTATTGGCCTCCCATTCAAAATAAATTAACAAGCATTAGATTAATGGATACTTAAATTAATCTTTACTTAATAAATATAATTACTTTAATTATATTAGGTAATTAAATAGCCAATATCTAGGCCTCTCTTTGTATAAAAAATACAATTGTCATGATTAATTTATTTTAATATTATCTAATAATATAAAATTAATTATTCAAAATAATTTTGAATAATTACTTTTGCCTTAATTATTTTTACTACCAATGTAAAATAATAAATTTAAAGTAAAATTAATTCATAGACCAAATTGTGCCACTTTTTATCATTCCATTAATTAACAACTCTTGTTAACTAATTTAGTAATGTACTTAATAATTAAGTCTTGACAAATGCACATTTTGAAAAATTCTGAAACAATTATTCTATTTTACTAAAATTTACTAGATCGATTTATTCAATCAAGTCTGTTACCCTAATGCACAACGAATACATTTCATACTGTGAGACTCTCTAGGTCCCCGCCTGATTTTACCATAACATACCTTGTTCTATTATATGCCTCCACCTTGGTCGAGACAAAACATCCTCCAATACTACTTCAACTAGAGTCATCTCCTTTGGTTAGTGGTTTCAGTGATATCCCCGATCCTTATTTCACTATTGAATTATCCAGGGCAAGGAAAGCTTCTTCTTTAGATGCGGGGAGTGAAGATAAGATATTATAGTTTGTTATATGAAACTCCTTTATACATTTGTGAATGCCTCATACACGTTACAGATATTACAAAGTAATAGGTTAGACTATGCAAGTTGAGATTATAGCATATTTGTATAATCCTTCCATCATTTATATCCTGGAAGAGCAGAGATATAGATCATCACTGTCAAATCTCTATTTTCTCAACCATGAACTTATCTCCAAATTTATATTTTCAAAAAATAATATTCATGAACACTTTTGTGATATTATTTATCATTTCTAAATATATTTTTCAAGGTTTATACTTGTGACCACAAGACTTTCTAAAATATAATTTCAGAGCATTATGATATATATAACTCACTCATATAAGCTGACAATCCCATATTTACGCACACTAGACACCATGAGCATCAGACCATACCCTGCGACACCAAACAATCAGACCATAAAAGGTTTCTAATATATGTGAAACCAAAACATAGTGGATCACTCACAAGCCCACCATAGCACTCAGATCAAAAGACCACAAATACTACTCAACTTAAAGACTTTTTATTAACGACTTTATGAGATGTCTATTGGAGGTTCTCGTAAGTTTGTTCAGTATCCAGTCCTCATTGTATACTTGTATCTCTATATGAGCTTTTACTAAGCTCATGGTTTGCTAAAACTAACCATTTGAACTATTAAGATATAGACATACACTAATCTATATTAATGAATTTCACCGATAAAATCGTATCGATAAAATTAAATCAGGAATATAGTATTTGAGAACATGCTTGCATAATGACATTTTCTTAACACCATCCGCAACTCTTTGCAGCTACGTAATTATTAATATATTCTTAGGTCTTTATTCCATTTCAGACAAGACTGTAACTCCTCAGATTTCGCTAACTCTTAGCACTACTAACTCTTAGTACTTATAACTATTAGCATTGCTAACTCTTACCATTGATTTAAATTTATTTAGATCAGATTTGCACTCTTTTAGATCATACAATATTTGAAACATAGCAAGCATCTTACCATTTAATAATTAATAATATTAATAATTTAATTAAAAATGATAATTGTATAAATACTATAATTAACTATTTATACATAATGGGATGTCACGTAAACACAAATATCAACACATGTCACATATTCAAAACCAAAGGCCAACAAACATATGTTGTACATTGAAAAGCAAAAAGAGGACTTAACAAATTGCACAAATCAAAAGATAACAAGCATACATCATATTATTCATATAAAAAATAATAACTAAACAAGTCGTGCAAAATAAAAAAAAAGACTAATTAAGTCACATCTCTTAAATCAAATGATAGTTGAATACATCACATTTTTATGACTAAATCACGTCATTACAAAATCTGAGTGTGACTAAAAAAGTTGCATAAATCAAAAGATGATTTGATACATGACACAAGAAGTCGAAAAAGGAAGCTTAACTAAATTAGTTGCGCAAATAAAAGAAAGACTAAAATAGAGTCGCCTATACAAAGATAACAAATTTTTTTTTTTTAGTGGAAGCATATACAAAGGAGACATTACAAACCATACCATCCATAGTAAACTGAACCGCGATTTGCTAACTTATGCAAGAGATGACACTAGAAATGAGATGCTTATTATTATAAAGAATCAAAATATTCAAATATTAGGTTGAGAAGCACCTCTATCATTAAACCTGACAAAGTCAAAATTATTAGAGTGCCAAAAATAAATAGGAATGGATTCAAAATTAAGAAAAAAAAGAAGAAAAATGATAGTAAATGCTATTTACCTCGAGCATATAAAATAAGCCATACATAAAAGACATAAATCATATGTCAAATACCTAATGGCAATTTTAAAAAAAGTAAAAGCCATGAAACTAATTTATTTAAGATATAAATTATCATCAACCAAATAAATCATAAAAGATTTCATGATCAAATATTTTATTAAGAAGCAACAAACAAACATATGTTAAAAGGATGGAAGTATAAGATAATATATATATATATCTTCAAAGTATGCTTGAAAATAGGTTTATACATCCAAAATAGCCTTAAAAATAGGCTCATACATACAAAAGTATGTTATCTAAAAATATGACTAAAAGTAGATCCATATACTCTAAATAAACCTAAAAAGTAGACCTATCAACATCCCAAAGCATGCCTAAATAGAAGGCCGTAAAGTATATCATCAAAAAATAATAACTTTCATATCATCTAAAAGCAACTATTAAAAGTAAACCTCTAAAAATAAAGAGGTGAAAAGTATCTAAGTAATCACATCAAACATCCATGAAAAGAGTATCAACGACCAAATACAGGTCAAAACATATGAATTTATATGCAAAAAAGGAAGATTAGGTATCCTTGGGCGAAGAGGTTTCAACAAGTGTCTCATCAGGAGCTGAGCCCCTTCCTTGTTTTCTAGAATACAGAAAAGAAAAAGAAAGAATAAAATAAGGTACTTATTACAAAATGTAATAAGAGAAATACAGAACAAAATAAATACAAAATAAAGCATAAATCTAAAAGTATATTACTAACCACTATCTCTGGAGCAGAAATACTAGTAACAACAGCATCATGAACTAGTATTACCATCGTCAGACTCTAAATCAGAAATATCGATTGCATCATCAACAAGATCACTATCATCAAGGTACAACTGGGTTTGATAGTAAAATTGCGCATTTGCACTCTGGTCGCAAGTATCCTAACCCTTTTCGTATCCCTTGGTAAAGGATGCAAAGGCAAAACGCTAATGGTGATCGACTTTCCTTAAGTGGCTATCCCTATGTCGCAGAGCTTGCGTCTTTTTTCCAGCAAGTAATTTCTTATAACTTTATTGTGACTTCGCGAGCTCAGAACGACTAATAGTGAGCTCATCATTTTTAGCTCTAAGATCCGCAAATTTCTTGAAAGCTACATCATCAACTAGTTGCTTTTCCTTGTCAATAAATCAACTTTAATTGAGACAGTAGATAACTCGCGTTTAAAAGCATATAAATCATTACTCAATTTGTTGATAAGATCCTTTTTCTCCTTTACCAAAGAATCTTTCTGAGCAATTACGACTTCAGCAGTAGCTAGTCATGATTCTAGATCGGCGACTTTTTGATTAAGAGAACCTGGAGGCTCTTTGGAAGAACCCCTAGCCCCAGCAAGTTTTTGCCTCAATAACAACTCCTGGAGAGGCAACACATTCTAAAACAACAAAGGGGGAAAGAGAAGAAAGGATGAGGAAGAAGTAGTTAGTTAGTATCAAATACAAAATGATACAAAACGAATCAGAGAATGCTAAGATAAAGAAAAAAATTGATCATAAGTGTAATTACTTACTTGAACTGATTGAATAATGGCATGAGATAACAACTGTTGGTAAAAAAAAAAAATGATAAGCTTTGTCTCATCAGCCAAAGTACGAAGAGACGAAGCCACTGCTAAATTATTGTGACCGTTAAAGAAAATTGTATCGCTGACTTTAATAGGAGTTGAATTGTCATTAATAAATGAGGGATTCCATCTCTGTTCGAACAAAGAATCATTTAATAAAATGTAATTTGGAGAACCATAATCATTAAATATAAAAGAATTATAACTCGCAAGCTTACATTGTCAGTACTCGCTGACGGAGCTATGCTCACAGGTTTGACAGAACTAGCGGTAGGAATATTAGAATTAGCAATAAAGGCAGTATTTGTTGGATCATAAACTTGATCCATTGTAGGAGCCCAAACCCAAAACCAATCAAATTGGAGTCCAAGTCCATAATCAAGATCCAAAACTACTAGTCTTCTACCTAGAATCTTCTAGGGTGTGGTAATTATGCATGTGAATAATTTGGAAGGATGGAGAAGAATGAGGTGTATGGTTATTGTAATTTTGGATTAGTTTATTTGTGTGGTGTAGGATTGTTCTTAAGTAGTATAAATACCACTCCCCATTTTAGTTTAGGTATCAAGAAAAATTAAGAGCTTCTAAGTGAGTGAAAAAGCAAACTCTAATAAGAGTGAGTTGTAGTATCTTGTTTTTTTAAGTGAGAGTGCTCTTGTAATATTTGTTTGAGTTTGAATAAAAATTGTTTGTGTGAATGTTTCATTTTCAACAAAGTGGTATCAGAGCAAGTTGGAAAGTATACACTATTGCATATCAAATCGAAGGTCTCGACGAGAGGAATCCGATGCCACTAAAATCTCCCCAATCTGAGTTCTGACGCGCCCTCACGCGTCGTCGGAAGACTGCTGCCATAGAATCGAGTTGACTCATCAAGTTGAGCCGAGTTGGAGCATTGACCGAGCCGCCAAGCCGAGTTGACCGAGCCGTAAGCCTGTTGACCGAGCCCCTTAACCAAGCCGTCCAAGCGAGTTGACTAAGCCTTCAAAGTCATTGACCATTGACCAGGTTAGGGTTGACTTTAACCGTTGACCGAAAAATTAAAAATTTTGACTAGGTCTTTCCCAAGGTTTTTTGGCGTTCCGAATTCATCCGTGCAATTGAATTTTGTAAATTCTCATTATATTGAGAGATATGGCAAATGGTATGGCACCATTCCAAGTTCCGACACTCAACAACAACAACTACGGCAATTGGAGTATCGAAATGAAGGCACTTCTTGGATCACAAGATGTGTGGGATATCATAGAGAAAGGCTATAACGAGCCTGCAGATGATGCTGCTTTTGCTGCTCTTACACCAGATCAAAAAATAACTTTGAAGGATTCAAGAAAGAGAGACAAGAAGGCTATTTATCTCATCTATCAAGCATTAGATGATGAGGGCTTTGGAAAGATTTCAAGTGCAAGCTCTAGCAAGGAAGCATGGGAGAAGCTGCAAACCTCTTACAAAGGATTCGAGCAAGTGAAGAAGGTCCGTCTCCAAACATTAAGAGGTGAATTCAAATCCTTACACATGAAAGTATCTGAGTCTATTTCGGATTATTTCTCAAGAGTAATAGCTGTTTCTAATCAATTAAAAAGAAATGGTGAAAAGTTAGAAGATGTGAGGATAATAGAGAAGATACTCCGTTCGTTGGATCCCAAATTTGAGCACATCGTCGTGACGATTGAAGAAACTAAAGACTTAGAAGAAATGACGATCGAGCAACTCCAAGGACCATTGCAAGCATACGAAGAGAAGCATAAGAAGAAGCATGGGTTTACTGAGCAACTCCTTAAGCTGCAACTCAAGGATATGCATGAAAGCCAACGCAATGATAGAAACCAACGTGGTCGAGGCAGAGGTAGAGGCCATGGACGAGGTGGAAGTCACGGTCGTGGATGAGGCTGGAATTACAACAACAATAATTCCAACAACTATAAGAAAGGAGAAAGCTCAACACGAGGCCGTGGAAGAATCAATCCAAACTCAAGGTATGAAAAATCTCAAGTTCGATGTTATAATTGTCAGAATTTTGGGCATTATGCTTCAGAATGTAGAGCTCCCAACAACAAAATTGAGGAGAATGCCAACTACGTAAAGGAGAAGACAGATGGCAAAGAAACTCTTCTTCTAGCACGAAAGGAAATTGATGGTGGCCAAGCAAATTCCTGGTATCTTGACAATGGTGCAAGCAATCACATGTGTGGAAGAAAAGATATGTTCGTGGAGCTAGACGAGTCAGTAAGCGAAAATGTTTCGTTTGGAGATGATTCCACAATAGCAGTGAAATGGAGAGGTAACATCCTTATCCGTTTGAAAAATGGGAGACATCAGTTTATTTTCAATGTCTACTATGTGCCCAATATGAAAAGTAACATCTTGAGTTTAGGGCAATTGTTAGAGAAAGGTTATGATATTCATATGAAGGATTGTAATCTTTCTATAAAAGATGATAAGAATAACTTCATTGCTAAAGTGCCGATGTCAAAGAATAGAATGTTCTTGATCAACATACAAAACGATGTTGCAAAGTGCCTGAAAGCTTGCTACAAAGATGTATCATGGCTTTGGCATCTTCGATTTAGGCATCTCAATTTTGGAGGTCTAGAGCTGCTATCTAAGAAGGAGATGGTGAAGGGACTACCTCGCATCAACCATCCTGACCAGCTTTGTGAAGGGTGTCTAGTTGGGAAACAATTCAGGAAAAGCTTTCCAAATGAGTCAAAGACAAGAGCCAAGAAACCACTCGAGCTCATCCATACCGATGTGTGTGGACCGATCAAGCCAAGCTCTCTCGGTAACAGTAACTATTTTCTTCTCTTCATTGATGATTTTTCAAGAAAAACCTGGGTATATTTCTTGAAACAGAAGTCAGAAGTTTTCGAAGTCTTCAAGAAGTTCAAAGCAGCAGTGGAGAGAGAAAGCGGTAGAAAGATCAAAGCCATGAGATCCGACCGAGGTGGAGAATTTACTTCCAGGGAGTTTCAAAAGTTCTGTGAAGCAAATGGAATTCGTCAACCAATGACAGTTCCTAGATTCCCCTAACAAAATGGCGTGGCAGAAAGAAAGAACAGAATAATCCTCGACATAGCACGAAGCATGCTCAAAAGCAAGAAACTACCTAAGGAATTTTGGGCGGAAGCAGTTGCGTGCGCAGTCTACTTGTCAAACCGATCTCCAACAAGAAGTGTATGGGGAAAGACACCGCAAGAGGCATGGAGTGGAAGAAAACCTAGCATTTCCCACCTGAGAATCTTTGGAAGTATAACCCATGTTCATGTACCGGACAAGAGAAGAACGAAGCTTGATGATAAAAGCGAGAGTTTTATCTTCATCGGCTATAATGCTAATTCGAAAGGCTACAAGCTGTACAATCTAGACAATAAGAAGATTGTGATTAGTCGAGATGTGGTCTTCAACGAAGAAGGAGAATGAGATTTTAACTCTCATGCAGGTGACTTCTATTTCTTTCCTCAGTTTGAAGAAGATGAGCAGACAACGAGGGAGCAACTAGGACTTCAACAAGAGCTTGAAACTCCACCCACTTCACCAACATCAACCACTCAAGAAGACTCATCACCTTCGTCATCGTCAAGTGAGAGTCAAAGTGAAAGAGTTGTACAACGTACAAGAAGCCTTAGAGATCTCTATGAGGTAATTGAATGACAAGATAATCTTACATTATTTTGTCTGTTTGTCGATTGTGAACCAGTGAGCTTTCAAAAAGTAGTATGAGAGAAGAAGTAGAGAGATGCGATGGACGAAGAAATCAAGGCCATCGAGAAGAATGACACATGGGAACTCACCTCACTTCCCAAAGGATATAAGGCGATAGGTGTCAAATGGGTGTACAAAACAAAGCAAAACGCCAAAGGAGAGATTGAAAGGCACAAGGCGAGGCTAGTTGCTAAAGGCTATAGTCAAAAGGCTGGAATTGACTATGATGAGGTATTTACGCCTGTTGCTCGATTGGAGACTATTAGTGACAAGACCCGACCCGAGACCCTCTACTATAGATCCCAGCAGCCCTGCCGGGCACCCCGACGGAAGTTCCTCCGAACCTAACTGGGTATATTGAGAAATTCTGCGAGGCGAACCCCTTTTGAATTCTTGTTACTACTAAGAAGATCTAGTAATATACATGAAAATGACATCTTAATTTTAAAAAACAAACGGACAGAGTTTCTCCTGTTTTTCGAAAAATCCATATAAACCTGCAAAGAAAGTTCACTTCTAATTCCAACTAGGGGTGGGCAAAAAACTGAAAAACCGAACCGGACCCGAAAAACCGAACCGAATTGGTCGGTTCGGTTCGATTTTTCTCTTGGTCGGTTCGGTTTTCGGTTTTTTATTTTAAAAACCGAAAAATTCGGTTCGGTTTTCGGTTCGGAAGGCCGAACCGAGAACCGAACCGAAAAAACCGAATTTAAAAAAAAATTAAAAAATTAAAAAAAAAATTAAAAAATTTAAAAAAAATTTAAAAAAAAATTAAAAAAAAATTAAAAAAAATTAAAAAAATTATAAAACCGAACCGAACGACCCAAACCGAACCGAAAAACCAAAACCCGAACCGAACCGAACCGAACCGGTTCGGTTCGGTTCGGTTTTTGATTTTTCGGTTCGGTTTTATTTTTCAAAAACCGACCGGCTCGGTTCGGTTTTCGGTTCACACTAAAAACCGAACCGAACCGGATTTGCCCACCCCTAATTCCAACACATCTCAATTTTACCAATTCGGACCTCCGGCCCTTTCCAAATCAAATTCAACACAACTCAATTATTTCGTGTAAATCACAAATTAAGCATAATCATAAAAAGTAAAAACGATCATCATAAACTGGAAATCTCTTCTTCTTGATTCAGCACATACTTACAAATATACATGCCTACAACTATTATGCATAAAGTAAAGAGTGTTATTAGCACATTTACATGTACAAAAACTATCTTTGGATTCGGCCCACTACTCGGCAATAGGAGAATCAGCAGCTTGCGTTCCGAGACCTGCACCTGGGAAAGGGGTTTAAAAACACAAAACATAAAATGGGTGAGCTAAAGGAGCTCAGTGAGTGTAAATGAGAATTCAATTACAAGAATATTATACAAAGATAGCAATTTCTAAAGTACAAGTAGAAATTATGCTTCTAAAACGGATGTAAAACTGTAAAACGGTTTCTAATATCATATGCTAATGAAATCTTGCCGAGTAGGTTTTATCTACATCTTTGGAAAACTATATTCAGAATTTGTATAACATAATAACTGCTGTGTGCATATAAATGCATAAATGCTATCAGTAAATCGAAAACTAGTAAAATCCTCGCTCGGCCATTTTCTTTCTAAACTGTACCAATGGTAACCCTAAAGCTCTATACCCACGCAGCGACTCAACTAGCACCGCATACGTGAGTAGGTCACGGGGCACCTCAACTAGCAGCACCCACAGTGACATCTCAAGACATCTCACTGGCTACGCAGCGGAATCCTACATCGCATGCATATAGCGAGACAATATCCCGTACACATAGAGCGACTCACATGACTCGACATTCCGACTTCCCGGAGTTAGTGACACACCCGCAAGACCTGCCCATGTGCACGGGATATACCGACCGGGTCTAATACAATCACCACCACTATAATCTGAGGGTACCAATGGCCTTAAAACGAATGCAGAAATTTTAAAACTGTTTCACAAATCGATCATGTAAAAGCATGTCTATGAATATATCAAGATCATAAATCATGTTTATGCATCGAAAGCTCATAAAACATACATAGTCATTGTGCGAAAACATAATAACTGAAAAATAAAAGAAATGGCAGATTTTCACTCACAACCGCTCCGCGCTCAATTTCGCTCCCGATTCCTGCTCCCGTTAACGCTCTCGGTTATCTTCACCTACGCGCCATAAATGACATTTAGAACCAAATCGAACACTAGAATCTCATTTAACTACTAAATGCCCTAATCGGCATACAAAGCCCGGATGTAAACTACTTCCCGATTTTAGTTACGGAGCAATAATCGAAACTAACTCACCATCCGACGCCCTGAAAATTATTGAACACCTTATAATTTGATTAGACATACTTGCCCTTCACCTTTCCAACATGGACAATTATGTCTCATTTTCTTCATTTTTGGGTTTTTCCATCAACTATATACATTCAATTCATAATATGCATCATTTACACACAACAATTCAATAAAAACACCACTCAATTCCTAACTTCCCTAAAGTGGCAGAATTTAACCCTAGGTTCCAACACATTCCTTTTCTCAATTTCTTGTTCCAATTACAACAAAATCATGCCAATTTCATTCTAAAGCCATAATTACAACCAATTGAAATCTCTACAACAAAATCACCAAAAACCCTAATTCTCACCTTGCCAATTTCTTCAAATTGATGACTCCTTCAAGCTCCACACTAGAATTCAACTCAATCTAAGCCAAGAATACACATAAGAACATCAATTAACATATTCTTGAATTCTCATTTATCAAACTCATAAAAGATGCTTTTCTTACATCTTTTTCTTGAATTTCCACTAATAGAGACTTCAATTGAGCTTAGGGATTGGTTTGTAACCTTAATTTGGCTTGACTACACATGAAAAATCATGAAAAAAAACTTGAATAGTCACTGTAGCAGCACCCCCCTTTGAAGCTCTAATTTCTCTCTTTTTTTTGGCTAAGTGTTAGTTTTGATTTCTCTTCAAATTTCTACACACTTCTAACATATATATAGTGCTCCCTCAATTGACCATTTTACCCTTCAACTTACTTAAAACTTCTAATTTGCCATTAGTTAAAAACTAATTATGTAATTAGTTCATTTGTAACTATTTAGTTAGAATAGTTCAAAGAACTAACTAGAACTTCCAACTTGGCAATCCATGAGATTTCTTCTAATTGGTCCATTCTCTAATATATAGATTATGTTTCTCAACAAAGGCTTATTCCATACATAACTCTTAAATGGAAATTCATGTAGTAAATTAGAATTTTCTTTTCCAAGCCAATAGAGAAAAATTCTAAAAATATTCTAGGGTCGTTCGGCGCACCGATCGAGTGTGAAATTACCAAATTAGGTCTAATATCTCTCACGTGCACTATAAAAAAAATATTTCTAATAGGGTTAAAATCGAGTAACCCTACCGTGTCTTATTTGTTCTATACCGAAATCTAGGCGCCAATACTACTAATAGGGATTGGATATTACAATTAGACTAATCATTTCTCTAGCAGCTCAAAACAAGTGGAAGATACAGCAGATGGATGTAAAGTCTGCCTTCCTAAATGGAGTTCTTGAAGAGGAAGTCTACATTCAGCAACCATCAGGCTACGAAGTCAAAGGCCACGAAGACAAGGTGTTGAAGTTAAAGAAGGCTCTTTATGGGCTAAAACAAGCACCAAGGGCATGGAATAGCCGAATTGACAAGTACTTCCAAGAGAATGGCTTCAACAAATGTCCCTACGAGCACGCTCTATAAATCAAGATCAAAGATGGAGATATTTTGATCGTGTGCCTCTACGTGGACGATTTGATCTTCACCGGAAGCAACCCAAGCATGTTCAATGAATTCAAGGAAGTGATGACGAAAGAATTCGAGATGACAGACATAGGGCTCATGGCGTACTACCTTGGCATTGAAGTTAAGTAACAAAAGGATGGAATTTTCATTTCACAAGAAAGCTATGCAAAGGAGATCCTGAAGAAGTTCAAGATGGAGAATTGTAAGCCGATAAGCACACCGACGGAATACGGAATCAAGATGTCCAAATATGAAGAAGGCGAAAGTGTAGATCCAACATTCTTTAAAAGTTTAGTGGGAAGTCTACGCTAT
Source organism: Ailanthus altissimus (assembly GCA_946807835.1). Classification (NCBI taxonomy): domain Eukaryota; kingdom Viridiplantae; phylum Streptophyta; class Magnoliopsida; order Sapindales; family Simaroubaceae; genus Ailanthus; species Ailanthus altissimus. Next base: position 8,193,639 of record OX327691.1, on the reverse strand, counting down.
CTAACTTGCACGAGGCCCGATATTCTTCACGCAGTTGGATTGGTTAGTCGCTACATGAAATCTCCAACAACCACCCATTTTAAAGCCGCAAAGAGAATTCTTCGCTATCTGAAAGGTACAATTGACTTTGGCTTGTTCTATTCAGTTTCTAATGATTACAAGCTTGTTGGATATAACGATAGTGATTGGGGTGGAGACATAGATAATCGAAGGAGCACTACTAGATTCGTATTTTTCATGGGAGATACTGCTTTCACATGGATGCCAAAGAAACAACCGATTGTCACATTGTCCACTTGTGAAGCGGAATATGTTGCTGCTACCTCATACGTTTGTCATACAATTTGACTTAGAAATCTATTGAAGGAGATAGGCTTGATACAAGAAGAGCCTACCAAGGTTTGTGTCGACAACAAGTCAGCCATTGCCTTAGCCAAGAATCCGGTATTCCATGATCGAAGCAAACACATCGATATTCGCTACCACTATATAAGGGAGTGTGTTGCAAGAAAGGATGTGCAAGTTGAATATGTGAAGTCACAAGATCAAGTTGCCAATACTTTTACCAAACCACTGACAAGCGAAGACTTCATAAGATTAAGGAACTTACTAGGGGTCACAAGATCAAGTTTAAGGGGGGGTGTTGGATCATAAACTTGATCCATTATGGGAGCCCAAACCCAAAACCAATCAAATTGGAGTCCAAGTCCATAATCAAGATCCAAAACTACTAGCCTTCTACCTAGAATCTTCTAGGGTGTGGTAATTATGCATGTGAATAATTTGGAAGGATGGAGAAGAATGAAGAAGAATGAGGTATATGGTTATTGTAATTTTAGATTAATTTATTTGTGTGGTGTAAGATTGTTGTTAAGTAGTATAAATACCCCTCCCCATTTTAGTTTAGGTATCAAGAAAAATTAAGAGCTTCTAAGTGAGTGAAAAAGCAAACTCTAATAAGAGTGAGTTGTAGTATCTTATTTTTTGAGTAAGAGTGCTCTTGTAATATTTGTTTGAGTTTGAATAAAAGTTGTTTGTGTGAATGTTTCATTTCTAACAATATTCACATGAGGTATAGTACTCACAGTTACTTTAGTACTTACTGTAACAGTAGGATCACTTTGAACACCAGATTGTATAGGCTCATCCTGAGAGCCTGAATCCGGACCTGCAAATAAAAAAGGAGGGGGAGGGGGGGGGAAAGAAGAAATAAGAATCAATAAAGTATATACTTCCATTATAAAAGAAAAAGAGAAAAGATTACAATAATAAAATAAGAAAGAACTCAAAAACAAACCCTTAATGTCAGAGATTTTTTGTAGGTTTGCCTTTATAAAAGAGTCAGGCAAACAAAAGAAAGAATGCTTCGATTTCTTCTTGGAAGCATAAAGAGAAATTGGAGAAGAAGTCTCAAGGTATTTCCTCTTTCAGGAAATGTTTTCAAAGGTTTTGCCTAAAATAAAACAAAAAGCAAATATATTAATAGACAGCGAGAGGGAAGTTGCAAAAAATAAATGATAAAATGAGAAGGCAATAAAGTACCTAGATAAATTACAGTGTCAGGTGCTGTCTCACCAGCATCAATCAAACCAACATCAGACGCCACGGGGCCTCGCCCAAGGATGAAGTCATCTGGGGCGTAGAGCTTGCACCAATTCCCTTATCAGCAACCTCAAGCTACGCTTTCTTTGCAAGCCTAGCTTTGCGACTTTTAGCAAATGGGTTCACCTTTAGAGTAAATATCTTCCTTGTGAAAGGTGGATGCCTAGAAGGAGTTGAGGTAGCACCCTCCTTCTTTCTTAAACTATCATCTTCTTTTTTATTAGGGTCTGAGCCCTCAAAAAGATTAACAACAGGAAAAGATTTGACAAAACGCTACAAAAAGAGAAAAATAAGATCATGAAAGAGACAGCCTTGCAAGTAGACAAAAAGGCTTCAGGACAAAGACTCGAAATAAAAAGAAATTAGAAATATTGCAAAAAATATATATAATAAATAAACATTAAAGTCATACCTAGCAGTAAGTGATTCGGTAGTAGTAGCATTAGGATTTGGAGTGTACCACTAAGGGATCCCACTCCAACAAGGTCCCTCATTAGATATTCTAATCAAATTTTCCAGAGTGACCAACCTCTCCCAAGAAACCGAAAACAATCATACTTCTCTTTCAAAGATGAAAGAGTGTCATCACCCGAAATGGAATAGAAGCTAGAATTCACTGAAATTTAAAACACAAAAATATCAGTACAAAAGGTAAGGTAAAGAAAAAAAGGGCATAGTTTACAAATGAGTAAAACTAAATTACCTATGTGACTCTCATAAAGCTGTGGAATATGAAATGCCACATTTCCTTGCAGTGCCACTTACCACCAATAATAACTGGCCTATCTTTCCAATTAGTCCCAGAACCAGGAATATCAACAATGATATTCAAACCCTGAATAAGTGGGGCTAAGCAAAAACTACCATAACCTGTTCCTTCCAGACGAAACAAAGTAACAATATCCTTAAGGGAAGGAGCCATGTCAGGATGAGCTAAACAGGCAGACCATATCTTAAAAAAGTTTAGATTCACTGTAGTCAAGGGTAAGGCGATGCATGTATAAGAAATAATGAATAGCCGAATGTAAGAGGAACGCGATTGCAGATAACTGCTCCTCGTCCATATAAATCTCATCATCATGCAAGCCCCCGCCTTTAGTATAATCTATAGAAGGATTAGGAACATGCTTGCATACGCCCTCCAGTATTCGAGCATAGCGTACTTCTTACTGCTGCCGCTGCTACTCGCCATAAGTGAACTATTAAAACAAAGCCAAAAATTGCCTCGTAACACTTCTCGCAAGTAAAGTAAAAGCAAAAACAAAACAAACAAGTGAACCCAAAACTGTCTTACTACTTCTCCTAGAAGACAGGAAAAATCTTCTTTATGTCTAATATAAATAGCAATCAATCAATATTGGAAAATGTCATAAAAATATCCATATATTAGACTCAAAATAGTTCAAAATGGCTTAAGAACAGAAACTACGACGAAATAAAAACAATTTGCCTAGGCAGCACCTTGCCATAAATCCAAACATGCAATCTTCCACAATCAAATCTAATTAAACAAGCATACAAAACCCAGCCAACACAAGTACCAGCATAAGTCATAAAACTAGATACATGCACTAGCAAACATATACCCTCACTATCTCTACAAAATAAACAAGCATCATCTTGAGAAAATATTCAGAGTTGCAGCATTAGCGGAGTTTATCAACCAAAGCATCTTCCTCGAACTTAAACACAGAATAAACAAGCTATAATAGCCATCATACAAGCTATATGCAGGAATACTCAAATATTAAGTTGATATCAAAGCTCACCGCCACTGTCAAAGCTTAAGATACATCAACTCACACAAATAGCATTCCCAAAACAAAATACACACAAAAATAAATAATAATAATAATAATAATATAAGTGAGAGAAATACTCACAGATTTGAAATGCAATCATCGAAAGGAGAAGTGAGCCATGCAAAGGGCGTTGCTCACTCAACAGAAGATATCGTCCTGTACTTGCTGGATAAAGGTGCCGACGATCGAAGAAAAGAAAAGACCACGAAACCCCACTTCGTTTACAAGAAAATAAAATGAAGACCGTCACTCACTTAAGAAGAAACGCCGCCGTCGTTCGCTGGAGAATGCGAAGAAGTAGAATGGTCAAGCGTGGATGGGAGACTAAGAGATGAGCAAAGAGAATGGTTGCGAAAAGTGATTATGCCTAAAAAAAAAGTATGGATTAAGAAAATATGGGTTGAAACCAAGCAAAAAGAAGCTTCTACGACACAACGAGCAAAGCAAAAAGTGGAAGAAAAGTTATAAAAAAATTAGTTTATTGAAAAAAGGATATATTTGTCTCTCGTTGAGAAACCCTTGGCTTTCCTTCAAAATCCCTGAAATGCCCCTCTGATTATAAATGTAATTTTCGTAGTATTTTTTAGTTGCAAAGTTTAAACAAAAGGACTTCAGCTGATAATCGAATACAGATCGTGGGCCAGCAAAGAGACAGACGGAAGAAGCTGCTCGCAGGCCAAAAAGTCCAAAACCATAAGAAGACCTGGGTTAAGAAGATCAAGCTACAAAAAGGACTTGGGCCATGACAAAAGACCAGCCCCTTAGGGAATGGGCCAAGCATCTATAGTAAAGTTCATCTTGTAAATTCAATGTACCAGTTATTCTATTTTTCCTACATTTCTCTTATAATATTAGAAATTCTCAATTTATGTTACTAAGCTTATTTCACAATTTTTGTGAAAAAGACTATTAAAAAGGGGCAATAAGTGTAGGAGTCAAAAATTAAATTACCTAATGGATAATTAATTAATATATTTTTATACAAACCCATTAAAGACATAAAAGGCTCATTAAAGGAATCATTATAATTTGTTTACTTATGAACTTTTCTTTGACTATAAAAAGGATCCTAAGGAGCTTAATAAAATAACAAAAATCGTTTTATCAAAAACTTATCATTCTTTAAAAATTTAATTATCTCTAACATCTTTTTAGAAAATACAAATTCAAACTTCAGATTGTTAGATCAATAAAAACCTATAATTCTTCGGTCCTTATATTCTTGGGAAAGAAATAGTTGTTGTCAAAGTTTGCGACTTGTATGCCTTAACCCAAAGCCGGATGTCATGGCATAGTCGTTCAATAAAAGTTTACACCTATTGTCATTTTGTCCAATCACGAGATCTATTAAATGGGTACTCTAGGTAACTTTGATACTCTACATACAGTAGTTACTTGCTAATTGACCAATTCTCAATGTATATTTTGTTGGTCGGTAAATACAAAAATTTTATGTTTAATAAAATAAACACAGTGAAAATCAGTTTATCTTGTTCATAATTACATGTATAGGGATAGAATATTACCTCAATTCCTTACTATAGCAAATCTTGAATTGACTGACTGCAATATTCTCTACTATTCTCAATCTTCAAACTTAACACGTGTGGGCACATGGATCTTCTTAATCTCTAAAAATACTAATACCAAAATCTAAGAGAATGATATTAATTAAATTTTTTTCCCACGTAAGAATACGTAAAAAGAATTTTTTTCTCTATATGGTTGTAATCTCTTTTACTACTCTATACCTCCCATATATATAGGAATCTCCTTTGGGTAATTAAAATTTGATTAAGATTTGAACTAGTGGAGGGACTACAAGACCCATGGGCTTCTTAGCTCCAACTTAAAAAGTCTAGTCCTTATTATCTCATCATACACAAATTCTTCTAAGTTAACTCCAGGCTATTCCACTAAAGTCAAGGACTATACTCTAGTAACCCATGTTATAAAGTAAAACCCATTTAATTAAAACTCTATTTAATTAAATTGGATTGGGTCTTTAGACCAATAATAACCACTTAATTGACCTTCTAATTATTTCCATAATTAAAGTTAGGCCATGAAAAAAATGTCTTGCCTCTTTAATTATTTGCCCCTAAGTCGCTAAATGCTCTAATGATCACTTTTAATATGTCTATATTTGTAAATAAATTTATAAATAAATATTATTTTTCAATAAATAATATATTGAATAAACTGTGGCCACGGATTCTAATGATCAAGTACTACAAACAGCTTAGGTGCACATTAATTATTAGATTTCATCTTACAAATATTTGTTCCTACGACCTGTGAAATTATATCTGCAAGTTATCGAGGTTTTGACCGTTTATATGGATCTTACTCTGTAATTATTCAAAAGATACAACCCATGAATGTGAGTTCATTACTTGCTCAGGATTAAGATCAATCAAACTTATTAAAACATTTATCAATTAAGATCTACGATATTTAGTTAACCAGATCAAAATTCACAGTAGTCCCGTTCAATGTAACAGATACACTAGTTTTTTACTCGAAGTCTCTACTTCAATGATCAAGACAAATCATTCACTATAAGAAGCAGAAAAACTACAACCTTACATAATGAAATGCCATTTTTCATTAATAGTTGTGAACTAGATTTAATTTATAAAGTACTTGTGATCTATACCCTATGTATTAGCATTATATGCCTAATACATAGATCACATACTTTATAAATATGGGCTCATCAATGTATGCTCAATTATATATATGAATAAACTTTATTAATATAATAAAATGTTATTACACATGCTTTAAGGGCATAAAATAACATAAAATGTCTAACAATCTCCTACTTGCCCTAAAGCATGTCAAGCATCTATCGAACTCCTATATCATATATATGAGTTTCAAAACCCTTTGTTCACAATGATTTGGTGAATGAATTTGTTAGATTTTCTTCTGATGCAATCTTAGATACCATAACTTCACCATTTTGCATTAGCTCCCGGACCAAATGATATTTTCTCTCAATGTATTTTCCTTTCTTGTGGTATCTTGGTTCCTTGGATTATGCTATAGCTCCGCTATTATCACAATAAATAACAATGGGCATCTTAGCACTACGCAACACTTCAAGTTCCATAAGGAACTTGCGGAGCCATACAACCTCTTTTGCAGCTACATAATCAGCTTCTATTGTAGAGTCTGCGATGTATGATTGCTTTGCACTCCTTTAACTTATAGCCCCACCATCTAAAGTAAACACATATCCTGAGATAGATCTTCAGGCATCCTTATTTGATTGAAAATCTAAATCTGTATACCCAATAGGTATAAGAGTCTCCGAGCATATAATCTTTCGTTCTCTGAAGATACTTAAATATATAATTTACTATAGCTCAGTGTTCTTGTCATGGATTAGATTGATATCTACTAACCATGCTGATTGTATAATAAATATCTGGTCTAATGCATAACATTGCATACATGAGACTTCATACTATTGATGCATAAGGAATTCCTCTCATGTGATCTATCTCTTCAGGAGTTTTGGGACACTGATTCTTGAATAGATTAATTTCATGTCTAAAAGGAAGTGTTCCCTTTTTGGATTTATGCATAGCAACCCTAACCAAAATTTTGTCTATATATGCAGCTTGAGATAAAACTAACATCCTATTTTTACGATATCGCATTAGCTTAATTCCAAGGATGTAACTAATTTCACCTAAACCCTTCATATCATATTGGTTAGATAACTAAATTTTAACTAATGATAATGCTCTTACATCATTTCCAATGAGTAGTATATCATCTACATACAGGGCTAGAAAAATCACCAACCGCCTATCTATTTTCTTGTAAACACAAGGTTCATAAAGATTTTGATCAAAACCAAATGATTTGATTGCCTGATCAAATCTGATGTTCCATGATCTAGATGCTTGTTTAAGTCCATAGATAGATTTGTGAAGTTTACAAACTATATGCTCTTTACCTATAGCTATAAAATCATTTGGTTGTATCAAATAGATATTTTCTTCAAGATTTCCATTAAGAAAGTCAATCTTGACATCCATTTGCCAAATCTCATAATCAAGATTTGCTGCAATGGATAAGAGAATTTTAATAGACTTAAGCATGACTACCGGTGAAAAGGTCTCCTTATAATCGATACATTCTTTCTGAGTGTACCATTTAGCAACAAGTTTAGCTTTGAAGGTTTCCACCTTTCCATCTACTACTTTCTTTCTCTTATAGACTCATTTACACCCTATGAGTTTTATTCCTTTAGGTTTCTCTACAAGTTCCCAAACTTTATTAGAATACATGAAATCCATTTATGATTTTATAGCTTTAGGCCAATGGTTTACATCTTTATCAACCATTGAAATGACTCTCCAATTAACATATACCTAGTTGAAACTTCCTTTTGTTCCTTTAGGATAGCCAATAAATAGATAAACTTCCGACTTAGATTCTAACTTATCTGTCTTTCCTTTTAGGATATGTGTTAGACAACCCCATACATATATGTGACATAAACTTGGTTTACGTCCTATCCATATTTTCAGAGGTGTTTTAGAGACTGACTTAGATGAAAGTAAGTTAAGAAGATATATTGCCGTTTTTAAGGCATAACTTCAGAATAAGATGGGTAAAGTTGAATAACTCATCATTGATCTCATCATTTCAAAAAGAGTTCTATTTCTCCTTTCTACTACACCATTTTACTGGGGTGACCCAAGGGCTGTCAACTGAGATAATATCTCATTGTCTAACAAATAGGTCCTGAACTCACTATAGAGGTATTCATCACCTCGATCAGATTGAAGTGCCTTTATGTATTTTTCTAATTTCCTTTCTACTTTTGCTTGAAACTCTTTGAATTTATCAAACGCCTAAGACTTGTAGCGCATTAGGTACTCATAATCGAATCTAGAATAATTATCAATGAAAGTGATGAAATATTCATAACTGATGAAATATTCATAACCTCCCCTAGCTTGTGTGCTCACAGGCTCATACACATTAAAGTGTACTAATTCTAATGTTTCAATAGCTTTATTATCTTTAGTATTAAAGGGTTTTCTGGTCATTTTACCTTCTATACAGGATTTGCAGACTAGTAATGGTTCAATATCTGATAAACTCAAATGTCCATCTTTGACCGGTCTTTGGATCCTATCTAGACTAATATGACCAAGACGTAGATGCAATAGATATGTTTGATTAATAAGAGTCACTTTAATCCTCTTATGGTGATTAGATTCATTATTCAATTCTGTGTCATGTAGTATAGATTGTTAACTGCACTTTAGGATATATGCAGTATAGATTGTTAACTAGTGTACCAGAATATATAAACAACTTATTTCTTTTGATCACCACAATTGAGTCAAAAGTAACAGAATGACCAAATTTATTCAAATAACTAACTGAAATCAAATTGCATTTGAGTTCTGGTACCAACAAACAATCATCTAATACTAAAGTCTTAAAATCATTAAAATAAAGTTAAACTACTCTCACTATCTTAGCTACAACAATTGCGCCATTTTCTAGTCTAAGACTGATCTTTCATTCATTGAGTGATTTAGTTTTCTAAAACCCTTGCAACTAATTGCAAATATGATTAGTGACTTCAGAATCTATTATCCAGAAATCTATAGAGTCAACCACTAAACATGTCTTAATGAAAAGAATATTACTAGAAGATAACTTGTCCTTTTAGCTACTAAAAACTTAACTAAAGGACAATTTTTCTTCCAATACCCTTTAATGCCACATTCAAAATATTTTTCTTTACGCCTTACTATCTTTTTATGAATTTGCACAAATATTGAATTAGATGCTTTCTTTGGTTTGTTATTCTTCTTCTTAGTACTCTTTCCCTTATGATTGAAGTCAAAAGAAGAAGATTGGCCATTTAGTCAAGTGACTATTATAAGCCTCTATTTCATCTTAAAGTGCATTTTCATTAGGTTTTAGAGGGCAAATCAATCAAGACATATCTGTGCCTTTTAACTGTGAGTTCAATATCTAAGTTCCTTTCCCAATCCATATAATTATTCTCGGTTAACTTGTTTTGGTTTAGAATAGATGCTAGTGAGGTGAATGAAGACATAATTCTGAAAAATAAATTCATACATGAGCATACATTATCTGATAGCATGTGTAACTTTTGCATGAATGCATGAAATGTATTTATGTAGAATTCTTTAACCACATTATACATCGGTAATCTAATTTTCATTCAGAATACGCCTCAGTAGGGTGGTCCTATCTGTCATAAATCAGACTTGTACCATACTAAGTTATTATTATTATCTCGATATCTTATATCAAATAATAATAAACTATCAATTCTTTAGCCCTTGGATTTAATTGACAAGAACTCCGTAAGGAGGATATCAATCAACCTAAGTTGAGTGCATAACTATTATTTCAATCTTTTATATTTTTCAATTAAAAAAGCCATCGTAGGGTAGTCAATTTTGCATTAGTCCTATATTGGATCTTATTCTTTAGGAAAATCCTATCTAGTAACCAATTCTGATTAATACCCTCCGTAGGGAGCTCACAAGATTTGAGGTAAGGCATTAATCTACTTTACTATAGGATCAATAATGGAGGTCATGGGCTTTATGCCTAAAGGCCTCTCTCACTCAATATTTTAATTCTTAGAGTTTTTAATTAATTTATAAAATGACGTTCTACTCATTAATATCTAATTTTATTTTCATAAAATACTTAATAAGATCACGTCAAATAATAAATTAATATATATTGAAAATATGACAATAATCTTATCCTAATCTCATTAGAACATTAATGTCATACAATATGATATATTTTATGCATGGACATGTAAATGTGGCACTCTTAATCTACATGACATGTTATTCATCTAATCAATTAATTAGATAAATAAATAACTCATAATTCATGACTTTTCTTAGGAAGAAAAACATTAAAAATTAAGCCTAAATTATTCAAAGTCTTCCTTGAAGTCAACTTGAGCTCTTCCATAATGTTATCTATTTTTACTTGCCTCCTTTTATGGGCTTCAATTTTGGGCCTCATAATTTTCTTTGGTTCACTTATTTTAAAAATAAATTGGGCTTATTTTAGACTTAAAATTTCTTTAAGCCTTCAAAAAAAATTTAAATAAAAATATTTTTAGACCCAATAATTTTAATAAAATAGTCCAAATAAAATTTTATAAAATTGAACCAAGATTAAAAGAAGTGTGGACCAACATTAAATTTATAAATACCCAAAATTTAGTCTAAAAATAAATTTGGGTTAAATTTAAGACTTTATTGTAAATTTCTCAAAGCTATCTAGTCAAACTTTAATGACCCAAAATCAGAAGGGGCCGAGTGAGAATAATTAATTATGTTAGGGCCTATTTGTATAATTGATAAACTTTTAAAGGTCTATTTGTATGATATGCAAATAAACTTGACCAAATTAGAATTAATTAAAATAAAGACAGGCCTAAGTGATAAATGCCAGTGGAAACCCTAATTCCACAATATTCACCCCCACCGCTCCTTCTCTCTCCCTGTCCACCGCCAGCCGCGATTTTGGCTTTGCTTCTAGCTGCCAATCGACGCTTAGAAGAACGCCGAATTCAGACGATGCCGACAATCTTTTCCCGTCGCGAACTGCCGGTCATGCCTTTTAAAACCGCCGTGTGGACAGTCAAAAATTTGTTGCTTCGTCGCCGTAAAAAAGGAGAACCGCTAACCATGATCTTTGCAATCATCAACCAGACTCAGCCTGTTGCTTTTGATGATGCAGGTGGCACGCACATTGTTGCCGAAATTGATGGCAGCGTGCATGGCCGTCCATCATCTTCTCATTTTGTTCATTTTTTTTTCCTTTTTGTTTTAATTTACAACAAAAATAATGAAATATATATTTAATCTAAGAATTAATCTAACTAAGAGGGGAAATTGTGGTATTATTTCATCACTCCCTCTTGTTATAATTCCCAATAAAAAATACAAACAAATATATAACCATGAATTATTGAGTATAATCATTCATCACATAATTAATAAAAAATAACAATAAGATTAGTATGTAATTGGTGCCACAATAAATAATTATTACCATATACAAAATAAACTATACATGTAATATGAAATAAGGCGGCTCTGATACTAGTTGTTGGTCGGTAAGTAAAATTTTTTTCTGTTTAATAAAATAAACGCAACGAAAACCAGTTCGTCTTATTCAGTATTACATGTATAAGGATAGAAGATTACCTCAATTCTTCGCTATGACAAATCTTGAATTGACTGGCTGTAATTTTTTCTACTATCCTCAATCTTCAAACTCAATGTGTGTGGGCATGTGGATCTTTCTTAATCTCTAAAAACACTAACACCCAAATTTGAGAGAATAATATTAATTAAATTCTTTATCCCACGTTAGAATACGTAAAAAGATTTTTTTTTATATAGTTGTAGTCTCTTTTACTACTCTATACCTCTCATATATATAAAATCTCCCTTGCTTATTTAAAATTTGATTAGGATTAAAAAATTAGAGTTTGATTATGATTTGAGCTAGTTGAAGGATTGTAACACCCATGAGCTTCATAGCTCCAACTTAAAAGGCCTAATCCTTATTATCTCATAATACATCAATTCTTCTAAGTTAACCCCTGACTATTCCACTAAAAATCAAGGGCTGTACTCTAGTAACTAATATTATAAAGTAAAAGCCCATTTAATTAAAACTTTATTTAATTAAACTGGCTTAGTCTTTAGACCAATAATAACCACTTAATTGACCCTCTAATTGATGTCCATAATTAAAGTTAGGTCATGAAAAAAATGTCTTGCCTCTTTAATTACTCATTTACCTCTAGATCACTGAATGCTCTAATGATCACTTTTAATATGTCCATATTTGTAAATAAATTTACAAGTAAATATTATTATTCAATAAATAATTTATTGAATAAACTGTGGCCACAGATTCTAATGATCAAGTACTGCAAACAGCTTAGGTGTACATTAATTATTAGATTTCATCTTGCAAATATATCTTCCTACAACCCATGAAATTTTATCTCTAAGCTATCGAGGTTTTGATTGTTTATATCGATCTCACTCTGTGATAATTCAAAAGATATAATGCATGAATGTAAGTTCATTCCCTACTCAGGATTAAGATCAATCAAGCTTATTAAAGCTTTTATGAATTAAGATTTACGATATTTAGTTAACCAGATCAAAATTCACAGTAGTCCCATTTTATGTAACATATACATTAGTTTTTCTACTCGAAATTTCCGCTTCAATGATCAAAGCAAATCATTCACTATAAGAAGTAGAAAAACTATAACCATATATAATGAAATGCCATTTTTCATTAATGGCTGCGAACTTTATAAAGAATTTATGATCTATACCCTCTGTATTAGCATCATATGCCTAATACATAGATCACATACTTTTATAAATATGGGCTCATCAATGTATGCTCAATTATATATATGAATAAACTTTATTAATCTAATAAAATGTTATTAGATATGCTTTAAAGGTATAAAATAATATAAAATGTCTAACATGTTTGTATACTCGGATGCACCAAATCATAGTAAGAGATCTTCAAGGAACTCATTCCACGTTGGTATACCGTGCTTGATTAATACCACTGCATAGCTTCACCATCAAAATTAATGGAAGTTAGTTCTACTTTCATTGAATTCGATGTGTGATGAGAGCGAAAATTATATTTGCACGAGATACCATCTTGTCAGATCTCTTACTTTCTAACAAGGAAATTCAAACTTCATCCAAAACAACATTAGTATCTTGAGGATTACAAGAGAAATATTACCTTAATTTGAGTAATCAATGAGTTATCATGATTTTTACATGATTGGAGGAGATGACGATATATCTAACACAAAATATTTTAGATTATATTATGTCGCTATCATCTCTTTCAATCGTGTAAAATCTTGCATTATATATGTTAATTGTTCACACACAAGTAATTTAAATGCGAAATTCTAAAAGATCAATGAAGAAAAGAAAATACAAATAGAAAAGACTACAACGCAATAACACAATATTTATATGGTTTGACAATTGTCTACGTCCATGGTGGATCATGATCCTAACCTCTTTTATTAAATCAATGATCACAAAAGATCTCTCTCTTGAGAATTCAATGAATACTCTCTCTTTTATTAATACCTCTTAAACCAAAATAAGGACCTATTTATAGCCATTTATGTTCCACGTAAACTTTAATCTGAGTTACACTTAAAAGAGAATTTGAAACCTCTTAAAAGAGGTAAAATCGAGAAAGAAACTGCCACTAGTGTTGCGACGCTCTCCTTGCAGCGCTAGATTTCTAGGTCCTAGCTCCGATGCCTCTAAGCCAATGGTGTGGTGCTGGGGTTTCTATCTTCGGCACCGCAGTGTTTAACCAGCCAATGTTCTGGTGCTGAAGGTTCTGATATTGGCCCTGTGGCCAATGTTGCAGCGCCCAAACCTAAGCAAGCTCTCATTTTTCTTCTCCATTTCGTGTCGTCTCCTACTCTATGGCTTGACTAAAAACTATCTTCTACATAATTTTTAATTATACTTCTTCACAATATAAAATAGGTAAAATGTTTATGATTACGATAAGTTATCTATTATAAAATGAAACATGCAAATTATCTTCTACTATAGATATTCTAACAATTATATATAAATATAATGTTACTTGCGTTGTTCAAATTAAAAGAGGACACATCAAAAGAGATAATATCAAAAATATCTCACCAAAGTTAGAACTAGACTCATGAGTTCTAAGAGAACAAAAAAAATTGATATCAAATAAATACACTCCACTAATAACTTAGCATATTTAATTACCAAAGTTTACCTGCATATACATTTGAAAGATGGTACATTGTATTAGTATGTGTTATCTCATTAAATTACTTGTTGACCTATATGGTCTGCTAACTTTAATTTTGATGACAACAAAAAATTATTTATTTTTATGATATTTAGATTACTTATATTCTCATAAGTTGTTTTGAATATTTAATCTGTTAAAAAAGAAATCATGTCGAGCACCACTTCTTAATATGTTCATTGTTGTGTTACTTCGTCGAGCCAATCATTGATCATGAAAAGCCAATCCCGAACGTGATAGATTCGTATCTACTAAGGAAAATGACAGTAGATCATGGACATCAATGATAGATCAAGACAAGCTTCAAAATGGTTAATGTGTATTTATTTCATAACTTGTATTGATATGTGTAATTTATTTACCTTTGAGAGTTGTTTTTTAATCCGTAAAATACAAAATAATTTTCAAACATTAAATCTTAAAGAAATATTTTACTTAAAATGGGACAAATCTTATAAATTTGAAACTTGTAAAAAAGTAGTTTGACATTATGAAATCGCCTTATCAGTTTTAAATGATTTAAAAACCCGATCTAAGATAGGATGACTTAAGTCTATTGGACTTAAAACCTGTTAATTAGTTTTAGGAAAAATCGGAGAATTGGTTGTGGCTAAAGGCAACCGGTTTAGGTGCAGTATGGACAACCGCCATACCAGCTATGTGGTTTATATTCACTTTTACAACCAATTTAAACAACATGTATCTCTTGCCGAACTTATTCAAATTGGCTGCAACTCATTTGTAAACCAGTTGCGGCTTGAGAACTGGTTAGTAAACCGGTTATGTAGTTTTAGGCACCAGTGGTCATATTTTTTTTAAAAAAAATTAGACAAATCGTGCTCATCTTCAAAACAATCTAAACTCTCAAAATGCTCATTATTATACATACATCTTAGAATTTTATTCATATATCTATTCATTGAGGTGTTTGTTTACTCCTTTATCATTTTTTGTTTTATTTGTTGGAAAAAGCTTATCGTTTAAATAATTTGTGAGTAATTTAAGTATTGTAAAATCACTTTTCTTTGAGGCATTACTATTAGAAATCTCATCTTATTTGGTGTCAGGGGTAGATGTAAGCTATATGCAGAGTCGAACTATTATGTAAATCTAGTGTTATTTTCTTTCAGCTCTCTTTGTATTTATTGTAATTATTGTTAGATTTATTATTTACAATAAATAAGTATTAATTGTGCCTTTATTGTTAATTACCCAATTCATCTCTTGGTTACCTAAATTATAATTTTATTATCAAATTAATACATGTCATTTTGAGGGAGAGTATAATATGTGAAAGAAAGAACTTTTATAACTATTTTAGACCTATATGCATTATTTTCTTTTAATTAGATTTTATCTTGCTAAATTATATTAGTAAAAGTTTTTAGCGAGGTGTTACATGTCCAATACCACTTTATAATTCATCAAAGATTATTATTATTATTTACTTTAGTTTCTGTCCCATTTAATTTTTTCTTAACAAAAATCAAATGCAATAATTATGAAGTGTTAGATATTAAAAAAAAAAAAGAGAGTGTTATAACATTACCATTCTCGCAGACCATCTTTCCACCCCACGTATGCGATCAAATGGCAATGCAATATTAGCGTTTTGGACAAATGTCCATGTTTATTCATGCAACTAAAAACTTCTTATAACACCCTTTTAAAAAAAAAAATTTTTTTTGCCATTATTAAACATGTGGACTCTATAGTATTATTATTATAAATATTTATATTAGTATGAAGTTTGTAGAGTAAAAAACAATTATGACATATATATTTTATATTATTATATTTTATTATAATTAAAATATGTGGAGTTCACTTACAGAAGAGTGTAGGAGATTGATAAAAAAATAGCGGTGGCGTTGTTTTTGGGTTCTCGTTAGATTGGGAGAAAGAAGAAGAGGGGGAGAGAAGAAAGAGAAGAAAAGAAGAAGAAAGAAGAAAAAAATAAAGAAAAAGGAAGGGGAAGGGAAGAAAAAAAAAAAGAAAAAGAGAAACCAAGAAAGAAAGAGAGAAAAAAATGGAAGATTTTGATTGTGTTTCATTTTATATTTTGTGAGCGGTTTTTTTTTTAAGTTGTTTAATATATTTATTTTTATATTTAGTTGATGTGAGAAAGCGTTTTTATTCATCCCTGGTATGTAGGTATGTATATATCATATATATGTATGTATGTATGTGTGTGTATGTATGCATATATGTATATATTATATTTTATTGGTCATGAAAATGATGAGTATGTATGTATGTGTGAGAATGTATGTATATATGTATATATGTATGCGCACGTATGCATTATATCTTGTTGGCCATAAAAATAATATGTATGTATATCTCTATATATATATGTATATATGTGTGTATATATGAATGCATGTGCATTATTTTTATTGGCTATGGAATTGTTATTTATGTATATATGTTTGTGTGTATATATATACGTATGTATATATGTATATTTTTATGTATATATATGCATATCTATTGAAGCAAAAGTAATAAAATAAGTAAATATATTAAGTAATATAATTCAAAAATAAATAATTAAGAAATTTAGAGAGAGAAAGGTAAGAGAAATAATACATAAAATTTATGTATTTTGATAACTTGCTTACGATTAGGGTGGATTCAAATCACACTCTCTTATTATTAAATCTCAAGGCATTCACAAAGTATGACTTTTATAAAAAAATACTCATAAAGAAATCACTCTCTCTTGTAAACAATGAGTTTCTCTCACTAAGAATCACAAAGAATACTTAGATCACTTAAATATCACAAAGATATTGTTAAGATGTGTTTACAAGCTAATAACGGGCCTTTATATAAGTTTTAGGACGACCTAAGTTAACCATAAACGTTCGAGAGTTATTTTAAGGAGACTTGGAACAAGTGGAAGACGAAACAAATTGGGAGACAACTTTCCCACACTGGGCGCTGCGGCGTTAAATGGTTGCGCCTAGAGCCTGGGCGCTGGGCATCTGGCACTGCGGCGCTTAGATGCTGTTTAGGGCACCTACGCCTGGGCAGCCGCTTTCATCTTTTTGCCTTTTTTTCGCGTTTGTTTTCAATCCTCGTGCACCCAACACACTTAGCTTGTTCTCCAAATTATATCCCGATAATTTTTAATCAAATTTCTCACAAATCCCCTTCTTGATTCAAAATTATTCCCAAAGTATCTCGATCTTTCTTATGGGTATTTTAGGTCACCCTTACATAGTAGTGACTCTGGTTAAGTCCCTGCATAGGAAAAACTTAACTGAGAGCAGTGGTTTAGTCAACATGTCAGTAGGATTTTCGAAAGATGCTATCTTTGTTAGACTAACTTTACCACTTTGGACAATCTCTCGAATGTAATGGAGTTGTACATCAATGTATTTAGACCTCTCGTGAAACACTTGATGCTTGCTTAAATGTATGGCACTCTGGCTATCACAATACACACGGTGTTCACATCTTCAATAGCCATTGCATATGCTTTTCAACTACACGGCATCCTTAATAGCTTCTCTAATAGCTATGTACTCTGCCGCTATGGTAGATAGTGTAACTACATGTTATAGAATAGATCTCCAATGATCTTCTATTGTCTATATCACCTGTATAATTTGAGTCTACATATCCTCTTACCATTATACTGTTGTCCCCATCCCTTTTATACATCAATATGTGGTTCAATGTCCATTTGAGATATCTCAAAATCTACTTCACTGCAAGCTAGTAATCTTTACCCGGATTCACCATGTATCTACTCACTACGCTTACAGCCTGTGCTATGACTAGTCTTATGCAAACCATTGTATATATGATGCTCCTCACAACGCTTGCATATGGTACTTTACTTATTTGCAGTTTCTCTTCTTCGGATGTCAACAACTATGCTACTGAAAGTTTAAAATGCATGGCCAAAGGAGTAGAGATAGCCTTTAAATTGGACATACTAAGTTTTTCTAAGATCTTGAGTATATATCATTATTGAGACAAGAAGATAACATCTATTCTTTCCCTTACAATGTCCATACCCAATATCCTTTTTGCTGCTCCCAAATCCTTAATCTCAAACTCACTACTTAACTGTTGCTTGAGTTTCTGTATCTCTTCCATGTTCTTACATGCGATCAACATATCATCGATGTATAGAAGCAAATACATTATCCTACAACTCAAGTTCTTAAAGTACACGCATCCGTCATACTTACTTCTACTAAAGCTACAAGCCATCATAAACTCATCAAATCTCCTATACCATTGTCTAAGTGATTGCTTTAACCTATATAAGGACTTCTTTAGTAGACAAGCATAATCCTCTTTTCTGGGTTCTACAAACCTTTGTGGCTATGTCATATAAATCGTTTTTTCAAATTCTCCATGAAAAAAAGCTATCTTTACATCTATCTGCTCTAGATGTAAATCAAGGCTTGCACACATGGCTAACAAAATCCTAATGGATGTGTGCTTGACAAATGGAGAGAATATCTCATAAAAGTCAACTCTCTCTCTGAGTAAAATCTTGTGTAACTAACTTAGCCTTAAATCTTGTAGGCTTTATCCTTGGTATCCCATTCTTTACTTTATACACCTACTTGCATTCAACTAGTTTCTTTTGAGTCTCCACCAACTTTCAGGTATTATTCTTCCTAAAGAAATAATCTCTTCTTCTATAGCTTGCTGCTATTCTTTCTTGTTTTAACTATTTATAGCATCACCATATGTTATAGGCTCATCAAATTTAAAAGTGTAGGTAGAATTAAAAGCGTAAGCAACTAAGAACCCGATTGGTGGGTTAATCGTTCTCCTTAGCCTATCTCTGGCTAGCTGGTACTCTTCAAGTTTAATCTCAGGAATCCTAGTTTTTCCTTAGGTGGACTTTGAGAAACTTGTCAGTGTTTTTGATTCATCGTCAAGGATCTCCTTGTTGAAATGCTGATTTAAGGGTATATCAGATCTACTTTCAGGCTCTACTTTAACTTTTATTAACTCAGGTGCTGAGTCTTCCTTGGGCACATGTTCTTTCTTCTCATCTTCTTGGGAGGCTTTCAACATTATTGTCTCTTATCGAATGTCACGTCATGGCTTATAATACTCTTTGATGGTAGTAACTCTTTACACCACACCTTGTATCCTTTCACTCTTTTGGAATATCTTATAAATACCCTTCTAATAGCTCTAGGTTCTAATTTTTTCTCCTTAACATAGACAAAGGCAGGACAACCAAAACTTCTGAGGTGATCATATTTAGGAGGGTTGTCAAACTATTTCTCTTTTTGTGTCTTGAAGTTAGTTGCTAAGGAGGAACTTCTATTGATAAAAAAAAGCTACATTCACTATAGCTTCTCCTCAAAATGCCTTGGACATCTTCGCATTAGTAATCATACATCTAACCTTTTCAAGTAGGTTCTTATTCATCATTTCAACTATGCCCTTTTACTGTGGTGTTGATCTCACCATTCTATGCCTTGCAATCTTATGCTTGGCACAAAACCCATCAAACTTTTTATTCCAAAATTCAAGGCTATTGTCAGTCCATAGCCTTTTCACCCTTTTATTGGTCTGATTCTCAACATGAGCTTTCCAAGTCTTAAGCGTATCAAATATTTGATCCTTACTCTTCAATACATAGACCCACAGCTTCTTTGAATAGTCATTAATCAAATTGAGAAAATACCTAGTATCACTACGAGTAGCTGTCTGAGTTGGTCCCTAAAGATCCAAGTATTTGTAGTTAAGCGTCCTCTTTCTTTTATACTCGTTGGTATTAAACCTCACCTTATGTACTTTTCCAATCACACAATGTTCACAAAACTCTAATGGCTGGAACATATCCTCACCAAATGCTTTTTTGACTAAATAACTCCTTCAGGTTTCTTTCGCCTAAGTATACTAGTCTAAGATGCTACAACTTAGTTTACATATTCTCATCATTCATAGAGAATAATGTAGAACTACTTACAACTTCACCTTTAAGCACATAAACACCTTTGTATTTCTCTTCTCTCATTACCACCATAGAACCCTTCAATACTCTCAAAATCCCTTCGTCGATCCTGATAGAATACTCATTCTGGTCTAAAATTCTTAGTGAGATCAAGTTCCTCTGAAGGTCCGGAATATACATAACTTCTGTCAACTCTCTCACTCACCCATCATGCAGCCTAATTTTAATACAACCAATTCTTATACTTTGATAAGTAATGTCATTACCCATTAATACTTTACCACCATTAATGAGCTAGAAATTTATAAACCAAGACTTGTGCGGGCACATATGAAATGTACAACTAGAATCAAGAACCCATTGTTCAGTATTCTTACCATCAGTAGAGACTAGAGTCTTTGTGTATTTGTAGTTATCATTATAGGCAAGTACAGTATCCGCTTTCTTCTTATCTTGTGCTTTCTTCTTTGGATAGTCCTTTATAAAATGCCCCAATTTCTTACAGCGATAACACTTTTTAGGAGTCTTAGACTTTAATCTTGAGCTATTTTTCCTTCTATCTCTATACGAGGGCCTTTCTCTTATAGATAAGCTTTCTACATTACCCTCGATTTGCTTTCCTAATAGCTTTGAGTTTAATGACGATTTCATATCGCTCATCGTTAAACTCTCTCTATCGTAGAGAAGTGTATCAACAAAGCTCTCATAACTCTTAGGAAGTGAACTCAGCAGGATAATCGCCCTATCTTCATCTTCTATCTTGATGTTGATGGACTCAAAATCATGAATAATCTTGTTGAAGACATCTATATAATTTTTCATTGGCATCCCCTCTGACATGGACAGCTGATACAGATTTTTCTTAATATACAATCTGTTGGCCAACGACTTTTGCATATAAAGAGAATCAAGTTTCTTCCAAAGACCAATCGTCATCGTTTCACCTGCTACCTTCCTTAGTATTTCATTGCTCAATAACAAAATGATTATATTGTGAGCTCTTTCTTGAATGTCCCTTTTTTTTTGCATCAGCCTTAGATGATTCTGGCATTTTTTCCTCTTCACTAGATAGAGCTGCAGTCTCCTCTAATGCTGAGCTTAACTGTTGACTCACCAACAACTCCTTAACCTTCATCTTCTATAAGTTAAAGTCATTCGTTCCTTTGAATTTTCCTACCTCATACTTAAGTATGACCATGTTTACTTAAAACCAAGCTCTAATACTAGTTTGTTGAAGCGGAAGCAATCAAACAAACAAATATCCCAAGTAATATAATGCAAAAATAAATAATTAAGAAATCTAGATAGAGAAAGGTAGGAAAAATAACACACAGATACATAGTTTGGTAACTTGTTTACATCTATGGTGAATCCAAATTACACTTTCTTATTATTGAATCTCAAGACACTCACAAAGTATGTCTTTTACAAGAAAGACTCACAAAGAAATCACTCTCTCTTGTAAACAAGGAGTTTCTCTCACTAAGAATCACAAAGAATACTTAGATAACTTAGATATCACTAAGATGTCATTAAGATATTTTTACAAGCCAATAAAGAGTCTTTATATAGGCTTTAGGAGGACCTAGGTTAACCTTAAACATGTGAGAGTCATTTTAGAGAGAACTGGAACAAGTGGGAGTCGAAACAAATTGAAAAACAACCTTTCTGCACTAGGCGCCGCGGCGCCTAGTCCATGGTACCGCGGCGCTGGATGGTTGTGCCTAGCACTACGGCACTGGGCACCTAGTGTTACGGCACTCAGGTGCTATTTAAAGCACCGCGGTGCCTATAATCTAGCGTTGTAGTGCCCACGCCTGAGCAGCCGCTTTCGTCTTTTTGCCTCATTTCCCATCAGTCTTCGATCCTCATGCACTTAGTTTGCTCTCAAAATCATATCCCGATGATTTTTAATCAACTTTCTTACAATATCTCTATGTGTGTATATATGTATGTAAGTTATATTTTATTTGCCATTGAATTGATGTGTTTGTATATAAGTATATTATATTTTATTTGGCCATAGAATTGATATATATGTATGTATATGCATTATATTATATTGGTTATGGGATTGTCGTGTATGAATTTATGTGTGTACGTAAGTATTTATAGTTTGTTGACAATAGATAATGAGAGTATTTATATGTGATTTATAATCAAGAAAAAATTTATGGAATTAGTGTGGTTCAATGAAATAAGATTTAAAGTTGTAAATGGTAAATGAATACCTTATAAATACATATGTTTTTAATATAGTAATTTTATCGTTTAATTTCATAGAATTTTATTTATTTTATTCATAATTTATTCTAAATAAATAAATATTGTGATTAACTAATTATGCTTTTAGGATATGTGTTGACATGTTCATGATTATGTTTTAGCGAAAAATTATTATGATCAGTACAAATGTATGTACATAAATTTTGTTTATAATTTACTATAATTTATTTTGTATTCTGTAAAATATAGGGATTTATAATTAGAAAAAATATGATCCATGGTAGTATATAGTAGTAGAAATATACTTAAATAATTTATGTGATTAAAGTATAAGATATGAGATAATAAATATTTAACTATTTTTTTATAATTATTTTTAAACATGTTTTATTTATTTATATTTATCTTATGACAATGAGATGAATTGAAGTATATAAATGAATGTGTGATTAGTTAATAAAATATTTTATTTGAGATAGTGTTTTCATGTATCAGTAATGATTTTTAAGTAACTTAGAATTTAAATAATATGAGATATGATATAAAGAAGCGCTATACGTTTATGTGTTGTATAAAAGAAAGAATTTTAAAACCACTAAATTGTACAATTCCCCTCAAGATTTACATATGAGATTTAGATATTTGGGACTCGTTTGTACACACATATAGGTTTTGGGCCATATGTATAGACGCTTTGCTCTTTGAGAGCAAATTTTCTCTGCGTATGTGTAAGACGAGAATATCAGTTTGCTCTATGCATGCATAAGACAAGGATATGAGATGAGATAGAAAAGAATACGTCCAATGTTCTGTTTGAGGAATATTCTGGGTACGACAATATTTTCCCTTGGGTGCTAATTTAATGTGGTTTTCAGTATAAGTATAATATATCAAATACCTTATATGTTTTCCTAGAGATATAATAACAGGGGTCTAGAGAATTATACTTTAACATAAGTTTTATATTTATTCAATATTAAGTTTCACGTTTATTTTATATTACAAAATTTATTGACTTTTTATAATATCCGTATACTTTCATGTTTTACCAAATGATATTTAACTTCAAAACATAATTTACGATAACATAGGGTATTTGTATATATATTTCGAGTTTACTTACATTGTGATTTTTATGTTATTTATAAGATGCATATTTTATACAAATGTCTGATATAATAATCAATTTGTTATAAATATTATTATAAGAATTTAATTTAATATTTTGTAAAAAGATACATATATGTATTTGTTTTAGCCACTCGCTGAGTCATTAGACTCATCCATGTTTCTTAAAAAACATTTCTCCCTAGATATTACAGAATTCATGGAGTCTCGTTGAGCCACGTGATGCTTGTGATATGCATCCATATATATTAGTACATTTATGAGACATCTAGTGAGGTCATATAAAAGTATAATTTTTCATTTTTTATTGCCTTTGCCTAATGAGTTTTAGAGAACCAAACATACAACTAATAGTTTAAAGTCACAAATTTTCCCTAACACCACGGTGGGGTTGGGCCGTGTCATTTCAGTTGGTATCAGAACATAGGTTGTAAATTCTGTAGACTTGGAATATGGTACATGTATTTGAGTTCAACAATTTAGTCTTATGGCAACACATGCATTGACGTGGCCAACTCTATTGGATTTCTACAATGCTACGAAGTTTTTCATAATTTTGAAAAGAAATAAATTATTTTTTGAATAGTTATAAATTTAGTAAATTTGTTTTTCCTTATAAACCTCGTTTTCATGTGAAAATGATGATTTTAAAGGCCCATGCTTATATTTTGGACTTACTGAAAGAATATATTAATTCTTATTTTATGAGCTCTAATGTATTAAAGTTATTTAGAATGTTTAAAAAAATAAATTCAATTTATGATATAATAGCAACAGATTGTGTGCACCAGTATTCATGATACATATGGATTATGATATTAATGCAAAAATTATGAATATATAAGTGTATGAAGTGATATATGATAATTTCTATTAAGACCATATGTATGAAATTAAATGATGAATGTATGTGATCAATGTTTGATTGAAAATATTTTGGGTTAAGGGAAGGTATTAAGATCAACCAAGTAAGAGGCCTATGGCGTTGTTAATAATTAATAGAAATAAATGCACAATAAATCTTGTTATAGCAGAAAATGTTAGATATGTTTGTTTTTGTAAATGTTCTTCTTAATCTTCTAATAGTTGGATAATTTTAATTGATAAAAAGAAAAAGTTTAAAGTGAATAACGTGCATTAAGATTGTATCTATGAACATATGTGCGGATAGCATGTTAAAATACTAAATGAGCTCTGAGAATAAATTTTTTGTGTATTTGGATGGTGTTATATTCATGGCATACGAATAGGAATATTTTACCATTAATCAATATTCATGTGACAAGTTTTTTACAACTTGGTATAGTAATTATGCGATTAATTGTAAGAAAGTGGAAGATGTTTAGTTATATTAATGTATAATATATGAGTTTCATTATATTTTTAAATGATGCAAATATGTTATTTCATTTAGGAAGAAATATTGAAATAATTTATAAGGTCAAGAGTTACTAGTGTAAAAATATTTTAATTTCGAGGACAAAAGAATTATAACACCTATTTTTTAAAATATTTTAAAAATTATTAAATATGTGAACCCTATAATATTATTATTATTATAAATATTTATATTAGTATTAAGTTTGTGGGGTTAAAAAAAATTATTACATATATATATTTTTTATATCATTATTTTTATTATAATTAAAATATGTGGGGTCTATTTATAGAAGAGCGTAGAAGATTGATGAAAAAAAAATGGGTGGTGGCATTGTCTTTGGGTCCTCATTTGATTGGGAGGAGAGGGGGAGAGAAGAAAAGAAAGGAAATGAGAGAGAAAAGAAAAAGAAGAAAAGAAAGAAAAAAAAAAGGAAAGAGAGAGAGAGAAGAAGAAGAAGAAGAAGAAAGAAGGAAAAAATAATAAAAGAAGAAGAAGAAAGAAAGACTAGAAAATAGAAGGAAAAGAAAAAGATAAAGAAAGAGAAACCGAGAAAGGAGACAAAGAAAAATGGGAGAATTTTGAGTGTGTTCCATTCTATATTTTGTAGGTGATTTTTTTTAAAAAAAGTTTTTTAACATATTTATTTTTATTTTTTTTATTTAATTGATGTGAGAAAGTATTTTTATTCACCTCTTGTATGTATTGTATGTAGGTATGTATATATATATATATATATGTATGTGTGTGTAGGTATGTATGTAATATATTTTGTTGGCCATGAAAATGATGTGTATGTATGTATGTATGTGGGAATATATGTATGTATGTGTGAGAATGTATGTATGTATGCATGTGTGTGCATGTATGTGTGGGTATATATATGTATGTATGCGTATAGGTTTGTATATTATATTGTATTAGCCATGAAATAGATATGTATGTATGTGTGTATGTATGTATATATGTATGTATGTATGTATATCTCTATATATATGTATGTAATTATGTATGTGCGTATGTATGTGTATTATTTTTATTGGTTATGGAATTGTTATCTATGTATATATGTTTGTGTGTATGTAAGTATATATATTATATTTTATGGGCCATAGAAATGATATGTATGCATATATGTATATCTCTTATGTATGTATGTATGAGTGTATGTATATATATGTATATTTCTATGTACATATATATACATATCTCTATGTATGTATATATGTATGTATGTTATATTTTATTTGCCGTGGAATTGATGTATATGTAAATGTGTATATTATATTTTATTTGATTATGGAATTGACATATATTTATGTATGTGTATTATATTATATTGGTTATGGGATTGTCATGTATGAATTTATGTGTGTACGTATGTATTTGTAGTTTATTGACAATGGATTATGTGAGTATTTATATGTGATTTATAATCAAGAAAAAGTTTATAGAATTGGTGTGGTTCGATGAAATATGAATTACAATTGTAAATGGTTAGTGAAAACTTTATAAATACATATATTTTTAATATAGTAGTTTTATCATTTAATTTTATAGTATTGTCTTTATTTTATTCATAATTTATTCTAAATAAATAAATGTTGTCAATAACTAATTATACTTTTAGAATATGTGTTGACGTGTTCATGATTACGTTTGAGTGAAAAATTATTATAATTAGTACAAATGTATGTACATAAATTATATTTAAAATTTATTATAATTTATTTTGTATTCTGTTAAATATAGAGATTTTATAATTAAAAACTTTATGATTCATAATAGTATATAGTAGTAGAAATTGTTGGCGACGGATCTAAAGTATGTGGGTGTATTTATGTGCAACTGTATCTATTACTTAAATACGTATCATATATGAATTTAAGTCCAATGGAAGCGTGAAACATGCAATAAACACAATAAATAAATATATTAATCACATTAATATATTAGAAATATTAGAGAACTCACCACAACGTGTAACGTTATACACGTATTTTTTCGGAGTTCACATGGAGACCAACTTGCGGATAGTTCTAGTCACCAACACGATAGACTTGGTGAGCTAGAACAACAGCCCTATACGCAGCACTGAATTTAACTCTTAAACTCAAAAATAATCAGTGTGTATTTTTATTATTTTCTTTAAAAAAATAAAAAATAGAGTATTAAAACAATTTACAATTACTTATCATAACACCATAAAAAAAAAACAATTTTTTTTTCTATTTTTTTTTCTTTCTTCCTCTCGGCTCGATTTCATTTCTTCTCCATTTCCGTCACCTGCACACACTTCTCTTCCTCTTCAATTTTATTTACTTATTTTTTTTTTAATTTTTTTTTTCTTTCTTCCTCTCAGCGCCATGGAATTTATTTCATTTCTCCTCCGTTTACCTGCAAACACTTCTCTTCATTTTCAATTTTGTCTCTCTTTATATATATATATATAATATAATATAATAATAATATAAAATATATTATATAATAACAATAATAATAAAATAAAGATAATGGGTGACAACTCACACCCATTATCTAATATAATAATATTATATATATATAATATTTATAATAAAATTTTATATAAAATAATATATTATAATAATATATTATATAATATAATAAGAGAGATTTTTTAATTATTTAACTATTAAATAATCAAAGTATGAAATAATTATTTTGTCCCTCATAAATAGTTATTAAGTTCATCCCTCTAATGGGTCACACCAAATTTCACACTTGGGTAAATTCAACTGAGGGTCTATAATACGCTACGTGTCATTATACAATTAATAAATAATAATTATGAACTAATTATTATATTTAACACTTAAATATAGATACGCACGTATTTTCGTGATAGTGCTGAATATTGGTAGATTAAATAATTTAATCTGGCACGCTGCC
This sequence comes from Ailanthus altissimus, assembly GCA_946807835.1. Taxonomy (NCBI): domain Eukaryota; kingdom Viridiplantae; phylum Streptophyta; class Magnoliopsida; order Sapindales; family Simaroubaceae; genus Ailanthus; species Ailanthus altissimus. The sequence goes on along the minus strand of OX327691.1, from coordinate 8,165,729 downwards.
CTAGTGCACAACGAGTACACTCTATATCGCGGGACTCTCTCGGTCCTATGCCCAATTCGTCAAATGGAACTATTCTATGAGTTCGTGAGCAATGCCCCACGCACACATTACAGATATACAAATCAATGCGTTGAACTATGTAAACTGAGGTTACAACGTATACGTATAGTCCTTCCGTCATGATATCCTGGATGTGCAGGGATATAGATTATCACTGTTAAATCCCCAGTACTTATCTATGTCATATCTGCAGACTTGTATCTCACTGAACAATATGCGCAAACTCTTTTTCCATATTGTTCTACCCTGGCGGAACTCTTTCCCAGGATGATTGCTTGTAGCCACAAGACTTTCTGAGATACAGTCTTGAAGCATATGGATATCAAACTCCATATGGGAGCTGACGAATCCCATATCTGTACGCACTGAACTCCATAAGTATCGGACCATACCCAGTGACACCAATCGGTCACACCATGAAAGGTCTGTGACATGCGTGAAACCAAAGTATGGTAGATCACTTACAAGCCTACCGTGGCACTCAGGTCAAGGGACCACGTATACTACTCAACTCGAGAGGACTCTCCGTTAACGGCTTACATTGAATGTTTATCGGAGGCCCTTGTGAGTCTGTCCTATATATAGTCCTAACTGGATACCTATATGTCAATACGAGCTCCAAGCTCACGGTCGGCTAGGAACGACCATCTATACCCTATAGGTATGACATATGCTGATTTATATTTATAAGTATCCACCAATAGACCCGCATCGGCAGAAATAAATCAGAGACAATTATTCGAGTACATACTTGCGCAACTAGTATTTCCTGGCACCCGATTGTAACTCTTGCAATTATACAGTTACTAATATATTCTCGAGTCTATGTCCCATTTTAGACAAGGCTCCAACTCTTAGATCTGCTGAGTATTATAATCAGCTAACACTTAGTTGTGTTAACATTTAATATTTATATCTCTCAGCATGGTTAAATATAAACCCTTATCTAAACTCTTTAGATCTGATCCGAACTCCTTCAGATCTATAGGATCAGATCTATAATGTCTACAACGTTACATACATAATACCATATAAATGGGTATTAGCGATTTAATGGGAATGTACAATTGTATAAATATACAAGTATATGTACATTCAGGGATGGCACGTAAGCACCGACCCTAACAGAAATATACTTAAATAATTTACGTGATTAAAGTATAAGGTACGAGATGATAAATATTTAACTCATTTTATAATTATTTTTAAACATGTTTTATTTTTTTTTATCTTATGAAAATGAAATGAATTGAAGTATATAAATAAATGTGTAATTAGTTAATAAAATATTTTATTTGAAATAGTATTTTTATATATTAGTAATGATTTTTAAGTACTTTAAAATTTAAAGAGTATGAGATATAGTATAAAGAAATGTTATTAGTTTATGAATTGTATAAAAGAATAAATTTTAAAACCATTAGACTGTACCCTTTCTTTCCAGATTTACATATAAGATTCAGATATTTGGGACTCGTTTGTACACACATATAGGCTTTGGTCCGTGTGTATAGGCGCTTTACTTTTTGGGAGCTAATTTGCTCTACGCATACGTAAGACGAGGATATGATATGAGATAGAAAAAAGTATGTCCAATGCTCTACCTGAGGAGTATTCCGGATACGATAATATTTTCTCTTGAATATTAGTTTTGTGTGGTTTTTAGTATAAGTATATTATATCAAATACCTTATATGTTTTCCTATGCTCAACTAAGAAGAGATATAATAACAGGTGCCAGATAATTGTACTTGAGCACAAGTTTTATATTTATTCAATTTTAAGTTTCATGTTTATTTTATATTACAAAATTTATTGACTTTTTATAATTTCTATATACTTTCATGTTTTGTCAAATGATATTCAACTTCAAAACAAAATTTACGACAACCTAGGATATTAGTATATATATTTTGTGTTTACTTAAAATGTGATTTTTATGTTATTTACAAGATGTATATTTATACAAATGTCTAATATAATAATCAATATGTTATAAATATTATTATAAGAATTTAATTTAATTTATTGTAAAAATATAGATATATGTATTTTTTTAGCCACTCATTGAATTATTGGACTCATCTTTTTTTTAAAAAAAAACATTTCCTTCCCAAGTTTTGTAGAATTCATAGAGTCTCATTGTGCCACATGACACTTGTGACATACATCTCTATGCATTAATACATTTATAAGACATCTAGTATAATCATGTAAAAGTATAATTTTTTTTTTCATTCCCTTTACCTAGTGAGTTTGATAGAGTCAAGCACATAGCTAATAGTTTAAAGTTGCAGATTTGTCCTCACACCAAGGTGGGGTTGGGGAGGATCGTTTCACTTCTATAATAAATATAAGCATGCATTCTTTTCAATAAAAATATAAATAAGCATGTATTATGTATTTGAAGGTGTGTGAGATTATATGAGCAAATAAAATTTAAATTAAAAAGCATATTTATATTGGAAGTATGCATAAAAGCATAATTATTTGTATTTAGATACTGGTGAAAATAATTAATAGAGGTTATTCATTTAATATTATATTTTTAATTATGATTGTTTTATTCAAATATTATGAATTTCTTAATTATTATATATAACCTTAAACTTAGTATATAATAGTTATACACGAGAGGATTAAGTTTAAGTGTAATAATCTAAACTTGTCCTTAATTTGGATGAAAATGGAAACTTTATTTTGATAGACTATAAGTGTGGTCCATTTGTATATTGTATACATTGGTCTTATCCGAATCATTCTATGTGTTAACATAGAAAATTGGAGCACTTTATATAATGTTGATTATATAGGACTGGACCACAATAAAATTATTTCTTTAATAATCTCCGTAAATAAAAAGAATTTATTTTATCATAATATAATCATATATAGAATTTTCAGTCGATTTTCAGTCAATTACAAGGGAAAGACTGTAAAAGATTTTCAGTCAATTACTAAGTATTTTATAAATGTAACAAAATGGATGATTGTGAACATTTCTCATAGATATGGAATCCACTCTTTTTGAAATGAAGTTAAATAAGTTGTTCACTTGATAATTGACTCTGGTCTTGAACATTATGAGTCATCAGTTTTCTTTAAGAGTTAAAGAAAATAATAAATTGTGAATTTTACAAATTAAATGTTCAAAAGATGATCAATGTGGATAGAGGATAAATATGTAATTAGAGAGGTTAACGGACACTCGACCTATCTCTAATTATGAACAGTTGTGGAGGATTGATCTATATGAAATAATTATTAAATGGACAAAGACAATTTTTTGTTTTATAATTTATTTGCAAAATTATGAGTTTAACTTTATATTTTTAGTGGAGTAATATAAAGTTAATAAATAAATCATGTTGATTAAAGAGTTTAATCAAATAATTTAATTTATTGGAGTTTAATTTTATAGGTCCACCAAGCCTTTATGCTGACTTCATAAACACTGAAATAGACTATTGAATTAATTGTTAAATCTAAAATATTAATTGGTCCAAATTTAATTTTATTAAACTTATTAGGACTAATTATTGGCCCATGTTTAATTTGATTAAACTTGTTGGGCTCAATTAATTACTAGCATAATCCATAATAGTTATGGAATTAAATAAATAAATAAATAATTAGATAATTATGAATTATCTAAATTATTTAATTAAAGATAATATTATATATTATATTTATCCTTTTAATTATCTAAATTAAAATAATATAAAGATATTATTTTATCCTAATCTATTAGGATTAAGAGTTTAAATAATATAAGGATTCTTACACTATAAAAAATAGTTTTAGAACCACTTTTACGTATTCTTAAATTAGTGTTTATTTTAGAAAAAAATTTTCTAGAGAGAAAAATTAAAAACACAAAATTTAGATCTTCTATACTTTATCAACTCGCTCACACGAGTAGTCCATTGGTGGAAGATACAGCTTGAAAGATTTGCTAGTGTTAAAAGAAAACATTTGTAGAAATTTGCAAATGAAGTATTTTTCTTATATCATCTTGATGCTAAATTAAAATAGACACAAAAAATTTTTAAAATCGATTTTGCAATTGGTATCAGAGCTAGGCTCATGTCTATATTAATTTAGCAATTGTGAATTTTATTTTTGTGTTCTTAATGAGTAAGTACATGTTAATGATTTTTTTTCATAGGATGAATGATTATAAATGGATTGATAGTATTGGTCGTTAATTGTATGGTCTTTTAGATTTAGATTTGATTTGATCAATTTTTGTAAACCATAAAAGGGTATAGGAATTTTGTATTTTGTAATTTTTTTTAAAAAAAGTTAAAATATTGAAAGCCAAAAAAGCAAACGAAAAGAAAGAACAACAATATCACATGAAGAAGAAAAGTGGCATTATTTTTTGTCAAATAAGAAAAAGACAAAAAAAAAGGCGAAGAAGCAACTCCCTCAGAGGGAGTAGCATATGCGCACGGCTTAGGGAGCCGTGCACGTGAATTACTGGGGCTTACCTAATGGTATGCCTCCCTTGTTGCTGGGCAGACGTGGTTTTTAGGTCACACTTGCCTTAATTGAGACAAAGGCGTAGCCTGAGAAGTAGGCCCAACAATGGGTTAGGCCCGTGATTGGTCTCAACAACCAACAATCACTGCTTTGTGCAGTGGCTAGACAAGGGTTTTTAGGCTTATCAATGGCAGGCCTAACAGTGTTTTCAACAGCCACTATTTTGAATAGTGGCTGGTTGGTTCACTTGGTCTACCAAGGACAGGCCCAACAAAGCCGAGCAATTTAATAAAAAAAATTATATAAGATATAATTATATTTTTGAGATACAATAAAATATAGTTATATTAGACATAATTGTATTTTATTAGCAAATTATAGACTACTCAAGGAGAAGAAGTTACAAGAAATTTAAGATTGTTTTTTAATTTTTTGTATTTTGTTTTCTTTTCCTAGAAATTGAAAAGACTCGATCAACACTATTATTTTATATTTTATTTCATGTGATGATTTATGTTATAAAATATATCCATGCATTATAACATGTCATTTAGATCTAAGATGTGCCTACGCATGCATTATAATATGTCATGAATACATGTGTCATTATTTTATTTCTTTACTAAAATAGTTTTAGTTTAGATTTAATAAATTGACATATAGTATACCAATTAATTATTAGGCTTAATTAAAATAGTTTTAATTTATCTAATAAGGAATTATTATTTTTAATTAGATTAAATTAATTAATTCTATAATTGGTATAAAGAATGTGAATTAGATTTAATTAGATTAAATTCGGTAATTTCACATTGGACTAACTAAGCATATTATAATAAATAGTTTATTAAAATTATAAGTCTTAGTTATTCATAATTAATTAGATTTATAGTGTAAAAATCTAGTAATTTATTTTAAGTGTTAATAGGATTAGATTCTAGAAATACTTAAAATGAAATCTACCGATCAATAATTGACTAGCAGCAATAGTTTTTTTCATTAAGATTATAAAATTTGAGATATTTTATAAAATAAAACTCTACAACATAAAATAGTAAGTGGGAGATGGTTAAATGATAATTTGACCTATAGTCTGCATCGTTAGTTTAACAACGTGAGATTTAAGCGGCGCCTCGTAATAGCTTTTTTTTTATTCTCCCTACAAAGGGTGTCCGTTTGAAATAATATCAATGTTAACTTCTAAGAGATAAGATTCCTTGATGTATTTCTAAATTGACATAGCCTATAGTGGTAACTTTAGAGTTAAGTCTAAAGAATCCAAAATGATGCGTCACACTTACATAAATGTAATTATATTTAGACCAAAATAAATGGTAATTAATTAAAGTAGAATTTATGAGATATTAATTAATTGACATTGTCTCAGTCTAATTTGAAATTGATTTAACCTACCCTGCAGCGGCATATCAATTTTGGTAAATTGAATTATTATGGTATAGAATATTTCCTAGGATTTTTATCTTTATTCTTTTGCATCATGCATCATGTTTAAATTGTTATACCATAATTGTGATGATAATTTAGTATGAATGATTTAGTTTATTTATTTATTATTTTTAGAAAAATGACAAATTCTTTGATCAAAATATTATCTAATGATAAATTAATCAGCAAAAACTTTATAAAATGAGAAAGTACAATGAACATCGTACTCGTCTGTGAGAACCATAAGTTTATCTTCACTGATCGCTGCTCTTCAAGGCCCGCTCTCAATGCTCATAAGAAGCTAAGGAGCAATATGATTGCTGGATTGATGCTGACAAAGTCAGTGAAGTTTCTATGGTGTTCTACCTTTGCGTAGTCTCGGTCCACAGTGGAAGGCTCCGCACCTGAGCCTCGTTAGACTCAGCGGAAGTGTAAGGTGTAAGTGAAGAGAATAGAAGAGATGAAGTCCGTCCCTTACCTTAGCCTAGTCTATATCTACAGCTGACGCAACTCCGTACCGACGCCTCACTACTACTTAATTAATTAATTAGAATTTAGAATTACTCTGGAGTCACTAATCATGTTTGTTCTTTTTTACATATGATGGATTCTTCTCAGACATTGGTAGATGAAGAGTTTACGATGCGAGTGGATATTGGGGCCGTTGTTTTAGCTAAAGCAGTTAGACTTAAGTTTAAGGATCATTTTTTTAATTTTGTAAGATGTTTATTATATTCCTAATTTTAGACGATATTTGATTTCTGTCTCTAAATGTTTAGAACATTGTTATTCTATTTCTTTTAATAATAATTTAGTTTTTATTTCTAGAAATAGTTTGAATATATATGTCGGTAATTTAGAGAATGGTCTTTATATCATATAGCCAGAAACACAAACACTGCTCAATATTGAAATGTTCAGGTTGGAACAATCAAAACCTAAGATACAAAAGATTTCTCTTCATGATGAAACATTCCTTTGGCATCTTAGATTAGGTCATATTAACCTAAACAGGATACAATGATTAGTAAGGAACGGACCTTTAAATAGTTTAAAGGTTGATACTTTACTAGTTTGTGAATTTTGTCTAGAAGGTAAAATGACTAAAAGTCATTTTGCTGAAAAAGGCAACAGGGCCAAAGAACCTTTGAAACTAGTACATTTTGATGTCTTTGGTTTGATTAATGTACAAGCCAGAGAAGGATATGAATATTTCATCACTTTTATTGATGATTATTCTCGCTATAGCTATGTATATTTGATGCATAGAAAATCAGAAACACTTGAAAGGTTCAAAGAATCTTGAGCCAAATTCGAGAAACAACTCAATAAACCATTAAAAGTACTTTGATTTGATCGAGGAAGTGAATACTTCGATGCTAATTTTGGAGATCACCTAAAAGAGCATGAGATTATATCCTAACTCACAACTCCGGGAACACCACAACAAAATAATGTTGTCGAAAGGAGAAATAGAACGTTACTAGACATGATGAGATCCATGCTTAGTTTCTTATCTTTATCTGCTTCTTTTTGAGGATATGTATTGCAAACAACAATGTATCTAAGTCAATCCCTAAAGCACCCTTAGAGTTATGGAATGGTCACAAGCCTTCTTTACGACCCTTTTACATATTGGGGTGTCTAGCACACGTACTAAAGGGCAAGATTGAGAAGTTAGAACCACGTCTAGAATTATGCCTATTTGTAGGCTACCCTAAAGAGAAAAGAAGTAGTTTCTTTTATAACCCCTAAGATAATAAAGTATTTGTATTGACAAATGATACTTTTCTTTAGGATAATTATATAAGAAATCATATACCTCGAAGTAAAATTATTTTCAAGGAACTACTTTTCGATGATGTTAGACCTTAACAACCAACAATTATTGTTGGATCACAAAGTCAACAAACTATGCCTACTCGTCAGAATACACCACTGCCACTTAAGCACAGTGAGAAGATAGTAAGACCGCCTACACACTACACTTTAATTGGAGAAGCACAAGTTGCAATCTCCGATGATAGCGTAGACGATCCATTAACAAAATCCAACTCGGTCTGAGAAATGGTTTGAGGCCATAAATCTCAAGATAAAGTTAATGCACTCTAACTCGGTCTGAGAGCTTGTAAATCTACCTACAGAATTTAAACTTATTAGGTACAAATGGGTCTATAAAAGAAAAAGAGGAACAGATGGAAAAGTGGAGATTTTCAAAGCATGGCTAGTGACAAAGGGTTATACCCAAAAAGAGAGAGTTGATTATGAGGAGACTTTCTCGCTAGTAGCCATGCTAAAATTCATTCACATTCTTTTATGTATTATCACTTGTTTAGATTATGAGATTTGGAAAATGGACTTCAAGACTATATTTCTGAATGACAATCTTGATGAAACCATTTATATGGTTCAACCAAAGGGATTCATAGTACAAGATCAAGAGCAAAATGTTTACAACCTGCAGAGGTCTATTTATGGGCTTAAGTAAACATTTATATCTTAGAATCTTAGATTTGATCAAGCTATCAAGTCTTATGGCTTTGAGCAAAATATTGATGAAGCTTGTGTATACAAGCGCATTAATGAGGGCAAAATAATTTTCTTAGTTCTTTATATTGATGATATTCTTCTAATTGGAAATGATAAAGAAGTATAATCGAAAGTCGAGAAATGGCTAACTAAGTAATTCTAAATGAAATATTTGGGAGAAGCAACTTATGTTATTGAAATCCAACTCATACGTGATCGTAAGAACAAACTCTTAACTCTGTCTTAAGCATCGTATATAGATAAGATCCTTGTAAGGTTTTCGATGCAGAATTCCAAAAAAGGTAATTTATCTTATTGCTATGGAATTCACTTGTCTAAGTCACAATGTCCTAAGACACCTCAAGAAGAAGAGGATATGAGACGGATACCCTATGCCTCTGTAGTAGGCAGCCTAATGTATGTCATGTTGTGTACTAGGCCCAATATTTGCTATTCGGTGGGTATAGTCAGCCTGTATCATTCCAATCCAAGATATGATCACTGGGTTGCAGTGAAGCATATTCTCAAGTACCTACGGAGAACAAAAAACTATATGCATGTCTATTTCGGTAAGGATCTGATCCCAATTGGATACACTTATTGTGATTTTTAATCTGACTTAGATTCTAAAAAATTAATATCTGAATTAATGTTTATTCTTGGTGGTGGAGCCATTGTGTGGAGAAGTATAAAGCAATCATGTATTGTCGATTCAATAATGGAAGCTGAATATGTAGCGGCTTGTGAAGCAACTAAGGAAGCGGTATGGCTTGGTAAATTTTTATAAGATCTGGAAGTGGTTTCAGATATGGATAAACCCCTCACGCTTTATTGTGATAGTAGTGGTGCAGTGGCGAATTCCAAAGCGCCAAGAAGTCACAAAAGAGGCAAGCATATAGAAAGAAAATACCATATGATTAAGGAGATTGTTCACTGAAGAGATGTCACGGTGAAGAAAATCGAGTCATAAAATAACCATGCTGATCCTTTCACGAAAACTCTTCCTGCAGCTAGTTTTGAGAGTCACTTAGAGGGTCGAGGGATACAAGACATGTCTCACATGCTTAGGGCAAGTGAGAGATTGTTAAAAGTATACCCTAAAAGCATCATTATTTGTATTTAGATACTGTTGAAAATAATTAATAGAGGTTATTTATTTAATATTATATTTACAATTATGATTATTTTATTCAAATATGATAAAATTTCTTGATTATTATATGTAACCTTAAACTTATTATATAATAGTTATATACGCGAGGATTAAGTTTAAGTGTAATAATCTAAACTTGTCCTTAGTTTGGATGAAGACAAAAACTTTATTTTGATAGACTATAAGTATGGTCCATTTGTATATTATATATAATGGTCTTATCCGGATCATTCTATGTGTTGACATAGAAAATTGAAGCACTTTGTATAATATTGATTATATAGGACTAGACCACGATAAAATTATTTCTTTAATAATCTCTGTTAATAAAAAGAATTTATTTTTTCATAATATAATAATATATAGATTAATCTTAATCCTGAGTGATTAATGAACTCTTATTCATTGAGTTATGTTTATTAATTTCCAAGGGAAAGATTGTAAAAGATTTTCAGTTAATTACTAAGTATTTTATAAATGTAACAAAATGGATGGTTGTGAACATTTCTCACAGATATGGAATCCACTCTTTTTGAAAGGAAGTTAAATAAGTTGTTCACTTGATAATTGACTTTGGTCTTGAATATTATGAGTCTTCAGTTTTCTTTAAGAGTTAAAGAAAATAATAAATTGTGAATTTCACAAATTAAATGTTCTAAAGAGGATCAATGTGGATAGAAGATAAATATGTAATTAGAGAGGTTAACGGACACTCGACCTATTTATAATTATGAACAGTTGTGGAGGATTGATCTATATGAAATGATTATTAAATGAACAAAGACATTTTTCTATTTTATAATTTATCTGCAAAATTAAGAGTTCAAATTTATATTTTTAGTGGAGTAATATAAAATTAATAAATAAAATCATGTTGATTAAAGAGTTTAATCAAATAATTTAATTTATTGGAGCTTCATTTTGTAGGTCCATCAGGTCCTTATGCTGGCTTCATAAGTGTTGAAATAGACTATTGAATTAATTGTTACATCTAACATATTAATTGGCTCATGTTTAATTTAATTAAACTTATTAGGACCAATTATTGACCAATGTTTAATTTAATTAAACTTTTTTGGCACAATAAATTAACTGCCCAATCCATAATAGTTATGGAATTAAATAAATAATTAGATTATTAATTTAAAATAATTAACTAGATTATTTAATTAAATTAAATATATTTAGATAATTATGAATCATCTAAATTATTTAATTAAAGATAATATTAGATATTATATTTATTCTTTTAATTACCTAAATTAAAATAATATAAAGATATTATTTTATCCTAATCCTATTAGGATTAAGAATTAAAATAATATAATATTTTTTGTACTATAAAAAAGAGTTTTAGAATTATTTTTACTTATTCTTAGTGCTTCTTTTGGGTAAATGTTTCTAGAGAGAAAAATTAAGAACACAGAATTTAGATATTCTGTAATTTATCAACTCATCCACACGAATAGTCCGTTAATAAAAGATACAGCGTGAAAAATTTATTAATATTAACAGAAAATATCCACAAAAATTTGCATTGAATTATTTTGTTATACCATCTTGTTGCTAAATTAAAATAATCATAAAATTTTTAAAAATCATTTCTACAATTTTATCTCCATTATACTTCCGATTTTATTTCTTTCATTTGCTTTAATTGTTTTTCACTTATATTACACAATATTTTAATATTTCATTCGTAATTTATATCCTTTAAAAAAGTTCATAATTTATAAATAAAGAAATCGTTGTTTATATTATAAATATGTTTATGTTCAACCATTAAAAGAAAAACACACTCAAGCATCTATATGCTTATTTTATTGATTAAGTTTGTGCATCTTTTAATTTTAATCAAAGTTAAAATCGTACTCTTTAACTTAAGTTAAAGTTTGAATTTTGATAGAAAAAAAAAAAATTCTCAAATCCTAACAGAAATAAATTTTTTTTCATTCCGTTAATTTTTAAGAGAGTTAATTATTATGATTTTTTGAAATTGTACGCGCACAGTCGACACCTAAATCCTGATTTCAAATTTAGAATCATGAGTAATCCAGTCTTTTCACGAAACACAGCACGTGGCAGCATTTGAATGAAAAACAAGATCTTTGAAACACCTAGTGAAGTTTGATCTCTCCTCCAATTCCAAGACAGGCCCACAACTACAAGTATAAACATGTAATTTTCACATTTCTTTGCTTAATCTTTTCCTTTTGTGTTGTATTAAATGACAAATTTATTTAAACTGTGCAGCTAATTAAGCTGATTAGTGAACCCGATCCTGATGGATCCTTCGACAATAACGATTAGTGCGATCAAGCTGTCAGGCAGATTCTTCTGATAATTTTCTGACTCCATATTTTGTTTCTTTGCTGTAAAATTGATGAAATGCAACTATTATTTCACCCACGTTACCCTACGAGCTTGATCAAATTTTTTCCTATACTTTTTTTTATAATATTTTTATCTCATCTTATTGATTTGATTTTGGCGTTCTTATGCAGCCGTATACATTTAATGCAAATATTATTGTATTACATATGTTCCAAAATAAATCATTGGTACGAAATTACTTACTTAAAGAATCTAAAATACTTGTCATAGATCTATCCATCATTTATATAGTGCCTTCCTAAAATTTTAAAAATTTATTTTTACAATTATAAAATACCGTTCGAATAAATTTTGGTAATTTAAGAGGAACGAAAGGTACTTGAGGAGTGACGGTGAAGTTACTTATTATAAATATGGTGAGAGATTTTTTTTTTTGTTGTTAGAGTGATTGTGGAGCTTAGGTTATTTATAGGGTTTCGTGAAAGAAAATCAACAACTATATTGTTTTTTTTGCCTAGGCTAGTGATTAGAGTATATCTCAAGGGTTAACCTGTCTCCTCTCAACTTGGTATAAGAGACATTCCCTTCTAATCAAGGATTAGGTTGTAAAGACAATTCTAGTAATAAAACATAGAGTCCTCATCTTCTTCTCCTATTCCTTTACCTACTTTGTCTACTTCATCTTCTGCTCTTACTTCTTCACATTCTCTTAAATCAACAGATACTTCCAAAATAGATTATTTATATCAAATTACTTACTTATCTGAAGAATCCAAAATACTTGTCAAAGATCTACCTATCATCAACTTATATAATGCCTTTCTAAAACATCAAAAGTTTGTTTCTTCAACCATAAAACACCTTGTCACACCATTTAAACCTAAATCTAAGGAATATGTTCAAGCAACCTGGTTTGATCACTGTTTTCTTCTGGCAACAATAGAAGAACAGTTGGTTCCCTTTTAGTTTCCAACTGATCTTAATCCTCAATGGCTAAAGCAAGGTTACACCCATTTTCACTTTGGAGCAGTAAGGTTTGCTTTAACCTTTTATGGCAGAAAAGGCCTTGAAACTGTAGGAAGAATAGCCTTACTTGATACAAGATTTTTAACCTACAAAGAAGCATGTATTGGCACAAAGGATAGTGTTAATTACACTGTACTCAAATTTTTGCATGCCAATCTCTTACCCGTATCTTACATCAGCCTTAAAAGCCCAAATCCAGATTATAGGAGTAATCCCAGAAATAGAAACTTTCATGGCTACCCCTCAATATCAGATGGTATATCGTATTCAAAATCATGCTCTAGATTTTGGCACTCCTCATTCAAACCAAGATGCTTTGCTTATCTTTATTGACTCCACCAAAGTCCCCAGACAGCTTTTAAATGAAGAACTTGTCAAACGTTTACCAGATACTTGGATCACTAAGTACAAACAAAACCACAAACAAAGTCAGGCACCAAAATCTTTATAGTCAATAAGACACAATTTCTTCCAAAGAAGAGATGGCCAAATAGAAATATATTTTGATAAGCCTGAACCATTTGCACCACTGTGTCCTTTTCCAACCAAATTCATGATCCAACTAAGAAAATTGAGAAATAAACTAGGAGATTTGTCAGCAGTAGCTTTCAACTCTGAAGGAAATCCTATTTTTCCCTTTAGAGATCCTGTTGGTCATTGTAATTGGGAACTTGACTGTCAATGTCCTTCATGTCAGGTAGATCCTTTTTTCTGATGATGAAAACTACGAAAAGAGAAAAAGAAAAAGCCAGAAAAAGAAATCTTCCAAACAGATCTTGAAAGAAAGATATAATGATGGTGACCCTGATATTGGCCTTCTTGGTGAATCACCCTCTGGTAAGTTGGCTATTATGTCACTTACTCAGCACCAAAACCAAAACCCATATCAAAATCCTTTTAATTGTGTCACAAGCCAAAACCATTCCCTAAATACAAGCCTATACCACCTCAAACACCAATCCCAACCTATATATTTACCCCAACAGGCTTTTCTCCATTATCTCATCAAACCAAACCAGAAGAAAATACTTTCTAACAGTGAAAAGTAAAACAACCAAACATTCAAAAACCAGATGGTTCTTACGAGCAGATCAACTTTGCTGAAGCAGTACTAAACTGGCAATAAAAAAATGCTATTGTACAAAACCAAGTCCTAAAAAGAATTGAAGAATCTCAGTAGCGGATTGAAGCTAAAGTAGATACAGGCTTCAGCACCCACCAGACCATTTTAGAAAAACTTCGGCATGAAATCAAGGCTCTCAATGAACAAATTTATGAGCTCATCAGACAATGTCTTCCTTTTGCAGAATAAGAAAAAAGAATTAATTATCTTAAGATACAGCTACTGTTGGTGCTGTGTGCATTTGTACTGTGCTATAGATGAATGTGTGCATAATTAAATAATTTAAAATTTGCATGTCTCACATGCAATGCAGCGGAAATATAATACACATTAAAATAATCTCATTACACTAATGAGATTAGAGGACTCACCCTTGAAGCGTGCTTTAAACAAATCTAGTTAGAAACGTAGTGGACTTCCCCAAGCTAGAATAGTAGCTTTCCTTTTCGAAATATTTATTTTAAGCAACTATTACTTCTAACTGCATCTCTTGGCCCTCTTAAAACTTAAACTCATTATTTTCTTATGTATTTACTTGACCATTTCAACTTATAATTTATAGGCAACCATTGCCTATCTTTTAGCCAATTAAAAAAGACTTGAATGCCACTTATATTAGCATGACAAGGCAGTTAAAAGGCATAGTATACTGCTTGCTTTGCTGGCCGAATATAAAGTAAAATGAGTGGCCATTTATCTTGATAATATGCCACCTCTTGCTTTTCCTAATAGCATGACAAATCAAAATTTAACAATTAAAATACGCCACTCTTGAACGTGATTTGGAACATTTGCAAATTTCAATTGAATGGCGAATGAAAGTATAAAAAATATTATTAACCTTTGATTTAATCAATCAAGTTTCAACACATTTTATTTTTCTTTGTTCCATCTAATGGAAATAGAACAAATGTAAAGCGCATGAATCAAATGAATTGATTCATACAGGCCGAATTGAATAAACAAATCATTTTTTTCTTTTTTTAATTATTATTTATAAAAATTTTATCTACCATTACTCAAATTAGTGCCCATACAAATTATTGACACAATTTGAAATATACACTAAGTAGATAAAAGTGTCAAGTCTCACTTGATACAATTTTAGGTTTAACACTTAAACCTTAACTACTTCCCAAGAGACCCTAAAATAAATAAGTGAATAATTAATATAATTTAAACAAAACAACAATTGTTTTATTTAAATAGTAGTTCTATCTACCAATGCTCAATTTAGTACCTATACAAATTATTGGCACAATTTGAGACATACACTAAATAGATAAAAGATTCAAGTCTTACTTGGCACAATTATATATTTAACACTTAAACCTTAACTACTCTCCGAGAGATCTTGGAATAAATTCATATTTTTTGAAAACTTCCCAGATCGAACAATTTGATCCAGTGTGCTACCCACGTGCTCAACGCGTATACTTCATATAGTGAGACTCCCTAGGTTCACACTCATTTTGTCTCACGAAATATTTTCGTAAGTCCCTAACCGATGCCCCCCCCACATATGTTATGGATAATACAAAATGACGAGTTAAACCATACAAGTTGAGGTTAATCCATATCCGTACAATCCCTCCATCACTAATATCCTGGAAGAGTAAAGACATAGATCAATAGCGTCAAGTCCCATATTAATCAACTATAAACTTATCTCTTTTGATTTGTATTCTAATAAATAATATATGCAAATTCATTTGCAATATTATTTATTTCACAGGAAACTCTTTTCCAAGTTAAATGCTTATGGCCATAAGACTTCCTCGAATATAATCTTAGAGCATCTAGATATTTAACTCACCATATGAGCTAACAGATCTCATATCTATCCACACCGGACTCCATAAGCATTGAACCATAACCCAACGACATCCAGCGGTCAGACTATGAAAGGTCTCTGACATGTGTGGAACCTAAGTATAGTGGATCACTCATAAGCCTACCGTGGTGCTCAGGTCTAGGGACCACGAATACTACTCAACTCGAGAAGACCCTCCACTGACGAATTTATGGAAAATCTATTGGAGGTCTTCATTGAGTCTAGTTCAATATCCAATCCTTACTAAATACATGTATATCTATACGAGCTTCCACTAAACTCATTATTTGCTAAGATTAGCCATCTGAACTATCCAGATACGGACATACACTAATATATGACCCTACTTCGGTGAAAATAGATCAAGAACATTTAATTTGAGAACATATTTGCACAATGACATTTCCTAGCAACTGTTACAACTATTTGCAACTATGTCATTGTTAGTATATTTTTGGGTCTTTGTCCCATTTCAGACAAGGTTCTAACTCTTTAGACCTAATCTGAACTTCTTCAGATCAATATAATGTCTGAAATGTTACAAGCATCAAACCTAATAAAATTAATTAGACTTTTAATGAAATATTTATTTATTACATAAGTATGAAAATACAATCTTTATACAAAATTAGGATAGCACATGAGTATAAATTTTAACAGCTACAGAGTCTTGAGAATGAATTTATGCAACCATGGAAGCCTACAGACACTCTTCCAAAAATGTCACAACCATTTTGGCACCAATTCTTTCTCCATCTTTGGTGACAGCTCTAAGCTTATTCCAAAGAAAAAGACAAAAGAGTACACACGAAGATATGCTAGTACAAGCTGTGAAGAATCAGTTCTAAAATTCAGCATTAAGTCAACAAACTCAATCTCTTCTTCCACAACAGAGCCAATAATTTCACATACAAGACTTCCAAAAGTTTTCATGCCATTCATAGTCCCACCAATGCCACAGATAGATCCACTACCCTCCAAAGCTCAATTTATGGCCCTAAACCAAAAATCACCAATTATCTCTGCTCTTAGTCAGCCAACCACTACGGTATCATCCTCAAGCTCTCTTTTTGACTCAGAGTCAATTACACAGCCTTAATTCATGAACTCCTCTGCAGACCCACAACCATTACATCCCGCAACTGAAGAATATGGTCCATCTTCTATGGATGAAACATACCCTATTCCTCGAACCCAACCAGCACAACTCGTAGAAAACTCATCTAAAAAGAAACACTAGTTTACTCTTGATGACGTTCCCCTAGTCAAATAGGTTGAATGAATCTTTGAATTCCAAGCATGATGCATAACTGAAACACAAAAGCCAAATGAAACCGTTGCCAATGTCATACACAAAGCAATTGCAAGATTTCAGAGAATTTTAAAATATTGGTATCTACATCTTGGAGATTATCATGAATTAATGTTGCAGTAGGCAACCACGATTGAGTAATTTATCAGCTTTGTCTTCGCAAAATTCGTAGGTGAAGAAGCACACTTAGTAGATAAAGTCAGAGAAGAATTTTTCAAGCTAAAATGCTGCTAATTCAAACGAAAAGATCTTGAACTTCACTTCAAAAATGCAGTATCCAGATACTATATGCTCAGAATAGATGATCTTAACTTAAAAAAAAATACTTAAACTTTGTTCTAGAACCTCTAGGACAAAAAGCTCTCAGAATTAATAAAGCTAAAGGAAAGACTCTTGTAAACACCTCGATTGACATCATTCAACAATCCATCATACTTGCACTTGATAAATTGTGTGCTCATCACAAATTTTTCAAAGATTTTGATCATACAGGAAAAAAGATTCAAAGAGCCCAGAAAAGACTAGACTTGCTGATCAATGTCCAAGACAAAGAAGTTACAGCTGTAGTGTGAAAAAAAAAACATTATAGGAAACTCAAGTTCCAATCTTCATACAAGCTAAGGGAAAAACGTTTCTTCAAATGTAGGTTAGCATTGTCTAAAAAAATCCAACAAGTGTTTCATCTGCAAACAAGAAGGTCATTTTGCCAAGCAGTGCCCACAAAAAGCCAAAACAAAAGGTTCTTGCAGCTATCACTACTATTTCCCATTGTGACCCAAATCAGGTTGATCTTGAGTCAATCTATTCAGAACAATCAGAATCAGTTAATGATACAATCTTGGTCCTCTCATCCTCAGACTCAAAAATAAACTCTGTCACAGATTCCCTAAAAATTCAACTTGAACCTCACATGACCAAGTCATCCATGTCCTCAATCTCAGTCCCCATGGTAGAAATTCAAATACTTCCCAACAAGTATGATAACCAAATCAAAGTCTCAGGACTCCTTAATATAAGAACTGCTGCCTCCATCTTGAACCCAACTATTTTACCAAGTTAGTATTGAAAGCCATACCAACAGACCTTCAGGGCTGCTAATGATGAATTGTTTACTGTTAATCTTATCAGTAAAACAATTTATCTCAAATTCTTTCCTCGAAAAATGTTAAAACACAAACTTTTAGGATTCGATTTACCCGGTAAAGACATTATTATTGGGTTTGATCTTATCCAAAAGTTGTTACAATAAAAAGTCCAGCTCAAGCCCAATAGATTACTTTTCAAAGCCCATTTCTTACTATGGACAACCATTCCAAACTATTTTAATCTTGACCATATAACCACCACTTATGACCAAATTAAAACCCAATCAGTCGCAAACAGTCATTCAGAGTTTATCCTCAAATGTCCAAATCCTCAATGGAAAAATCAGGCCTTTTTTCATCAAGCTCATATTTAAGAAAAATGAAGCAATCAACCCGACAAAAGCAAGTTATCCAGGCATGTCACCAGAACATCTCCAACTTGCCAAAGATGAACTTACCCAACTCTTGAATGAAGGATTAATCGAGCCCACAAGCTCTCAATAGGCCTGTCAAACTTTTTATATCAACAAAAGAAGTGAACAAGTTAGAGACAAACAACGTATTGTAATTAATTATCAACCACTAAATAATTTTTTGCAGGATGATAAATTCCCTCTACCCAACAAATATGAGCTCTTCTCCAGGATTGCCATGGCAAAAATGTTCTTAAAATGTGATCTTAAATTAAGATTTTGCCAACTTGGAATTGATCCAAAATATCGCCACAAAATATCATTTTGCAAGTCCTAACATTATTTTCAGTAGATAGTCCTCTATTTTGGACTCAAGACAGCCACTTCACCATTTCAAAAAGCAATGATGAAGATATTTAATCAAATATAAAAAATAGTCATAATCTAGATTGATGACATTTTGTTGTTTTCTGATGACATAGATACTCATCATCAATTGATTTTACAATTTGGATCTCTTATACACAAATTTGGTATCATGATCTCTCTAACCAAATACCAAGTGGGCCACTAGTAAATTGACTTTCTTGGAATAAAAATTGACAGTGGACAGTTCACACTCTAACTCTACATTGCTAGCCAGCTTACCAAATTTTTTGATTGAAACTTCTCCAATACTTAACTTCAACAGTTCTTGGGCAGAGTAAACTACATGTCAAATTTTATCCAAAACTTGGCCCAGCTGACAAAGCTACTCTACCAAATGCTTAAAAAAAATCATCCTCCTTAATCTTACGATCAAACCACCGTAATAAAAATGTTGAAAGAAATAATAACAACTTTGTCACCACTCCAAATCCCTTCATTGGTAAAAAGAATTTGGAAGACAGACGCAAGTGACTTCTATTGAAGTGCTGTTCTCCTTAAAGAACTTAATGGAAAAAGAGAAATATGTGGATACAAAAATGACAGCTTTTCTGATGTTGAAATCCACTACCATAGCACATACAAAGAGATGCTAGCTGTGAAACGTGACATTGAAAGATTCGAATTCCATCTTATTGGTAATCACTTTCTAATTGAAATTAACATGTTTGTTTTTCCCAACATGCTCAGTTTCAAGTAGAAAAATATTCCTCTAGCACAATTATTGAGATGGCAAAGATGGTTTTTTAACTATTGCTTTGATGTTATCCACGTAAAAGAAAAAAATAACACAATTGCTGTTTTCTTTCACGAAACCCTATAAATAGCCTGAGCTCCACAACCACTTTTTCGACAACCACTCCTCTAGCAACAAAGAAAATAAAATCTCTCACCATATTTATGATGAGTAACTTCACAATCACTCTTCATATACCTTTCATTCCTCCGAACTACTAGAGCTCATTTGGACCAGAACACTTCACTCAGCAGCTAAAGAACTAATCCAATATTATGCAATAGAGGCAGTTCAAGAACATGGCTATTCTATAATTGGAGGTCCTCTTTTTAATCTGGATTACCCATTTTTCCATCTCTACTGAATCAATCCTTTCTAAAAATGGTCAAAACCTATCCTTTACCTACTCTGATATCTGCTGAATTTATATACCATTGCAATAGAGCTTTTATTATAAAAAATCCTTGAATAGATACAACAATATAATGAAGAAGACCTACTTTATATTTTCCTCCAATGGTTTTATCTGAAATCTTGGTGGATTAACAAGCTACAGCATATGTTGTATAAACATATAAATAGTTCAGTCAATCCCAGACATCTGTACGTAATTCTATTACTCTAAAAAAAAGAGATGATAGTCTCAACCTATGAGATTCATTATTATCCTACCGTTAAAGATATGTCACCTTCCTATATTCTCTGCAGTTGTTCCAAAAAGAATATAAAATAGAGCTCAAAGCACTTGAAAAAGTCTTAGTAAAAGAAAATCAAATAATTCCACCATCGATATGGATCTCTCCACATGATTAAGCACCTTGGGAAAATGTGCCACCAAACTTTTCTGAAATGATAAATAAAACAAACTCTATTTTCTATAGAAACCAGCTCCGTGCCTCCCTATCACATCACTGACTGATTGACTACACCATGCACTACCACTACACTCTAAATCCAAATGAATTCCCTATAAACATGGATAACTTTTCACAATCAAGTGTGCCATGTGACCACATGCAGGTTAATGACACATTACAACAACCCAACTTGACTTTATCACTATTCTAAGATTCCCAAATTTATTCAATTGACAGTGAAGTCCAACGAGAAGCAGCCATATTAACGAGAACAACTCAATAGACCCTACATCACTAGACACGAGAAGCTTCAGGGCCTAATTCAATGACTTTACCTAGGGCTATGATAGTGATAATTCAAGCTACTCATCCTTCAACAGTTAATCATGACAGGAGTGCTTTTACTTTAGGATGAGTATGCTTTATCTTTTGCTTTATGTCAAGTGTGTTTTATTTTTACGCCAAGTGTGTCAGATAAGCTTTATGACAAGTGTGTCATGTAAGCTTTATCTTTATGTCATCCATCGGCCACAAAAGTCCTTGTAATCATTAGGCCTCAAGTCTAAAATGTCTTCAAGTCATAAATGTATTGTTGGCCATTAGTGCCAAGATGTTAAGGTCTCTGAGTCTACAAAAGGGCATTTGCTTTCAGTTTGTAATCAAAACTTGAGGAGGAATAAAATTTGTGTTTTATAATCACATGTCTCTAAGTTTTCTCTTAGAATTCTCCTAACAACTCTAACCTAAAAAATAATGGTATAAAAACATCCAATAAGGGAGGGGGTATCTAATCCTTGTAAGAGGCTAATATCACCCTTATTTCTAAAGAAAATATTAGATTAGGTCAGAACCACCGTAAGTCTCACCGAGGTAAGGAGGCAATTAAGGAAACATGTTTATGCATAATCTTTGATTTTTCTAAGAACCTTCCTTAAAAGAGGTCTGTCCATGCTAATGATTAGCGCATACCACAAGTGTTAGCCCGTCTTCTCTCAACTGCTTCTTGTTCCAGAGGTTTTGGAACAGAGTTTAAGTATGCTTGTGTTAAGTTGGGATCATTTATTTCGAGCATATAGTATCTGGATACTACTTTTTTGAAATGAAGTTCTAGATCTTTTCGCTTAAATGAGCAACATTTTAGCTTGAAAAATTCTTCCCTGGCTTTATCTACTAGGTGTTTTATACCATTTTAGCTTGAATTATGACTGGGACAATTAGTAAATCGGAGATACGCAGAGTTTTCTCAGAGATTAACACTCTACTACGTCACCAGTAGCAACTTTGTTACCAGAAGCCCAGAATATATTCATTGCAAATTCTTACTTAAAATCAATCCATTACTACACTTGGTGAAACTTAAACTAAATCCAATCACACACAATAAAATAATACATAAGTATTTATTCAATAGGGACAAATCAAATATCTTATCCCACGTGTCCCCAAATGAAACACTTAGCAACCTAACAACTTAGGGAACCCAAGGAACAGCAGAAGCCTTGTCAAATCCGCTAAGTACACATGTACCTTATTTACCTGAAATCACCATAAACTATAATGAGTATAAAACTCAGTAAGCATACTAGTTTTTCATATATCAAATACAAATACATATATGTACATAATGCATATGTATGATATGCTGTGATCAATCAAAATCATAATCTTATCAAATCACATATCATGTAAGTGCTTACACATTCTTTCAAAATATATAATAGGAATACCATCACTCAACTACTACTTAGTAGGACTTACATATCACATATCACATAATGAGCCAAATGTCACTCATAGGTGACATACCGTATGAGAGGAATAGTATAAGTGAGGCCTTTAAATTACACATATATAATGCTCATGCCCGAAGGTAAAAGTCAAACCCTCACCTTGATTATTGGTGAGTCCTCTCACATGTACCAATACACCACCACACGAATGTGATGACTCACTCTTCCTTTAGGTACCAATAGGATCCTCCCTACATACGAAACACATAATATATACCAATCTCGAAGGAAAGGCCGCATATAAAGGCTCCACAAATCACATAAAATGCCTACTAAGTTAACAGTGAGTTCAAGTACCCTCAAAACACAAAATATTTCTCATGGACATATTACACTTCAAAAGCTTTCTTTTTTAAATGCATCTTATTTTGAAAGCTCACTTTCAAAAATACATGTATGTCCATGCTCAATGTCAATGCTCATATTCATAAACATATATTCACATTTCATATCAAAATATACTTTGACATAACATAAACATATTCTTCACCTCATTTGCAAAATCATACAAAACAATTACTATATTTATTGTGATTTCAGTAAAAAGTCTAGTATACTTACCTCTTAACACTTTCAGCTACAAGGCTTAAATCTCCTTAACCTATCAATGGAGATTAATCCTTTTATAAGCCTCATAATTCACACAAAATATTTTAAATAGCTTACAAAATTATACACAATGCATTTATAGCATCAAATTGGTCTAAATACTTGGTTTCTCAAAACCTGTCATTCTGACCACTTACACTTAACAAAATTTTCTAATACATCAAATGATGTCCAATTACTCCAAAATCAGAATATATCATTCTTGACTCATATATCCTTCTTATATATGAATATTATATTAAAATTCCTACACAATTCATTCCATACATACCATCGAATCTAAACTACTAACCTGACAAGATTAAGATACTTACTGAACAGTATTCAGTCTCCCAATTTTATAAAATTATATACTAACTCAAAAATTATAAAACTATCACATAATTACTCTTCACACATATCTCAGTCTATGATAAATATTTTACTTCAAAATCACTGCCAAAAGTAGTTTAAAACTATTTTATTCCATAGCTTTAAAAATCTGTTAATCAAATACTGCAATGAGCTGATATACTTTAGAAAATCATAACACTTCAACCACATTGAGCTAAATTCTTAATTCCGAGTATATCATATTAGACATATAAAATTATCATATTCCACAAATTCGTAATTTTTAAAGATCATTCAATAGGACAAAAATTATTTTTCACTGTATTATACTGTTTACATAGGAAATTTCTAGAATTTTAAGGTCATTTTGGTAAATTCACACAAAATTCCATTTCTGGAATTTTGAATCGATTCAAAGTCTCAGATGATCCTAAACATGTCTAATTTCATATACTCAAAATTTAAAACCAGAATCGAATCACAAAAATTTATAAAATTCTTGGATCAAGAGACTATTTAGCAGAAATTCTACAATCCATCATAATTTATCAAACTATCTTATAGATCATCATCAATTCTCAAAATATCATACGAAATACACATCAAATCCTCAATTATACATATTTCTAGAAATCAAAACTTAAAGAAATTAATATAATTAACACCAATAAATTGAGAAATAGTTGTGATATACCTCTTAAAATCCAAAATTCAAATTTCTTCTTCTTTTTCTTCTCCTTCTTCTCTTTCTCTCCCCTCTTTTTCTCTCTTTTCTCTCTCTAAAAGAGGTAGCTCGACCAAAATGAGAGAATTAGGGTTTTAAAAGTGTATTTTTATACTAAGTGGCTAATTTTTGGTATTTATGAATTTACCCCCAAAACGTTTAAAGTATTACAATTTGGTCCCTAAAATAAATCTAAAGTCTTACAATTAAACCCAATGCTAATAGTATGACCTTAACCTATACAAACACTACTAATAACAATATATAAATCAAGTATCACCAACATATAAATAAAATACGTATATTTATACATATATAAATACTTATTTTTACCAGTCGTGCATACTGGTTACTACAGATACCAAAGTGGTTGGCTGACTAAGAGCGGAGATAATTGGTGAGTTTTAGTTTAGGGCCATAAATTAAGCTTTGGAGGTCGGTGGAAATATCTGTGGCATTGGTGGGGCCATGGATGACATGAAAACTTTTGGAAGTCTTGTTTGTAGAATTATTGGCTCTATTGTAGAGGAAAAGATTGGGTTTGTTGGCTCAGTGCTGAATTTTGGAACTGGTTCTTCACGGTTTGTACTGGTATGTCTTCATGTGTGCTATTTTGTCATTTTCTTTAGAATAAGCTTAGAGTTGTCACCAAAGATGGAGAAAGAATTGGTGCCAAAAGGTTGTGACATTTTTGGAAGAGTGTCTGTAGGCTTCCATGGTTGCACAAATTCATTCTCAAGGTCTTTGTAGTTGTATCTTGAGATGATTAATTCTTTTTTCTTGTTCTGCAAAAGGAAGACCTTGTCTGATGAGCTAGTAAATTTGTTCATTAAGAGCCCTGATTTTATGTCGAAGTTTTCTAGAATGGTCTAGTGGGTGCTGAAGCTTATATCTATTTTAGCTTTAATCCGCTGTTGAGATTCTTTAATTCTTTTTAGTACTTAGTTTTATACAACAATATTTTCTAATTGCCAGTTTAGTACTACTTTAGCAGGGCTGATATGCTAGTAAGAGCCATTTGGTTTTTAGATGTTTGGTTGTTTTACTTTCTATTATTGAAAAGTATTTTCTTCTGATTTGGTTTGAAGAGATAATTAAGGAAAGTCTGTTGGGGTAAACATATAGGCTGGGATTAGTGGTTGAGGTAGTGTAGGCTTGTATTTGGGGAATGATTTTGGCTTGTGACCCGGTTGAAAGGATTTGGGTATGGGTTTTGGTTTTGGTGCTGAGTAAGTGACATAATAGTCAAACTTACTAGAGGGTTCAGCAAGAAGGCTAACATCGGGGTTACCATCATTATATATTTCTTTCAAGATCTGTTGGAAAGATTTCTTTTTTTGACTTTTTCTTTGACATGAGGAACATTGGCAGTCAAGTTCCCAATAGCAATGACCAGTAGGATCTCTAAAGGAAAAAATAAGATTTCCTTCAGAGTTGAAAGTGACTGTTGAAAAATCTCCTAATTCATTTCTCAGTTTGCTTGGCTGAATCATAAATTGGGATGGAAAAGGACACGGTCGTGTAGATGGTCCAGGCTTTTCTAAACATATTTCTGTTTGGCCATCTTTTCTTGGGAATAAATTGTCTTGTTGATTGTAACGATTTTTGTGCCTGACTTTGTTTATGATTTTGTTGGTACTTGGTGATCTAAGTATCTGGCAAAAGTCTGACAAGTTCTTTATTTAAAAGCTGTCTGGGGATATATATGCATGATAGAACTTTGGTGGAGTCAATAGAGATGAGAAAAGCATCTTGTTTTAAATGGGGAGTGCCAAAATCTAGAGCATAATTTTAAACACGGTATACCATCTAGTAATAAAGGGTAGCCATGAAAGTTTCTATTTCTGGGACTGCTCTTATAATCTAGATCTGGGCTTTTAGGGCTGATGTAAGACACGAGTCAGAGATTGGCATGCGAAAATTTAGGTACAGTGTAATTAACATTGTTCATGCATTAAGAGTTATTTGGATTGTGCCAATACATAATTTTTTGTAGGTTAAAAACCTTGTAATAAGTAAGGCTATTATTCCTACAGTTTCAAGGCCTTTTCTGCCATGAAAGGTTAAAGCAAACCTTACTGCTCCAAAGTAGAGATAGGTGTAACCTTGCTTTAGCTATTGAGGGATAAGATCGGTTAAAAACTGAAGAGGAACCAACTATTCTTCTGTTATAGTTGGAAGGAAATAGTGATCAATCCGGTGGCTTGAATATATTCTTTGGATTTAGGTTTAGATGGTGTGACAAGATGTTTGATGGTTGTAGAGATAAATTTTTCAGGTTTCAGAAAGGCACTATATGGTTTGATGATGGGTAGATCTATGACAGGTATTTTAAATTCTTTAGCTAAGTAGGTAATTTCATACAAATGATCAATCTTTGATGCATCTGTTGATTTGAAAGAAGGTGAATGAGTAAGAGTAGAAGAGAAAGTATACAAAATAGGTAGAGGAATAGGAGAAGAAGATAAGGACTCCATGTTTTATGAACTAGAATTCTCTTTACAACTTAATCCTTGATTAGAAAAGAATGGCTCTAATACGAAGTTGAGAGGAGGTGGGCTAACCCTTGAGGTATGATCTGATCACTAGCTTGGGTAGGCCTCTTTTAAGCAACGTTCTTAGAAAAATCAAAGATTAGACATTCTTTTCGAGGTTAGAGTTGTTAGGAGAATTCTAAGAGGAAACTTAGAGACACATGATTATAAAATACAAATTTTATTCCTCCTCAACTTCTGATTACAAACTGAAAGCAAAGGCCCTTATTGTGTAATTGGAGATCCTCTTTTTAATCTAAATTACCCATTTTTTCATCTCCATCGAATCACTCTTCTCTAAAAATAGTCAAAACCCGTCCTTTACCTATTCTGGTACCTACTGGATCTATACACCATTACTATAGAGCTTCTATTACAAAACACCATTGAATTGATACAGCAACACGATGAAGAAGACCTAGTTTGTATTTTCCTTTCCCAATATGATCAAAATCTTTGAAAAATTTGTGACGTGCACACGATTTATCAAGTGCAAGTATGATGGATTGTTGAATAATGCCAATCAAGGTGTGATAATTTTTTATGAGTCAGTCTAGAAGGCTCAAACCTAATGTAGTATAATAGAATTAGGCTTTAGTATAGACTTCGGGCATGAAATCTATTTGGCCTCTGGGACTAGATTTAGTCCAAGTCGTTTATACAACAGTCATGTATATTTATGACCAATACAAACAGAACATAAAAGAAACCAGCTTGGTAATAAATCTACTCAGAACTGAGCAGCTTATATTCTGATCAAAGCACTAGCGCAAGGACAAATACACAACCATCCGCTTGGTCCACAAAAACAAGAGTTAGGCCAACTAAAATCAAGCACGTTATAAGAAAGACTAAGCTCGATAGGAATTGCCAAACCGCTTTAATAACATAAATAGCCGAGTCGAACAGGAATTATTAGTTTTAATATAAAAAAGACTTAAAAGAGGAAACCAACATTATTGTTAGATTTGGTGATTCAACAATCTTCTTTGGACAAAATTAAGATGAATATCAAAGAGGAGAGTCACAAGAAGTCTGTAACATGTGAGACATGTATGGGAAATTTTAGGACGTGTGGGACACGAAAGGGGAGGCAAAATGAGACTCGAAGATGTGAAGGAAGCGAGGAAAAAGAGTGGAGCTGGAATAGGGGCAAGTGCCGCTGTGCCCAACTAGAACCCCAGCGCCGTGGCACTGGCCCCTATTCTAGCGCCGCAGTGCCAGAGTCAGAAAAAGTTCATTTTTGATCCCGATTTTGAGTTTTGGAAAGTTTAGGACTTTCAAAACAAGTGGACTCTTACTCCAACAAGGTATCTAAGATCTTGCTACTTTTTCAAATTTGTTCTTTTTGTCCCTTCAAACCTCACCAAAATAGCCTTATTTAACTTAAGCATCAGAGAGTCTTCGTCGGAACCCACCCTGGTGAGGTTTTAATGACAATTTTAATGTTTTCCAAGTGTTCTATCATTATAATGGAGTTTGGAGTTTACGGCCTAATTAGGTGAAGCCCAACGTACTGATTCTTGCAGCAAAACAAATTCAAAACTCGTTGCTCGAGAAATCATTTTTCGGTCAACAACATATATTGCAATTATCTCCGTTGTTTTAATTTATGTACTCTCTGCTGGCAGTAAATAAATTTTTTTGGTTTAATAAACTAAACGCAACAGAAGTTAAATCGTCTTATTCATAATTACATATATAGGGATAGAAGATTACCTCAATTCCTCTCTATAGCAAATCTTGAATTGACTGATTGCAATCTTTTTTACTATCCTCAACATTCAAACTCAACGCGTGTGGGCACATGGATCTTTCTTAATTTCTAAAAATACTAATTCTCAAATTTGAGAGAATGGTATTAATTAAATTATTTTTCCCATGTAAGAATACGTAAAAAGAATTTTTCTAGTTATATTTTTATTATCTTTATTACTACCCCATACCTCCCATATATATAAGAATCTCTCTTGGGTATTTTGAATTAGATTAGGACTTGAAAATTAGAGTTTTATTAGGATTTGAGGTAGTAGAGAGAATGCAAGACCCATGGGCTTCCTAGCTCCAACTAAAAAGGCCTAGATCTTATTATCTCATAATATACCAATTCTTCTAAATTAACCCCAGGCTATTCCATTAAAAGCCAAGGGCTATACTCTAATAACCCATGTTATTAAGTAAAAGCCCATTTAATTAAAACTCCATTTAATTAAATTAGGCTTGGTCTTTAAACTATAATAACCACTTAATTAACCCTCTAATTCATGAATGTGAGTTCATTACCCGCTCAGGATTAAGATCAATCAAGCTTATTAAAGCTTTTGTGAATTAAGATCTACGATATTTAGTTAACTAGATCGAAATTCATAATAGTCTCGTTCAATGTGACATATTTACTAATTTTTCTATTCGAAGTCCATACTTTAATGATCAAGGCAAATCATTCACTTTAAGAAGCAGAAAAACTATAACCTTACATAATGAAATGCCCTTTTTCATTAATGGCTGTGAACTAGATTTAATTTATAAAGAACTTATGATCTATACCCTTTGTATTAACATCATATGCTCTATACATAGATCACATACTTTATAAATATGGGCTTATCAATGCATGCTCAATTATATATATATGAATAAACTTTATTAATATAATAAAATTTTATTACACATGCTTTAAGGACGTAAAATAACATAAAACGTCTAACAATCTCCCACTTACCCTAAAGTATGTCGGGCATCTGTTGAACTCCTATATCATATATATAAGTTTCAAAATACTTTGCTGGCAATGATTTGGTAAATAGATTCACTAGATTTTCTGCTGATGCAATATTAGATACCATAACTTCACCTTTTTGTATAAGCTTCTATACTAAATGCTATTTTTTCTCAATGTATTTTCCTTTCTTGTGGTATCCCAGTTCTTTGGATTATACTACAGCTCCACTATTATCACAATAAATAACAATGGACATCGTAGTACTAGGCACCACTTCAAGTTCCATAAGGAACTTGCGGAGCCATACAGCCTCTTTTGCAGCTTCTGACGCAACTACATATTCAGCTTCTATGGTAGAGTCTGTGATGCATGATTGCTTTACACTCTTCCAACTTATAGCCCCATCACCTAACTTAAACACATATCCTGAGGTAGATCTCTGGGCATCCTTATCTGCTTGAAAATCTAAATCTGTATACCCTACATGTATAAGATCCTGACTCGAATACACAAGCATATAATCTTTCGTTCTCCAAAGGTACTTAAATATATGTTTTACTGCAGTCCAGTGTTCTGGTCCTAGATTAGATTGATATCTACTGACCATGCAGACTGCAAAATAAATATCTAGTCTAGTACATAGCATTGCATACATAAGACTTCTTACTGCTGATGCATAAGGAATTTCTCTTATGTGATCTATATATTCAAGAGTTTTAGGACATTGATTCTTGGATAGATCAATTCCATGTCTGAAAGAAAGTGATCCCTTTTCGGATTCATGCATAGAAGACCTAACCAAAATTTTATCTATATATGCAGCTTGAGATAAAGCTAATATGCTATTTTTACAATCACGTAATAGCTTAATTCCAATGATGTAACTAGATTCACCTAAGTCCTTCATATAAAATTGGTTAGATAACCAAATTTTAACTGATGATAATGCTCCTACATCATTTCTAATGAGTAGTATATTATCTACATACAAGACTAGAAAAACCACCAACCACCCATCTATCTTCTTTTAAATACAAGGTTCATCAGGATTTTAATCAAAACCAAATGATTTGATTGCCTGATCAAATTTGATGTTCCATGATCTAGATGCTTGTTTAAGCCTATAGATAAATTTTGTAGTTTACAAACTATATTCTCTTGGCCTATAGCTACAAAACTATTTGGTTGTATCATATAGATACTTTCTTTAAGATTTCCATTAAGAAAGAAAGTTTTGACATCCATTTGCCAAATCTCATAATCAAGATTTGCTGCAATGGATAAGAGAATTCTAATAGATTTAAGCATGGCTACCGGTAAAAAGGTCTCCTCATAATCGTTACCTTCTTTCTGAGTGTACTCTTTAGGAACAAGCCTGGCTTTGAAGGTTTTCACCTTTCCATGTACCCCTCTCTTTCTTTTTTAGACCTATTTACACCCTATGGGTTCTATCCTTTCAGGTTTCTCTACAAGTTCCCAGACTTTATTAGAATACATGGAATCTATTTTTGATTTCATAGCTGTATGCCAATGGTTTGCATTTTTATCAACCATTACTTTATCGTAGCTAAAGGGATCTAGTTCATGCTCATTACAAATTGCCTGAAAGGACTCTCTAATCAACATATACTCAGTTGAAGGTCTAATAATCCTCCCACTATGACGAAGTACCAGTGGTTATTGTTCTGCAATTGGCTCTGATTGGTTATTATGATATGGATTGGGAATTAATTTATTGACTCTATTAGACACAATATTAGAGTTCCCAGATAACTTATCAAGAATTATCTTACTTATAGGCTTGAAGTCTTTCATATAGTCTTTTTCAAGAAAGATTACATTAGTGCTAACCAATACTTTCTTATCTTGAGAACTATAGATTAAGACTTCATCTTATTCCTTTAGGATAGCCAACAAATAGACAAGTTCCTGACTTAGATTTCAACTTGTCTATTTTCTCTTTTAGCACATGAGCTGGACAACCCCATATATGTATGTGACGTAAACTTAGTTTACGTCCCATCCATATTTTCAGAGGTTTTTTAGGGATTGACTTAGATGGAATTAATTTAAGAAGATAAATAGTTATTTCTAAGGCATAACCCCAAAATGAGATGAGTAAAGTTGAATAACTCATCATTGACCTCACCACTTCAAGAAGAGTTTTATTTCTCCTTTCTGCTACACCATTTTGCTGGGGTGACCCTGGTGCAGTCAACTAGGATAATATCCCATTGTTTAATAAGTAGGTCTTAAAATTACTATAGAGGTATTTTTCACCTTGATCAGATCGAAGTACCTTTATGTGTTTTCCTAATTGCCTTTCCACTTCTGACTGAAACTCTTTAAATTTATCAAACGCCTCAGACTTGTGGTGCATTAGGTACATATAACCAAATCTAGAATGATAATCAATGAAAGTGATGAAATATTCATAACCTTCCCTAGCTTGTATGCTCATATGCCCACACATGTCAGAGTGCACTAATTCTAACATTTCAGTGGCTCTATTACCTTTAGTATTAAAGGGTCTTTTGGTCATTTTGCCTTCTATACAGAATTCACAGACTAGTAATGGTTCAATATCTAATGAACTCAAAAGTTCATCTTTAACCAGTCTTTGGATCCTATCTAGACTAATATGATCAAGATGTAGATGCCATATATATGTTTGATTAGTTGGAGTCACTTTAATCCTCTTATGGTGATTATATTTCATTATTCAATTTCGTGTCATGCAGTGATTTGATTTTAAGATATATGTAGTATAAATTGTTAACTAGTGTACTAGAATATATAAATGACTTATTTCTTTTGATCACCACAGTTGAGTAAAAAATAATAGAATAGCCAAATTTATTCAAATAACTAACTGAAATCAATTGCGTTTGAGTTCCAGCACTAATAAACAATCATCTAATACTAAAGTCCTAAAATCATCAAAATAAAGTTGAACAACTCCCATTGCCTTGGCTGTAAGAGTTGCGCCATTTCTTAGCCTTAAATTGATCTCCCATTCACTGAGTTGTCTTGTTTCCTAAAACCCCTCAATGAATTTCAAATATGGTTGGTGGATCTAGAATCTACTATCCAAGAATCAGTAGAATTAACCACTAAACATGTTTTAATGAAAAGAATCTTACCTGAAGTAGAAGCTCGCCCTTTAGCAATTGAAAGCTTTGCTGAGTGAATTGGACAATTTCTCTTCCAATGCCTTTTAACACCACATTGGAAATATTTTTCTTTGGATTTCTTATCATTTTGTTGAATTTTCATAGAAGTTGAGTTAGATGCTCTCTTGGGCTTATTCTATTTCTTTTTACTACCATTTCCCTTAGGATTGGGCCCAGAACAGAAAGATGGACCCTTAGTCAAATGAACACTTAGTCCAGGTTACATTATGGCCTCAGCAGCTCTAAGCTAATTCATTAGCTCAGTTAATGAAAAATTCAATTGATTAATTGACATATTTAACAAGAAAGTCTAAAATGAGGGTGCTAGGGTTTCTAAAACCATCTCGACCTTAGATTGGCCAGTATATTCCCTACCAAAATCCTTAACTTACTAGAATAGTGCTATCATTTTCAACATGTGATCTTGTACAGGAGTTCCTTCGGCTTGGTTGGTATTCATGATCTCTTTCAAAGCAGCCTGCCTCAGAGTCCTATTTTTATCAATAAACATCTCTGATATACTGAAGACCATATCAGCAGCCGTTTCCATAATCTCATGCTGCATTGCTAGAGTACTAGATAAAGAAGCTAATATATAACATTTGGCCATTTCATCAGACTGTTGCCACTTGTTATAAGTATCTTTTTCAGCTTGAGATGCCTTTTCATTAGGTTCAGGAAGGCATTTTTTAGTTAAGATATATTTGTGCTTTTCAACTGTGAGGAAAATTTCTAAGTTCCTCTTCCAATCCACATAATTATTTTTGGTTAACTTATTTTGGTTAAGGATGGATTCTAGTGGGCTGAATGAAGACATGATTCTGAAAAATAAATTCATACATAAGCATACATTATCTGAAAGCATGTGTAACTTTTGCATGAATACATGAAATACATTTATGTAGAACTCTTTAACTATATTATGCATCAGTAATATAATTTTCTTTTAGAATACGCCTTTATAGGGTGGTTGTATACGTCATGAATCAAACTAATACCATACTAATTTATTATTATTATTATTATTATCTTGATATCTTATATCAAATAATAATAAATTACCGATTCTTTAGTCCTTAGATTTAATTGACAAGAACTTCTTAGGGAGGATATCAATCAACCTAAGTTGAGTGTACAACCATTATTTCAATCCTTTATATTTCTCAATTAAAAAAGCCACCGTAGGGTAGTCAGTTTCGCATAAGTCCTATATTGGATCTTATCCTTTAGAGAAATCCTATCTAGTAACCAGTTCTAATTAATACCCTCTGTAGGGAGCTCACAAGATTTGTGGCAAGGCATTAATCTACCTTACTATATGACCAAAAATAGAGGCCATGGGCTTTATGCCTAAAGCCTTCTCTCACTCAATATTTTAATTCTTAGAGTTTTTAATTAATTTATAAAATAATGTTCTACTAATTAATATCTAATTTTATTTTCATAGAATAATTATTAAGGTCACGTCAAATAATAAATTAATATAATAAAAAATATGACAAAATTTTTATCCTAATCTCATTAGAATATTAATGTCATACAAAATGATATATTTTAGCATGAACATGTGAATGTGGCACCTTTAATCTATATAACATGTTATTTATCCAATCAATTAACTAGATAAATAAATAACCCATAATTCATATTTTTCCTAGGAAGAAAAATATTTAAAACTAAGCCTAAATTCTTTAAAGTCTTTCTTGAAGTCAACTTGGAATTTTCCATAATGTCACATCCTTTTACTTGTCTCTTTTTATGGGCTTGAATTTTAGGCTTCTTAATTTTTTTTGGTCCACTTATTTTAAAAATAAATTGGGTATATTTTAGGCTTAAAATTTCTTTGGACCTTCAAAAAAAAATTTAAATAAAAATATTTTTAGACCTAATAATTTTAATAAAATAGCCCAAATAAAATTTTATAAAATTTGGACCAAAATTAAAAGGAGTTTGGGCTAACTTTGAATTTGCAAATACTCACAATTAGTCTAAAAATAAATTTGGGGACCTATTGACAAATATCTTAAAGTTCTCTAGCCAAACTATGATTACCTAAGTCTTAGAGGGGGCTGAGTGAAATAAAATAATTCTGTTAGGGCCTATTTCACAATTGAAAAACTTTTAAAGGTCTATTTGTGCAGAATGCAAACATCTTGACCAAAAGCAGAATTCTTTATAACGAGGAGGGGCCTATGTGATATTTCATAAATAAAACCCTAGTTCTATCATATTCACACAGCGTCGCTTCCACTCTTTCCCAGTCCACAACCGCTCAACAGTTCGGCAGCTGTTCATGTCGAGAGGAGACAGCTGTTGTTGCTGTAACTCGCAGTCAGCCTCAGACAACTCTTGCCGTCTCTCTTCTGTGAAGACTCGTGCTGCCTAGCCAAATTTGTTGCTTTGTTGAGGTCAAAAGGGAGGCCGTCCAACTTTGCCATTCCCCTTACGTCGCCGAGAATCGCCAGCCATAATCTTTACCGATCATCAACTAAACTTCAACCGACGCTTTTGATGCTGCAGGTGGCATGCACGTTGCTACCAAAATTGATGGTAGCGTGCATGGCCAACGTTGCTACGGCTTTTCATCTTCTTTTTGTTCATTTTCCTTTTTTTTTAATACAACAAAAAATTAAAATTATATATTCTTTAGATTACAAATAAAAATCCTACGCCAATAAATTGGCATAAAAATAAAATCTAAAGAACCATCAAGAATTAACCTAACCAAGAGAGTAAATTGTTATATAATTTCATTAGCCCATCTTGTTACAATTATCAAGAAAAAATACAAACAAATATCTAACCATGAATTATTGAGCATAACCATTTATCACATAATTAATAAAAATAATAATATAGATTAGTATGCAATTGATGCTACAATAAATAATTATTACCATACACAAAATAAATTATACATCTAATATGAAATAAGGTGACTTTGATACCAATTGTTGGTAGTAAATAAATTTTTTTCTCTTTAATAAAATAAACATAGTGAAAGCCAGATCGTCTTGTTTATAATTACATGTATAGGGATAGAAGACTACCTTAATTCTTCGCTATGACAAATTTGAATTAACTGGATGCAATCTTCTTTACTATCCTCAACCTTCAAACTTAATGCGTGTGGACACGTAGATCTTTTCTTAATCTCTAAAATTATTAATACCCAAATATGAGAGAATGGTAATAAACAAATTCTTTTTCCAAGTTAGAATACGTAAAAGGAATTTTGTAGTTATATTTTTGTTATCTTTATTACTACCTCATACCTTCCATATATATAGAAATTTTTGTTGTCTTTATTACTATCTCCAACTTAAAAGGCCTAGATCTTATTATCTCATAATACACTAATTTTTTTAAGTTAACCCCAGACTATTCCACTAAAAGTCAATGGCTGTACTCTAGTAACCCATGTTATTAAGTAAAAGCCCATTTAATTAAATTAGATTTGGTCTTTAGACCAATAATAACCACTTAATTGATGTCTATAGTTAAAGTTAGGCCATGAAAACAAATGTCTTGCCTATTTAATTACTTATTTGCCCATAAGTCACTAAATGCTCCAATGATCACATTTAATATGTCTATATTTGTAAATAAATTTACAAATAAATATTATTATTCAATAAATAATTTATTGAATAAACTGTGATAACAGATTCTAATGATCAAGTACTGCAAATAGCTTAGGTGGACATTAATTATTAGCTTTCATCTTACAAATATATGTTCTTACAACCCATGAAATTATATCTCCAAGCTATCGAGGCTTTGACTGTTTATATGGATCTTACTCTGTGGTAACTCAAAAGATATAATTCATGAATGTAAATTCATTACCCGCTCAGGATTAAGATCAATCAAGCTTATTAAAGCTTTTGTGAATTAAGATCTACGATATTTAGTTAACTAGATCGAAATTCATAATAGTCTCGTTCAATGTGACATATTTACTAATTTTTCTATTCGAAGTCCATACTTTAATGATCAAGGCAAATCATTCACTTTAAGAAGCAGAAAAACTATAACCTTACATAATGAAATGCCCTTTTTCATTAATGGCTGTGAACTAGATTTAATTTATAAATAGTTTGTAATCTATACCCTTTGTATTAGCATCACAGTCATTAATGCTAATACCCTTTGTATTATCATCATATGCCTAATACATAGATCACATATTTTATAAATATGAGTTCATCAATATATGCTTAATTATATATATATATATATATATGAATAAACTTTATTA
The DNA here is from genome assembly GCA_946807835.1 of Ailanthus altissimus. NCBI lineage: Eukaryota > Viridiplantae > Streptophyta > Magnoliopsida > Sapindales > Simaroubaceae > Ailanthus > Ailanthus altissimus. The sequence continues at coordinate 8,128,764 of OX327691.1, read as the reverse complement.
ATCTAATAAAATGTCTAACATTCTTAGCGTAAACATTTTATAATCTTATAAATGAACTAGTGTTAAAGAGCAAGTTGTGGAGTCCAAGAGATGAACCAAAACTGGCTTTTGCATCTGTTAGCGTAGGAGAAGATAAACCATTCGATTTCTTGCATGTTCTATTCGGTATATTATATGGATTAATTTAGAAGTTTGATTTAAATTGTAAATGTGCTAGTTAATCAAGTCGGAGAATAAACTAATAGTTGAGCAGTGTTGCTTTGATAATATTCATTTGATTATGTTGCTTTGAGTGTAGAAATGACTTTTGTGTAGGTGAAAACTTGTTGTGTTGTAGCTATTCAAGAAATGACTTTTTTTTTATCAGTTTTATTTTTTAAGTTCAATTTCTATGACCTTATAATTGAAGATGCTACTAGACCTTTAATTCTGGTTGAGTTTTTGGTGTGAAATTCATGTTACTGTCAAATCAAAGGGCTACCGTGCTTATGTCCAATAGCTCTGAGTACTTTTTGTAAACTTTCACAGATTGTGCACTAGCTGGAGGTACTGCTGGGGTGGTTGTTGAAGCAGCTTTATACCCAATTGATACTATCAAAACTAGACTTCAGGTAGGCAATCGCTCAACATATATTTCTTACTCATCCATTGCCTTTTTTGACGATATATAGAGTTTCCCAGGATCACTTAATTGAACTTGGAACTTAAAGATAAATAGCTACATCCATGATGATTAATTATATAAAATATACCTGAGTACTTGTAATGATGGCAGTGAGATGCTGGCTTGCTATTTTGCTTTATCATATTGGCTAGAGTTGTGAAACAGTTTGACCATTTGTGACTTCATCTCCTGTATAACTATCTCTGTGCTGCATTACTATCTCCCCTAGAATGTTGCTGGGTTTCATGCCCTTTTAAGAACAAAACTTCTTCCATCACTGTGTTTGAATTGTCTTCCATTAGAAATGAGTGAGATGTCATCTTATGGGTATTTTTTCCTTGATCATTATATCATTAAGTAAGAAAAAGTTAATGAAATATCTTCTGATAGGTATATTCCATCTTCAGTGAACAAATTAATATTGACTTTCTCTTATCCATGAATTGAAAATTGTGGTGCTGTAATGCATTTTTGTTTCCTCCTATCAAGCTCAGATGCTCAGTCCAGTATGATCTGTAACATTTGCTGGAACTCGTGACAATTTTTGTTCTTAAATAATGTTTAACTGTATTGGTTCCATGTGACGCAGCTCGCGGCAGAGGAAAAATTAATTTCAAGGGTCTCTATTCTGGTTTGGTTGGAAATCTTGCTGGCGTCCTGCCGTAAGTGCTCTTATTTTCAAATAAGCCGTTATGCTTTTAGGGACCATTCTCTGGTGTTCTGTTTTTGACTGGAGTTGGATGCAGTGAGGACCAAGATACTTCCCATACATTCCCTTATATGTTAAGATTATCGTGCTATTACATATTTGTCTAGTGGCAATTGCTCTATGGCTGCCAATGATTCATCTGACTGTAATTTGACAATCTGTTGATCTACACTGATCATATTATTTAATGCATAATTGCTATATATCTTAAACTATTTCGCTGAAGAATCAAAGTGGTTTTTGGTTGAAGGAATGTGCTTAATTTTGGAGATATTATTGTTGAAGCTTAGTCTTATTGTGGCCTCGAATTAACCGGCTGGGCTGATTCTTGAAAAAAGCAGTAGTTGGCTGTGCAAACATTGGATCAGTGAGTTCACTGGCTTGCTCACTGAGATATGTGTTCTCCTATCCCTTGATGCCTTTTTTTCTTCCTTTTTCCCATTAGACTTACAACCATTGTGGGCATGACAATAATGATCAGAGAAAATAGAAAAAAAAAATCATCATTTTCTTTGCAGATGCATTCTTAGAAACCAACAAATCTCATTCATGGTTTGGCATTGTTCTGCTAAGAGAGTTAGATTATTTAGCTGTCTTCTAAGTTGCTAATGATTTTATGGGTCTTAATTTTTTGATGCTTTTAAGTGGTATATATGGTATAATGCCATCTTTTTCACCCCTTTTTCTTGATTAAGATAATAAAAATGCTCAAAAATTTTCGTTGGGTGGCATGTGGTTCATGAGACTCTTTCATTCTTTGTAGAGCTTCCGCCATATTTCTTGGTGTCTATGAACCGGTGAAGCAGAAGTTGTTAAAGACCTTCCCTGAAAACCTCAGCGCTCTCTTTCATTTGATGAGTTTACGGACTATGCAAAAATTCGTGCTGCAAGATATAACAAGTCAAAGCTTCAACTGAGCTTTCATTTTTCTTTTCTTTTCATTTTTTTTCCCGAATTTTCTGTGTCAGTATTGCATATATTACCATGGACATGGCTTATAATTTAAGGGATGATCTAGAATATTCCTCTCCAAGTGCTTAAACAAGATGAAGTTTTATTAGAACAAAATGATATAATATTCATGAATGTAAGTTTCCTTTGTATGTCATGATATTTTGAACCTAATTTGATGTTAGTGATTATAAAATAGAATAATCATTGAAGCTTTATACATTTTCATGTATTACTTGGATTTGCCTATTTGCTTGAATTTCATCAGCGATCCGGTAGCTTGGTTTCCAAACTGCATACTCTTATTATGAATTTCCTTTTATTGTAACAAATAACAGTTTTATTTCTAGGTGCTGGATGTAGCATTTTTCTGTTATGTAAAAAGTTTTTAGACATCATTCAGACTGCAGGTGCTGTTGGAGGGGCTGCTTCTTCTCTTGTTCGTGTGCCATCAGAGGTATTGAAGTTTGTGTCTCATTTTGAGTCATTAGTTATATACCAAAGCCCAGTTTCTTACTGGCACTTCCCAGGTGATCTAGCAAATATGCAGACCGTCCGCCTCGAGCTTTATAAGGGAGAGTCTAAGTATCCAACTCAAAAGATTAATCTTTTAGGTGGAGTTCAAATATTTTTCTTTTTTTACCTAATGTGGGATAATTTACTCTATAATTCCCCATTTAAACGAAAGTTCCGCCGATAAAGGAGTAACACTGGCCTTTTTATTCAACAGAGTAAGTTTATCCACATTCCAGTTAAGGATTTGATTATAATACAACTTGTTATAAAAGTTTTAAGCCTAATAAAAGAGAGTCCAAATATCTAACTCAAAAAACTAACCTTTTAAGTAGAATAACCCTCCTCTTTATAAATCCAAATATCTTCTTTTTTTCGGACTACTCACTCTATGGGCAATTCACTTCAGTTCCAGATGCTGTTTGCCTTATTGTCTGTAGGGAGGTTTAAAGGCCTTTATGTGGTACATATATATTTCCTGTCTAAGTTTCAAGATTTTTCTGAGATCTTGGCTAGTTTATGGTCTTGCTTTCTTTTCCTTGAAATTTGAAAACTTTATTGTCATGATATAGATGTCAGCAAAGCAGAAGCATGCACGTGTTCTCCATTTACTGGAATCGTTGTCATGCATTTTAGTATTATTTGATGTTATAGCTCACTAATACTCTATGATAAAATGTCACGACTATTTTTTCTGAAAGGTGTAGGGGGTATGGATCCTTTTTGTTGCGAGATCTTCCTTTTGATGCCATCCAGTTCTGCATCTATGAGCAGCTCTTGCTAAGTTATAAGCTAGCGGTAAGCATAATTATGGTAGCAGTTGAAATGTAAATGCAAATGAGTCACTTGGTGATGGATTTTTTTCATTTTATTTTTATGGGATGGACTTGGGTTTTGCACCTAATAAATTGCAATAAAATATGACAAGGATTATTTTTGTAGGATAGACTTGGATTTGCTCCTAATAAATTGCAATAAAATATGACAAACCAATCCTTGAAGTCCAATTGTCTTAGTCAAAGAATTCCCATGACCTTGATGAAGCAATCTCCTTGGAACAAGTAGCCACTGTTACCTTGCCCAAAAAAATATGTTCAATTTCTATTTTTTTTTCTTTTATTTCTTTACAAATGTCTTTGGCCTCGCTGCCTGGTCTCTAAAAAAATTAGAGCTTAGTTAGTGGGATACTCCAAGAGATGAAACTATGTAACTTTTGTCCTCCCATTTGACAACCATCTGGAAACTTAAGAATTAGCCGTGTGTACGTAAAACATTGTGCAAAATATAGTCACACTGAAACGGCAAGATTAATTCTTAAGCTTACTGCAAGACTAAAAGTCAGATGGACCGATAAAGAATAAGTGGAGCGCCAATTTGGAATTCTCCATTTTTCTTTAAAAATATTGAAAAAAAAAACTTTCCTTTATTTATCATTTTTGTCTATTAAGTTTACCAAACATGTATTATTCATTTTGTTCTTAAAAAACAAAAAATAACTAGATGCCATTTTTCTTTTTTCAAGAATAAAAATGTAAAACACTTGTTTGGTAAGGAAGTTGGTGTTCTCCACTTATTCTTTATCGGTCCACTTTTTAATGCCTTTTTTTTTTACTAGCACATGCTTTTTAAATTTAAATTTAAATTATTACAAAAATAAAATTAAAAAAATAAATAACTTGACAAAACTAGTAAAGCAGCCCTTTTCCAGACCTCTTTGTTCAAAAAAACCCTTGTTTGGTTGCAAGTTCAAGTTTCTAATCAAATTGTAGGTGTTGCTTCAACTTTTCTTAAATTTCTAGGGAAGGTATGTAAGACTTTATCTCTATACGAGTTTTTATTTTTTCTTTTGTTGAAAAAAATAAAGATAACAGAAAAAGAAAGCGCAACTGGATAACTCTGAAAACTACATTTTTACTATATTATATTATATTGAAACTGTCACATAAGGAGCCGTTAGATAGGTTGAAGATTAACCTAAATAAAGAAATAAAAAACAAAATATTAATTTAAAATATAAATTGTAGGAATTGATTGTCTTAATTTTTTATATTTTTAACATCCTTCTTGAAACTCAAGATTGTAAAAGATTAAGCTTGAAAGGAAATTAATGGTGAGCATTAAAAAATAACCATTGTTGAAGGAGGCAACTATTATTGATGAGAGACAACTATTGTAAAAGAGAGATAATGTTGTCGCAGAGTGACAATATTGTTGGGCAAGTAACAATATTGTCGGGCGGGTAACAATATTATCGAAGTGATAAGTGCGTTGTGAAGATCAACCACTGCGAGTACAAATGTATTAATAAAGAAAAATGAAATCAATCGCTACGAGTGCAAGTGTGTTGAGTGTCCACAGAAATTTATTTGAAATTATAGAAAGACCTAAACAATTCTAGAAATTACAAAATAACTCTAAGACTTTTGTAAATTATAAACTGTCCACAGAACTTTAGAAAGTATAAAAGAAACCCTTATTGCAAATCTGAAGGTCAGACGGGTAAAAAGAGACCATAGATTAACAGATCCAGCAACGAATAATTAAATGGTGCCAAAGGTGAGAATCCCCTCGCCGAAAAATGGTTGAGATTTAAGATGGATGATGGCTAATGGCAAGACGGTTGAGTGGTGTATGAGGGCTAATCCGATGTTCAATTGACGAGATTTCAGTTGCATTGGAATCACCGGTCAAATCTGAGTGCAATGAGCTGGGTGGTGCTTCTTCACTCGCCCAAAAAGGCTAGATTTGAGAGGGTGGTAAATAGTGATAGAATCTTTGGAAGGTGCGTGCGAGAGTCTCTGACGTTTGATTGGTCCAATTACAATGGCATTCAGATGGCCGACGTGTTTTGAATGACTTGGTTTGAGCGATATATGGTGATGAGTGAAGAGGGCCGATTTGGACTGTAGCTGTTTACGACGAAGAGCGGTGTGTGGCAGCAGGTGGAGGGCATAGCAGAGATCAACAGTTGTATCTGAGTTCGAAGGTGGTCTTTGTTTCTCGGTATGAGTTGGTGACCGGAGGTAGACAATAGTGAACAGTGTCTGATAATGGTGAACAATGGCTGACAATAGTGAATAGTGTCTAACATTGTAAAGCCACTTTGATCTAGTCAAAATAAGAGCTGGCAGAACTTGTACAACTGATTTGAGGCTGAAAATAAAATTTAGAGAAAAAAAAATAATGAAACTGACTTTTAGAATAAATTGAAAGTTAACGAAACAAAATATAACATATTAATTCAAAATATAAACGGTAATTATTAATAAGGTAGGGATTGATTGTCATGATTCTTTACATATAAAAATGCATTCTACGTAGGGTGAGCGTGTACATTTTAATTTTTAATTACACATCACACATGCATAATTAAGTGCAGCGAAAATATAAACAAATATTTTATTACACTAATGAAATATTATGAAACTCACCCTCAAAGCATGCTTTACGTAGTTCTAATCTAAAACTCAGTGGGATCCTTTGAAGTAGAATGGTAACCTCTTATTCTCGCCAGAATATTTTATCTAAAGCAACACTTGCTTCTTAAATATCTCTTGGACCTCTCTATTTAATTAACTTACAATTCATTTGCATATATAACAAATAAATTCGGCCTATATATTGCTTGAGAGTGAAATCATCATTTCACTTCACAATAAAATGAAGCAAAGAACCCTCTTTTTATAGCACTCAGGGCTGACCATTCCAACTAATTATAAGGCAATTAGTGTCAAAATTCAACAAGCATGAAAATGCATTAAACTTGCATTGTCATGCTTGCTTTCGTTTGTTAGCCGAAACAAAGTAGATGAGTGTTCAATATAATGCCACTAGCTACTTGCCAAATGTATGACAAAGAAATTAGATAAAATGGCTGAATCCTTTTATGCTACCATTTTCTTTGGCCAAATAATATTCAATCATTTTGACATTTCTTTTAACTTAAAAAACAACATGCCACCGCCTGGTTTTACAAATGGTTGAATTCTATTTCAAAGCCACCAATTAAAAAAATAATTTATTTGACCATTTATTATATATATATATATATTAACACTTAATAATTAAATAAGTTGTATATAAAGTAAAATAATTTCTCTCTGAAAATTTTGACTTGAAAGATATTACTGATGCGCCTTATATCATTGGCATTAAGATACATAGGGACGGATTACAAAATATTTTGGATTTGTCTCAAAAAACCTATATTAACAATGTTTTGGAGAGATTTCAAATAAAAGATTGTTCACCAAGTATAGCTCCCATTATAAAAGGTGATAAGTTCAATTTGAATCAGTGCCTGAAAAATGATTTTGAAAGGGAACAAATGAAAACTATTCCATATGCTTCTGCTGTTGGAAGTTTAATGTATGCTCAAGTTTATACTGTGAGTGATTTTAAACCTAGGGTGTATGCATGTAAGTTTGTGTCTATTATTCAAAATAACATATGTATCATATACATATATGCGCAGCGGATGAGTAGAATACTAATTTCTTAATAATAAGCACAAATAAACTTTACTTGTTATCTCATAAATGTAAACTATATCAAGATTGAGAATTAATTACTTTGTCAAGCCTTTGGATTTTTGGTCGAGCCAGAGTATCGGCCTTGGAACAACTCGTTCACAATTCTAGTTCCTCAACATGATGGGCTTGAGGAAGCTAGAATAATAGCTTTTCCAACAAATGATTCAACTCTTGAATCCTTATTTCTACTTTGTAGTTTAGATGGCCAAAATGGAAGAAGTATGTTTTTGAGCTCTCAACACTTGAGAGAATTTTCTAACACTTAGCAAAATTCACTTCTCTCTTACAATTTCCTTGGCCGTATTTCTCTACATCAATTTAGCAACATATTGCTATTTTATTTGTTTATTATTTTTCTTCCATTTTCTTACATAATGGCATCCATTATTATGGTCAATGTTTGCTATTAATAATTTATTTATTAATTTTTTTTTATTTTCTCATATATTGACATCCATTATTATGGTCAATGTTTGCAATTAGTAATTTGTTTATTATTGTTTACAATAAAAAAAATGAAAACAAAATAAAATGAAAAATGATTTAAATGATCTTGGCCTAAATTTAGGTCAAATGAGAAACACTTTCTCATTATTAAGAAACATGTTAAGGCCTACCATTTATAAGTGTCACCCATTTATACTTATTATATCATTTAATTAATATTAAAAAAATAATTTAATCATATTAAATTATGGTAGAAACACATGTAAATTTAAATAAAAATGAATTATTTAATTTCAATTTAAATAATAATATAATATATTATTATTATTTTATTCAATAAATATTTTAATGAATAAAATAATGATATTATTTGTCCACTAAATAAGGTCATTTTGGTAATTTTAAAGTCAAACAATAATTGACTTATAATGTGTCATATGTTAACATCCCATTAGTCAACAACTAATTATTAACTAATTGATGTACTTAACTCTTAAGTTTTTACACGTGCACGAATAGAGGGAGACCAAAGTAAATGTCTGATCTGCTAGAATTTTTTGGATCGAACTATTCAATTTAGTACGCTGCCCCAGTGCACAACGAGTACACTTTATATTACGGGACTCTCTAGGTCTACTCCTGACTTATCAAACAGAACTATTCTGCAAGTCTGAGATCGATGCCCCATGTACATGTTACAGATATTACAAATCAGTGCAGTAGACCATACAAGTTGAGGTTATAGTGCATAAGTATAATCTTTTAACCATTTATATCCTGGAAGAGTAGGGATAAAAATCACTACCGTCAAATCTCTATGTACACATTCGTGAACTTATCTCCAGACACGTATCTTAATAAATAGTATATACAAACACTTTTACAATATTGTTTAACCCTGTAGGAAACTTTTTCCTGAGTTTGTTGCTTATGGCCATAAGACTTTCTAAGATACAATCTCTGAGCATCTGGATATATAACTCATCTATATGAGTTGATGGATTCCATATTTGTACACACTAGACTCCATAAGCATTGAACTATACCTAGCGACACCCAACAGTCATACCATGAAAGGTTTGTGACATGCGTGGAACCAAAGTATGATGAATCACTTATAAGCCCATCGTGGTACTCAGGTCAAAGGACTACTTATACTACTTAACTCGAGAGGACCTTCCATTGATGGCTTCATGGGATGTCTATTGGGGTTCTCATTGAGTCTGTTCAGTATTCAGTCATCAATGAACACCTATATGCTATACGAACTTCCAGTAAGCCTATGGTTAGTTAGGAACAACCATCTAGACCATCTAGGTATAGTATATACTGGTCTATGTAAAATGATTCCACCGATAGACTTGCATCAGTGAATTGAGACCAGGAACATATAATTTGAGAATAGACTTGCATAATAACATTTCTTAGCACCTATTGCAACTCTTGTAACTATGTTATTACTAATATATTCTTAGGTCATTGTACCGTCATAGATAAGATTTTAACTCTTAGATTTCATTGATTAATATAACATGCTAACTCTTTAGCATTTATAATTTTCAATGATGCTAACTTTTGGCATTGATCTAAACTTCTTTAGACCAAATATAAACTCCTTCAGATTATATAATGTCTGTAACGTCACAATTATTGAACCATTTAATAATAGTAATTAACGACTTAATAAATGATGTACATTATAAATATTATAAAATAAAATATTCATACAACAATAGGATGGCACGTTTGCATAAATCCTAACAAACTCTCATTTGCTCTAGTGTCATTCATAGTGGTATCTTATACAGATAGAATCTACATGTTTCTCAAACACCTTTGAAGTTAAGGCCTTAATAAGTAGGTCTGCTACATTATTTACATAGTCAACTCTACAAATCATTACATCTCCTATAGCCAAGCTTTCTTTAATTATATGGTATTTTATCTCCACATGCTTAGATCTCTAGTGCACTTTTAGCTATTTTGCTTGTGTAATGGCTTCATTGTTGTCGCAAAATAAAGGGATAGGATCCATCAAACTTGGGACAATCCCAAGCTCGACGATAAACTTGTGTATCCACACTACTTCCTTTGCTGCCTCAGAGGCTGCAATGTATTTCGCTTGAGTTGTTGAATCAGCTGTGGATCCTTACTTGATGCTCTTCTTGTTGGGGATTTAATACACGTGGGTGTATGCATGTGCAATTGTGTATATTGTCTAATATACATATCATTTACGAATTATATGCGATAGAAGTGTTAAATTATACAATAAACACAATAAATAAAATAGATTAATCACACTAATATATTAGTAGTGTTGAGAACTCACATTAACGTGTAACATTATACACGTATATCTTCAGAGTTTATATGGAGACCAACTTGTAGGCAATTCTAGTCACTAACTTGGTGGGCTTGGCGAGCTAGAACAACAGCCCTATATGCAGTACGAGATTAACTCTTAATCCCCAAAATGGATGGGTGTGTGTATTTATCATTTTCTCTAAAAGGATAAGGAAATGAAGATTTGAAGCAATTCACCATTGCTTCAATTGGAACTATAGAGAAAAATGAAACAATTTTATTTTTTCCTTTTTTTTCTTCTTCTTCCTCTTTTAACTCCATCTCCTTCTTTTCTCTCAATTTCCATTTCTCATTCTCTTGGCCAAAAATGCACACACACACACACCATTCACACAATCTCTCTCTTTATATATATATATATATAATAAAATAATAATATAATAACATTTGGGTGCCAACTATTTGGCACCCAAAATAAAATAATGTTATATATATAATAATATATAATATAATATTATATAATAATATATAATAAAGAGATATTTTGATTATTTAATAATTAAATAATTAAAGTGTAAAATGACCATTTTACCCCTCATAAATAGTTACCACGTATACCCCTAGTGGGTCCCATTAAACTCGCACTTAGGTAAACTCAATCGACGGTCCATAATGCGTCACGTGTTATTATACAATTAGTAAATAATAATTACTGACTAATTGTTGTATTTAACACTTAAATACAGACACGCACGTATTTTTGTGGTAATGCTAGATATTGCTAGATTAAACAATTTAATCTGACTCGCTGCCTCAGTGCACAACGAGTACATTCCATATCGCGGAACTCCTTAGGTCCACGCCTGATTCGTCAAATAGAAATATTCCATGGGTCCGTGAGCATTGCCCCACGTACATATCACGGATAAACAAATCAGCACATTGAACCATACAAGTTGAGGTTACAACGCATATGTATAGTCCTTCTGTCATGATATCCTGGATGTGCTGGGGATATAGATTATTACCGTCAAATCCCTATATGCTCATCTATCTCTTATCCCCAGACTTGAATCTCACTGAACAATGTGTGCAGACTCCATTGCCATATTGTTCTACCCTTACAGAACTCTTTTTCAGGATTAATGCTTGTGGCCACAAGACTTTTTGAAATACAGTCTCGAAGCATCTAGATATCTAACTCCCTATGTGAGCTGACGGATCCTATATTTGTACATACCGAATTCCATAAGCATCGGACCATACCCAGCGACACCTAGTGGTCACACCATGAAAGGTCTGTGACATGCATGGAACCAAAGTATGGTGGATCACTTACAAGCCCACCGTGGTACTCAGGTCAAAGGACCACGTATACTATTCAACTCGAGAGGACCCTTTATTGATGACTTACATAGGGTGTCTATTAGAGGCCCTCGTGAGTCTGTTCCTTATCCAGTCCTGACTGGATACCCATATGTCAATACGACCTCCAAGCTTACGATCGGCTAGGAACAACCATCTATACTCTATAGGTACGACATATGCTAATCTATATATAAAAGTATTCACCAACAGACCTGCATTGGTAGAAATAGATCAAGGACAATTATTTGAGAACATACTTGCGCAACTAGCATTTCTTGGCACCTAATTGCAACTCTTTCAACTATCCAGTTACTAGTATATTCTCAGGTCTATGTTCCATTACAAACAAGGCTCAAACTCTTAGATCTTCACTGAGTATTATAACCAGCTAACACTTAACTGTGCTAACATTTAGCATTTATATTTCTCAGTATGGTTATATATGAGCCCTTATCTAAACTATTTTAGATTTGATCTGAGCTTTTTCAGATCGTACAATGTCTATAATATTACATTGTATAATATCATATTAATGGGTATTAGCAATTTAATGGGAATATACACTTGTATAAATATACAAGTATATGTATATTCAGGGATGGCACTGCAGCACCAACCCTAACACTTCTAACTCACTGTAGCACCATTGAGGATAAATACATATCTAGATGTAGACCTTTTATCATCTGGATCAGACTAGAAGTCTAAATTTGTGTATCGCTTAACTAGCAAAATCATTTTCTCCATAAATGAGAAACTTGTCCTTTGTACCTTTAAGGTATTTAAGGACATGTTTGATTGCCATCCAATGGCCGTCATCTGGATTAGCTTGATACCGGCTTGTAACACTTACAGCTATACTGATGTCATGTCTTGTGCACATTATAACATACATTAGGCTGCCAACAGCTGATGCATATGGCATTTTAGACATTTTAACTCTTTTATCTTCCATCTGAGGAGAAATTTTCCTCGAAAAATAAATGCCATATCTAAAAGGTACATTAGCTATTTTACAGTTAGTAAAATTATATATTTCTAAGACACTATCGATGTATGATGATTGGGAGAGTCCTATCAGCTTCCTAACTTTATCTCTATAAAGCTTTATACCTAGTATATAGGAAGTCTCTCCCAAGTCCTTCATGGAGAAGTTTTTGTTTAAATAACTCTTGACTGACTGTAATATACCGATATCATTCCTAATGATTAGTATGTCATCCACGTAGAGAATTAAGAAGACAACCATGCTCCCACTGACATTTTTATACACACATGGTTCCTCATCATTTTTTATGAAATCAGATCCTTTGATCACCTCATCAAAATGAAGGTTCCAACTTCGGGAAGTCAGTTTAAGCCCATAAATGGACTTCTTTAGTTTGCATACTAGACTTGTTGATAAGCTAGATGCAAAACCTTTAGGCTGTTTTATATATATCTCTTCCTTGAGATATCAATTCAAGAATGCCGTCTTTACATCCATCTGCCATATCTTATACTCATAATATGCAAGAATAGCTAATAAAATTCGTATTGACTTCAACATTGCTACAAGTGCAAAGGTTTCCTCATAATCGATCCCAGATCATTGAGAATAACCTTTTGCAATCAGCCGGACTTTGAAGGTCTCTTACTTCCCATCAAGCCCATGCTTTCTCTTGTAAATCCATTTACAATTGATAGGAACTAGTCCGTTAGAAAGCTCAACCAAGTCCCAAACTTGAATGTGATGAATTGAGTCAATTTTAAATTTTATGGCTTCTTGCTACTTTCTCGAGTTGATGTCTAACATCGTATCCTTATAGGTTAAATGATCATTTTCTTCCACTAAGAAAACTCCAAGTACACCTTCAGGCATCTGACCATACCTAGGTGGCCTGTACATCTTTTTAAACCTACGTGGAGAGTGTGTTAAAGGTATTCTGCTCAAATGATTTTGAGGTTCTATCTCGGGTTCATGTTCGCTTTGATTGGCTTCATCAAGCACAATCTTTCTACAACCTCCACGATCTATGAGAAACTCTTTCTAAAAAAAAGTGGCATATCGAGAAACAAACACATTTCGCTCCTCGAGATTATAGAATTAGTATTCCATTGAATTCTTGGGATACCCAATAAATCAGTGCTTGTATCCCCTAGGTGCAAGTTTGTCATGTTATATAACTTTTGCGTAAGCAGGACAACCCAAAATCTTAAAATATTTATGACTTGGTTTCTTTCCATTCAACATCTCATGTGGAGTGGTTGGAACAGCTTTAGATAGAACTCTGTTCAATATATGACCAGCAGTTTCTAGAGCATAATCCCAAAGATATTGAGGTAGACGGTGAAGCTCATAATCGATTAGACCATATCTAATAAAATCTGATTCCTTTTTCTTGACACACCATTGCGTTGCGAAGTACCAGGAGGACTATATTGAGCCATAATCCCATTCTCCTTTAAATGATTAGAGAATTCACTACTTATGTACTCACTGCCTCAATCTGATCAAAGACATTTGACATACATTTCAGTTTGTTCTCTACTTCAAGTCTGAACTCTTTGAACTTTTCAAAGGTTTCTGACTTATGTTTCATAAGAAACACATACCTGTATCGTGACAAATCATCGATAAAGATAACAAAGTATCAAAATTCACCCATTGTAGTGTGATTCATTAGACCGCATACATCACTACATATTAGTTCCAATAAATTAGTGGCACGATGTCCAACACCAGTGAATGGAGATTTAGTCATTTCCCATTGAATACAAGATTCACAAACTAGTTAAGGTTATATGGTCAGATCAAGTATCTGACTATCCTTAACCAGACAGGTTAGGCATCTTATGCCTATATAACCTAATCACATATGCCACAATTTCGTATTATTTAAAGCTTTTACACTATTACTAGTGCTACCCTATACATTCATGACATTTCTCATTGTATCCAAAATATAATACTCATTAATTAACTGACACTCAACTAATAAAACATCAAACATATCATATAAATATAAAGAGCAGTTCTTAATATACGTATGATACCCTTCACTATCAAGTACAGGAAGAGAGATAATCTGTCTGATCATAGTAGGAATAAAATAACAGTTATGAAGTACAATAGTTTTATTACAAAGGAGAATCAAATCATAATTTTCTACAGTCTCAACCCGTAAGAGATCACCATTTCCTACTTGAAGCTGCACTTCTCTCAGCTAAAGTGGTCTAAATTCCTTCAGACCTTGCAATATATTACAGATGTGAGAAGAACTTGCGGTATCTAATACCCAGCCAATACTAGCATCAAATGCTAAAGAAATGTCAATAATGGAAAAGATAATACCTGAGGAAGTCTTCTTCATAATGGCAATGTATTTGGGGCAGTTCCGTTTTCAGTACCCATCTTCACCACAGTGAAAACATTTTCCTTTTGCTTTCGGTTTCTTTAGTGGCTTGGATATCTGTCGCGGCTAAGGACCCATCTTGGGTGTCTACCTCACATTCATTTTCTTTTTCCCTTTGGACTTCCCAGAAGCCTTCGACATCAAAGATGAAACACTATGAATAAGGAGGGCTGAGCCTCCTTTATGCATGTCCTCATCTGCTGTCTTCAGCATATTGTGAAGATCAGCATAAGTAGAGGTCATTCCTTGCATATTGAAGTTAATGATGAATTGTACATATAACCCAGGCAACGACTGAAGAATCAAACTGTTCCCCAGGTTATTGCTCAAAGAGATGTCGATAAACTCAAGCCTATTGATCAATCCTATCATCTTGAGAACATAAGGACTAACTGGACTACCCTTAGGGAGCTTTGTCTAAAACAGCGCTTTGGTGACCTTATAGTTCTCAACTTGGGGTCGGTCACTAAAAAAATCCCTGAGATTGAGCATAATGCTATTGGCATTGTCCATGCGGACATGCTCCCTCTGCCACTCAATAGACATTGAGGCAAGGATGTACGATTTAACTTTTAAATTATCATCCAACTATTTTTTATACGTCACATTTTCTTCCTCAATAGCATCCTCAGAAACACCTTTGGGCATCTTTTGGTCAATAACATATCCTAGTCTTTCTGAATCCAAAATAATTTTGGGATTTATGTACCAATCATAGAAATTCTCGGCACTTTTAAGTTGGTGTGCATCCAGAATACGCGCTAAGGGATTTAAAGATGACATCCTTGCTCACATAAGCAAATAAAAAAATATTAGGAGATGTAAGTGACAAATATTATTAAATTGCTAATAATTCATTTTAAATCATGGGTATAGCATTTATACATTTTTTTTTATTTAAAATACCCTTTCACTGTTTTACATAATCCCTCTAATATCTCAAAATAAGATAACGACTGTTTAAACTATTTTAAACTATATAGCGAGAAGTAGACCCCATTGGTATTTTACTCGGGCCGTACACTGTAGCGATCTAGGCCATTATAAACCTAACAGGTAGACAACTATTATTAATTGCATCTCATGCAATTCTTACTCTTGATCCTAAATACACCTTATCCGCACACTGTAGCGATATAAGGTAAGTGTATTCCAGATTAACTTATCAATGATCAACTATATGCTACCAGTATTACCTACACACTGTAGCGATCTAACGCAATACTTTTGCATATATTTGCCTTATCTCATGTTTAACCGGTATAGTCTAAATCACACTGACCAAAACCCATACACTGTAGCAATCTTGGGAAAGACTAATATGATCTATCTAACACCGTATTGACAAGACGGATCATCAATAAAATACTATCTCATAATATAATATTGTTCAATCTAATCAAGAGAGATTGTTCTTTTTAGTATCACAAAGACTTAATCCCTATCTCATGAGGAGGTAATTCTCAATCATAAATTAATTCTATGCAAGCACAACTAACCCCCACCAGTAGGGCTCCCATTGTGTTTACCAACACAAAATAATGATCTCGATTTATAATACAGCCTAATAACTCTTATTATTGTATTTCATAAACCCCCACATGATTAAAAAAAATATGTTAAACAATTTAAAACATAATTAGAGTGAGTATTATTGGTGCCCTGATGCTAGGTTCACTGTGCGGCAGCACCGGGGGGTATAGCCCTTAACACCTATGACCCAGCGCTGTGACGCTAGAGGTCACACCTTCAGCACCGCGGTGCCCTGACTTGGCATTGCGGCTCCAGGGCTTGGAGTCCCCCAGCGTCTGGCACTACAGTGCCACTTCCAAAACCTAGGTACTGCAATGCCCAGGGCCTGGTGCTGCGGAGTTGAGGCCTAGAAACCTCAGCTCCACGGCGTTGGGACGAAAACACCTAGCGCCGTAGCGCTCAACAGTTATAGTTTGTGCTTCGATGCTACACACCTTCGGTATTCCCATTTCAACAACTTTAAATGCACTATTTGAGCATCGAACATCACCAACAACAATTTCTCACTCAAAAACACCCAATATCAACTCAAAATTGCTCTGATACGATTTTGTGAGTGATTTTAAACCTAGGGTGTATGCATGTGGGTTTATGTCTATCATTCAAATATAGCATATATATCACATACATACATGAACAGTGGATGAGCGAGATATAAATTACTCATTAATAAACACAAATGAACTTTCACATGTTATCTCATAAATGTAAAATACTTCAAGATTGAGAAATAGTACATTGTCAAGTCTTTAGTATATGGTTAAACAGGAGGACCTACCTTGAAGCAACCCGTTCACAATTCTAGTTCCTCAACTAGGTGGGCTTGAGGAAGCTAGAATAGCAGCTCTTCAAGCAAATTATTCAACTTTTGAAACATTATTTCTACCTTTTAGTTTAGATAGCCAAAATGGAAGGAAAAATAGAAGAGATGTGATTTTGTGCTCTCAACACTTGTGAGAATTTTCTAACACTTAGAAAAATTCACTTCTCTCTCTCACACACACTTCTTGGCCGAATTTCTCTTAATCAATTGAGCAACATATTGCTATTTCATTTGTTTATTATTTTTCTTTCATTTTCTCACATAATAGCATCAATTATCTAGGTCAATGTTTGCCATTAGTTTTTTGTTTATTATTATTTATAATAAACCAAATGAAAACAAAACAACATGAAAAATTATTTAAAAGAACTTAGCCTAAATCTAGGCCAAATGAGAAACACTTTCTCATTATTAAGAAATATGTTAAGGCCTACCATTTATAAGTACCACCCATTTCTACTTATTATATCATTTAATTAATATTAAATAAATAATGTAATAATATTAAATCGTCGTAGAAACACATGTCAATTTAAATAAAAATTGAATTGTTTAATTTCAATTTAAATAATAATATCATATATTATTATTTTATTTTATTTAATAAATATTTTAATGAATAAAATAATGATATTATTTGTCCATCAAATAAGGTCATTTTGATAATTTTCAAGTCAAACAATAATTGGCCCACAATATGCCATGTGTCAACATTCCATTGGTCAATAATTAATTGCTAACTAATTGATGTACTTAACTCTTAAGTTTTTACACATATACGAATAAAGAGAGACCAAAGTAAATGTCCGATTTGCTAGAATTTTCTAGATTGAAATATTCAATTTGGTATGCTGCCCCAGTGCACAATGAGTACACTTCATATTACGGGACTCTCTAGATCCACTCCCGACTTGTCAAACAGAACTATTCTGCAAGTCCGAGATCGATGCCCCATGTACACATCACGAATATTACAAATCAGTGTAGTAAACCGTACAAAGTTGAGGTTATAGCGTATACATACAATCCTTTCACTATTTATATCCTAGAAGAGTAGGGATATAAATCACTACCGTCAAATCCCTATGTGCTTATCCATAAACTTATCTCTAGATACGTATCTTAATAAACAATATATGAAAACACTTTTACAATATTATTAAACCCTGTAGGAAACTCTTTTCTGGGTTTGTTGCTTATGACCATAAGACTTTCTAAGATACAGTCTCTGAGCATCCAGATATATAACTCATCCATATGAGTTAATGGATCCCATATCTATACACATTAGACTCCATAAGCATTGAACTATACCTAGCGACACCCAACGTTCACACCATGAAAGGTCTGTGACATGCATGAAACCAAAGTATAATGGATCACTTACAAGCCCACTATGGTACTCAGGTCAAAGGACCACGTATACTACTCAACTTGAGAAGACCTTCCATTAACGGTTTCATAGGATGTCTATTGGGGTCCTCGTTGAGTCTGTTCAGTATTTAGTCATCACTAAATACCTGTATGCTATACAAACTTCTGATAAGCCTATGGTCAGCTAGGAATAACCATCTAGACCATCTAGATATAGTATACACTAGTTTATGTAAAAGGATTCCACCGATTGACCTGCATCAGTGAATTGAGATCAGGAACATATAATTTAAGAATAGACTTGCATAATAACATTTTTTAACACCTATTGCAACTCTTGCAACTATGTTATTACTAATGTATTCTTAGGTTTTTGTACTGTCATAGACAAGAGTCTAACTCGTAGACTTCACTGATTAATATAACATGCTAACTCTTTAGCATTTATAGTTTTCAGTGATGCTAACTTTTGGCATTGATCTAAACTTCTTTAGACCAAATATGAACTCCTTCAGATCATATAATATCTGTAGCGTCACATATATTGAATTATTTAAGAATAGTAATTAGCGATTTAACAAATAATGTACTATATAAATATTATAAAATAAAATATTCATACAACAATGGGATGACACGTGAGCACAAATCTCAATATAGACTTACATAATAATATTTCTTAGCACCTATTGTAACTTTTACAACTATGTTATTACTAATGTATTCTTAGGTCTTTGTACCGTTACAGACAAGATTCTAACTTTTAGACTTCACTGATTATTATAATATGCTAACTCTTTAGCATTTATAGTTTTTCAGTGATGCTAACTCTTAGCATTGATCTAAACTTCTTTAGACCAAATCTGAACTCTCTCAGATTATATAATGTTTGTAGCGTCACAAACAATGAGCCATTTAATAATTGTAATTAGTGATTTAACAAATAAAGTACTATATAAATATTATAAAATAAAATATTCATACAATAATGGGATGGCATGCGAGCATAAATTCCAACACATACAAGACTTAATATTGTATTTATAGTTAGAATATTATGAAGATATTGGAGTAATCTAGGCTAGGACCACTGAAAAACTGTAAAGAAGGTAATGAGATACCTTCAAGGGACAAAGAATTATATGCTTATGTATAGACGAACTGAGAATGTGGAGGTGACTGGCTACTCTGATGCAAACTTTGCTAGTTGTGTTGATTCTAAAAACTCAACATCAGGATACATTTTCATGTTGGTTGATGGAGTTATATCTTGGAGGAGTGCAAAGCAGACTTTGACTACCACTTCTACTATGGAAGCTGAGTTCGTATCTTATTTTGAGGTTACCTCATATGGTGTATGGATAAAAAGTTTCATATCTGGGCATAGAATTATGGATTCAATTTCTAGGCTACTAAAGATATATTGTGACAATTCAAATGCAGTTTTTATGGCTAAAAATAATAAAAGTGGTAGTCGAAATAAACACATCGACATTAAGTATTTAGCCATAAGAGAATGTGTTAAAGATAAAACAGTGGTCATTGAACACGTCCATACTTAATTGATGATAATTGATCCCTTGAAAAAAGGTACATTGCCATTTAAGTTCAAGGATCATGTAGAAAAGAATAGGACTTGGTACCTTTATGTAATTTTATAATAAGATGAATATTATGAAACTCTATTTATGTTATGATATTTTTTTCATGTTTGATTATTAATTGTGTACATATTCATTTGAGAAATATCATTAAGTTTGGACTTAGAATAAACATATGGTTTATTCATTAAGTAATATGAGTAAGTATTAAGAAACATAATGCATTGTGATACATAGAAGATAATACTCATTTTTAAAAGACCTATTACCATGATTTGTGTATTTTGTTTCCTACTATAGTGAATGATAGATGAAATATATTGGTCAAGTGAGAGAATGATAGGTATATTAGGTATTTTATGATGTAATACCTAATATTAGATATAAACACAATATGGCCAACATCTTTTATCATTCCCACTAATTTTTATTATTAAAAAATAATGCTCATTAGGTGTAAAACAACTCACTCATATTCATGAACATGGGATGGCATTTTTTATGGAGAAATGCCTATAAATAGAACATTTGGTTAGGTCCTTAAATCATCCAATATTATTTAAGATACACATTGATGAACACTTGAAATTACACATTTAATAAGGATTTTACATCATTGTTTTGTATTACTAGTTCATTAACCTCCATAACTTAAGTATGTTTACAATATTATACCTAATTAGCATTTAACTATTTTGTGGTAAGTTCGGTAAAATAGACATAACTTTCTACCTAAGAATCAAATTGGAGTAAATCTTAATCTTGTGAAGAGTTGACTTAATGAACTAAAATATTGTATTTACAAAGAACTTGAAATTCGAGTGTTTAAAGGGTAAAAAAGGCTTAGAACAGAACTGATATGTAGTACAGGCCCAGTCCGAATAGTCATCAGTATTTGGCCTATAACTAGAGAAATATATATCTAATACATATGAGATAACTCAATTTAGAAATATAATAGACTTATCTACAACGTTTACTTATTGCGTGGAAGCTAATTCGGACTGCATCAATTCCAATAAGCTGGTACATTAATGATAATCAATACAAATTAGTTGTCACCCTTCTTGACTTTTAGCATCTAAGTGGTTCCCTCTTTATTTGTCTTGATTTATCCATATTGTTTTATAAATAGGTGGCCTATTTATGCCTAAAGTATGTAATGAAAGAGCTAAATTTTAATTCAAAATACTTGTATTTTGTATTATCTTTTTGTAATATTATTTCTTTTGTTTACTATTCTAAAGTCATGTTATCTTTTTTTCCATCTCTTTTCTTTTTCTTTAATTTTATTATGTCAAAGTAATTTTCTTTTGGCTAAGGTGAAAGGGTGAAAATCGTAGTAAGGTAATAAGATCTACTTAACTTTTGTTCATGAATTTAATGTTTCATTCTTAAGTTATGCAAATTTATATGTGATGCATTTATTTTATTTGCAATATTGATACCCTTTCTTATAAAATGGTGTATCTTAATTTATTATAGACAATTTTTATAGTTGGTACAATAAAGTTTTGAAACTATTTACAAGATTTGGGATAGATACATTTTCTTATAAAGTGGGAGTCTTGATTTTTTGTATACAAATATAAAGATTGACATAATAAATACTTGAACACATTTACAAGATTTGATGTATAATAATTGAAAAAAAAATAAATACAAGTTAATATATAAATGATGATGAATCTTAATTGTTATATTTTTCAATTGGAACCTCTTTTGTGTGAGGATTCTAATTGAGTTATAAAAATAGTTTAATATATTCTTATTTCATAAACTAAGAGTAAATCCCCATAACCTTAGCATTTATAGATTATGTATAGTTTGTAATTTTAATTTCAGTTCTCTATAGATTGATCCCCTTCTCATTATGATATTTATTACTTCGACAATCTTACACTTGGAAATAAACTCCTATATTCTAGACGTGTCAAATTTTTGGCGCCATTGCCGAAAAAGTGAAATTAAGTAAGTTTTTTTTTTAAATTTTATTTTCATGGAAGGCTAAGCCTCTTAACTTGCTTTACTTGAATTATTCTTCATTTGCTATTTTCATAAAAGGCTAAGCCTAATACTCTTTCTTTACTAACTTTTTATTATCCTAATCTAACATTAACTAATCTAACTTCTAATTATTTCTCTAACTTTTATTTTATTGTTAGCCTTGCCTATTTATTTGCCTTTATTTAATATTTAATTTCTTTTTTTCTCTTATTTGTAATATTTATAATTATCGTATTTTTTTATTTGTTTATATAAGTGGTTGGTTTCGAGATCCTAATTCTCATCGTTTGTTAGAGGTTAATTCAGAACTTCCTTTGATAATTTATTGGATTCTCCTTCATCTTCTCATTCTTCACCAATTAACACAATGACTGATAATCAAATTGAGTGACTCATAGACCCAGGTGACAATTAGTCCCAATATAATGACCATAACCGACCTAGGACACGTAGAGAGTATATGAACCCCATACAAACTGGTGCACCATCTTGCTTAGTTTTTCCTCCAGATGCAACACATTTTAATGTTAAGCCAAGCATTATCTAACTTTTACCTACTTTTCATGATTTAGATGCAGAAAATGATGCAATATTTATATATCTTAAAATTAAGTGCAAGTATACACTATCGTAGCAAGTAATAAAGGAACTTATAAAGTCGGATATCGAACCCACAAGGATAATTTGTAGTTTCTACCAAGTACTAAAATTATATCTTTCTTGTAATTATTCAGAAAAATCAAATCTTAATTTTGCAATAAATTTAAGTAAAATAAAAGTGCAGAAAATAAATGACATAACTAAAATAGAATAAAAAATAGTAATATAGAAAAAAACCTAGGGTTAATTACTATCATTCAATGTGTTTTTTAAAGATTAATCTTTTTAATATTTATATCCCTTAATTCTTATTATTAGTCAAGATACTAATGTATTCGCAAGTCTCACACAAGGTTATGCAAGTATATCATAATTTATCAAATACTTATATTTCTATGGTACTTGTAATAAATTAAGATTTATTAAGAGCAAGTCTTATTGACCATACATGCCAATTAGGTATATTTGTATCCTAATTTAAAACTTGCATATGCAACATTGAATGTTACTCTACAATCATGCATCAAATTATCTAGGTCTAAATACAATAATGCCTTTTTCAAGTTTATCAAAATATTACCAAATCAATCATAATATTCATCAAATATAATGAAGCATTAAGAACAAATAATTTGAATAATGAAGAATTGAGTTCAAATAAATATTAAAAAGATCCAACAATTAAGGTTACATATTGAGTTCAAGCAATAACCTTAGAAGATAAATTTAGCTCATGGTAACAAGAGAATTATAGATGAAAATAAAATAAACATGATACAACCAAAAGCAAACTAATGTAGGAGTCAATTTACATTTGGTTGATATGCCAAAGATTCACCAATAATCTCTTACTTCCTTGAATTTCCCTTATTTTTCTCTCTAAAAATTGCTCTTCTTCAATGTGTTATGACTCTAAGAGCCCTAAGTTGTGTGTTCCTTGAGGTCTGAAATAAGAGGCCTTTATATAGGATTTGATTGGAGTATTTGAGTTGTACTTCTTTTTTACTGTAGCGCGACTATTGTTCACTGATACTGTTCCGCGCAATGTTCATGTGTGTACTGTTCATGCTTTACTATTTATCGTTGGAGCAAAAAGCTTTGGGCACTGGGGCAATATGCTATTCACCGCTTTAGCAGGGGTACTACAGTAAAATCACTGTTCACCAACACTATAGCAATTACTGTAGCATTTATGTTTTCTCTTGTTTTTCTTAGATTTTCATCCCCAATTGCTCCACTATCTCCAAACTTATAAAATAACAATAAAACATATAAAAATCTTAATATTCTTATTAAAATGAGCAATTAATCAAGTTAAGAGAATGAAAATAATAGCTATAATTTATGCTTATCAAAAAACCCTTACTTACATCTAAGAGAATTTTAAGAAGTGTGTAATACGTATATTAACCAAAATTATAGGATGAACAAAATTCAACTTAAGCTTTTTCCTTAAGCCAAGATCCATTTCTTCATGGGATGAGATGCAAGAATAATTTCTGAAAAAAAAATTTCCTCCCTATAGGTTAAATTTTTTCAAAAGATAAATTACCACTTGTTCTCAAAAATTGGTAGAGACCATTTCCCCATCATGGCTTTGAAACTTGGAGATTAGTCTCAAAGTTTTACGAAGGCTTAACACCCAAGTTAGGCAAATGGTAGAAATGATGTGTAATGAAACATTTGAGGATAAAGACCTAGAAAAGGCAATGAACTATCTAGACCTACTAGTGAAAAATGCTCAAAATTAGAACACTGGTGGTACTTGTGAGGCACTTAGTAAAACTCAAACCACTACATCTAGTAAGGGTATTTATCATCTTAAGGAAGACCATGACCTTCAAGCCAAATTAGCATCCTAGTTAGAAAAGTCAAAACCTTAGAAATGAAAAAAAATGGTCAATTAAAATCTGTCTAATAAATTGCTTATTATATACGTGAAATCCATGATCATTCTACCAATGATTGCCTTACTTTGCCTGCATTTAGAGAATGTCTCCATGAACAAGTCAATGTTCTAAACATGTTCAAGTGATCAAACCATAACCCATATTCACAAAAGTACAATTCTGGTTTGAGAAATCACCTGAATTTCAGTTAGAGGAATGAAACTCAAGCATAAACTTCACAACTACACTTTTAATCACACCAAAATTTTCAAAACCCTCAAGGTTATGCACTATATGTCCCACCTCCTAAGAAAAATCTTGAAGAAACTTTGCATGCATTCATTGAAAAATAAGAGTTTATTATTTCTCAAAATGCTTAAACATTTGCTGATTTGAAAGATACTTAGGCTAAATTTTCATCCGCACTGAACATTCATGAGAAAGGAAAATTTTCTTCTTAACCACAATTAAACCCCAAAGGACAACATAACTTAAATACATGTAGTTCAAGAAGCCAACACGTGGATCAAGTTAAAGTGGATATTACTCTTTGGAATGATAAGGTTGTTGAAAAATACATTTCTGAAGCTCAAGAGAATGATGAATCGATCTCTAAGAGTAAAAAAGTGTTGAACCTACACATAGTGAAGAAAACACCGAATCTTCACCTGCACCCTTTTTTCCTTATACATTACGTAATGCTAGGAAGTTGAATCACAATCTTAAAAGTTTTGAAATTTTTAAATAGGTAAAAGTTAATTTTGTTTTATTGGATGCTATTAAACAAGTTCCCTTTTATGAATTTTTTTTTGACGGATTTATGCACAGTAGAAAATTGAATGTGAAAAAGAAAGCATTTTTAGCTAAACAAGTAAGTACCATTCTTCAGAATAATAGTGCTTTGAAATATAAAGACTCTAGTTATCTTACGATTTCATTCATTATTGGAAGTCATAAAATTGAACAAGCCTTACTTAATCTTTCTGCTAGCATGAATTTACTACCATATTCAATTTATAAATAGCTCAATCTCGGTGAGTTAAAATCAACTTCTGTAACTCTTTTATTTGTTGATAGATCAATAAAAGTGCCAAGAGGGATAATGGAAGATGTTTTAGTTGAAGTTGATAAATTAATATATCTTGTGGATTTTATTGTCTTGGACACAAAATCTATTAAAGGATGTAATCTGATACCTGATATTTTGAGTCGTCCATTTTTAGCAACTTCTAACGCTTTGATTAATTACAAGAATGGAGTAATGAAGCTTTCGTTTGGAAACATGACACTTGAGCTCAATGTTTTCAATATATGTAAGCAACTATATGAGGAAGAGAATGAAAGTGAAGAAGCCAACATAGTTGAAACGATTGTGGAGAATTATATTCAAAAAGGAAGTTCTACCAATCCTTTAAAAATGTGTTTAATGAATTCATTTGAGTCAAATATGCAATTAGATCTTGAAATCTCTAATATATGTTCTTTACTTGACTGCACACATGTGATTGAAAATAAAGGATGGAAACCAAAGTTTAAAAAATTAGGAGAAAATAAAGATAAGCAGAACAAAATTTCAAAGTTGAAGTTGAAACCGCTACTTGAAATGTTAAAATATGTATTTCTTAGAGAAAAATAAACTTACCTAATGGTAATCCTTTCTACACTCACAAGCGAACAAGAAAGTAAGTTAATTGAAGTATTGAAAATGCATAAAAATGTAATAGGGTAGAATTTAAAAGACATAAAAGGCATTAATCATTTGATTTGCACACAAAGAATACACCTAGAGGATAATGTCAAAACTTTTCAGCAACCCCAAAGGATATTAAATCCATATATAAAAAAGGTACTGAAAGCTAAAGTTCTCAAATTACTTAAAGTAGGAATCATTTATTCTATCTCATATAGTAAATGGGTTAGTCCTACTCAAGCATCACAAAAATAATTTGGAATCACACTCATTGAAAATGACAAAGGTGAGTTAATTCCAACTTGAGTCTCATCTAATTAGAGGATATGCATAGATTATAGGAAGTTGAATTCTGCCACTAGAAAAGACTATTTTTTCTTACGTTGACCAAATTTTAAAAAGAGTAGCAGGACATCCCTACTATTACTTTCTAGATGGTTATTCTGGGTATTATCAAATTTATATAGCATTAAAAGACCAAGAAAAGATTATCTTCACATACCCTTTTGGGAATTTTTCTTTTAAAAAAATGCCATTTGGACTTTGTAATACCCCAACAACATTTCAAAGATATATGTTAAGCATTTTTAATGATGTGGTTAAGCATTATTTAGAAGTTTTATGGATAATTTAACTGTGTTTGAAAATTCATTTGATAATTATCTTGAAAACTTAAGAAATGTCTTAAAAAGATGTGAAGAAAAAAGTATTGTGTTGAATTGGAAAAATGTCATTACATGGTCGTATCTGGAATTATTTTAGGACATGTAGTGTTTTTTAAAGGAATTGAAGTAAATAAGGAAAAAGTCAAACTTATTACTCATTTGCCCCCTACAAAAAACAGTCAGAGAAGTCCAATCTTTTTTAGTACATACTAGATTTTATAGGAGGTTCACAAAATTTTTTAGTGCTATATCTAGACCTCTTTGTAATCTCTTAGCAAAAGATGTATCATTTGAGTGGACTTAAGAGTGTCAAAATTTGTTTGAAAAATTAATTGGCCTTTTAACATCTACTCCTATCATATAATCTCCTAACTGGTCTTTGCCTTTTGAGCTCATGTGTGATGCTAGTGACTATACTATTGGTACTATATTAGGACAAAGAAAGAAAGGTAAACTTATGTAATTTATTACGCAAGTAGTAAAGTGAAGAGCCGATTCAATGGGGTAAAATATTGTATTTCACAAGAAACTTAAAATTCGAGTGTTTAAAGGGTGAAAAAGGCTTAGAACATAACTAATCTGCAGTATAGGCCCAATCTGAATAGTCATCAGTATTTAGCCCATAACTATAGGAATATACATCTAATACGCATGAGATAACTCAATTTGGAAAGATAAGAGACTTATATTCAACTTTTATTTTTTGAGTGGAAACTAATTTGGATCACATCAATTTCAAATCGGATAATCAAGTGAGTGCATTAAAGATAATCAATATAAATTAGTTGCCACCTTTCTTGACTTTTATCATCCAAGTGGTTCATTCTTCATTTGTCTTGATTTATCCATATTTTTTTTATAAATAGGTGGCCTATTTATGCCCAACACATGTAATTAGAGAGCTAGATTTTAGTTCAAATTACTTGTATTTTGTATTATCTCTTTGTAGTATTATTTTTTTTGTTTACTATTCTAAAGTCATGCTATCTCTTTTTTCATCTCTTTTTTTTTTCTTTAATTTTATTATGTCAAAGTAATTTTCTTTTGGTTAAGGTGAAAGGGTGAAACTTTTGATAAGGTAATAAGATCTATTTAACTCTTATTCATGAATTTAATGTTGCATTCTTAAGTTATGCAAATTTATATGTGATGTATTTATTTTATTTGCAATATTGATGCCCTTTCTTATAAAGTGGTGTATCTTAATTTATTATAGACAATTTTTATAGTTGGCATAATAAATTCTTGAAACCATTTACAAGTTTTGCATAAATACCCTTTCTTGTAAAGTGAGAGTATTTTGCGTAAATACTATTTCTTGTAAAATGATAGTCTTGATTTATTATAGATAAATATAAAGATTGACATAATAAATACTTAAACTCATTTATAAGATTTTGTGTATAATAATTGAAAAAATAAATAAAATTTAATATATAATTGATGATAAATCTTAATTGTTGTATTTTTCAATTGGAACCTCCTTTTATAAAGGATTCTAATTGAGTTATAAAAATAGTTTATTATATTTTTATTTCATATGCTAAGAATGGATCTCCCTAACCTTAGCATTTTATTTTAATTTGTTAATTGAATTATTATTTACAAACATCTTATATTGCTTTATTTGTCTTTAGATTATTTATAGTTTGTAATTTAGTTATACTTCCTTGTGGATCGACCTCGTTCTCATTAGATTATTTATACTTCGACAATCCAGCACTTGAGAATAAACTCTTATATTCTAAACATGTCACACATATACCATCAATAAAGATTGGTAAGATTTAAAAGAGTTTAATCATCTCTTTAGATTGTTAAAAAATGATTTTAATAACAGAAGGTATGTTTAGTCTATTTTTAAATTTTGCATTGATCTATATGCTATTTAAAGTTGTTTCAAACATGTTTAGATCACCTTAAAAAATTCTAAAGATTAATAGTCCATGTAAAAATAGATTTTTTTCATTTTAATATGAAAGTCATACGGTCACGAAGAATCATAATATGTATCTTCTCTTTCCATTAACTATTATCAATACTTAGTAGGGATCAGCCAACCAGTACCCAAGGGAATTGTGATTGTGTTAGCAGTATCATAAGAGAAGAAGGAATGCCAACCCTTTTCAAGGGCTGGATCTGCCGTGTAACAAATTATGTCATAATTATGATGTGGGAGTGGAATCAGACATCTTTTTTTTTTTTTCCATTCATAAAAAGTTTAGGTAGAATCTTTTAAAAATGAATATCATATTCCAGCGAAGTTTTGTGAATCTTAGATAATTTGATCCAGCTTAGCTGTAGTTTCTTATTCTTCTTGGGCTATTTGGTGCAGGGCATGGGGCCTAGAATACTGTAAATAGGCATCGGAGGTTCCATTTTCTTCGGCGTACTCGAAAAAACAAAAGAGGTACTTGCTCAAAGGCACCCCAGTTCTCAGGATTGAAGCTCATGCAGGCTTTGATTAACTTCAGCTTGTTAACTGGCAGTTTTTTAAGGTCTAATAGCAGGGATTTAGCCTTATATGTCTTTTGTTTCTGCAATTTCATTTAATTTAGAATCAGATTTCCGAAGTTCTAGAATCTAGATTCTCACTCTAGGGGTAAAATTTTGATATTTTCATAAATCATCTAGAAATAAACAAATCATATGCATTTGGTTATAAATTGATCAGGGCCATTTTTGTTTGAAATCATTATACTAGTATCCGAATGCTATATGACATGATTAATTTGTTTTGAAATTGGAAAGTAGCGTCTCTTCATAATTACACACACTGTTTTTCTTTTTAATTTCTAAAGAATGAATAACAACATTATAATAATAAACTAGGATTTTTTTATTTTTTATTTTTTACTTAAAACACAACTTTTCAGTCATTCATTATATTTAAGATAATTGTCAAGATCTAAAATCAACAAGTGACATTCAAAGTTAGCATCCACTCTCCATTCTTTCCTACTAAATAGGATGAATGATTGAGAATTTATGTTTTATTTTAAATCAGAATTTATACAAATCAAAATATCTTTACCTATATTTTAATTTAATTATAAAGATCAAATAAATGAAATCTTCTCTTTCAAAAAAAAAAAATTAAATCTTTCAAATAATTTTAGTTGAAAATTTGATAGGATCTAATATTGATAATGAGGCGGGGAGGGGTGAGCCCCATCTCTGCTTTGTTTCTCAATAATTTTAATGTAGAGACGGGAATTTTTATAGAAGGAATCAGTCTCAAGTTCAATTAATCTTATTTTACAATTCTGCGATAATAACGGGGCTATTGCTCAAGTCAAGAACTAAAAGTACAACAGAAGTTTAAGCATATGGAGAAGAAATATCATATAATTAGAGAAATATTGACTAGATGAGATGTAATAGTATCTAGAGTATATTTTATAAATAATATAGCAGATCCGCTAACTAAGGCCTTAACTCCTAGAGTGTTTGAGAAGCATGTAGAGTTAGGTATTAGATATCATCGAGAATGGCACTAGAGCAAGTGAGAGTAATTAGAAATGGTGCTTACGTGCCATTCAAATAATAGTATGGATATTTTATATTTGTGCAATAAACATTTCAATTTAATAGTTAATTATAATTATATGATAAGAAGCTTGTAACATTTACAGATATTGTAGATCTGAAAGAGTATAGATTTGATCCAAAAGAGTTTGGGTCAGCGCTAAAATTTAAAAATTCTAAAAGTTAAAACCTTGTCTGAAATGGGACAAAGACCCAAAAATGTATTATTAATGACATAGTTGTAAAGAGTTGTAAATGGTACTAAGAAATGTCAATATGTTGTTCTTAAATGCATCGTTCCTGATCTATGGTTACCAATATAGGTCAATTGGTATTCCTTTCAGATCAGTGTATGTCTATATCTAGATTGTCTAGATGATTAGTCTTAGTAAACCATAGGCTTAGTAGAAGTTTGTATAGGCATATAGGTATTTAGTAAGGGTTGAGTATTGAACAGACTCACGAGGACTTGTAATAGACATCCCGTAAAGCTGTCAATGGAAGGTCTTCTTAAGTTGAGTAGTATTTTTAGTCCTTTGACTTGAGTGCCACAGTGGACTTATGAGTAATCCACCATGCTTTGGTTCCACGCATGTCAGAGACCTTTCATAGTTTGACCATTGAGTATCGCTGGGTATGGCCGATGCTAATGGAGTCCGATGTGTATAGATATGGGATCCATCAACTCATATGAGTAAGTTGTATATCTAGATGCTCTAAGAACGTATTTTAGAAAGTCTTATGGCCATAAGCACAAACCCCAGGAAAAGAGTTTCTTTATATAATTAAACAATATCGCAAAGGAGTTTGCAAATATTGTTTACAAAAATACATATCTGGAGATAAGTTTACGGATTAGCATATAGAGATTTGACGATGATGATCTATATCTCTACTATTCCAATATATAGGTGAAGGGAGAAGGATTATACATATATGTTGACCTCATCTTGTATGGTTCAATGCTCTATTCTGTAATATTTATAATGTGTGTAGAGCATTATTCATAGACTTGCGAAAGTGTTTCATAAGACAAACAGATATGAACTTAGGGAGTCTCACAATATAAAGTGTACTTGTCGAGCACTGGAATAGTGGGATGGATCAAACGATTTGATCAGGAATGATTTCGGAAAGCAGGATACGATTTAAGACCTATTTAGAAAGTGAGAAACATATTTTACAAATGTTGCAAAGAGGTTCCTGTTGCATGGCAAAAGGAATCTTGACACATGACAAGTGGCACATTGAGGCTTTGCATGATTGACATTTTACAGGATGCATAAGTGACACATGTTAATCATGTAAAAAGTGAGGTGGCTAAAGGTTTACAAATATTATATTTAGCCCCTTACTTTTGCTAACTATATAAACAAGTTTTGAACTTGTTTCAAATAAGTCCCCATTTTGTTCTTAACAAACTAGCCCATTTGAGAGATATCTGAATGCAATTTTGCTGAAAATTAATCAAACAAGTTACCATTCTAGCTCTTGTAATCCCATGGATCTTACGGACTAAAATTAATTATGAGTAGACTTCCATGTGAGCTCCGGAGAGCGATTTTTTAATGAAGTTCTTTAAGCGTGAGTTTTTGTAACTTAAAGCTATTAATGGTTCGAATTTCATCTACATATATTGATTGTATATTTAATTCAGGTGCAAATTATGTGTGTGAGACATGCATTTAGTTTTTTAAACATGTTCACAATTTACATGCATGCATTCTAAAACACGTTTAATACTTCAAAAGTGGCTCAGCCTCGATCCATTTGGTAAAGTAATCTACTGCTACCACTATATATTTATAGGATCCCTTCCATCGAGGGAAATAACCTATCAAATCCAACCCTTATTGGGCGAATGACCATGGCCCTGTCATTGTAGTTAACTCCTCAGCTAGGGCATGTATCTTGTCTGCGAATCTCTAATATACATTGCATCATCTGACCAATTCTTTTGCATCCTAGACAATGGTTAGCTAGTAATAACCAATTTTAAAAACTTTATGGGCCAATGCTTCCATCCTATAATGATTTTCGTAAATCCCTTTATGAATTTCCCTGAGAACCCTCTCAGCTTCGTATGGTCATAGACACTTCATACAGGGATGAGAGAAGCCATGCCTGTATAGCACTCATTCGATAACTGAGTAATGAGATGCTCGCTATTTTAACTTATAGGTCTCTCGTTTATCTACTGAGAGGATTCCATTTTGAATGTGTTTTGGATTGGATCAATCCAGCTGGGTTGAGGGTCGATCTGCATTATCTGCTCTTCCTCCTATGTATTAGGTGTAGGAATGAATTCTATAGAAACTTCTTGAGGTAATTGAGCATCTTCGTTGGATGCCAGCCGAGCTATCACATCAGTTCAATGGTTCTCACTTCTCAGGATCAACTCTACTTTAGCTTCTCTAAACTGGTCCATCAAGTCTTTGACCTTTTTAAATAAGCTATCATCTTCTCTTCCCGAGCTTTAAAGTTGTCATTCATTTGGTTTATCACTAGCTAGAAATACTATTCACTAGTATTTTTGTGGCTGCGACGGCTTGGGCACTCTTAGTTCAACTAGAAGAGCCTCATGCTTTACTTTGTTATTTGAGGTATTGAGCTTGAACTTGACAATATAACTTATTTTATCTCATTCTGGACTGATAAGAACTATCCTCACTTTACACCCCTAGAGATTGAATACTCCATCAGTATAAAATACCTAAGCCGCACTCTTCTCCGGTGTCTCTTTCTAAATCTCATCCACCTCTAGTTCTTCAGGTGTGCATTTTGCTACAAAATCTGGCAAGGCCTGCCCCTTGATGGTTGCTTGGGGTTTGTATTGTAAGTTCAATTCACTCAACTCTATTGACCATCTAACCAAACGTCCTAACAAATTCAATTTATGCAAGGTCTGCCAAAGGGGTTGATTTATCATAACTACAATCATATGTGCTTGAAAGTATGGTCGTAACTGTCTTCTTGACAATATAAGGGCGAGGACTAGGTTTTCGACAGGTGGATATTTAATTTCCTGATCGATGAAAAATTTGCTAACAAAGTAAACTACTCGTTGGCTTCCTATCTCTTCCTTGACCAATACCAAGCTCACTGCTTTATTCGAGACACCAAGATACATTATTAGCTCATCCCCCTGAACTGAGACAGTAATGTGGATAGTTTAGGAGATGTAAGCCTTGAGCTGCTGGAAATCCTCCTCACACTTAGAGGTTTACATATTATTTTCTCTTCATTTATGACTTGGAAGAAATCAAAACACTTGTTTGTTGCTCGAGATATAAATCTACTCAGAGCTGCTACTTTTCTTGTGAGCTATTGAATCTCTTTAACCGTATTTAAAGACTTCATTTCTAAGATGGCTTAAATTTTATCTGGGTTAGCTTTCATCCCCTATTGTTAACCATGAATCCCAAGCACTTGCCAACTTCATCCCAAAAGCATATTTCTCGGGGTTTAGCTTCATATTATGCCTCTTTAGAATCTTAAAATCACCCTTAAATGTTTCACGTGGTCCATAGATTTGGTAGACTTAGTGACACGTCTAGAATATAGGAGTTATTCCCAAGTGCAGGATTGTCGAAATAATAAATAACCCGATGAGAACGGGGTCGATCCACAGGGAAGTAGAATTAAAATTACAAATTATAAACACTTTAAAGATAATTAATGCAGTATAAGATATTTGCAAATATTATTTCAATTAACCAATTCAAATAAAAAGCTAAGGTTACGGGGATTCACTCTTGGCATAAGAAGTAAGAATATATTTAACTTTTTTTTTTATAACTCAATTGGAATTCTCACACAAAGGAGGTTCCAACCAGAAAATATAGCAATTAAAGTTCATCATTATTTATATATTGATTAGTATTTATTTCTTTCAATTATTATACACCAAATCTTATAAATGGGTTCAAGTACTTATTATGCCAATCTTTATATTTGTCTACAATAAATCAAGACTCTCATTTTACAAGAAAGGTTATATACACCAAATCTTGTAAATGGTTTCAAGAATTTATTGTGCCAAGTATTAAGTTTGTCAATAATAAATCAAGAATCACCACTTTAGAAGAAAGGGCATTAATTCTACAAACAAAATAAATACATCATATATAAGTTTGCATAACTTAAAAATAAAGCATTAAATTCATGAATAAATATTAAACATATCTTATTACCTTGCCAAGAGCTTCACCCTTTTACCTTAGCTTAAAGAAAATTATTTGGACATAATAAAACTAAAGAAAAAGAAAAGAAATGGAAGAAGAAATAACATGATTTAATAGTAAACAAGAGAAATAAATTTACAAAGAAATGGATACAAAGGACAAGTATTTTGAACTAAATTCTAACTTTCTAATTACATCCTTTAGGCATAAACAAGCCACCTATTTATAGAAAAATATGGATAAATCGAGACAAATTTGGAGGGAACCACTTGGTTGATGAAAGTCAAGAATGGTGGCAAAATAATTTGCATTGATTATCACAAGGGCACCTACTTGATTATCCAATTTGGAATTGATGTGATCCGAATTAACTGTCACTCAAAACATCAAAGTTGTAGATAAGTCTCTTATATTTTCAAATTTAGTGATCTCATATGTATTAGATATGTATTTCTATAGTTATGGGCCAAATACTGATGACTGATCAAACTGGGCCAAATACTGATGACTGATCAAACTGGGCCAAATACTGATGACTGATCAAACTGGGCCTATACTGCAGATCAGTTCTATTCTAGGCCATTTTTCACCCTCTAAACACTCGAATTTCAAATACTTTGTGAAATACAATATGTTATCCCATTGAGTCAGATCTTCATAAGATTAATAATCACTTCAATTGGATATTTAGGTAGAAAGTTATGCATATTTTACCGAACCTGCCACAAAACAGTTAAAAGATAATTAAGTACAATATTGTAAACATACTTAAGTTAAGAAAATTAAATACACTAGTAATACAAAACAATCATGTAAAACTCTTATTAAATGTGTAATTTCAAGTGTTCATCACTTAGCTATCATATCATTCATATAAACTTTCATATTATTGCCTATCAAAGGTTTGAACAGCTTGTTTACTAACCTCTGATAAGTGGCCCATGCATTCTTGAAGGCGATTGGCATCACCTTGTAACAATAAGTCCCTTGATGTGTAATAAAAGAGGTATTCTCTTGATTTAGAGAAAACAACGAAATTTGGTTGTACCCTGAGAAAGCATCCATAAAGCTAAGTAGCTCGTGCCCTATTGTAGAGTTGACCAGATGGTCTATCTTAGAGAGAGAAAAGCTGTCTTTAGGGCACACATTGTTTAGGCTGGTAAAGTCAAAAAACATTCTCTACTTTTCGTTTACATTCTTTACTATGACTACATTAGCCAACCATTCAGGGTAGTGCACTTCTATGATGAATCTTATTGCTAATAGTTTCACTACTTCTGCCGCTACCACTTCATTCCTTTTCTAATTAAATATTCTTATCTTCTACTTGATTGGCCTGGAAGTTAAACTTACTGCTAGTGCATGAGAGGCCAATGCAGGGTTAATCCTTGGCATATCTTTATGTGGCTGCAAAGATATGTAAGAATTCTTGTACGAGTGCTGTTAACCCCTCTCTAACCTCAGGTTCAAGTTGGGAGCCAATCTTAACTACCTTTTTAGACATAATTAGGCTTAACTTGAACCAAGGTGGATCAAGTAATTCTTTATCATTGTCTCATAGATCAACAACAGAAATGCAGTAAGCTCTTTTGGTTGACAATACATAACAACTCTTAACCATCTTCTATTCCCTAGACATAACACTTATCCCCTCTCTAACAAGGAATTTGAGCTTCAGATATTGTATGGATAAGGCTGCATTGGTGTTTCTCATAAATGGCTTTATGAGTAGGTTCTTATATGGGAATAGTTATCCAACCATCATAAAGTTGGTCATTACCATTTTTTCGTATAGTTTTTGGCCTAAGGTTATGGGAAAGGCCACTATGCCGATCGGCATCACACAACTCTCACTGAGCCCTTTTAACGGTGTCTAGGTCATTTCCATGTCCAAATTTTTAATCTTCATCTCATCTAGGGTATCCTTAAATATTATGTCAACCGAGCTCCAGGGTCAATAAATACCCTGTTAACTTCCATACTTGCCACTTGTATGGCTACAACCAGTGCATCATTATGTTGGTAAGTTATACCCTGCGCGTCTTCCTCAGTAAACATTATGGGGACTTTTTGCTGTAGCCATAGTTTTTTTGCCAGTGGAATATTGCACATGACCTGGTATCCCACCACTGATTATGAGTAATACTTCCTCTGCCAGTTTGAATCACTTATTAGTGTGGGTCCCTTAAAGATAATTATGGTAGCATTGTTGATTGGGTGTGTGATGTATAGAGTATATGTATAATTTTAAAATTTTATACATGCAACGGAAGTATCACATACATATTACACTCAATACGGCATTATAAATTGCAAGTAAATAAACCTACTCAGTTTCAAAGTAGCTTTCCAATTCTTTAAGAACTCTAATCTCCAATTTTTGAGCTCACCTTGAAGTATGTTATTGCACAATTCTAGGTCACAACTAAAATCAATGGGATCGTGAAGTTAGAATAGCAGCCACAATGTTTTAGTAGTTGGTGTTTTACCTCTTAAAATAATTTTAGTTCTTATGTCTTATTTCTTATGAGAGATGAAAGGAATTTAATGTGTTTAATGTTTGTTCTCTCACAACCCTCTGTTTAGAACTTTAAAAAGACTTAGTAAAATTCTCTCAACTCTACCTCTCCCTCACCTTGGCCGAATGATTCACTTCCCCCTTACCCATTGAACACTTCTATTTTGTTTTGTCTAAATGATGGCTAATTAAAGTGTTCCATCACCACTCATAATTGTTGGCCATTTCATTCAATAAAAAATCTAAGCAATTAAGTATAGGCCACCTAAAATTTGTTACACCCGTATGAATCATTTGCCATAGATAAGGAAAATGTATTAAACAATATTAAGTGGTTTCACCACTTCTTAAGTGCACCACGCAACATCTCAAGGTGGCCAGCAATATTAATTACCTATTTTGAAGTGCTTAGTCCATTACACATAATGGTTGCCCACCTATTTTAATTAATAATAAATATTTATTTATTAATAAGTTTATTATTTATTCAAAAACTATATTTGAATAATAACAATTTACCTTATTAATATTTACTTAGCAAGGTTAATGGGTGAATATATGGTAAACCATTCATGGAGCAAAATTATACCACTTGTCAATTTCTTATTAGTTAACAACTTGTGTCAACTAATTAAGTAATGTACTTAACATTTAAGTCTTGACAAGTGCATAACATAAGGAACCCTGAAACATATTTTCACTTTGTTAGAATTTCTTGAACTAAACTGTTTAATCCAATACGCTACCCCAGTGCACAATGAGTATACTTCATATTGTGAGACTCTCTAGGTCCACACCCGATTTGTTATATGGAACTTATCCATACGTCCATGAACAATGTCCTACACACATGTTATGGATATTACAAAATGGCGTGTTAAACCATACAAGTTAAGTTTATAACATATTCGTATAATCCTTCCATCATAGATATTCTAGAAAAGCGAAGATATAGATCAACACTATCAAATCGCTATATGCTCAACCATAAACTTATCTCTAGATTTGTATTTTAATAAATAATATCCGCAAATACTTTTACGATATTATTTATCGGTAGGATAAAAAATTTTTCGTGGGTATAATTGCTTATGGCTATAAAACTTTCTGAAACAAAATTTTGAAGCATTAGGATATATTACTCACCCAAATGAGCTAATGGATCCCATATCTATACACAGCGAACTCTATGAGCATCGAACCATATCTACTGATACATAACGATCAGACCATGAAAGGTTTATGACATATGTGAAACCAAAGTATGGTGGATCATTCACAAGTTCACTGTGGCACTCAGGTCAAAGGGCCACGAATACTACTCAACTCGAAAGACCCTTAATTGACGACTTTATGGGATGTCTATTAGAGGTCTTCTTAAGTCTATTCAATATTCAATCATTACTGAATACCTGTATTTCTATACAAGCTTCTACTAAACTCATGGTTTACTAAGACTAACCATATAAACCATCCAAATATAGATATACACTGATCTATATATTTATTAACTTCTTCACTAATAGACCTGCATCAGCGAAGATAGATCAGAAACATAATGTTTGAGAACATACTTGCATAACAATATTTCCTAACATTATTTGCAACTCTTTTGCAACTATGTCATTACTAATATATTCTCAGGTCTTAATCCTATTTTAGATAATGCTCTAACTTTTTAAATTTTGCTAACTCTTATAACCCGGTAACTCTTATCAGTGCTAACTCTTAGCATTTATAACTCCCAATGTTACTAATTCTTAGCACTGATCTAAACTCTTTCAGATCATACAATGTCTAAAACATTATAAGCATATTACCATATATATAATATAATTAGCGATTTAATGAAATGATAATAGTATAAATATTAAAAAAAATATTCATATATAAAAGGGATAGCACGTAGGCACAAATCCCAATAAAGCATTATGGGCTGACTAGCTGAGGCGATCAACGGGTTAGTTGTACTGCCTGTCTACCCAAAATTACCTTAAAAATCCATTTCTCATCAAGGTATCCACTTGTTTCTTCAAATTAAGGCACTCTATAATAGAATGCCCCAAACGTTGGTGAAACTTGCACCAACTTCTCGAATTCGTCCATTGTTCCACTGCCTTGCCTTTATTGGAGGCTTTAGTAAATAAGTCCCTATTCTTGATGGATTTGTAGATATCCTCTAATGGGACAACTAGAGGTAGGAAGTTGCCGATCTCAGCTACCCTTCATTCTTCTGCTGGGTGCTCTTGTTAAGGTCGATGCTTACGTGTCATCCCTGAATGTACATATACTTGTGTATTTATACAAGTGTATATTTCAATTAAATGGCTAATACCTATTAATATGGTACTATGCAATGTAACATTATAGACATTGTATGATTTGAAGAAGTTCAGATCAGATCTAAAAAAGTTTAGATAAGGGCCCTCAGTTATCCATGCTAAAAGATATAAATGCTAAATGTTAACACAGCTAAATGTTAACACAACTAAGTTAATTAAATACTCAGTGAAGATCTAACAGTTGGAGCCTTGTTTATAATGGGACATAGACCTAGGAATATACTAGTAACTGCATAGTTGCAAGAGTTGCAATCGGGTGTCAGGAAAGGTCAGTTGCGCAAGTATGTTCTCAAATAATTATCCCTGATCTATTTCTACCGATGTGGGCTATCAGTGGATACCTTTATATATAGATCAGTATATGTCGTACCTATAGGGTATAGATTGTTGTTCCTTGCCGACTATAAGATTAGAGCTTGTATTGACGTATGGGTATCCAGTTAGGACTGGATATGGGACAGACTCACGAGGGCCTCCGATAGACACCCAATGTAAGCCATCAATGATCTCGAGTTGAGTAATATATGTGGTTCTTTGACCTTAGTGCCACGGTGGGCTTATAAGTAATCCACCATACTTTAGTTCCACGTATGTCATAGACCTTTCATAGTGTGACCGCTGGGTATGGTTTGATATTGCTATAGCGTGAGGCCCGAGTAAATTTCAATGGGATCTACTTCCCGCTATATAGTTTAAAAGAGTTTAAACTATTGTCTTTCCATTCGAGAGATTATCGAGATTATGTAAAGAAGTGGGAGGGCATTTTAAATTAAAAATATATAATTAGTATACCCATGATTTAAAACATTTTATTAGCAATTTAATGACTATTCTGCTTACATCTCATGTTATCTTGGCTTGTCAAGTATAATGGCCACTACGAACCAGTTGGTGTGCATAGTTGATGATGTTCAACTTAGGGGTACTAAAAATTACTTCGACTGACAGATGAATCTAAAATATGTTCTAGATTCAAAATATCTTGGATTTATTGTTGATCAGAGTTTTTCGTAAGGTATTTCTGATAACACCTCTTTAAAGGATAGAGTAAAAGGGGTGTGACCCTTTTTGTTCAGGGTGTTTCATCTTCTACTCTAAATATATCTGGTGAGACTATATGTGTGAGGAGAAGAAGATGAGGCAGATACCCAGGATAAATCCTTAGAGACAATCTTTATCCAAAGACCAACAAAAAGAGCAATGTAGATGGAAAGTGTTTCCACTACAGTAAGGTTGGGTATTGGAAATTCCTCTACCCTAAAAGCCTTATTATAGTCAGGAAGACTCCCACAGGTTTGTGTTTGACAGACATAGACATTTTTAGGGCATATGATGCCAGTTCAAGCTTGGTATGAGATACCGCATGTCCCTCTCATATCTGCAATATGTTGTAAGGATTGAGAGAGATTAGAATACAACAGATTGTAGAAGTAAGGTTAAAAGCAATAAATGGTGATTTCTTACAGGCCTAATTTGTTGGACAGCTTGACTTAGTTCTTATATACAATACAGTGGTTGTATTGCATTATTACTATGATATCCAAAATATTATCTGACAAATTGTCCCTTCCTGTACTTGACAGTGAAGGATATCATATGAATATTAGGAATAGTTCTTTATGTTTATGTAATGTGAATGATGTTTTATTAGCTGAATGTCAGTTAATAAATGGATATTATATACAATTAGAAATGTATGTAGATCGAAATTCTCAAATGATACGAAGCTCTGGTATATAATTTAGGTCATATAAGCATGAGACGTTTATCCGTTTGGTTAAAGATGGCTAGATTCCTAATCTAACTATAAAGACTTAACTAGTTTATGAATAATGTATTCACATAGATGATCAAACATATCAGAATGTACATCACATCCCTTTGATTAGATCAAGGAAGTGAGTACATTAACAGTAAGTTTTCTCTTTTTTTAATGAAGAAAGAGATTCTCACTCATTATAGTCCTCTGGGTACTCCATAACATAGTGATATTTTGAAGATGAGGAATTGGACTTTATTAGATATGGTCTAATCGATGATGAGTGTTACCAATTTATATTTGTGAGTATCTACTCCAAAAATAGCTGCTTATTAAGTAGAGTTCCATCAGAATATGTTCCTTCCATTCTGTATGTGATACAGAGAGGAATGAAGTTGTATCTTAAATATGTTAAGACTTGGGGTTATCCTGCTTACATAAAAGTTATACACCAGGTATCTTGTTTTGTAAACGTTACTCAGCAGGATAAACCAATACCCAAGAGATACAAGTATAGGTTCATTGAGTATCTTAAGAAGTAAAGTGTGTTCATTTCTCGATACATCACCATTCTAGAGAAAGAGTTTCTCATGAATCGTGGAAATCATAGAAAGATTGAACTTAGTGAAGTCAATCTAGAAAAATAATAAACCAAGGATGGGAACTCAGACTCAACTAAGCAGTGAACTTTTAGCACATTTTCTAGTAGGTCAAAAAAGATTTCTAGGTCACCTTTTAGGTATGATTGATGCCTGAAGGTGAACTTGGATTTTTCTTGGTAGAAGAAAATAATCCTTTGACCTATAGGAAAATGGTGTTAGACATCGATTCGGGAAACGGTAAGAAGTCATGAAAACTAAATTGACTCTATGCATCAGAATTAAGTCTGGGACTTGGTTAAGCTACCCATATGAATTGTTCTCATTGGTTGTAAAAATTTTACAAAAGGTAATAGGAGACAGATGGAAGATAAAGACCTTTTAAACCCTATATTAGTCCTAGAAAGGTAATCCTCAGTGATCTGGGATCAAATAAAAGGAAACCTTTTGACCAGATGCTAAAGTCGATTAGAATGTCATTGGCTCTTGCAGCATATTATAACTTTGAGGTTTGGCAGATAAATGTAAATATGGCATTCTTGAAGGGATATCTCGAGTAAGAGATATTCATATAATAGCTTGAAGGTTTTACACCTAGCCAGACTTTTAGTCTAGTGTGCAGGCTAAAGAAGTCTATTTATTGGCTTAAACGGCCTTCTGAAGCTGGAATAATTGTTTTGATAAGATAATCAAATTGTCTGGTTTCATAAAAAATGATGAGGAAGCTTGTGTGCATAAAAGGTCAGTGTAAGCATGATAAATCTTCTTGATGTTCTTTGTTGAAGACATACTGGTCATTGGAAATGATGTCGGTATGTTTTAGTCGGTAAAAAATAACTCGTAAGAATTTCTCCATGAAGGATTTGGGAGAGACTTCTTTAATACTGGGTATAAAACTTTAAAGAGATAAAGTTAGGAAGCTGATAGGACTCTCCCAAATCAATTTACATCAATAGCGTCTTGACAAGGTACAGTTTTCTTAACTGTAATTAGGTAACGTATCTTTTGGAATTGATGTTCATCTTTTGAGGAGAGTGTCTCTTTAGAAAGAAGATGAGAGAGTTAGAGTGTCTGATGCACCAGATATATCAGCTCTTGAGAGCTTGTTGTATGCTATGATGTATTTGAGACTTGATATCAGTTTGGTTGTAAGAGTTATAAGTCGATCACAATCTGATTCAGGAGACCGCCATTAGATGGTAGTCAAACATATCTTAAGATACCTTGAAGGTTCGAATGATAAATTTTTCAAATATGAAGAAAGTGACTTACAAGTGAAAAGATGCACTAAATTAGACTTCTAGTTTAACCTAGATGATAGAGTGTCTACATCTGGGAATGTGCTCATTCTCATTAGTACATGTGAGTTGGAATTGCACCAAATTGGGATTCACTGCTAATTTATATTAGCGCAGCGGAACAGACAGTGATAATTCGTAGGTTTATCACTAAGCTTGGAAGAATTCCAAGACAGATGGATCTTCTCCCATAATTTTGCGACAAAATTAGGCCATTGTATAGGCCAAGGTGCCAAGAGGATACCAGTACTCTAAATATGTTGAGAGGAGTCTCACATGACTAGAGGGATCTTAGTTTAGGGAGATATGATTATTTGTAGAAGTGTTCTAAAAATAATTTAACAGACCTACAATCTAAGGCCATGACTGTAAAAGTGTTTATAAAACACATAGAGTCGATGTGTATGAGACACCATTAGGACTGGTACTAGAGCAAGTGAGAGATTGTTAGGGTCAGTGCTTACGTGTCATCCCTAAATATACATATACTTATGTATTTATACAAGTGTACATTCTCAATAAATCGTTAATACCTATTAATATGGTACTATATAATGTAACATTATAGACATTGTATAATTTAAATGAGTTTAAATCACATCTAAAGGAGTTTAAATAAGAGCCTTCAGTTGGCCACGCCGAGAGATATAAATACTAAATGTTAGCACAGTTAAGTGTTAACTGGTGATAATACTCAGCGAAGATCCAAGAGTTAGAGCCTTATCTATAATGAGATATAGACCTAGGAATATACTAGCAACTGCATAGTTGTAAGAGTTGCAATCGGGTGTCAGAAAATGTCAGTTGCACAAGTATGTTCTCAAATAATTATTCCTGATCTATTTCTGTCGATGCAGGTCTATCGATGGATACCTTTATATATATATCAGCATATATCGTACTTATAAGAGATAGATGGTCGTTCCTAGCCGACTATGAGCTTGGAGCTCGTATTGACATATAGGTATGCAGTTAGGACTAGATATGGGACAGACTCACGAGGGCCTCCGATAGACACCCTATGTAAGCCGTCAATGGAGAGTCTTCTCTAGTTGAGTAATATACGTGGTCCTTTTACCTGAGTGCCACGGTGGGCTTGTAAGTAATCCACCATACTTTGGTTCCACGTATATCACAGACCTTTCATGGTGTGACAACTGGGTATGGTTTGATGCTTATGGAGTCTAGTGTGTATAGATATGAGATCCGTCAACTCGCATAGGGAGTTAGATATCTAGATGCTTCGAGACTGTGTCTCAGAAAGTCTTATGGCTACAAGCATTAATCCTAAGAAATAGTTTCCTTCAAGGTGGA
Source organism: Ailanthus altissimus (assembly GCA_946807835.1). Lineage (NCBI taxonomy): Eukaryota > Viridiplantae > Streptophyta > Magnoliopsida > Sapindales > Simaroubaceae > Ailanthus > Ailanthus altissimus. The sequence continues at coordinate 8,084,154 of OX327691.1, read as the reverse complement.
ATAATATGGCAAATGAGCTTGCACATATTGTTCAGTGAGATACAAGTTTGGAGATAGGACATGAATGAGCATATGGGGATTTGACGGTGATAATCTATATCCCTAGTACATCAAGGTTATCATGACAAAAGGACTATACGTATACGTTGTAACCTCAACTTGCATAGTTCAACGCCCTGATTTGTATATCCATAACGTGTGCGTGGGGCGTTGTTCACGGACTCATAGAATAGTTTCATTTGATAAATCAGGCGTGGACCTAGGGAGTCTCGTGATATAGAGTGTACTCGTTGTGCAATGGGGTAATGTGCCAAATTAAATTGTTTAATTCAGCAATATTCAGCACTACCACGAGAATGCGTGTATGTATATATTTAAGTGTTAAATACAATAATTAGTCAATAATTATTATTTACTAATTGTATAAGGACACATGGCACATTATGGACCTTTGATTGAGTTTACCCAAGTATGAGAATTGGTGAGACCTACTAAAGCGTATATTGGTAACTATTTATGAGGGGCAAAATGGTCTTTTCACACATTAATTATTTAATTATTAAATAATCAAAATATCTCATTATAATATATTATTTAATATTATTTTATTTTAGGTGCCAAATAGTTGGTATCCATTTATATTATTTTATATTATATAATATATTATATTATTATTTTATTATATATATATATAAGTGAGATGTGTGTGTTACGAGAGAGAGATGAGAGGAAATGATTTTTTCATTTCTTCTCAAATGGTGCTGAGAAGAAGAAAGAAAAGAAGAAAAAAAATGAAATTGTTTTATTTTTCCTTATGGTGTCAAGAAAAGTAATTGTGAATTATTTCAATCTTTTTAGAGAAAAAGAACAATACACACTATTGGCCATTTAGGGGTTTAAGAGTTAAACCCAGTGCTAACTATAGGGCTATTTTTCTAGCTCGCCAAGCTCACCGAGCTAGTGACTAGAACGGCCAACTAGTTGGTCTCCATGCAGACTCCAAGGAATACATGTATAACGTTACACGTTCAGGTGATTTCTCAACTCTTCAAATATATTAATGTGATTAATATAATATTAATTGTGTTTATTGTATGTTTTAATGCTCCCACAGTTTTAAATATGTATATGATACGTATTTTAGGTAATAAACACATTTCACATGCATACACCCACGTATATTAGATTCTCGACAGCTCTCTCAAGTTTCTTGGACTTCTGGGTTGCTCGGGGTAACTAGTATGAGGGCGATATATGTTGTGCCTATCATTTCTCCAGGGAAGGAGTCTATTGCGCCTATTTAGGTATATTTCCCTCTAGTGAGGTTGGTCAGTATTGTCCACCCTTGGGAAATTTTTGGGGCTGGTGATCTTTCTCTTCATTCTCGGTATTTTTTATTATCTCGTGGATGGATTTAACCCTGAGTAATATCTATAAATGATTTCTTTGCCTCCTCTTCTTTCTCTATAGCAATTTACTTGGATGATTTTTTGTAAGCAGTAGCATAGTTCAGAACATTACTTTTTGACACTAGAACCTATTCAGTTTTAATCCATACCTAAGGGCTTCTAGAGTTATAGGATGATCGAATGCTCACAACAAGATCACTTCTTTATGGAATCTCTTCATGTAGTCTTTAAGGCTTTCATTTCTCCATGCCTAATCTCCCTCAACTGTTTGGGATCCTTTGCTACTTCACAAGAACCCAAAAAATATTGTACAAACTTTTTTGTGAGCTCATAGTAAGAGAAGATGCTCTAATGCTTTAACCTTGATCCAGAGAAAACTTAGACCCTCAAGATTCATATGAAAAAGCCTACACATCTATTCCTGCCTCAACCTTATGATGGACAACACGTCGGTCACCTAGTCAAAGCAGTGGTTTGGGTCTATTATTCCCCTGTAGACTAGGAGGCTCGATAGACCCGGGAGTTCTATATCTCTCAATTTATCAACCAGTAATGATCTCATATCCCTCTCTATTTTTTTAGGATAGAGTTGGTCTTTCATTCCTTTTTCTTTTAAGAGGCTCTTTAACCGTTCTTCTAACCCTTGAAATTTATCCTCCAGAGGTGCTCGGCACATAGTTGTTCTTGGTTATTATAATCAAGCTTTCTAATCTGCTTAGAGTCCCTGACCTGAGATATATCCTATTCATCTAGCATATGGTTGTGCCTCCCTACTCAAATAGGGTCGTAGGTGACCTATGATCTCTTCTCTTGAACCTTTTAGCTTTGGTTCTCCTAAACATTCAAACATTGAGGGTGAGAAGTTTCCCTTCATTCAAACCTTATCTCTCATTCTTCGTTCATCCCTTATCTCTCCTCCTCCGTCCCTTCTTTGCTTTCTCAACATTTCAACCATTAGCTGCCTTAATTCCTTCTTTTCCTTTCTTACCATTCATAGCTTCTCCTGAACCTTTCTTGGTAAAGAGGTTTTAGGCAAGTTTGTTAAGTTTGCTTAATGGGCCCCTTGGGTTCCATTCCTTCCTCGATTCCCCACTTACTATTATCTCACAAATTGGTTTCGACTATTGGATGAATGTTTTGCCACTTGTTGATATCTCTGAAAAAACTTTTTATTTTGTTCTCATAGATGGCTCTAAAATTTTTTTTTTAAAAATGGCTTTGCGGGCCAAAGAGGTTTGAAATTATTTTGTGAAAACATAAAGTTAGGCTTTGTCTTTGTCTTATTTGAGTCACGATCTTGGGCCTTAGATCCTTGGTTCAGTCGTTCTTGTAAACATATAAGAAAAAACTCTCGTTATGATCCTACTAGTGGTGGTTCCAACGAAGACCCCCTCCAATACTTAAGTCAGCTCTCTGGTGAACAATGAAGAAATAGAAGATAGTAGGAGTATAGTAACCAGTTATCCACAACTGGTAAGAATAAATATTTATACATATATATAATATTCTTATTTTATTTGTATGTGGATGATACTTAATTTATGTATTGTTATTAGTATTGTTTGTATAGATTAAGGACCTACAATTAGTATTGGGTTTATTTGCAAGGTTTTATATTTATTTTAGGGACTAAATTATAATACTTTGAAAGTTTTGGGGGTTAATTCGTAAATACTAAAAATTAGTCTCTTAGTATAAAAATACACATTTTTAACCCTAGGTCACTCATTTTTGGTCGAGCTACCTTTCTTAGAGAGAGAAAAGAGAGAAAGAGAAGAGGAACAAGAAAAAGAAGCAAAAATTTAGAATTTTATTTTTGATTATGATCTATCATGGCATATCATGCTAATGTATTGTGTGTGTGTATATATATATATATGTGTGTATGTATGTATGTATGTATTTTGATATATGAAAAACTAGTATGCTTACAGAGTTTATACTCATTATAGTTTATGGTGATTTCAGGTAAATAAGATACATGTGTGGTTAGCGGATTTGCAAGACTTCTGCTATCCCTTGAGTTCCCTAAATTGCTAGGTTGCTGAATGTTTCATTTGTGGACACGTGGTTTAAGATATTTGATTTGTCCTTATAAAATAAATACATATATATTATTTTATTAGGTGTGGTTGTATTTAGTTTATGTTTCACCAAGTATGGTTATAGGTGGAACTTTGTGGTGAACTTACTAGCAACTTACTAAGGATTCCTATGTTGAATTTAAGTTTGAAATTTTATGCAATATTAATTATGAGTGCACATTATTGAATGAGTGTAAGTTATATCGTGTGTGAGATCTTTTGGGTCTGAGCATGACAGCTTTTAGTGGTATCAGAGTTAAGATATAATTTTGTAGACTTTTAGGTATCCAGTCTAAGGGAATCGAGCAGATGCCAAAACTTTAGGATTGTATTTATAGCTTTATTGCGTAAATTTTTGACATCTTTCTTAATTTTTGTATGATTTTAAGAAGATGACACATTATCCAAGAGCTGCTAAGATTGTTAATATTATAGATAATTGTACTTTTGTGCATCTTAATGTTACCATCTAGGATTTGTTTTTAAGTTGTGACTAATATGCTTAGCAAGAATGATGCCAAACATCTTATAATGATAAATTTGCATGTTATAGAGCAAATTGAGATAATTTTCTCAATGTCAAAATATAGAGAAGTAAAGTATTGAAGACATCAATTGAAACAACTTTTATTGAAATAGAAATCTTGCTAAACAAAAAAGGAAAATAATAATAACAACAACAACAACAATTTCAGCAACAAAATACAAGTAGAGGCTAGAGACAGAGATTTAAATCTATTCGGCGCTTTTTCTCACTGTCATGAGTAGACCAATCTAACTGATATAATGTTGGATTAGACAGAGGGATAAAAAACTATAATTGATCAATCAGTTGATCAACAGTTGGAGCGAATATAAGAATCCATCATGCTAGAAGTGGGATGAATTGTCTTTCCACTGAATAGTCAAGAAAAGATAACAACCCATTATAAAAACTATTTACATTTAACAAACCAATGGATTTTTGGTGAATTTATAATTGTGCCCATGAGGCAATTTAAAAAATTTCCTCCAAGGTCCCGAGACCTCCTGGTCGAGCTATGAAGGCATCTGCATACCTGAGCATTTGAGTCATTCGCTCGTGCATAGATGAGACTTGCAACTCATCCCCAACTAATTTTCCTACAATATTTTTAATAGCTAGAGATTTTTGAATGACACCTAAACCTCGACTACTTTTATTTTGTGCAGTTTTTACCACAAACCCTATTAACCCACAATTACCTCCTCCATATACTAAATGTATCTTTCGCTCAGCTAACACTTTACTAAGATTCTCTGCAGCTTTTACAAACTCTTCAGTATTTTCAGGGTTGGATCTATAAAAGACATAAATTTTGGTGAATCTACAAGCTGAGGTTTCCTCCATTGTCATGCTCACCTTAATCTTTGAATACTTTCGAGTTTGTATAAGGATGCAAAAATAATGTATTTATAAAAAAAAAAATGGGGGGGAAGGGGGGATTGCTGCAATGTAAAGTCTATATGAGCCGTTATAATTTTTTTATTTATTATTGGAGAAAGAGACTGAGTTTTAAATGCAAAATTTTCAAACACATTTAATAACGGTTATGGGTGTTAGTTGTTGTGAGAAAAGAATTTTGTGGTTTAAATGAAATCTTTTTTAAAATAAAATGATAATAGCTATAAAGTATATGTGTAAGTATGTTCAAATATATTTTTCTCAGTTCTTGTGAGGCAAAAAAAAGAAAATAATGAGTTTTACTTTATCATTTATAAGGGACAATAGGTCGTAAAATTTTGAATAAATATTTTTTGATATGTAAGTATGATAAAGTTGTGTCAGAAGCGTGATGAGTTAGGTAAGATGATTAAGAAAAGTCAAATAAATGCTCTTTTATAGATTTAGGGATCTTGGCACTAATGACTGACAATGCATTTATGACTTGAAGACTTTTTGGGCTAACATCTGGACTTTTGGACTTAAGGCCAAATGAACTTTATTAATTACAAGGATTTTTGTGGTCTTAACATAAAATTGTTTTTGGCCGATAGAGTAAAAACAGACATGATATAAAGATAAAGCAAAAGCACTTATGTCATGATTAACTGCTAAATTATGAGTAGCTTGAATTATCACTATCATATCCTTGGGTAAAGTTATTGAATTAGGCTCAAAAACTTCTCGTGTTTGGTGATGTGAAGTCCATTGAGCTGGTTCTCATCAATGCGGTTGCTTTTCTTTAGATTTCGCTGTCGGTTAGATAAGGTTGGGAATCTTGGAATAATGATAAAGTCAAGTTGGGTTGGTGAGATGTGTCATCAATCTGCATGTGGTCACTTGACACACTGAGTTGTGAAGAGTCGTCCAGGTTTAGAGGAAATTCATTTGGATTTAGAGAGTAGTGGTGGTGTTTAAAGTAGTCAGTCTTTCTTTGATGTGATAAAGCGGTGCGATCTGGTTTCTGTGAAAAATAGAGTTTGCATTATTCATTCTTTCAAAATATTCTTGTGGCACATTCTCCCAATGTGCTTGGTCATAGGGAGAGATCCATATTGAATGTGGAATAATTTGGTTTTCTTCTGCCAAGACCTTTTCAAGTACTCTGAGCTTTATTTTGTGTTCTTCTTGGAATAACTGCAAAGAGTATGGAAAGGTGAAATAGTTTTTAATAGTATGGTAGTAATGAATCTCATGGTTTGAGACTATCATCCCTTTTCTTTGGAGTAATAGGACTGTGTGCAGATGTTTGGAATTGGCTGAACTGTTTACGTGCCTAGACAGCATGTGTTGCAGCTTGCTATTCCACCAAGATTTTGTATAAAACTATTGGAGAAAAATGCATACAGGTTTTTCTTTATCATATTGCTGTATCCAGTCCAGAGTTTTTTGTAATGGAAGCTCCATTGCAATGATGTATAGATCCAACAAATACCAGAGTAGGTAAAGGATGGGTTTTGACCATTTTTGGAGAGGAGTGAAATGATGAAGATGGAAAAATGGGTAATCTAGATTAAAAAGAGGACCGCCGATTACAGAGTAACCATGTTCTTGAACTGCCTCTATTGCATAATGCTGGATTAATTCTTTAACTACTGAGTGAAGTGTTCTGGTTCGGATAAGCTCTAGGAGTTTAGGAGGAGTGATTGTGAAGTTACTCATCATGAATATTGTAAGAAGGTTGATTTTCTTTATTGCTAGAAAAGTGATTGTGAGGTTTAGGCTATTTATAGGATTTCATGAAAGAAAATTAGCAATCGTTGTGTCCTTTCCTTTTACGTGGATGACGTTAAAGGAATAGTTAAAAAATCATCTTTGTCATCGTAGTAATTGTGTTAGTGGAATCATTTCTGTTTGAAACTGAACATATTGGGAAAAGCGGACATGTCAATCTCAATGAGAAAATGATGTCCAATAAGATGGACTATGTTTTAAAGAGTTAAAGTAAGAGATATAATGCAGAGATCTATGGTTTAAGAATTAATTGAACTAAAGGTCTTTTTATTGAAGTTGATTTCTGATTATTTAAGATAATGCTTTCAACATTCTGATTTGAAACTTTAGATTTGAACGACAATTTAATTGCGTAGAAATGCTAAATTATTTTTATTTTGAGAAGGATATCAAGGTAATGAACGATATTATGACACATGAGTACATGTTGAAGGGATTAAAATTTTCAGTGGAGTTAAGAATTATATTTAAGATATTAGTATGGGTATTCTACATCTATGTCATTTTTTAATGAATAAAAGGTAAAGTGTATAGATGCCCATTAAATATTGGACGAACGGGTGAAAAGAATAAAAATATGTGTGTATAAATATTATAAGTAAACTCAATATTTATTGGTCCAATTGAGATCCTTGAAGGCATAGATGATGTGATTGATCAACTTTTCCTTTCGTATTATTATTATAAGTTCATAATGTGTGCCATGTGTTTATTTTATGAATATATGTTTCATACTCCTCTCATATACTAAGCTATGAGTCACTTAAACTTAGAAATAATCTAACATATGAATGAGTATTTATTAGGATTTTGGACCAAAATGAGCAAATTCTATATACCAAGAAGATTGTTTTGTAAAGGTTTTATGAAGAAACCATACAGTTGAAAAGGCAACTTGGGAATGAAAAGAGGAAATGAGATCTAAGTATCCTTATCTGTTTGCTTAAGTCAGGAATTTCGAGGACGAAATTCTTATAAGGATTAGAGAATTGTAGTAACCACTTATCTATAACCGGTAAAAATAAATATTTATACATATATATAATATTCTTATTTTATTTGTATGTGGATAATACTTAATTTATGTATTATTATTAGTATTGTTTGTATTGATTAAGGACCTAATATTAGTATTGGGTTTATTTGCAAGACTTTATATTTATTTTAAAGACCAAATTATAATACTTTGAAAGTTTTGGGGATTAATTCGTAAATACTAAAAATTAGTCTTGTCACGCCCCAGACCCAAAAGATCTGACACACGACATCACTTACATTCATTCAATAATACTTAAACATTCATTTTAATTTCTTTCAGAATTATAGCAATTGAATTATGACTGGGACAATTAGTAAACCGGAGATACGTAGAGTTTTTCCAGAGATTAACACTCTACTACGTCACCAGTAGCAACTTTGTTACTGGAAGCCCAGAATATATTCATTGCAAATTCTTACTTAAAATCAATCCATTACTACACTTGGTGAAACTTAAACTAAATCCAACCACACACAATAAAATAATACATAAGTATTTATTCACTAGGGACAAATCAAATATCTTATCCCACGTGTCCCCAAATGAAACACTTAGCAACCTAACAACTTAGGGAACCCAAGGAACAGCAGAAGCCTTGCCAAATCCACTAAGCACACATGTACCTTATTTACCTGAAATCACCATAAACTATAATGAGTATAAAACTCAGTAAGCATACTAGTTTTTCATATATCAAATACAAATACATATATGTACACAATGCATATGTATGATATGCTGTGATCAATTAAAATCATAATCTTATCAAATCACATATCATGTAAGTGCTTACACATTCTTTCAAAACACATAATAGGAATACCATCACTCAACTACTACTTAGTAGGACTTACATATCACATATCACATAATGAGCCAAATATCACTCGTAGGTGACATACCGTATAAGAGGAATAGTACAAGTGAGGCCTTTAAATTACACATATATAATGCTCATGCCCGAAGGTAAAAGCCAAACCCTCACCCTGATCATCGGTGAGTCCTCTCACATGCACCAATACGCCACCACACGAATGTGATGACTCACTCTTCCTTTAGGTACCAATAGGATCCTCCCTACATACGGAACACATAACATATACCAATCTCGAAGGAAAGGCCACACATAAAGGCTCCAAAAATCACATAAAATGCCTACTAAGTTAACAGTGAGTTCAAGTACCCTCAAAACACAAAATATTTCTCATTGACATATTACACTTCAAAAGCTTTCTTTATTAAACGCATCTTATTTTGAAAGCTCACTTTCAAAAATACATGTATGTCCATGCTCAATGTCAATGCTCATATTCATAAACATATATTCACATTTCATATCAAAATATACTTTGACATAACATAAACATATTCTTAACCCCATTTACAAAATCATTCATAACACTTACTATGTTTATTGTGATTCCAGTAAAAAGTCTAGTATACTTACCTCTTAACACTTTCAGCTACAAGGCTTAAATCTCTTTAACCTATCAATGGAGATTAATCCTTTCATAAGCCTCACAATTCACACAAAATACTTTAAATAGCTTACAAAATTATACATAATGCATTTATCACATTAAATTGGTCAAAATACTTGGTTTCTCAAAACCTGTCATTCTGACCACTTATACTTAACAAAATTTTCTAATACCACAAATGATGTCTAATTACTCCAAAATAAGAATATATCATTCTTGACTCATATATCCTTCTTATATATGAATATTATATCAAAATTCCTACACAATCCATTCCATACATACCATCGAATCTAAACTACTAACCTGACAAGATCAAGATACTTACTGAACAGTATTCAATCTCCTAATTTTATAAAATCATATACTAACTCAAAAATTATAAATCTACCACATAATTACTCTTAACACATATCTCAGTCCATGATAAATATTTCACTTCCAAATCACTGCCAAAAGTATTTAAAAATTATTTTATTCCATAGCTTTAAAAATCTGTTAATCAAATACTTCAATGAGCTGATACAATTTAGAAAATCATAACACTTCTACCACATTGCTCTAAATTCTCAATTCCGAGTATATCATATTAGACATATAAAATTATCATATTCCATAAATTCGTAATTTTTAAAGATCATTCAGTAGGACAAAAATTGTTCGTCACTGTATTGTACTGTTCACATAAGAAATTTCCAGAATTTCAGGGTCATTTTGGTAAATTCACAAAAAATTCAATTTCTGGAATTTTGAATCGATTCAAAGTGTCAGATGATACTAAACATGTCTAATTTCATATACTCAAAATTCAAAACCAGAATCGAATCACAACAATTTATAAAATTCTTGGATCAAGAGACTATCAAGCAGAAATTCTACAATCCATCATGATTTATCAAGCTATCTTATAGATCATCATCAATTCTCAAAATATCATACGAAATACACATCAAATCCTCAATTATACATATTTCCAGAAATCAAAACTTAAATAAATTAACATAATTAACACCAATAAATTGAGAAATAGTTGTGATATACCTCTTAAAATCCAAAATTCCAATTTCTTCTTCTTTTTCTTCTCCTTCTTCTCTTTCTCTCCCCTCTTTTCTCTCTTCTCTCTCTCTAAAAGAGGTAGCTCGACCAAAATGAGAGAATTAGGGTTTTAAAAGTGTATTTTTATACTAAGTGGCTAATTTTTGGTATTTACGAATTTATCCCAAAACTTTCAAAGTATTATAATTTGGTCCCTAAAATAAATCTAAAGTCTTGCAATTAAACCCAATGCTAATAGTATCACCTTAACCTATACAAACACTACTAATAACAATATATAAATCAAGTATCACCAACATACAAATAAAATACGTATATTTATACATTTATAATTACTTATTCTTACCAGTCGTGGATACTGGTTACTACAAGTCTCTTAGTATAAAAATACACATTTTTAACCCTAAGTCACTCATTTTTGGTCGAGCTATCTCTTTTACAGAGAAAAAAGAGAGAAAGAGAAGAGGAACAAGAAAAAGAAGAAAAAATTTGGAATTTTATTTTTGATTATGATCCATCATGGCATATCATGCTAATGTATTGTGTGTGTGTGTATATATATATGTGTGTGTGTGTGTGTGTGTGTGTGTGTGTATGTATTTTGGTGTATGAAAAACTAGTATGCTTACAGAGTTTTATACTCATTATAGTTTATAGTGATTTCAAGTAAATAAGATATATGTGTGGTTAATGGATTTGCAAAGCTTCTATTGTCCCTTGAGTTTCCTAAGTTGCTAGGTTACTGAGTGTTTCATTTGTGGACACGTGATTTAAGATATTTGATTTGTCCATATTAAATAAATACTTATGTATTATTTTATTAGGTGTGGTTGTATTTGATTTATGTTTCACTAAGTCTGGTCATAGGTGGAACTTTGTGGTGAACTTACTAGCAACTTGCTAAGGATTCCTATGTTGAATTTAAGTTTGAAATTTTATGCAATATTAATTATGAGTGCACATTATTAAATGAGTGTAAGTTATGTTATGTGTCATATCTTTTGGGTCTGGGCCGTGACAAATAGAGCTTTCTTAAAGAGTTCAAAAAATTAGAACCTATTTCTAGTTGTCCTTCCCTTTTATATAGCATCGGGTTATGAAGATTTGGTGGGTGGATACTTAGGTCATCTTTAGATTGCTCGAAATAACTAAAGGCAGCCATTCATATTATTTCCTGATTGGTTTGATTTCGGGGATATTGCTTCCGACAATTAAGGGATTCTTCTTTAATAATAATGCAGGCTGTTACTCTTAATAATTTTTCTTATCTAAGCTGTTGACTTGAAGTTTCCTATATAGTTGAAAATTGAACTTTTGAATCAACTAATCAAGCTACTTGTATTCTCTAAAATCTGAGCAACTTTAGGGATGTGCTTGTGGATGAGTGGCTCGGCCTTCTTGCATTGCTAACTGCTCGGGGTGTTCAAACTGGCCTGGTCGAGGCCTCTGAGTGGTGGCCTAGTGCAGGGCAGACATTTGTGGTCTAATTCAATGGGATACCAAGTTGGTCGAAATAGTCAAATGATATACTGAGTAAGTTATGGTGCTTTGGGCCCATCTCTTTAGGTGGTGTTGGTTGTAGGCCTAGATGTTGGGCCTTTAGACCCGTATTTTTGGGTAAAGTAGACTATGAGCTTGTAAATTGGGTCTTTAAGGATTTCTTAAGGGGAACAATAATAAAAAATAAGTTATTATAATATTATGTAAACCAATATAATAGTTAAAAAAACTATTATCATACTGAATTAAACACTTAATTTTTATAATTTTTAATAATAAAAAATTTAAGTTTTAGGGTTTTTAATTAGTTTTTATTTATAAGACTATATTATTTAAATATTTTCTTTTTATACACACACACACACACACACACACACATATATATATATATATAAAGAGATAGGTTGTTCGTAACCTCTTCCCACCAGATTAACTATTTGGAGAATTATTTTTTTCTTTATTTTATAAAATCACTCTATTTGCATCTTATTTTTCCCGAGACTCCACAGGCATCGTCCCCTTAGGCATTTTGCAATATTTAATAAAACTAGTTTAGAATATAATTTTAATAGCATAGCTCAATTTACTTTAACAATGAAATAATAAAAAAAAAAATTATTCTCTTGAATTTCAGGCCAAGTTCAATCTCCATAAGACCTATTATTGCCCATCAGAAGACCATTATGCAAGTAATCAAATTTTTAACCCATAAGAAAATGTCCTCAACCCTAAAAGCCTTTCAAAAGGCCAACCACACAAAAGTCGATTGCTAAAAAACTCCCGAAGACTAACAAGGAGATATACATACCAATGGATGACTTAGACCGCCCTTATTCTCAAAAATCTCAAAATTTCAAGATAAGTCCTAAGCAAGATAGTAAAATATATGCTCTAATTCTAAAAGGGCCTTACAACTAATACAATGCCTATAAAAATAAGGTTAAAAATGAAAAATGAGATTGGACCTCCATCTATTGAAACCTTTTTGAATTGAGGTTGGGAGTGATCTTCTACATAAAAGACTCATGCAAATTGGCTTTTTTAAAGGAAAAACCCTAAAGCTCCGTTACTTAAAGCCTTATCTGTAATTGCTCTGATTCCTTATATTTTTAGTGTGAAAACATTTTCTATTAATACATATTGAGTGAGTTGATTAAATTTGATGAAGTAAATGTAGAATTACATTGAGCCAAACTATTATAATTTTGTTCTTGTTTGTGTTTGTCTTTATTTCATGATGTTGATTAAGTTTGAGACTTTAAAAATTAAATACGCATCAAAGAGTGACTATTTTAGTTCAACCATTCAAGAAATTCAATCATTATTTTCAAAAAAATAAATTCAACTCAAGAGTTAAAATCTGCTAAATTCTAGGTCAATAAAATTATTTGGTAAAGACAGCTTGTATAAATTCTAAGAGTAAACCCACACCAACATTAAAATAAATGAGCTATTACCATTTATTTTGTTTTTCTTATTATTATTTGTCATTTGAATGATGATTACCATTTGTATTATGCTTCTATGTTTAAAGTTTTAATCAACATCTCTTTATTTATTTTTTTTAAGAAAATTAAGAAGTCGTAGACCTTATAAATTGGCTTTTTGAATCCCGGAAGTGTCACTATGAGAGGATAAGAACGTTTTCTGTCCCGCAGTTGAATGAATGCCCTACAATCATGAAAAAGTGAATGAAGCATCCATTTTCTACGGTTATAATCTTCTCTCTTTATAATTATTTCAATTTTGATATATAACTATATGTACTTATCTATATTATCACAATGTTGAAGCTGCCATCAATGATTCACAACAATTGATTGAATTCTTATTCAACAATAAATTAACATATGATATATTATCATATTGTTTAATTGTGGAATTTAGAATCACTTTTCGGCAATAATTTAATCTTTGTGGGGATCTCTTCTAATCTATTTAATATTTGTATAAAATTAATTGTCACATAAACTATCATGCTATCTTTGACTACTATTAAGTGTTATCTTAGTGAAAGATCATGTTTGAAGTCTTATGTGTTAAGTTATAGATTTAAAAGAAAAAGATAACTAGATGCTCAAAATTTGATTTAAATAATAATTTTATCTTTTATTTTTAAAATTATTCAAAAACATACTCTTTATGATTAATTTTTTTAATCTTTTTAATCAATTTTTATTTTTTTCTAATGTTTATTTATATAAAATAATATTTATCATCATATAAATCACAAAAAGAGTAAAACTATCTTTTTAGATCAAATATTTAAGGTTTAGATATCTTTATTCTTTTCTTTAAATATAAATAATTTTTTTTAAAAAAAACTTATAATAAATCTATAATTTTGTATGCATATCTATGTTTGCATTATTATTTTAATCAATTCTTTTTTTAAAAAAAAAAAGCAAAGAAAGTTTTTGAGTGTCTTTTGTGCCATAAAATAAAATACAATTAAGGATCATAAAAAAATAGATAAATAAAATAAAAGAAATGAATGTTAATTGTTAAGTGAATGTAGATTTTTTTTTTTAATAATAATTAAAAAAAAAAGAATAGGAGGGTGATAAGGCGTTAAGTGATAAGCATGTGGGGGGAAGGGGGTTTTGATAGATATTTGCCAACAAAGCTGACATTGAATGGCCGCACACTAACCGTCCAAAAACAAAACACGCTTTTATTTAAACTCAAAGCAAACATAATGAGAAAATAATAAAAAAAAAAATTATTCATGTGAATACAAAATCCCCAACACGTAATTAACACTGCAATTGCCTTTGCCACCAAGTGTTTTGTCTCCAATAATTTAATTTATCAGTGATGAGAAACAAGCAAAAAAACAAAAACAAAAGAAGCAAAAGGAGAATTGTTTATCGGTATTATCACACATTGCTTGCCGAATATGTTACTTACTGTGATATTTCCCCTTAGTTGGGTACTTGCCTTGATTCTAGCCCGAAAAGAAAGTACATCTGTTAACTATCCATTGGCTACTGGACTTTGACCGTTGTTTTTGTAATTTTCATTGATTTTACTTATCTTCTCTTACCAAGAATCTCCCAAATTCAGTCATTTAAAACAAAATGACTGTCACTGCCATGCTGTCAACTTCCCATTAGTCGGTTTCCATTATTTCACATTCAATTGCGTCACCCTGTCCAGATTATCCAAAAGCTATCCAATAAGAGAGGCGCGCTGTTCTGTTCTTTTTGTTCTGCAAACTAAGGCAAAAGCCAAAGCTAAAGCTTTCCTCTCTTTATTTTTAAGGAGTCAAAAAAATCTTTGGAATATTTAGTTATCTCATAATTTATAGCAATATTTAATTTCTGGGATTTGGTTTGTTTGTGGGTTGGGAATCAATTTGATTTCGTCATTCACTATATATAAATATATTTCTTTTTTTTCTTTATTGACTTTATAAAGAGATTTAGCATTACCGGCCATTCTGCAACTGTCCTCACTGACACACAGTTTTTCTCATCTTCTAGGTGTGTTCTTTTGTTCTTTTTCCCATTAATTATTACTATTAGATTCTTTATCATCAATTTCATCGATCTTTTCAATTTCTGGAGGCTATTTCTCAACTGGGTTTCTTCTGATTCTTTGCTCTTTCTGCTTGTTTCTCATCAAGTTTTGGCCGTGCATGTTGCTTCTTAGTTCTTAGACTCAAGGTTGATACCACCAGTGCCTCCTTCTGATCATTTTTTCGTTTTATTTCAACCCGGATTCATATAATTATATATATATATAAATTTTGATTGTTGATTGCTTGTTCGTTTCTCCGATCAAATTCTTCTTTGCATGTTTCTTTAACGACTGATGTTAATAAATTTTTTTCCCGTGTTAGTCTGTATGTCTTCCTTTATTTTAAGCATGATCTAAGCTTTGAAAATTCTATAATGCCCTTGATTTAGTTTGTTTCTCTTTATTTCAGATCAAGTTCTGGTGCAATTACCACTTTGTGCTGATTTAAAGATGGCTATAAAGACATACGAATTGATACCAAGTTCATCTTCAGAAGAATTAAAGAAAGTGCTTAAATCTGTAGCTTCTGATTGGGGGGACGTTATCGATGATTCAGATGCATTGCAAGTGATCCCTTTAAAAGGTGCTATGACTAATGAGGTTTTCCAGATAAATTGGCCGGCCAAAAACAATGGTATTGTTAGAAAAGTCCTGGTTCGGATTTATGGAGATGGCGTCGAGTTCTTTTTCAACAGGGATGATGAGATTAGAACTTTTGAGTGCATATCAAGGCATGGCCAGGGGCCAAGGCTTCTCGGGCGATTTGCTGATGGAAGAGTTGAGGAGTTCATTCATGCCAGGGTACGTAAATTTTTTAAAGTTCAATTATTTATTTTCTGCTGAATATTTTCAAGTCATGAATAAGTACTATATTAAGTAATTGATTTTTTTTTTTCTCTATAATTGTGATTGACTGGTTCAAAGTGACTAATGAGGAGCCAGGCCTGAGAAATTTTGGTCATCTTTTTCAAACTCTGTTGGAATTCGGAATCTATCACATACATATTAAGGAGTTTGTTCTGTTTGTTCATATTTTTCGCTTTCAATGATTTTGCTGAACTTGAAATTTTAGTCATCACTGCAGTCTGGTCAATACGTATTTTGGTGCTATAGTAACCCTCTTTTTCATTCTCCATTAGAAAATCGTTGTAACGAAGAAAAGGAATATTCATCATTTTCTTAAGTTAATTTGATATAAAGTCATGTCATTTCTAGCATGCATAGCTTAATCTTCTACTGTAATACTGAGGGAATTTGAAATTCAGCGATTTCAGTTTGTTGTAGACTGAAGCCAACATTAGAGCTTCAGGGAAAACATTGCAGAGTACTTAACGTTATTGCCCTTCTCAGAAACTTACCCTACCTGCAATACTTGTGTATAAACCTTACCCTTTTTTCTTGTTTCTGGTGTTTATTTTATTTTATTTTTTACCAGACATTATCGGCTGCTGATCTCCGTGACCCTGAAATATCTGCTCTTGTAGCAGCTAAGATGAGAGAGTTCCATGATCTCAATATGCCTGGTCCCAAAGATGTAGTCCTTTGGGACAGACTGAGGTATTTATTCGTTTGGAAGAACTTACGAGCTTTCATTTCAGAAATGAAGATGTCTGATGCCCTTTGTTTGCTACAGAAACTGGCTCAGTAAGGCTAAAAGTTTGTGCTCCTCTAAAGATGCGAGGGAGTTCTGCTTGGATGCTCTGGAGGAGGAAATTAGTATGCTAGTGAAAGAGTTGCCACAGGACCATCAAGAGATTGGCTTTTGTCACAATGATCTTCAATATGGCAACATTATGATGGATGAAGAGACTAGATCGGTTACGATTATTGTAAGTGTCATTTTCTTCCTAATTGTTCCTTTTCTGCTATTCACACTGTTATTAGATTTGCCTACTGATTTTGATAGTGCTATAATGTTACTTGTGTACTGCTGACAGATCGTGCTAATTTACAACCAATTCATTTACTTGATTGAACAAAAAAAATTTTGAAGTTCACACTAAGATAAGCAAGTCTACCTAATTTTTTTTGCCAATCACTTTATCAAAATTCTAGGAGAAATATGAAGATCTCGGTAATGATATGTGCATACTGTGGCTGAGAATAGTTGCATCTGAAGTTTGCATTACACTTATTATGCAAATAAAATCAAGAACATGAAAAGAATAGGCAAATCATCGGTCTATTTTTTGCAGTTCTACTCTTTATTGCTTAATGGTTTTCTTTACTTTATCAACAGTTGAAAACTAAGTTGTCTGATCAAAATTCCAAAAGTTGTCTTACAAACAGTGCTCTCAAGTATTTTTGTTGTGCATCCCTTTTCTTGTCACCTCTTAAAAATGTAACAATTATTGAATCTCTCCAAAATTTTATCCAGATGAACACATTCTTATGCTTAGAAATTTGTTTGTACATTTACAGGATTACGAGTATGCAAGTTACAATCCCGTCGCTTATGACCTTGCAAACCACTTCTGTGAAATGGCAGCAAATTACCATTCCGATACACCTCATATCTTGGACTATACCATATATCCAGGTCAGTAACTGTTGACACTCGTTTTTCGTGTATTCAAATTTTCTCCAAATCTACCTATGTTGACTTCAATATGCTAATAATTGCATTTGACATCAGGACTGAAAGATCGCCAAAGATTTATCAAAATATATCTTTCTTCTGCAGGTTAGTCCATATTTTTCTGTTCACTTTGTTCATATGAAAGCCCCGAAATCAGATTTTGAATGTATGATTGATCAAAATATTTGTTATCCAAAATAACTGTCTGATTACTCCAATATGACCTGTTTTGAACTTTCTCCCATCCATTTGTTTGACAGAGCTAATCTTTCACTATTATAGTAATTCTAATCTTAGATGCTCAGAACATTATCTTCATTGTTTCAGGGAAGCAGCCCAGTGAAAGTGAAGTAAATCAGCTACTTGATGATGCAGAGAAATATACTCTCGCAAACCATATCTTCTGGGGCTTATGGGGCATAATTTCGGTAAGCATTTCTTCATAAGCTCATTTTTCCTTCATCTACACACCCATCTACAAATCAATAAGTATCTGCCCTTTCTGCAGGCTTATGTCAACACAATTGATTTCGACTATATGGAGTATGCGAGGCAAAGATTCCAGCAGTACTGGTTGAGAAAGCCAGAAGTCTTGAGCTCCTCGGCCAATTCTTACAGACCAAAAGTAAATGGCGATATACTGTAAGCCAAAAGATATGCCAGATTCTTACTGGGATTTACGTATAAAGTAAACTTTACAGGTTTGATGTAGAGGTGTTTTCACTAAATTTTGAAAGTACAACAATTAAAGTGTTTGATAAATACTATTTCCTAGTTAGTTGTTTATCAAACACTCACTTAGCATGCCAAAAATAATCGAGTCATTTTGAGTTTATAGTTATTCAATCCACATGTACATTGTGGCACTTGTTATCGAATTGTTTTCTTTTATATATTGTTATTATTTTTTATCTTTATACGGAAAATAGTAATATTTAGTAAGAGAGATTTCGTGTATTATCTTTCTTTCCCTCTACTGTATCATGCTAAAATAATTGACTTAAAAATGTTTGAAACTTGATTTAATAACATATATTCTAATTTAAAATGTCATCTTGATGTCATTAAACAAAATTCTCTATATTGCATGTAATCATGCATTCCATAAAAAAAAAAACAAACTTTCAAATAATAACCATTTTCCTATGTGAACCTGAAACATTCAAATAATTCAATGCAATCAACAAACTATTAATATTTGAGCAATGCAAGAAAAAGGAAAGAAACATCTATTAACAAATTCAAAATTAAGTGTCCCCAACACAGAAGAAGACGAAGAACTTTCATGGAGAGAAAGGGAACTCAATCGACTTTCTATTATTTCACATAGGGGTGGGCATACCAAGACCACGGGATCGGGATGGAACCGATTGGTCCTGTGTCCCATCATAACGCTAAAATTTATTTTGATTGGGACAAATTATGAAATGGGATAAGTTGCGACACTAGATGACTCGAAAACTATTTTTGGCCAATGTTCCTAATTGATTTAATTTTATATTTTTAGCTTAAAAATCATAGGTTTATTTATGGTTCATATCTTTAATTGTACAAATTTTGTATTTTTTGCCCAAAAATTTAGTTTTAAATTTTTTAAGACTTTAATAATTTATATTATTGATTTATTATTTCATTAATATAATTTCGATTCTTATTTTAATTTTAATTTTTAATTACATTAAATATTATAATTTTAATTACGTCAAATTTATTAATTTCAATTTCAATTACTTTAAATATTATAATTTCGATTTCAATTTTAATTTCAACTACGTTAAATTTCGATCCCAATTCTAATTTTTATTATATTAAATGTTATAATTCTAAATCAACAATTTCAATTTCAATTTCAATTGTTCTAAATGTTATAATTGTAATTTCAATTTCAATTTTAATTACATTAAGTGTTAGAATTTTAATTCTAATTTTAATTTCAATTACGTAAAGTGTTATAATTCTAATTCCAATTTCAATTTCAATTATATTAAATGTTATAATTTCAATTTCAATTTTAATTACGTTAAGTGTTATAATTCCAATTTCAATTCCAATTACGTTAAAGAGATTATAATTTCAATTCCAATTTCAATTACGTTAAAGAGGTTAAAATTTCAATTCCAATTTCAATTTTAATTACATTAAATATTATAATTTTGATACCAATTTTAATTTTAACTATATTAAATATTATAATTTTGATTCAATTCTAATTTCAATTACGTTAAATGTTATAATTTCAAATTACAAATCCAATTTTAATTTCAATTGTGTTAAATAGTATAATTCCAATTCCAATTTTAACTCTAATTTTAATTGCATTAAATGTTATAATTCCAAATTTAATTCTATTTTTAATTATGTTAAAAGTTATAATTTTGAATCCAATTCAGAATTTAATTATGTTAAATGTTATAATCTAATTTTTAGATAGCTCTTAAATTTTATAACTATACATTTTTTAGCCACCTTTCAATTATTCTTTATTGGGCAAATAAACTATAAATTGACTTATTTACCCTCGCATGCATAATAGTGTTAAAGAAAGAAGTTGAACCCAAATCTAACAAATACAAACTTGATTTGAGAAAATTTATCTTTGAAAATATATTTCAAATTTCAGAACTCGAGATAAGTAGATTTGAAGTTGATAAAAAATATATTATTTCATGTTGTGTATTTTCTATTGTATATTTTTAAAATGTTAGATTTTGTTAGAAGTTGTGGTTATTTTAAAATGAATACATACAAAAATATAATTATAGTGCATAATGGTGAAGTTTAAAAGAGAAATGAGGTTGAACAAGAGAAAAATGTGATGACAAGAAAAAAATGAAATAAACTAGGAGTTACATCACAAGGACTATACCCGCAATTGTTGCGAAGATGCCATAATTGCATCTCAGGCTGAAATGCCAACAACTACATTTTTGCCATTATATCTCGGGCCTGAGAAGCCATGGTCAAGATGCCAACAATCGTATCTCAGCTTGTGTCGCGTGTCTCGATGTGACCATTTGTGTGCTCCCGTGTTTCACGTCTCGGGCATTGCAATTTCTCAAGGTTTTTCCAAATTATAATTTTTGAATTTTTGTAGATGGTTTTTTAATAATTTTTTATTTCAGTTCTTATGGAGTATGATGCAATTATTATTTGTTTCAAGGAGAAGTGAGGGAGTTTTAGTGATGGAGAAGAACGTTATGTTAATTATAATAACTTCGGGATTTCAGTTCCAAAAGTTATTAAATTTGAAGATCTTCTGAATACTGTGTGTTATGCCATTGGAGTTGACAATGTGGAGTATAAAGTGACTATGGATATTAAAATTGATGAATCGAGGTATAAATTAAAATCTATTGAGATTAGAAATAATGGCGATGTCCGTCTTTTTGGGGGCCAACAGAAAATTGTATTTGTCCTATATGTGTAACAGTGGATCCTAGAGCTCCTATTTACGAAGAGGAAACACAGTCTCCCAATTAGAACCCACAAACCATTCATACTCTTTTCATGTCAACCAGCAATCAAGTGAGCCATACAACCCCAATAATACCAACAGTGGTTCCCTCAAACACAACAGATGACTATCATTATTTTTCTCCTATAACATTCAATGAAGACTCAGCTTATATACACTATGATAGTGATGATATTGAAAATATTGGTAATATGGAAGGGGATTGTGATTGTGTTAGAAATATTGGTCATGTGGAAGAGAATTGTGATGATGTTGAAAATATTGGTCATGTGAAAGAATATGCTGGTTTAGATGATTTACCAGAAGACGGATGTTGTTATGTTTTAACAAGCGCTCTAAATATTGAAGATAGAAGAGGAGATTACTGGAAAGCTAAAAACTCCTTTACGTTTATGCCTCCAATACCACCATTGAGCTTGGATATATCCGACAAGGTCACGTGTAGTAGGATTAGGGATTTACTTATGGAAAAATTATTTGATAGCAAAAATGAACTTTACCAAACTATTAATGTGCTAGCACTTAATGGTAATTGGAGTTTTAGAGTGTCAAGGTCAATAAAATATTATTTTAAGCCAAAATGTGATGATGATAGATGTCAATGGTGATTATGTGCGGTGTCGATAGATGTAAGGACACATTTCATTATTTATAGAATTTATGCAAATCACGTATGCCGATTAGACTGGTTACGTGACAGTCATCGACAAACAAAGTCTTATATAATTGAAAAATTTAGAAAAAAATAAGTTTGCATCTGTAAGTTAACTTCACAAATCGAAGGAGATCCAGACAGACATACATAAGGAGTTTGGTGTAGAGATAACTTACCCCACTATTTGGCAAGCTAATGAGCATGCATTGAGATTGATACGTATTACTCTAGAGGTTTTATATAAATTATTTCATGCATACTGCTATATGTTGGAATAACAAAACCCAGGTATAGTTATATATTTAGAAATTAACGATTGTAATCACTTTAAATATTATTTATGGCATTTGAACCATGTATTATAGGGTTTTAGTCATCTATCCAGCCAATTATTGTAGTTGATGGTATAGTTTTGAAAGGTGCGTACTTAGGTATAACGTTTATGATTGCTTGTAAGGATGAAAACAACTAAATTTTTCATTGGCATAGGGTATTGCTGACTCTGAAAATGATGCTTTCTAGACGTGATTTATGGAAAAAATCCATTGAGTCATTGGTGATCTTGAGAACCTAATGCATATCATGAGGTATGCATCTATCACTTGAAAGGCAATATAATCACAAGATACAAGATACCATCGAAAAAGAAAATAGGAGGGGGATACATAACTTTCTATTTTGTTGCTGCTAAACTGTATTGCCTAGCTGACTTTAAAACACAAATTAAGAAGATATGAAAAATGAAATCAGAGGCATTAAGATACTTGGAATAAGATATTTTTTTTTAATGGGCTCGATTAGTGGGAGCATTCAAAAGATATGACATCATGATTGATGCAAACGAAGCTGCACAACCTATATGCATACAAGAGGTAGAACTCACACATGGGCTTGGAAAGACTCATGAGACACGTAGGCTTAGAGGGGCACAATGCCAACAATCACATGATCTATTAAGTTTGTCAAGTGAACGAATTACAAGACTTAGAGCCAGGCATTTTAAAGAAGCATTAAATAGGCTAATTTAACAAGTTGGTGCGATGGCACACATATGGAGGTCTGGCATAAGCCCAAATCTGTTTCAAATAAGTCCAAATCAGATTAAAGAGAATCTAATCACTTTGATTAAGGTTCTAGAATAGTAAAATTAAAGATCTACACAAGTTTTGGAAGGCCCAAGATATTAATTTTGAATTTAAATTTGATATAGGCAGATTTTTCGGAGAGTTAATTATAAAAGGCCAGCAATTACTTTCTTTTAAATCAAGACTTAAGAACATGCTTCTTGAATTAGTAGAGATTATGTTTGAATTTGGTAAAATTAATTGTTGTGTTAGCTGTAATTGTGGACTTTTAAGTATGAGGGTAGCTATAAGTTTGTTATAATATGTTTGAATTTTGTAATTATAATTGTTGTGTTCGTTGTAATTGTAGACTTTTGAGTGTAAAGGTAGTTGCAAGTTTAGACTTTTTTTTAGGGTAATTGTAACTTAAAAATTCAAGTTTGAAAGTGTTAGGGTTTGTGCTTACGTCTCATCTATATTTGTATGAATATTTATTTTGTAATATTTATACAAAGTATATTTTATTAAATCACTAATAACCTTTATTAAATGGTACTAAAGCTTGTAACACTGTAGATATTGTATGCTCCGAAGAAGTTCAAATCTAGTTTAAAAGAGTTTAGACTAGGGTTAAGAGTTAGCACGCTAAGAGTTAGCAGATTATAAGAGTCAGCGGAATTTAAAGAGTTTAAATCTTGTCTATAATGGGACAAAAATCTGAGAGTCTACTTGTAATAACATATTTATAATAGGTGCTAAGAGTTTAAACCTTGTCTATAATAGGACAAAGATCTAAGAGTCTACTTGTAATAACATATTTATAATAGGTGCTAGGAGATGTCATTTTGTAAGTGATGAACACTTGAAATTACACATTTAATAAGAGTTTTACATGATTGTTTTGTATTACTAGTGTATTTAATTTTCTTAACTTAAGTATGTTTACAATATTGTACTTAATTATCTTTTAACTGTTTTGTGGCAGGTTCGGTAAAATAGGCATAACTTTCTACCTAAATATCCTATGAAGAACTGACTCAATGGGCTAACATATTGTATTTCACAAAGTATTTGAAATTCGAGTGTTTAGAGGGTGAAAAATGGTCTAGAACAGAACTGATCTGCAGTACAGGCCTAGTTTGAACAGTCATTAGTATTTGGCCCATAAATATAGAAATACGTATCTAATACGTATGAGATCACTCAATTTGAAAAGATAAGAGACTTATCTACAACTTTGATGTTTTGAGTGACAGCTAATTCGGATCACATCAATTCCAAATTGGATAATCAAATGGGTGCCCTAGTGATAATGAATGCAAATTATCTTGCCACCATTCTTGACTTTCATCAACCAAGTGGTTCCCTCCAAATTTGTCTCGATTTATCCATGTTTTTCTATAAATAGGTGACTTGTTTATGCCTAAAGAATGTAATTAGAAAGTTAGAATTTAGTTCAAAATACTTTTCCTTTGTATCCATTTCCTTGTACTATTATTTCTCTTGTTTACTATTAAGTCATGTTATTTCTTCTTCCATTTCTTTTCTTTTCATTTAGTTTTATTATGTCCAAATAATTTTGTTTAAGCTAAGGTGAAAAGGTGAAGCTCTTGGCAAGGTAATAAGATATGTTTAATATTTATTCATGAATTTAATGCTTCATTTTTAAGTTATGCAAATTTATATATGATGTATTTATTTTGTTTGTAGAATTAATACCCTTTCTTCTAAAGTGGTGATTCTTGATTTATTATTGACAAACTTAATACTTGGCACAATAAATTATTGAAACCATTTACAAGATTTGGTTTATATAACCTTTCTTGTAAAGTGGGAGTCTTAATTTATTGTAGACAAATATAAAGATTGGCATAATAAATACTTGAACCCATTTATAAGATTTGGTGTATAATAATTGAAAGAAATAAATACTAATCAATATATAAACGATAATGAACTTTAATTGCTATATTTTCCGGTTGGAACCTCCTTTGTGTGAGGATTCTAATTGAGTTATAAAAAAATAAAAAGTTAAATATATTCTTACTTTTTATGCCAAGAGTGAATCCCCGTAACCTTAGCTTTTTATTTGAATTGGTTAATTGAAATAATATTTGCAAACATCTTATACTGCATTAATTATCTTAAAAGTGTTTATAATTTAGAATTTTAATTCTACTTCCATGTGGATCGACCCCGTTCTCATCGGGTTATTTATTACTTCGACAATCCTGTACTTGAGAATAACTTCTATATTCTGGACGTGTCAAGTTTTTGGCGCCGTTGCCGGGGAGGTAACGTTAATATTTTGTTTTGTTGTTGTTTGTTTGTTTATTTTATTTTCATGGAAGGCTGAGCCTCCTACTCGTTATTTATTATTCATTTTTTTTTCATGGAAGGCCGAGCCTCCTAACGTACTTTACTTTATTTATTATTCGCCTTTTATTTTCGCTTTTTTATTTTAATGAAAGGTTAAGTCTCCTACTATTTATTTATTAACTTTTTATTATATAATCTAACATCACTAATCTAACTTCTAATTATTTATCTTTATTTTTCTTTTGGTTTTACATATTTTATTTACTTGTGTGTAATATTTTATTTTATTTACCTGTATTTAATATTTTATTTGTATTATTTATTGTTATTGTATTTTGTTTTGTTTATTTTTATGAGCGGTTGGTTTCGAGATCCTAATTCTCATCGTTTAGTAAAAGGTAATTTCGAAACTTCCTTTGATAATTTGTTAGATTCTCCTTCATCTTCTCATTCTTTACCAAGTAACACCATGAGCGAAAATCAAATTGAGGGACTCATAGACCCAGGGGACAATCAATCCCAACATAATGACCATAACCGACCTAGGACACTTAGAGACTATATGAACCCTACACGAACCGGTGCACCATCTTGCTTAATTTTTCCACCGGATGCAACGCATTTTAATTTTAAGCCAGGCATTATCCAACTTTTACCCACTTTTCATGGCTTAGATGCAGAGAACCCTTATCTACATCTAAGAGAATTTGAAGAAGTGTGTAACACGTATAATGATCAAAATTGTAGCATGAACACAATTCGACTTAAGTTTTTCCCTTTTTCTTTAAAAGATAAAGCTAAAACATGGCTACAAAACCTTAGGTCAGGATCCATTTCTTTGTGGGACGAGATGCAACAACAATTCCTGAAAAAGTTTTTTCCCTCCCATAGAACAAATTCTTTCAAAAGACAAATCACCACTTTTTCCCAAAAACCAGGAGAGACCCTTTACCAATGTTGGGAAAGGTATAAAGAATTACTTAATACCTGTCCCCATCATGGTTTTGAAACATGGAGAGTAGTCTCAAATTTCTATGAGGGCTTAACACCTCAAGTTAGGCAAATGGTAGAAATAATGTGTAATGAAACATTTGAGGAAAAAGACTCAGAAGAGGCAATGAACTATCTTGACTTACTAGCAGAAAATGCTCAAAATTGGGACACTGCTGGTACCTGTGAGGCACCTAGCAAAAATCAAACCACTATATCTAGTGGGGGTATTTATCATCTTAAGGAAGACCATGACCTTCAAGCCAAATTAGCATCCCTTGCTAGAAAAGTCGAAACCTTAGAAATGAAAAAGAGTGGTCAAATAAAATCTGTTCAAGAAATTGTGTGTCACATTTGTGAAACCCATGATCAATCTACCAATGATTGCCCAACTTTGCCTGCATTTAGGGAATGTCTCCATGAACAAGCCAATGTTCTAAACACGTTCAAACGGTCAAACAATAACCTATATTCACAAAACTATAATCCTGAATGGCGAAATCACCCGAATTTTAGTTGGAGGAATGACACTCAAGCACAGGCCTCGCAACCACATTTCCAACCACACCAAAATTTTCAAAACCATCAAGGTTATGCACCATATGTCCCACCTCCTAGGAAAAATCTTGAAGAAACTTTGCATACGTTCATTGAAAAGTAAGAGTCTATTAATTCTCAAAATGCTCAAACATTTGCTGATTTGAAAGATACTCTTGCTAAATTTGCATCTGCACTAAACATTCATGAGAAAGGAAAATTTCCTTCTCAACCACAGTCAAACCCCAAAGGACAACATAACACAAATGCATGTAGTTCAGGAAACCAACACATGGATCAAGCTAAAGCAGTTGTCACTCTTCGGAGTGGTAAAATTGTTGAAAAAGAAATTCCTGAACCTCATGAGAGCGATGAATCAATCTCTAAGGGTAAGAAAAGTGTTGAACCTACACTTAATGAAGAAAACACTAAACCCTTACCTCCACCCCTATTTTCTCATGCATTACGTAATACTAAGAAGATGAATCACAATCCTAAAATTTTTGAAATCTTCAAACAGGTAAAAGTTAACATTCCTTTACTGGATGCTATTAAACAGGTTCCATCTTATGCAAACAATTTTAAAGACTTATGCACAGTAAAAAGAAAACTGAATGTGAAAAAGAAAGCATTTTTAGCTGAACAAGTAAGTGCCATTCTTCAGAACAATAATTCTTTGAACTATAAAAACCCTAGTTGTCCTACAATTTCATGTATTATTGGAAGTCATAAAATTGAACAAGCCTTACTTGATCTTGGTGCTAGTGTGAATTTATTGCCGTATTCAGTTTATCAGCAGCTCAATCTCGGGGAGTTAAAATCAATATCTGTAACTCTTTTACTTGCTGATAGATCAATAAAAGTACCAAGAGGGATTGTGGAGGATGTCTTAGTTCAAGTTGATAAATTCATATATCCTGTGGATTTTATCGTCTTGGACACAGAACCTGTCAAAGGATGTAATCCGATACCTGTTATTTTAGGTCATTCATTTTTAGCAACTTCTAAGGCTTTGATTAATTGCAGGAATGGAGTAATGAAGCTTTCATTTGGAAACATGACACTTAAACTCAATGTTTTTAATATGTGTAAGCAACCATATGAAGAGGAGGATGAAAGTGAAGAAGGTGACATGATTGAAACGATTGTGGAGAATCATATTCAAAAAGGAAGTTCTACCGATCCCTTAGAAATGTGTTTAATAAATTCATTTGAGTCAAATATACAATTAGATCCTGAAATCTCTGACATATGTTCTTTACTTGACTGTGCACAGGTGATTGAAAATAAAAGATGAAAACTAAAGTTTGAAGAATTGGGAGAAAATGAGGATAAAAAGAATGAAATTTCAAAGTTGGAGTTAAAACCTCTGCCTGAAGGACTGAAATATGCATTTCTTGGAGAGAAACAAACTTACCCGGTGCTAATCGCTTCTACACTCACAAGTGAACAAGAAGATAAGTTGATTGAATTATTGAAAATGCATAAAAATGCAATTGGGTGGACTTTAAAAGACATAAATGGTATTAATCCTTTTATTTACATACATAGAATACACCTAGAGGATAATGCCAAAACTTCCCAACAACCTCAGAGGAGATTAAATCCACATATGAAAGAGGTAGTGAGAGCTGAAGTTCTTAAATTACTTGAAGTAGGAATCATCTATCCGATCTCAGATAGTAAGTGGGTAAGTCCTACTCAGGTAGTACCAAAACAATCTGGAATCACAGTCATTGAAAATGAAAAAAAGTGAGTTAATACCAACTCAAATCTCATCTAGTTGGAGGATGTGCATAGATTATAGAAAATTGAACTTGGCCACTAGAAAAGACCATTTTCCTTTACCATTCCTTGATCAGATTATAGAAAGAGTAGCAGGACATCCCTACTATTGCTTTCTAGATGGTTACTCTGGCTATTATCAAATTCCTATAGCACTAGAGGACTAAGAAAAGACTACATTCACATGTCCTTTTGGAACCTTTGCTTTTAGAAGAATGCCCTTTGGACTTTGTAATGCCCTAGCAACATTTTAGAAATGTATGTTAAGCATTTTTAGTGATATGATTGAGCATTATTTAGAAGTTTTCATGGATGATTTAACTGTGTTTGGAAATTCTTTTGATAATTGTCTTGAAAACTTAGAAAAGGTCTTAAAAAGATGTGAAGAAAAGAGGCTTGTATTGAACTGGAAAAAATGTCATTACATGGTTACTTCTGGAATTGTTTTGGGACATATAGTATCTTCTAAAGGAATTGAAGTGGATAAGGTAAAAGTCAAACTCATTACACATTTGCCTCCACAAAAAACAGTCAGAGAAGTCCGATCCTTTTTAGGACATGCTGGATTTTATAGGAGGTTCATAAAAAACTTTAGTGCTATATCTAAACCTCTTTGTAACCTCTTAGCAAAAGATGTATCATTTAAGTGGACTCAAGAGTGTCAAAATTCATTTGAAAAATTAATTGGCCTCTTAACATCTGCTCCTATTATACAATCTCCTGACTGGTCTTTACCTTTTGAGCTCATGTGTGATGCTAGTGACTACACTGTTGGTGCTGTATTAGGACAAAGAAAGGAAGGTAAATCCTATGTAATTTATTACGCAAGTAGAACTTTAAACAGTGCACAAATGAATTACACAACAACTGAAAAAGAACTACTTGTTGTAATATTTGCATTAGACAAATTTCGTTCTTACTTAATTGGTTCTTCAACTATTGTATTTACTGACCATGCTGCTGTAAGGTACTTAATGTCAAAACAGGATGCAAAATCAAGACTGATTCGATGAATTCTATTGCTTCAAGAATTTATTATCACTATCAAGGATAAGAAGGGAGCTGAGAATGTTGTTGCAGATCACTTATCAAGACTCACACCAGATTCATCAATAGAAATAACACCTATTAATGATTCTTTTCCCGATGAATTTTTATTTTCTACTGTTACAATGCCCTGGTATGCTAATATTGTTAATTTTCTTGTAACAGGAGAAATGCCACCTCAATGGAATGCTCAAGACAAAAGAAAATTTTTAACGGAGGTGAGAAGTTTTATTGGGATGATCCTTATCTCTTTAAATATTGTCGTGATCAGATATTTCGAAGATGCATACCCGACAATGAGGTAAATAAAGTTATTGAATTTTGTCATTCTGAAGCATGTGGGGGACATTTCTCATCAAAGAAAACAGCTGCAAAAATCTTGCAGTGTGGATTTTATTGGCCCACTTTATTTAAAGATACACATGCATTTTGTATAACTTGTGAAAATTGTCAAAAGTTGGGATCAATTTCAAAACGAAACATGATGCCTTTGAACCCCATTCTTGTTATTGAAATCTTTGATTGTTGGGGGATAGATTTCATAGGACCATTTTCGTTATCATTTGGATTTACGTATATCTTAGTTACAGTAGATTATATCTCAAAATGGATTGAGGCTATTCCATGTCGACATAATGACTATAAAACAGTCATGAAATTTTTAAAAGAAAATATCTTAAGTCAATTTGGAATCCCTCGAGCCATTATAAGTGATGGGGGTAAGCATATTTGTAATAGACCATTTGAAACATTAGTGAAAAAATATGGTATTACTCATAAAGTTGCCACCCCTTATCATCCTCAGACAAGTGGACAAGTTGAATTAGCAAATAGGGAGATAAAACAAATTTTAGAAAAAACGGTAAACCCAAATCGCAAATATTGGTCTTTAAGACTAAATGATGCACTGTGGGCTTATAGAACTGCTTTTAAAACTTCATTGGGTATGTCTCCTTATAGGATAGTTTATGGAAAACCTTGTCACTTACCTGTAGAACTTGAGCATAAAGCTTACTGGGCTATTAAAACTTTCAATGAAAATCTTGATTCTGCTGGACACATACGTAAATTACAAATAAATGAACTTGAAGAATTGAGAAATGATGCATATGAGAATTCAAAAATTCATAAAGCTAAAATTAAAGCCTTTCATGATAAAAAAATTCAGAGAAAAACATTTGACACTGGTCATAAGGTTTTGCTTTATAATTCTCGACTTCACATATTCCCTGGAAAATTAAGATCAAGATAGAGTGGCCCTTTTATTGTGAAACATGTGTACCTTTATGGAACAATTGACATTGAAAATCTTAGAAATGAGAATGTGTTTAAGGTAAATGGGCAAAGACTCAAGCCGTTTCTAGAAAATCAAGCTTTTCATGAAGAATTTACGTTCCTGTCGGATCCTTGTTACGAGACCAATTAATCTTTGTTTTATATATTTACATATTTATATATATTTATTCTTCTTCTAACATTTTTTTTTTTACTTGCAGGTTAATTTAGTAGTTTTGTTAAAGTTTTATTTTGCACCCCGGTTAAGTGGTGGATAACGGTACTCCGTGATATTTCAAATCGGTTTTGTCAGTTTCCCCTAATTACTGATATATTCTCTTCTTCCCCATTTTCTAAAAAAAAAAAAATGGATGACATTCTAAAAAATTTGAAAAAGCGTTTTCCCTCATTGCCTCAAAATTCCTTGAAGAAAATTTACCAAGCAAGATGTGAAAGATTAAGGTTATTAATGATTATGAATATACCTGTTGATTTACGTTGGTTAATTGAAGCCAAAGTTAGATTGACAGGTGAATTTTCAGACTCATTAATTTCCTACATGCCTGGCTTAGGTAAAAGCTATTTTTCAAAAAAACGAAGAGCAAAACGATTAAATGTTTGTTACAAGTGTGCACGTACGACTTGCAACACACGTTGCCGCACTTTAGGAATGGTGTCTGTAAATCGCGAAGATAAAATTAGGTTCATTAAGGATGGCCTGAGTAAGGAGTCTTTAGATAATATCTTATCGACTCTTGAGACGCATCCTAGTGGATATGTGCATATTGTAATTCATGAATTATGGAACATATTCCTAAAAGAACATGAGCGGTACAGTCTTGGAAATCTGACTTTAAAAGACCCTGTTTGCCAATTTATAAGAAAATTGGATGGGAAGCCTATCCCCGACCCATAGAGGGCGTTTAAGCCGTTACTGGACGTAAAATCAGAGGAAGATGTGAGCCACAATCACAACTACTTGTATATATTTACTATAGCTATTATTTTTAAATGTTTCATTTCAAACTCAAACGTCTTTTCAATAATCAACCACCTATAATCCTTTTTGAAAATTTTGCATTTTAAGCTGACAACCCATGTGACTTTTCCAACTAACAAATTAAAAATTGGTAAAAGGTGTTGAATCTTGTATTTCAAGCCAATAGCCATGTGATTTAACTTTGCAATACCTTTTGGCTCTATAAATACATTGCATTATTTCTGCATCTTTGTACAAACTCAAAATCATTCAAGAGAGAGGGTGAGTGTAATCATGGAAGGACCATCAACTCGTAAATTCACAAAAATTTGTGTCTTTTGTGGATCCAGCCTTGGAAAAACTAGTGAGTTTATAGAAGCAGCAGAAACCCTTGGTAAGATGTTAGCTGAGCGCAATATTCATTTAGTATATGGGGGAGGTAGTCTTGGATTAATGGGACGTGTGGCAACCGCTGCACAAAATAATGGCAGTCGAGTTTTGGGTATCATACCAAAAGCTCTAGCTGTTGGAGACATTGTAAAAAAAATAATTGGGGATGAGTTACAGGTATCATCAATGCATGAACAAATTTCTTTTATGCTTCGTAATGCTGATGCCTTCATAACTCTACCTGGAGGTTTCGGAACATTGGAGGAAATTTTTCAAATTGTCTCATGGGCACAATTATAAATCCATAAAAAATCAATTGGTTTGTTAAACGTTGATGTTTTTTATAATGGGTTGTTATCTTTTCTTGACTATACGGTGGAAAAATAATTCGTCTCATCTGCAGCACGATAGATCCTCATTTCTGCTTTAATTGTTAATCAGTTACTCGATGAACTACAAGTTTTTACACCTCTATCTGATCCAACAATGAGTCAGATAGATTGGTATACTGATAACAATGAAAAGAAACGCAGGATAGATTTGACGCTTCGTCTGTAGCCTATCTATTTCTATGTATTTTAAAGCTTTTTTGTGTGGCTTGTTTTATTTTTTTTGTGTGGCTTGTTTTATTTTGTTGCAGGTTTAATTTCCAATAAAAGATGTTTCAGGTGATATCTTCTATATTTTACTATTTCTATATTTTGACATTGAGGACAATGTCTCAATCTGGTTGGGGAAGGGATAGTTGATATATAATGTTAGTGTTAATTATTTTATTTTGTTGTTGTTATCACTTTGTTATATAAAAAAAAATTATCATGAATGGCGTGAGTTAAATGTTCATTTATGTATTCTTGAAACGCATTCTAGTTCTAGAATGGCAGAGTAAAGAGTACATTATAAACTTTTGAAATACATTCTAATTGGTTTATTTTTAATGCATTTTATGTATAATTGTTTGTTGCTTAAGTTTTTGGTAACTCTTGCGTAAATAAATTTGCTTTACTATCGATGTATGATTTCAAAATTGTTTAGTTTAAATCACTTTCTCTATTTAGGTTACTAAAGAATAACTTCTAAAATTATTTCTTGAGAACAATACTAAGTCTTGTGGTAAGATGGATGATTCAATATATATAGCCAAGAGAATTTTCATGTTTAAGTATACATATTATTTTCTAAACTCACATATCTTTTGTGAGTGAGTGGAGAGGTTTGAGATAACAGCTTACGAACTTTCATTGATCTTTTGAAATGGTTAATTTTTATTTGGAATGACATTATTTGGGATGATGAATGATTTGGTTGCTTAACTGAAGGATAAAAAAAAAAATTGGAAAAGTATTATGGTGATAAATTGCTCTTATTTTGTAATGATTCCTTATGTCTTTCAAAAAAGAAAAAAAATTGAGTAAAAAAAAAAAATTTTTAAAAAAAGAAAGAAAAGAAGTCAATTTAGTTCAATAAAGTCTTCATTTAATTTTAGAAGACTAAAGTCATTAGAAAGCAATCTTATCACCGAATTCTATATTCGTAAGATTCGCATTAAATAATTAAAGTCTTGAAGCTAGCATTTGGCAATAATGGTTTGACTCTAAATATTTGATTTTCCTATCTTTGGATCAATGTTAGTTTGTCTGTCTGTCCTTAAATGTAACTTTTTCTTTAGCGATTATCTGTTTTCCAACTCCATGAGTGAAATCATAAGTCATTAAACAAGTTATTCACCTGTAAGGATATGGAGTTGAGGCTTTTACTTGAAAAATTTTTAAGGCTATATATGTTGTGGTTTGTGGTAAGAAGGCTTTGGCTTAATTCACACGCACACAAAAATATTTTTGGAAGTTATGATTGAAATAACCTTTATAGCGATTGTGATTTTAAAACTGACGTTTTGTTTGAAATACTTAGGTAGCGTTCAAATTTTATTTATGCTCGAATTGTTAGGGACTAGCAATAAGCCAGTTAGGGGGTGTGATGAACACTTGAAATTACACATTTAATAAGAGTTTTACATGATTGTTTTGTATTACTAGTGTATTTAATTTTCTTAACTTAAGTATGTTTACAATATTGTACTTAATTATCTTATAACTGTTTTGTGGCAGGTTTGGTAAATTAGGTATAACTTTCTACCTAAAGATCCAATTGAGGTGATTCTTGATCCTATACAGAGCTGACTCAATGGGCTAACATATTGTATTTCGGAGAGCATTGGAAATTCGAGTGTTTAGAGGGTGACAATTGGCCTAGAATAGAATTGATCTGCAGTACAGGCCCAATTTGAACAGTTATCAGTATTTGGCCCATAACTATAGAAATACGTATCTAATATGTATGAGATCACTCAATTTGGAAAGATAAGAGACTTATCTACAACTTTTATGTTTTGAGTGACAGTTAATTCGGATCATATTAATTTCAAATTGGATAATCAAGGGGGTGCCCTAGTGATAATGAATGCAAATTATCTTGCCACCATTCTTGACTTTCATCAACCAAGTGGTTCCCTCCAAATTTGTCTCGATTTATCCATGTTTTTCTATAAATAGGTGGCTTTTTTATGCCTAAAGAATGTAATTAGAAAGTTAGAATTTAGTTCAAAATACTTTTCCTTTGTATCCATTTTCTTGTACTATTATTTCTCTTGTTTACTATTAAGTCATGTTATTTTTTCTTCTATTTCTTTTCTTTTCATTTAGTTTTATTATGTCCAAATAATTTTGTTTAAGCTAAGGTGAAAGGGTGAGGCTCTTGGCAAGGTAATAAGATATGTTTAATATTTATTCATGAATTTAATGCTTCATTTTTAAGTTATGCAAATTTATATATGATGTATTTATTTTGTTTTTAGAATTAATACCCTTTCTTCTAAAGTGGTGATTCTTGATTTATTATTGACAAACTTAATACTTGGCACAATAAATTATTGAAACCATTTACAAGATTTGGTTTATATAACCTTTTTTGTAAAGTGGGAGTCTTGATTTATTGTAGACAAATATAAAGATTGGCATAATAAATACTTGAACCCATTTATAAGATTTAGTGTATAATAATTGAAAGAAATAAATACTAATCAATATATAAATGATGATGAACTTTAATTGCTATATTTTCCGGTTGGAACCTCCTTTCTGTGAGGATTCCAATTGAGTTATAAAAAAAAAAATTAAATATATTCTTACTTCTAATGCCAAGAGTGAATCCCTATAACCTTAGCTTTTTATTTGAATTGGTTAATTGAAATAATATTTGCAAACATCTTATACTGCATTAATTATCTTAAAAGTGTTCATAATTTGAAAATTTAATTCTACTTCCCTGTGGATCGACCCCGTTCTCATCGGGTTATTTATTACTTCGACAATCCTGTACTTGGGAATAACTTCTATATTCTGGACGTGTCAGTAAGTATGTTCTCAAACACATTGTTCCTAATCTATGTTCACCAATGCATGTCTATCGTTGAATCACAATTCAATAGATCAATGTATGTCTATATCTGCATGGTACAAATGATTGTTCTTAACTGACCATGAGCTTAATGGAAGCTCGTATAGACATACCAGTATTTAGTCAAGACTAGATACTGAACAGACTCATGAGGACTCCAATAAATATCCTATAAACCACCAAAGGTAGGTCATTTCGAGTTGAATAGTATTCGTAATCCTTTAACCTGAACGTCATGGTGGACTTGTGGGTGATCCATCATAATTTTGTTCCACTAATGTTAGAAATCTTTCATGGTCTGAACACTACGTGTTACTGGATATGGTCTAATGCTCATGGAGTCCGTTGTGCGTAGATACAAGATTCGCCAACTCACATAGGTGGGTTATATATCCGATGCTCTGAGACTATATTTTACAAAGTCTTATGACCATAAGTAATAAACCTAAAAAAAGAGTTATAGTTTAATACAGTAAAATTCAGCAATTTACTATAATTAAGTTAACTAAAGTATATGGTTAATAGTGGAACTCACTTTGAGTTAATTTGGTAACCTAGTAAGGATATAAAAGTAATTTCACTTAATAATTATTTAATTATTAAATAATCAAAATAAATATTTATTTATTTATATAATAGTTAAATAAATAATGTAACCTAACTATGGTTAAAACTTAACCATATGGTTAAGTTAATTAGATATTAAGTTTACTTAATGGTTAAGTAATGGTTAATCTATTTATGGTTAAATTAGTTAACTAGGGTTAGGTTAGTTAGATATCTACTAAACTTAAAGATTTAGTTGAACTAACCTAATTAGGGTTAAATGTTAATTTTAGTTAGGTTAAGTTAAATGTAAATTAAGTGAAATTAAAATGAAATTAAGTTTATTTATATATATTTGCAAAATGAAACAAAATTTAAGAAGTTGACTTTTGCTAAGTATTTAGCCGACCATCAAAGAGAAAGAGAAAGAAAAATTGTTTTTTTATTTTGAATTTTAATCTAAAAGCTTCAAGGGTTTAATTCTCAATTTTGTTATTAATTTAATTAATATGTAATAATTGTGTTAATTGTTTAAATTTTTAAAATTTTGCTATGCATATATATGTATAAGATATGTATATTTATATGATAAATACATATACCACATGCATGCACCCTATATAAATTAACACTCAACAGAAAGTTCTAACTTAACATCCCCTGTGGTATATATAAATACCATAAGAATTGAGAGTGAGAAAAATATTAGAGAGTTTTTTGTGTTCTTCTTTCATTCTTGAAAGGGTTTTGAACTTATCAAAATTATTCTTGTGGCATTCAAATAACCAGATTTATCACTTTAATTCTTGAGTGTCTTTGGGTTTCTTAGTGTGGCGTCCCTTATTCAGTCGTAGTCTTGGTTCTTGCCTTACTAAGTCAAGGGTCAAGACTCATTAAACTAGCGTCTTGAAGATCTTGGGGTTTAATTCCATGTTTTTGGTGTTAGGTTTCGTCACATCATTGATGAGATTCATATCAACGACCACTAATATTATAGAGAGCATTAATGTTGTTGTGAATAATGCATGTGGCCTCTCGGTGACTGCATTAGTTGAGTGGATTTTGTTGGCGGAGGATCTTAGGCACGTGGGTGTATGCATATGCAATTATGTCTATTGCCTAACACAGCGGAAACGTATAAATTTTACAATAAACACAATAAATTCAATATATTATTCACATTAACATATTAATAAGGTTAGAGAACTCACCAAACGTGTAACGTTATACACGTGTTTTTTCTGGAGTCCGCATAGAGAGCAACTCATGTGCAGTTCTAGTCACCAACACGGTGGGCTTGGTGAGCTAGAACAACAACTCCATATTCAGCCTGGGATTAACTCTTAATCCCTAAAATGGCCAAGTGAGAATTTATATCATTTTCTCTAAAAGGATAAGAAATGGAGAGTTTGGAGCAATTATGAATTGCTCCAATTGGAAGCATAGGGAAAATGAAACAATTTTATTTTCCCTCCTATTTTTTCTTCTTCTTCTTCTCTTCTTCCTCTCCTTCATTTCTTTCTTTCTCTCGGTTGTTTGGCCAAATTCTGTCTCTTTCTTTCTTTCTTTCTTTTTCTTTATATATATATATATAAAATAATATAATAATAATATATAATATAATATATTATATAATATAAATAATAATATATATAATATAAAAAGAAAGATATTTTGATTATTTAACTATTAAATAATTAACTGAAAAATGACCATTTTGTCCCTCATAAATAGTTACCAAGTTCACCCTCTAGTAAGTCCCACCAAATTTCACACTTGGATAAACTCAACTGAGGGTTCACAATATGCTACGTGTCATTATGTAATTAGTAAATAACAATTATTGACTAATTGTTGTATTTAACACTTAAATACAAACACGCATGCATTCTTGTGGTAATGCTGAATATTGCTGGATTAAACAATTTAATCCGATATGCTGCCCTAGTGCACAACGAGTACACTCCATATCACAGGACTCCCTAGGTTCTATGCCCGATTCATCAAATGGAACTATTCTATGAGTCCGTGAGCAATGCCCCACACACACGTCACGGATATACAAATCAGCGCGTTGAACCATACAAGCTGAGGTTACAACGCATATGTATAGTCCTTCCGTCATGATATCCTGGATGTGCGGGGATATAGATTATCATCGTCAAATCCCCTAATGCTCATCCATATCTTATCTCCAGACCTGTATCTCACTGAACAATATGCGTAAACTCCTTTGCCATATTGTTCTACCCTGACGGAACTCTTTTTCGGGATTGATACTTGTGGCCACAAATTTTCTGAGATACAGTCTCGAAGTATTTGGATATCAAACTCCCTATAAGAGCTAACGGATCCCGTATCTGTATGCACCGGACTCTATAAGTATCAGACCATACACAGCGACAACCAGCGATCACACCATGAAAGGTCTGTGACTTGCGTGTAACTAAAGTATGGTGGATCACTTACAAGCCCACCGTGGCACTCAGGTTAAAGGATCACGTATACTACTCAACTCGAAAGGACCCTTCATTGATGGCTTATATAGGATATTTATCGGAGGCCCTCGTGAGTCTGTCTCATGTCCAGTCCTAACTGGATACCCATATGTCAATATGAGCTTCAAGCTCACAGTCGGTTAGGAACGACCAACTATACCCTATAGGTACGACATATGCTGATCTATATAAAAGTATCCACCGACAAACCTGCATCGGCAAAAATAGATGAGGGACAATTATTCGAGAACATACTTACGCAACTTGCATTTTCTGGCACCCGATTACAACTCTTGCAACTATGCAGTTACTAGTATACTCCCAGGTCTATGTCCCATTACAGACAAGGCTCCATTTCTTGGATCTGCTGAGTATTATAACCAACTAACACTTAATTGTGCTAACATTTAACATTTATATCTCTCAGCGTTGTTAACTATGAGCCCTTATTTAAACCCTTTAGATCTGATCCGAACTCATTCAGATCTATAATGTCTGCAACGTTACATGTATAATACCATATAATTGGGTATTAGTGATTTAATAGGAATGTACACTTGTATAAATACACAAGTATATGTACATTCAGGAATGGCACGTAAGCACCGACCCTAATAGATTTGAGAATTAATGTAAAGATGGTTTGTAGATAGACGTGTGGCTGCATAATGTATGTCAAATGTTCTAACGAATTGAGCCCATCGTAAGGTTTAAAAGCACAATGATATGTCCACTCGTATGATAGTGCATCTAGTAGATCAATCTCACTTTGTTAAGGATGAAAATAGATATGGAATAGTGGACATTTCGGTGAAGTCATGCAGTTGCTAGAAGTTTGATTTTCAACAACTACCATGTGTCCATTCTACCGTGTGCCCATGTACTTGTAGTATGCAGACAAACTAGATTGTAATCTCAGACTTTTTATTTACCTTATTACACGATTGAGTCTTTATTACATACATACAACAATCTAATAAATCTGGTTGCCCACTCGTCAGATTAAATTTTTCTAGAAGAGTTGAAAGCTACTAACATCTAGCCGCCTATAGCATGCAACCAATTAGGGAAATGACGAAAAAATTGAATTCCATCGCAAGGTGAGAAATTGATGAAGAATGTGTGCACCCGTTATAAGTAATATGGATATAATCGGTAAGCATGTTGAAACTCGATTGTATTGCATAACAGTTGATATGTCTTTTATCTTGTATTTTTTATTTTGTATTTGTAAGCTTAATCCATTTTGTACTTTGTCACTAATGTCCTAAAAAATGCATTTACCTTATTTTATATATATGACTAGTTAAATTAATTAATGTTACTAATTATTAAAATGAATAAATACTTGACTATCTACTAATATAAGACATCCACCTCAACCATAATCCAATACTCTTACTTGTAGTTGACAGGAATATAAACCTATATGAAATTGGATAATCTTGTAAATAATGCTATACAAATAATATAAAAAAATGGTTAACTCTTTTAACATTTAATATTTTACCTTGCAATCTCAATCCACATCCACATCCGTGCACCTAATAAATCTTATTTAACTCGTAAGCTATACAACAACACGTCATCGTTTTATGAAATAACAAAAATGTATGTTTTGTATTACTCGTAGAGGATCTTAAAAATCTCCTAAAATTTCAATAAAGCAAGTAATCTATAATGTATATCTAGGAAACAGATTTTAATTTATTTGAACACTTATAAAAAAGTATGAAATTCACACAAGTGGATAATTATGGAATTGCCTTAGTGTAGCAGCATTACCTAAGCCAGACCATCTTCAAGTACTTATTAATGCATTGTATTGGCCAATAAATAAAGTTATAAAGTAATTAATTTATTAAACAAATATGATTAAATTCAATTAAATGTGTAAATAAGTTTTACTTATAAAGTCATTTAACTAGTTATTTAATAAAGATCAAAACCATGCTAGGTAAGATGACTACACCTTTATCTTTGTCCAATCATGCATGAAACTCAGATTGAATGGCCAGTCTATCTGTTACAAGGGATTCATGTCCACTTAAAGTTTTACTCGTAGCTGAATCTTCCTTTTCTTCATCTTTTATAGTAAGAGATTTGTGTATGGGGTATGGGAGAACCTTGTAGGCTTATATTATCTCCCATACATACTCACACCTTTAGATAGATTGTGTAAGATCTAAACGCTTCCTGGGCTATCGATCGGCTATATATCATACCCAATAGCTGGTGTATAAAAACTATACACCGTATTTTCTCCAAATTGAAAGCCTATCGATGTATTCTCTCCAAACTAAAATTCAGTCACTAAAAGGAGATATTAATACAAGTCAAATTAAAATTAGAGTTAAACTAAAATTAAGTAATTGTAAGCAATTTTAATTTTATTTGCTTACCATATTATGACTTTCTTAAGGTTGGAAAGAGCATAACTGTCGAAAGTACAACATTATATGTTGCATTTGATACGTAAGATTAGTTTGGACCTAAGCAACCCTCTTAAAAATATCTTATTGGTCCTTCTCCATTCTTTACATCAATGCAACTTTAATACGATTAAATCTCTTCACCATCTCCTTCTATAGTTGCTCAATTTAATGTGCAATGTTATAGTGTGCAGATGCACTGTGTTCAAACTAAAAAACAAAATCACAAATAATAATTTTTGTAACTATACTATTTTAACTAATCGCGTAAAAACGTAATATACCGTTGCTTTAGGCATCAGTGGGTTTGATACTGGTAAGTTTACCCATTCATACCCATCCTCCTCCACATTTATATAATTATCGGTAGAGTTAGTGAAATGGACAAAGTTCCTCTAGTTCTTGCTCTTACTCCATACAAAATCAAGCATATTTGATAAGTCCCCAACATAGCTCTCGGTTAGAATTTCCATATGTCTTACCATTCGTATGACCTTCTTCTTATTCTTTTGATCTTTCAGTACTAACTTATGATGTATTAAAAGAACTTATAAATTTAAAATTAAGTTACATGTATTACAGAATAATATTTATATAATTATAAGTGAATTGATTAAAAATATACCAAATTTTTAGCTAAAATTGTCTTATTAACATCCTTGAATAATGGAGTTCCTCCGATTCTCCAATTCAATATACAAAGAAAGCAGTCACTAGAGTACATACCAAGAATATAACCACAGACTTAAATGGCCTTATAAATTTATATCTAAAATAATTTCTAAAGATAAGTATACTATAAATAAAAATAAATAATTATTTAATTAAAATTAAAATGTTGAATACAAAAAAATTATTATGTAGTAAAAATGCATACACAAATCCATACACGTTATAACTTTAAACCTCGCTCTTCACAAATTTGTATTTTCTTATTTTGTCCAGCTTCTATAATGCGGCCTTCTTGAATGAGCTATGAATAGTGAAGTTCCTCCGATTCTCCAATTCAAAATACAAAGAAAGCAGTCACTAGAGTACATATTAAGAATATAACCATAAACTTAAAT
Organism: Ailanthus altissimus; assembly: GCA_946807835.1. NCBI lineage: Eukaryota > Viridiplantae > Streptophyta > Magnoliopsida > Sapindales > Simaroubaceae > Ailanthus > Ailanthus altissimus. Next base: position 8,041,774 of record OX327691.1, on the reverse strand, counting down.
GGCCTTATAAATTTATATCTAAAATAATTTCTAAAGATAAGTATACTATAAAAAAAAATTATTTAATTAAAATTAAAATGTTGAATACAAAAAAATTATTATGTAGTAAAAATGCATACACAAATCCATACATGTTATAACTTTAAACCCCGCTCTTCACAAATTTGTATTTTCTTATTTTGTCCAGCTTCTATAATGCGGCCTTCTTGAATGAGCTATGAAGTACACTTCATGCAATTTTACCTTATAGATAAGTATTAAACTCATTAATTAAGATTGTTAACTAAATATATAACAAAATTTTGAATTCTAAGACGTTTGTTGCATAGGATCAAAACATGATGAATAAATTAAAATCAACTTAACTTAACTGTGTCTTCATTGTTTATTTGCGATAACTTCAGACCTCTGTACTAATTATCAAGAAATGTGTACATCAATTTTTTTTTCATCATAAAAATATGTTTCTCATAATCGACTCTCTAATTTTCTCTTTAACTATTGAGCGGGTGGGTAATCTTGTATCTCTAGCCTGCTAATCAATATAAGTTCCTTCTGTCATGCCCCAGACCCAAAAGATCCGACACACGACATCACTTACATTCATTCACTGCATGTGCACTCATAAATAATATTACACAAAATTTTCAACTTTCATTCAACACAGGAATCCTTAGCAAGTTGCTAGTAAGTTCAACATTAAAATCAACCATAACCTAACATATAAATATAAACTTCTCTTGACACTATTTAAACATTCATTTCAATTTCTTTCAGAATTATAGCAATTGAATTATGACTGGGACAATTATTAAACCGGAGATACGCAGAGTTTTCTCAGAGATTAACACTCTACTACGTCACCAGTAGCAACTTTGTTACCGGGAGCCCAGAATATATCCATTGCAAATTCTTACTTAAAATCATCCAATACCCACACTTTATAAAACTTAAACCAAATCCAATCCACACACAATGAAATAATACATAAGTATTTATTCAATAGGGACAAATCAAATATCATATCCCACGTGTCCCCAAATGAAACACTCGGTAACCTAGCAACTTAGGGAACCCAAGAAACAGCAGAAGCCTTGCCAAATCCGCTAAGCACACATGCACCTTATTTACCTGAAATCACCATAAACTATAATGAGTATAAAACTCAGTAAGCATACTAGTTTTTCATATATCAAATACAAATACATATATGTACACGATGCATATGTATGATATGCTGTGATCAATCAAAATCATAATCTTATCAAATCACATATCATGTAAGCGCTTACACATTCTTTCAAAACACATAATAGGAATACCATCACTCAACTACTACTTAGTAGGACTTACATATCACATATCACATAATGAGCCAAATGTCACTCGTAGGTGACATACCGTATGAGAGGAATAGTATAAGTGAGGTCTTCACATTACACATATATAATGCTCATGCCCGAAGGTAAAAGCCAAACCCTCACCCTGATCATCGGTGAGTCCTCTCACATGCACCAATACGCCACCACACGAATGTGATGACTCACACTTCCTTTAGGTACCAATAGGATCCTCCCTACATACGGAACACATAACATATACCAATCCCGAAGGAAAGGCCACACATAAAGGCTCCACAAATCACATAAAATGCCTACTAAGTTAACAGTGAGTTCAAGTACCCTCAAAACACAAAATATTTCTCATGGACATATTACACTTCAAAAGCTTTCTTTGTTAAACATATCTTATTTTGAAAGCTCACTTTCAAAAACACATGTATGTCTTGTATGTCCATGCTCACATTCATAAATACATATCTTTACATTTCATATCAAAATATACTTTGACATAACATAAACATATTCCTAACCACATTTACAAAATCATACAAAATAATTACTTCGTTTATTGTGATTTCAGTAAAAAGTCTAGTATACTTACCTCTTAACACTTTCAGCTACAAGGCTTAAATCTCCTTAACCTATCAATGGAGATTAATCCTTTCATAAGCCTCACAATTCACACAAAATACTTTAAATACTTTACAAAATTATACACAATGCATTTATCACATCAAATTGGTCTAAATACTTAGTTTCTCAAAACCTGTCATTCTGACCACTTACACTTAACAAAATTTTCTAGTACATCAAATGATGTCCAATTATTCCAAAATCAGAATATACCATTCTTGACTCATATATCCTTCTTATATATGAATATTTTATCAAAATTTCTACATAATCCAATTCCATACACATCATCGAATCCAAACTACTAACCTGACAGGATCAAGATACTTACTGAATAGTATTCAATCTCCCAATTTTATAAAATCATATACTAACTCAAAAATTATAACACTACCACAAAATTACTCTTAACACATATCTAAGTCCATGATAAATATTTTACTTTAAAATAACTGCCAAAAGTATTTTAAAACTATTTTATTCTCTAGCTTTAAAAACTTGTTAATCAAATACTGCAATGAGCTGATACACTTTAGAAAATCATAACACTTCAACCACATTGATCTAAATTCTCATTTCCGAGTATATCATATTATACATATAAACTTATCATATTCCATAAATTCGTAATTTTTAAAGATCATTCAGTAGGTCAAAAATTATTTTCCACTGTATTATACTGTTTACACAGGAAATTTCTAGAATTTTAGGGTCATTTTGGTAAATTCACAAGAAATTCAATTTCCAGAATTTTGAATCGATTCAAAGTCTCAGATGATCCTAAACTTGTCTACTTTCATATACTCAAAATTCAAAACCAGAATCGAATTACAAAAATTTATAAAATTCATGGATCAAGAGACTATCAAGCCGAAATTCCACAATTCATCATTATTTATCAAGCTATCTTATAGATCATCATCAATTCTCACAATATCAAACGAAATACACATCAAATCCTCAATTATACATATTTTCAGAAATCAAAACTTAAAGAAATTAACTTAATTAACACCAATAAATTGATAATTAGTTGTGATATACCTCTAAAGATCCAAAATTCCAATTTCTTCTTCTTTTTCTTCTTCTTCTTCTCTTTCTCTCTCCTCTATTTCTCTCTTCTCTCTCTTAAAATGGGTAGCTCGACCTAAAAATGGTAAATTAGGGTTCAAAAGTGTATTTTTATACTAAGAGGCTAATTTTTGGTATTTACGAATTTGCCCCAAAACTTTCAAAGTATAACAATTTGGTCCCTAAAATAAATCTAAAGTCATACAAATAAACTCAATACTAATCGTATATCCTTAACCTATAAAAACATTACTAATAATAATATATAATTCAAGTATCACCAACATACAAATAAAATACGTATATTTATACATATATAAATACTTATTCTTACCAGTCGTGGATACTGGTTACTACACCTTCTGATTGAATCAAATGCGCTTCTTGCTGATATAAAATTAAATCTCCTGGTATAAATTAGAGGTATACACATTATGTAATAATAACTCATACACCAAAATATTGGAGAATAACATATCCTACATATATAAAAAAAAATGCTTCATACAAGTCTACCTAAATAATTTCTTTTGATTATCTGCTAGTTTTGACCTTATATAATTCATACTTCATATCTTCGAATAAGCAGTCATCGATGCACACAAAAAAATACTCTTAAGAAGTCTATATTCTTTAGATATGTTATTTCTCTTATAAAAAATATATATATTATTAATAAATAACAAACATACATATTATATTAAATTAACTAACTAACATTCAATATTCTTTAAAAAACAAAATACCAACATACAATATTAAGCAACTTATTAATTAATTAATCAAACTAAAATTATTTAATATAATTAATTGATGTATTCATTATTTAAATAAATCTAACAAAAAAATAAAATTACTATTACTAAATAACAAATATACATATTATAGTAAACTAACTAACAAACAATATTCTTTAAAAAAAATTAACATACAATATTAATCAACTTATTTGTTAATCAAATTAAAAGTATTTAATATCATTAATTAAATATTTTAAAATTAACAAATATAATTAATTAATTTAATTTTTAAATATATCTAACATCATCTTTAAATTAATAATTTGTAAAAATTTTCTTTAATTATTAATTTAATTTTTTTTTAAATCACTATGTATGCCACATGGCACCCTTGTGAGCATCTCGGGTGCACTCTGCGGACATGTCTCGAATGGCTATCTTAGGGTCGCATCTCAGCCCCGATATGCGCTGAATCCAGAATCCAAACATCGGTTTGTCTGGGTTTGAGAAAAAATCTCAAATAAGCCATATTTAGCTAGATTTGAAAAAAAAATTTATCAGTCTAACCTATTTTTCATATTTAATTAATCTATTTCAAATATTTCTAACTTAAAATACAATTTCTAACTCATTTCTAACAAATATCAAATTTTTTTCTAAAATATAAAAAAGCTTACCAAGAATCAACCATTTTCGGAGTTTGAAGTAGTAAATATGTTATGCAAGACCTGATTTACATAATGGCAACTTTTAAATCTTCAATCAAATTAAATTTTTGTTAAGAGAATTTTGAACTGAGAAAGAGAGAGTTTTTGGGTTGAGAGAGCAAGTATTTCTTTAAGGGTATAAGTGTCCAGTTTTATATTTTTAGCTATTAAAGAACAGCAAATTCAAATATGGTTAAATAGGTATATTTTTAAAATATGAGGGCTTTTTCTGAAATTTTTCATAATCTAACTTTAATTTTAATTTCAACTACATTAAATGTTATAATTTTAATTTTAATTCTATTTTTCATTTCTTTAAATGTTATAATCCAAATTCAATTTTAATTTGAACTACATTAAATGTTATAATTCCAAATCCCAAATACAATTTTAATTTTAATTGTGTTAAATATTATAATTCGAATTCTAATTTTAATTTCAACTATGTTTAATATTATAATTTCAATTCTAATTTTAATTTCAATTACGTTAAATTTTATAATTCTAAAATGCATATCCAATTTTAATTATATTAAATATTATAATTCTAATTCAATCTCAATTATATTAATGTTATAATCTAAATTTAATTTTAATTTCAACTATGTTAAATGTTATAATTTTGATTCCAATTTTAATGTTAAGTTCGTTAAATGTTATAATCTAAATTCAATTTTAATTTCAACTATGTTAAATATTAAAATTCTTAATCTAATTTTAATTTCAATTACATTAAATATTATAATTTCAAATTTAATTTAATATTAATAGTTTAATTAGTCTTCAATATTAATTTGCTTAAATAAAGTTATGACTACAAATTAAAATAAAATGTTAAAAAAAGTTTATAAATTATTAATTAACTTGTAAATTTATAAAAACTACATTAAATTAACTTATAATTTATTAATTAACTAATAAAATTCAATCTTTAATTATTTTATTAAAAAAATTCAGATAAAAAAATTCAAGTTCAGAATAGGACCGGTCCAGGATGGAACCGAGAAATTTAGATTTGGGTTTAGAACAGGACCGGTCTAGGACAAAACCGAGAAATTTAGGTCCCTCATTCCCCCTTTTTGGGAAGAATTTGTCCACCCCTAATATCACACCCTATTGTCACGCCCCAAGTGCTCTCAAGCATTTCCTCGAGCACATGGTGCGCAACTAGGCCTACTGGAGGCCTCTTGGACCATGGAGCGCTACGTGGACCGGAGCTTCTAGAAGGCCCGCTGGTTAGGATGGAGAACCGGGCTTGGCCCGCAACTTATTAAGGAAGTTAACCCTAGTTAGACTTCCATAATAGGTAGGAGAGCATTTAGGAATATTCTAAGGAATATTATCCCATCTTGTATATACACCGTTAGATCAAATAGATCTCAGCCATTGATTGTATAGGGCTGCAACTATAAAAGGGGGAGACCCTCACTTGTATTTTTCATCTCATAGCTTGTTTTCTCTTCAGCAATATAGAGAGCATTCGTGCAAACACTTGGTGTGCTTCTTTTCTCTTCTCTTTGTGTGGTTTTCTAGGCTGCTTAGCACGCAACGCGTCTAAGGCCGCATGGTCTCGAAAACAGTCCGTGACACTATGTTGGAAGTTTTATTTTTTGTTTGAAGCCATTTACATTTACATACACACTGGATGAAGAACACTGCTCTCACACTCAACGTTTGTTGCCCAAGCTACATTCTTCAACTTTTAACTCAGTAAATCAAATGGTATAACTTCAATTTTGTATTGAGACATGAAAAAGTAGAAAAAAATAAGTGATTTAATTCAATAACAGAGGCTGGACATGAAACGAAGAATGTTGACGGATTCAATACTTGCATGAGAGCCTGCAGTAGCTGCAAACTTAAGGTATTTTGGTGCTTCAGCCCTATCAAAATAAAAAGCACCTAGTACCAGTTTTTCTTTTGACTATAAGGCTAGCCATATGATAGTGTCTGCACCTTCCTTGCTTGTTCTAAGGTTTCCAGCAACCTGTTGTGCATTGTATAAGCTAAGCAAAAAGGCATGGATATGAGAAACGAATGGAAGTTTTATAAAGCGTTTTCCAGCAGAGAGCGCCTTACTGTTGATTAAAACTAGGCAAACTCTTGGCAACTCTGGGCGTCTCAGCCCAACCTGGGTGCATTGCATAAGTTTTATAAAGTTATAAAGGAAACCAGTCTTCTACGACCTTTTGTTATTGCTCTTTCAACCTCACTTAAAACAGCTTTTTTTTTACTTCAGTATCGAAAAGTATTCACCGGAACCCACCATGACAAGGTCTTAATAATAGTTTCAAGTGTTTTCACAGGTGTCCTATTGTCACTAGCAAGGAAAGAATTTGAATTCCAGCCTTTAGATCGAGTAAAGATGAAGGCCAACATGCTAATTCTTTCAACCAAAAAAATTCAAAGCTTGTTGGCTCAACAAAATATTTTTTTGGGTCAATAGTTTTTAGTGCTGTCTATGGGAATCAAGATAAAAAAAACTTTGTCCAAAAGACGTTCCATTACCCAAACACAATCAATATGGCAAACCAATTATCTACTAGCCAGAATCTAGTTGCATAAGAACGAGCTTTGAACCTAGACAAGAATGAAGGCTATAGAAACTAGTCCACACATCAACTGAAGAGCTTATTACCGACAAAAATTCAGTAAGAACTAAGAATGTTGAGGGAAGAGATAGAATAATTAAGACAACTCATAGTTGAATTGATCAAAAATAGAAGAAGAGAAAGAGAAAAGGCAAGGAATAGTGGTAGAATAGCTATAGAAGTCCAAATTCATAAGTAACTAGAGCAAAGGGAAAGGCCGAAAACCCAGTACGACCCAATCGGGATGACTAGGCAAAATTAAGCACGTCTTGAGAGTGAGGCATCGCAAATAGGGATCCGATTAAATTATGAGAAATGAGTGTTGTGTGATATGGTGTGTGATGTGTATAATTTCAAAAATTAAATACGCAACGGAAGTATTCATACATATTAAACAATATGTAACATATTCAAGCATGTTTGATCATTCAAGTACATATATATATCTCATATATATATTTCATGCATGATATAAAATGAATAACAAATAAATAACCTACCCGGATATGAAGGTAGCTTTACAAATCTTCAAGAACTCCAAGCTTCAATTTGTTGAGCTCACCTTGAAGTGTTCCTTTGCACAATTCTAGTTCACAACTAAATCTGGTGGGATTGTGAAGCTAGAATGGCAGTCTTGAATTTCCAGCAAATGATTGTTTTAACACTTAAAACAATTTGTCCTTATGATTACTACCAAGAGATGAGAAGAATTGGGTATTTTCTATAGTTCTTTACAACTCTATATGTTGTAGCTTGGTAAGCCTTTGCATTTTCTCTCAACACTTTGAGAAAAACACTTAGGAAAAGCTCTCAATTCTCTCTCTTTTCTCCTAGAACGAATTTCACTCTATCTTGCACACATTGAACTCTTTCAATTCTTTCTTAAGTGCAAAGAATGATTTCTCTTAGTGCTCCACCACCACTTAACCATGTTTGCCATTTCAAACATTAATCTATCATATTTTTCACTCACCAATTTGATTCAACCAATTGAATCAATTTCTAGAGAGTAAATGGCATTTAATCAATGTTAAGTGGTTTTACCACTTCCTTAGTGCATCATTTAAGAATTACAAAGTGGTAAACTTTCCTTATTATTAATAACAAGTGCATTCTCCATTAGTAAATGGTGTTTGCCACTTATTCCAATTAATAATAATAATTTGATTAATATATAAAATATTAATAATTCAAAACTATTTTGAATATTTACATTTACCATATATGTATTTACCAAGTAAGGTAAATAGGTAAATACATGGTAAATAATTTATGGAGCAAGATTATGTCACTTGTCAAATTTCTTATTGGTTAACAACTCTTGTAAACCAATAATGTGTTTTACCTTCAATTATTGACAAGTGAATAATAAAAGGAACCTAGAAACATTTTTCATTTTGCTGAAAATTGTTGGATTAATTATTCAATCCAATTCGCCGCCCCAGTGCACAACGAGTACACTTCATATTGTGAGACTCTCTAGGTCCATGCCCGATTTGTCATATGAAACTATTTCACACGTCCATGAACAATGTCCCACACACATGTTACAGATATTACAAAACGGCGCATTAGACCATACAAGTTGAGGTTATAACATATTCGTATAATCCTTCCATCATAAATATCCTAGAAGAACCAAGATATAGATCAACACCGTCAAGTCTCCATGTGCTCAACCATAAACTTATCTATAGATTTGTATTTCAATAAATAATATCCGTAAACACTTTCACGATATTATTTTCCCAAGAAATTCTTGGATGTCTGCTTATGGCCATAAGACTTTCTGAAATATAATCTTAGAGTTACATGATATTTTACTCACCCAATTGAGTTGATGGATCCCATATCTGTACACACCGGACTCCATGAGCATCGGACCATACCCAGCGACACCCAGCGGTCAGACCATGAAAGGTATCTGACATGTGTGGAACCAAAGTATGATGGATCACTCACAAGTCCACCGTGGCATTCAGGTCTAAGGACCACGAATACTACTCAACTCGAAAGATCCTCCATTGACGGCTTTATGGGATGTCTATTGGAGATCTTTATGAGTCTGTTCAATATTCAGTCCTTACTGAATACTTGTATCTCTATACGAGTTTCCACTAAACTCATGGTCTGCTAAGACTAACCATATGGACTATCTAGATATAGACATACACTGATCTATATATATATATATTAAGATCTTCACTAGCAGACCCGCATTAGTGAAGGTAGATCAGGAACATTAAATTTAAGAACATATTTGCATAACAACATTTCTTAGCACCATTTGCAACCCATTGCAACTATGTCATTATTAATATATTCTTAGGTCTTTGTCCCATTTCAGACAAGGCTCTAACTCTTTAGATTTTACTAACTCTTAGTTCTGATCTAAACTCCTTTAGATCAGATCTGAACTCGTTTAGATCATACAATGTCTAAAACGTTACAAGCATCTTACCATATTTATAAATAAAATAATTAGTGATATATTGAAATCATAAATGTATAAACATAAAGCAAATATTTATACATAAAAGGGATGGCACGTAAGCACAAATCCCAACAACTCCCACTTGCTTTAGTGCCATTCACGATGGTATCTTATACCCATTGACTCCACATGTCTTTCAAATACTTTTGGAGTTAAGGCCTTAGTAAGTGGGTCCGCTACATTATTCATAGAGTCTACTCTACGAACTATTACATCTCCTCTAGCCAAGATTTCTCTTATGATATGGTATTTTCTTTCCATATGCTTAGACTTTTGGTGTGCTCTTGGCTCTTTTGCTTGTGCAATGGCTCCGTTGTTATCGCAGAACAATGGTATAGGATCCATTGAACTCGGAACTATTCCAAGTTCAGCGATAAACTTGCGTATCCAAACCGCTTCTTTTGCTACTTCTGATGCTGCAATATATTCTGCCTCTGTTGTGGAATCAGCGGTCGATGACTGTTTGTTACTCTTCCAACTGACTGCAGCACCATTGAGAATGAATACATATCCAGATGTAGACTTTCTATCATCTAGATCAGATTGGAAATCTGAATCTGTGTATCCTCTCAACACTAGGTCATTTTCTCCATAAATCAAAAACTTGTCCTTAGTACCCTTAAGATATTTTAGGACATGTTTCACTGCCATCCAATGGCCTTCGCCTGGATCAGACTGATAGCGGCTTGTAACACTTACAACCATACTGATATCAGGTCTCGTACACATCATGGCATACATCAGACTCCCCATAGCTGATGCATAAGGTATACTAGACATTCTAACCTTTTCATCTTCACTCTGAGGACACATTTTCCTCGAAAGATGAATGCCATGTCTAAAAGGTATGTTAACTGTCTTACAGTTACTGAAACTATACCTTTCCAAGACATTATCTATGTACGATGATTGGGAGAGTCCTATAAGCCTCCTAGCTCTATCTCTATAAAGCTTTATACATAGTATATAGGAAGCCTCTCCCAAATCCTTCATGGAGAAATTCTTACTTAGGTAACTTTTGACTGATTGCAACATACCAATATCGTTTCCGATAATGAGTATGTCATCCACATATAGAACCAAGAAGACTACCATACTCCTACTGCTCTTTTTATACACACATGATTCTTCTTCGTTCTTGATGAAACCAGACCCTCTGATTACCTCATCAAAACGAAGATTCCAGCTTCGGGAAGGTTGCTTAAGTCCATAGATAGACTTCTTCAGTTTACATATTAGACCAGAAGTTTGGCTGGACGTAAAACCTTCGGGTTGTTCCATATAGATTTCTTCCTCAAGATATCAATTTAAGAACGCTGTTTTCACATCCATTTGCCAAATTTCATAGTCATAATACGCAGCAATTGCTAGTAAAATCCGAATTGACTTAAGCATCGCTACTGGTGAGAAGGTTTCCTCATAGTCGATCCTAGATCGTTGAGTATAACCTTTCGCCACCAATCGGGCTCTGAAAGTCTCCACTTTTCCATCGAGCCCACGCTTCCGCTTGTAGATCCATTTACAACCGATAGGAACAATTCCTTCAGGAAGCTCAACCAAGTCCCAGACTTGATTGTGATGCATAGAGTCAATTTCAGATTTCATGGCCTCTTGCCATTTTCCCGAATCGATGTCCAACATCGCCTCTTTGTAAGTTAAAGGATCATTTTCTTCAATCAAGAAAACATCAAGAGCACCTTTAGATATGGAACCATACCTTTCAGGTGGCCTTGATATCCTTTCTGACTTACGTGGAGGGTGTGTCAAAGGTATTCTGCTTGATTGAGCCTGAAGTTCCATTGTTGGTTCATTTTCATTCTGATTGAGTTCATCTAACTCAATCTTTCTATAATCTCCACGATTCAGGAGAAACTCTTTCTCTAGAAAAGTGGCATAACGAGATACAAACACGTTTCGTTCCTCTGGATCATAGAATTGGTATCCCATTGAATTATTGGGATATCCAATGAACCTGTACTTGTAACCTTTAGGTGCAAGTTTATCCTGTTGTGTAACTTTTACGTAAGCAGGACAACCCCAAATCTTAACATATTTAAGACTTGGTTTCCTTCCAGTCCATATCTCATATGGAGTGGATAGAATGGCTTTTGATGGAACTCTATTCAATAAATGAGTAACAGTTTCTAGTGCATATCCCCACATATATTCAGGAAGATCAGTGAAGCTCATCATCGATCGAACCATATCCAATAAAGTCTAATTCCTCCTCTCCGAAACACCATTGTGTTGTGGAGTACCTGGAGGACTATACTGAGCGAGAATCCCATTCTCCTTTAAATAATCTGAAAATTCACTGCTCATGTATTCACCCCATCGATCTGATCTAAGGCATTTGATATATATTCTGGTTTGTTTCTCTACTTCATTTCGAAACTCTTTGAACTTTTCAAAAGTTTCTGACTTGTGTTTGATAAGAAACACATATCCATATCGTGACAGATCATCGATAAAGATAACAAAGTATCGAAAACCACCCATAGCAGTGTGATTCATTGGACCACATACATCACTATGTATTAGTTCCAATAAATTAGTGGCACGGTGTCTAACACCAATAAATGGAGCCTTGGTCATTTCCCTTGAATACAAGATTCACAAACTGGATATGATTCTATGGTCAGATCAGGTATCCGACCATCCTTAACCAGACGGGATAGGCGTCTTACCCCTATATGACCTAATCTCATATGCCACAATTCTGTATCATTTAAAGTTCCCGCACTATTTTTAGCATTCACTTGTACATTCATGACATTTCCTGTTGTATCTAATATGTAATGCCCATTTATCAACTGACATTCAGCTAACAAAACATTATTCAAATCATACAAGCATAAGGAACGATTCCTAACACGCATATGATATCCTTCATTGTCCAATACAGGAATTGAAATAATTTGCCGGATAATGTTTGGCACATAATAACAATTATTCAATACAACAATTTTATTACATGGAAGCATCAAATTGAAACATCCAATAGCCTCGACCTGTAAGAAATCTCCATTTCCAACACGAAGCTGTACTTCTCCTGGTTGTAACTTTTTAACTTCCTTCAGACCCTGCAACACATTGCAGATGTGAAAAGGACAAGCGGTATCTAATACCCAACCAAAGCTAGCATCAAATGCTAAGGAAATATCAATAAAAGGCAAGTGTATACCTGATGGTGTCTTCTTAATCACGGCAAGGTACTTTGGGCCGTTTCGCTTCCAATGCCCATCCTCACTGCAATGGAAACATTTTCCACTTGCTTTGTTCTTTCGTGGGTGCTTGGATATGTATTGCTTTCGAGGACCCATTCTAGGTGCATGCATTACTTTCCATTTATTCTTTCCTTTGGACTTTTTAGAAGTCCTTCGGGTAGATGATGAAGCACCCTGAACATAGAGGACCGAGCCCCCTTTGTTCATGTCCTCCTGAGCAGTTATTAGCATGTTATACAGTTCAGCATAAGTAGGAGTCAATCCTTGCATATTGTAATTCATTATGAATGGTGCAAATGACCCTGGAAGTGATTGGAGAATCAAGCTATTCCCCAATCCATTGCTCAGTTTGAGATCCATTGTCTCCAGCCTCTCAATGTATGAAATCATTTTGAGGACATGAGGACTTATTGGACTGCCCTCGGGTAGTTTAGCTTGAAAAAGCGATTTGGCAACCCTATACATTTCAAGTTGAGGTCGATCACCAAATAACTCTTTCAGGTGGAGCATGATACTCCCAGCATTGTCCATGTGGACATGCTCCCTTTGGAGCTCTGTAGACATAGACCCGAGAATGTACGATTTGACTTTCAAATCGTCATCCAACCATTTCCGATATGTCTCCTTTTCTTCTGGGGAAGCATTATCAGAAATAGCTTGTGGCATGCGCTGATCAATAACGTATCCAAGCTTTTCAGAATCTAGAACTATTCTGAGATTCATAAGCCAATTAGCATAATTTTCTGCACATTTTAGTTGGTGCGCATCAAGGATGCGAGCTAAAGTGTTGTTTGAAGCCATTGGATCTTCACAAGACAAAAGAAAAAAATGTTAGCGGAATATTTCAATCACTAATAAATAACGTTTTAGATCATGGGTATAACAGTTATACAATTTTTAATCTAAAAACGCCCTCCCACTATTTTATGTAATCCCTTTAACCTCTCAAACGGGAAAACGATAGTTTAAGAATTCTTTAAACTATATAGTGAAAAGTGGATCCCTTTGGCATTTACTTCAGCCGCACACTATAGCGATCTAGGCCTTAGTAAACCCAAAAGGTAGACAACTCTTATCAATTTCATCTCATGCAACTCTTAACACTTGATCCTAAACACATCTTATCCGCACACTTTAGCGATCTAGGATAAGTGTATTCCAGATTTACTTATCAATCATTAAATATATGTTATTGTTATTAACCGTACACTTTAGCGATCTAGGGTAATACTTTAACATATATTTATCACATCTAATGTTTAAACGATATAGCCCAAGTCACACCAATCAATGCCTCACACTTTAGCGATCTTAGAAAAGAATCGAAGTGACTTGTCTAATATCGTATTGATAAGACGGATCATATTTAACATTATCTCATAATGAAAATATTACAATCTGATTAAGAGAGATTTTATTACATACTCATTTCATCCAAATGAATAATATAGATCATTTATACATAAAGAAATACGCAATCACAACTAACCCCCACCAATAGGGCTCCCATTATGATTATCAGCGTATTTTAATGATCAAATCATGTTATGAAAACTATTGAAGTACAATACAGCAATAAAATAAGTCAAAACATGATAAATAAATTAAAAAAAATTTCCAGAAAAAGTGATGAACGCTGCGGCGCTGAAACACGGGCGCTGCAGCGTTCATAAAATTAATCCGGGCGCGGGGGCGCCCAGAAGTAAGCGCCGCGGCGCTGCAGCGCCATATATTTAGCGCCTCGGCGCTGGCCATAATATCAGCCGGCGCTGCAGCGCCCATATCCCAGCGCCTCAGCGCTCAATTCCAGTATGTGGGCGCCGCAGCGCTCATAGCCTGTCGCCGGGGCGCTGGCCAAAATTAGGCTGGCGCCGCAGCGACCGTAAACTAGCGCCTCAGCGCTGGACACTGTTACTGTGTCCGTGCACTAAAATCAATTTTCTTCTGTTCCGGCACCCAAATCAACCAATTTAAAACATGATCAAATATCATATAAACAATTGTAAATACCAACATATCCAAGAATTCATAAAATATCAACATGTTCAATCTTAAACATCAACATGCTTGAAATCAAACATCATCATGTTGTTCATCAATATAACATCAACATGTTAACTACAACAACATCAAATAGCAAACACCATATCAGCATGCTCTGATACCACTTGTTGTATGATATGGTGTGTGATGTGTATAATTTCAAAAATTAAATACGCAACGGAAGTATTCATACATATTAAACAATATGTAACATATTCAAGCATGTTTGATTATTTAAGTACATATATATATCTCATATATATATTTCATGCATGATATAAAATGAATAACAAATAAATAACCTACCCGGATATGAAGGTAGCTTTACAAATCTTCAAGAACTCCAAGCTTCAATTTGTTGAGCTCACCTTGAAGTGTTCCCTTGCACAATTCTAGTTCACAACTAAATCCGGTGGGATTGTGAAGCTAGAATGGTAGCCTTGAATTTCCAGCAAATGATTGTTTTAACACTTAAAACAATTTGTCCTTATGATTACTACCAAGAGATGAGAAGAATTGGGTATTTTCTATAGTTCTTTACAACTCTATATGTTGTAGCTTGGTAAGCCTTTGCATTTTCTCTCAACACTTTGAGAAAAACACTTAGGAAAAGCTCTCAATTCTCTCTCTTTTCTCCTAGAACGAATTTCACTCTATCTTGCACACATTGAACTCTTTCAATTCTTTCTTAAGTGCAAAGAATGATTTCTCTTAGTGCTCCACCACCACTTAACCATGTTTGCCATTTCAAACATTAATCTATCATATTTTTCACTCACCAATTTGATTCAACCAATTGAATCAATTTCTAGAGAGTAAATGGAATTTAATCAATGTTAAGTGGTTTTACCACTTCCTTAGTGCATCATTTAAGAATTACAAAGTGGTAAACTTTCCTTATTATTAATAACAAGTGCATTCTCCATTAGTAAATGGTGTTTGCCACTTATTCCAATTAATAATAATAATTTGATTAATATATAAAATATTAATAATTCAAAACTATTTTGAATATTTACATTTACCATATATGTATTTACCAAGTAAGGTAAATAGGTAAATACATGGTAAATAATTTATGGAGCAAGATTATGTCACTTGTCAAATTTCTTATTGGTTAACAACTTTTGTAAACCAATAATGTGTTTTACCTTCAATTATTGACAAGTGAATAATAAAAGGAACCTAGAAACATTTTTCATTTTGCTGAAAATTGTTGGATTAATTATTCAATCCAATTCGCCGCCCCAGTGCACAACGAGTACAGTTCATATTGTGAGACTCTCTAGGTCCATGCCCGATTTGTCATATGAAACTATTTCACACGTCCATGAACAATGTCCCACACACATGTTACAGATATTACAAAACGGCGCATTAGACCATACAAGTTGAGGTTATAACATATTCGTATAATCCTTCCATCATAAATATCCTAGAAGAACGAAGATATAGATCAACACCGTCAAGTCTCCATGTGGGCAACCATAAACTTATCTCTAGATTTGTATTTCAATAAATAATATCCGTAAACATTTTCACGATATTATTTTCCCAAGAAATTCTTGGATGTCTGCTTATGGCCATAAGACTTTCTGAAAGACAATCTTAGAGTTACATGATATTTTACTCACCCAATTGAGTTGATGGATCCCATATCTGTACACACCAGACTCCATGAGCATCGGACCATACCCAGCGACACCCAGCGGTCAGACCATGAAAGGTATCTGACATGTGTGGAACCAAAGTATGATGGATCACTCACAAGTCCACCGTGGCACTCAGGTCTAAGGACCACGAATACTACTCAACTCGAAAGATCCTCCATTGACGGCTTTATGGGATGTCTATTGGAGATCTTTATGAGTCTGTTCAATATTCAGTCCTTACTGAATACTTGTATCTCTATACGAGTTTTCACTAAACTCATGGTCTGCTAAGACTAACCATATGGACTATCTAGATATAGACATACACTGATCTATATATATATATATATATTAAGATCTTCACTAGCAGACCCGCATTAGTGAAGGTAGATCAGGAACATTAAATTTAAGAACATATTTGCATAACAACATTTCTTAGCACCATTTGCAACCCATTGCAACTATGTCATTATTAATATATTCTTAGGTCTTTGTCCCATTTCAGACAAGGCTCTAACTCTTTAGATTTTACTAACTCTTAGTTCTGATCTAAACTCCTTTAGATCAGATCTGAACTCGTTCAGATCATACAATGTCTAAAACGTTACAAGCATCTTACCATATTTATAAATAAAATAATTAGTGATATATTGAAATCATAAATGTATAAACATAAAGCAAATATTTATACATAAAAGGGATGGCACGTAAGCACAAATCCCAACAAGGAGTAGCTGACGGAGTAGTATAATAATATCGAACCATCTCTAGAAGATAAAGTTTGTGATCTTGAGGAAAAGTTGAAAAGCTTTCTAGAAGAGAAAGAGAAACACTGACAACCTCCCCTAAAGAAAACAGAAAGAGAAAGAAAATTTTCATTGACAGACGAACTGAGGTACATGGAGCTCCCGAGTAGATTTTGACTTTCGAGCCTCCCAATCTACTAGGGAGTTACTGACCCTAACCATTATATAGACTAGGTAACCGACCTGCTATCAATTATGGGGTTAAGGCAGGGTTAAACGTGCGGGCTCTTCTTTGGTATAGGAGTCTGAAGTAGCACAACATCTCATCTTACCACGAGTTGACCAAAAAAGTTCTCCCAACACTTTTAAAGCTTTTGTGAAGTGGCTAAGAACCCGAAGCAGTTGAAGTAGGTTAAACAGGATCGAAATGAGAGCTTTAAAGATTTTATTTGGAGGTTTCACAAGGAAGTAATATCACTGGGCGCTTTTGAGCAGCTTATTACCCTAGAGGCTCTCAAATCAGGGTTAAAGCTAAATAAGTTCTTATATTACTTATCCAAGAGTAATATTCTGAACTACGCAACAGCATACAACAAGGCATCAAAGTATATTACTATTAAGGAAGAAAAGGAAGCAAAAAGATCCTTTATCGATCCCCTTAAGGGATAGGTCAGATCAAGGAAAAATGAAAGGTATGTGAGGAAAGAGAGACCTTCATCCCTTTCCAAAAACTATCAAAGGGCGAACAATGAATACTGACCTTAGTAAAAGGGAAACTTCTCAAATAGGCCCAAAGTGCCCAACAATTAGAAAAATAATGCGCCAAATAGGTTTTGCCTATTCAATTACCCTGAATGGCCTCAAAGCCTTAGAAATTCTAGGCATACCACAAAAGAGTGCTTGGAGCTGGAAAAGCAAATGGATGCCCTAATTAGAAACGATTATCTTGGAGAGTTTCGAGCTAAAAGGCAGCATAATTCGCCCGCTAACTAGCCTAATAGCGACCCAGCAGATTGAATACTAACCCTACCATGACTATATTTGGTGGACCCACACTAGCAAGAGATTCTAATAGGCAGAGAAAGAACTACTCAAAGTATTCAATGGTAGTGCATCAAGTTATGTGCAACATGTTAGGGTCGGTGCTTACGTGCAATCCCTGAATGTACATATACTTGTGTATTTATATAAGTGTATATTCTCATTAAATCGCTAATACCTATTTATATGGTATTATGCATGTAATGTTACAGACATTGTAGATCTAAAGGAGTTTGGATCAGATCTAAAGGATTTAGATAAGGGCTCATAGTTAGCCACGCTGAGAAATATAATTGTTAAATGTTAGTACAACTAAGTGTTAGCTGGTTATAATACTCAGTAGATCCAAGAATTGGAGCCTTGTCTGTAATGGGATATAGACCTAGGAATATACTAGTAACTGCATAGTTGCAATCGAGTGCCAGGAAATGCAAGTTGCGCAAGTATGTTCTCGAATAATTGTCCCTAATCTATTTCTGCCAATGCGGGTCTGTCGGTGAATACCTTTATATATAGATCAACATATGTTGTACCTATCGGGTATAGATGGTTGTTCTTGACTGACTGTGAGCTTAGAGCTTGTATTAACATATAGGTATCCAGTTAGGACTAGATATAGGACAGACTCACGAGGGCCTCCGATAGACACCTAATGTAAGCCGTCAACGAAGGGTCCTCTCGAGTTGAGTAGTATACGTGGTCCTTTGACCTGAGTGCCACGTTGGACTTGTAAGTGATCCACCATACTTTGGTTCCACGCATGTCACAGACCTTTCATGGTGTGACTGTTGGGTATGGTCCGATGCTTATGGAGTCCGGTGCGTACAGATATGGGATCCGTCAGCTTCTATATGGAGTTTGATATTCAGATACTACGAGATTATATCTCAGAAAGTCTTGTGGCCACAAGCAATCATCTTGGAAAAGAGTTCTGCCAGGGTAGAACAATATAGCAAAAGAGTTTACGTATATTATTCATTGAGATACAAGTATGGAGATAAGATATGGATGAGTACTGGGGATTTGACAGTGATAATCTATATCCCCGCACATTTAAGATATCATGATGGAAGGACTATACGTATGCGTTGTAACCTTAGCTTGTATGGTTCAATGCGCTGATTTGTATATCCGTGACGTGTGTGTGGGGTGATGTCTAATTTAATGACCTAGCGCAAGTGCATGCTTTTTGTGTCAAGTAATATAGGACTAAGTCCAGATTATCGATCCCACAGAGACTATTGTTTCTATTTTCTTCAATTGAATACTAAAATTACTTTACTTTACCTTTATCTAGACTAGCTTTAAGGATGGAGTTTAACTAACTAAATTATTGCTATCAAATTAAACTTAATTAAAATATCGCAAGTACTTAGAGATAAAATTCACTAAATTGATAGGTAATCTAGGGTATCGACGTATCCCCTAATAGTTCACTGAACCCTTTAACCCCTTAGTTATTTTCTTTTTTATCAATTGATTGGCTAGACACTGATTTCATCATAAGCTTCTGTCGACAGTCGAATGATAATATCACACCCTAACAATTACCTATATGTCTATGGTAATCCGAATAAGATGCAACTCATTAAGATTAAGTCTAATCAAACCATACATGCCACCTAGGTATATGTCTATCCTAGATGAAACTTATAGATGTTACCCTATGATCATGTATCAATCTACCATAGGCTAAACACATGATTTCTTTCGTCAAAGTTATTATGGTTGCTAAACAATTAAAATAGTGATCAAGTATAATGAAAGCATTAAGCATAGATAGATTGAATCAATTAAGGAATAAAAGTTCATAACTAAGAGATTAAAAGAATCAATTACATACTAGGTTCAATAACGTCTAACCCTAAATCAAAAGAAATTAGCTCATGTTCAAAACAAGAATATCAAAGCAAAAGTATGAAAATATAATGAATGAAATCATCTCTTAAAAGTAAGGAATAAAACAAAACAAGTGATGCCCTGAGTTATTTTTCTTCCTCTTGTCTTGATTGTTCAAGAGTTGATTCCCTAATATTCAATCTTCAATAACTTCACCTTGATCTCTTGGCTTGAATGTGTGTTTATTGCTTGTGTTATTCTCCCTACTAGGTCTCTCTATTTTTGCCTCAAAAAAGTATTTTTGTTACTATGAGAATCCTTAGGCACAAGGAGCTTCGAATCCTCCTTCAATAGGCGCGTTTAGAAGGGTATTTAAACATCCACATTGGCGCCGCGGCGCTAGGCATGAGCACAGATCTATCAAGACGTCGACGAGCGTCGCAGCGCTGGGTGCTGAGCGTCGCGGCGCCTAGCCACCTGTTGCTGCGCTACTTTCGTATTTTGAGCGTAATATCTTCGTTTGACGTCCGATTTGCCTCCCGTTTGTTCCTATGCATCACATTTTCCATCGTGCATATGTTTATGATCAGGAAACACAATTAAATAGTCAAATAATTATGATTTGGAGCAAAATATAAAAGTTAAATACAAATCCTACTAGTGCTTTTATGCCCCTATCATAGGGCATTGCTCACGGACTCATGGAATAGTTCTATTTGAAGAATCGGGCGTAGTGTTGGGAGTTGTCCATTCTAGGGTGTATACATGTGGGTCTTGTGTTTAATCACAATTTATACATATCTCATACATATAATGAAGCAGCGGAAGCTTAAAACATTGCAGTAAACACAATCATAATATATTAATCAAAAACAAAATTGAGAAATAACCCTTGAAGCCTTTGGATGGAGATTGTTGAAGTCCACCAAAATATTATCTTTGATCAATTCTAGTAATAAAAAATGGTGGGTTTGATTATCTAGAATGACAGCCTTTAATCCAGCAGATGTTTAACTACTTAAACTTGTGTTCTTGATTTTTTCTTTTGATTAACACTTAATAAATTAATCAAAAACCTATTTTACTAAATTAGTTTTATGCTTTAAAAGAAAATAATGAATTCAACACTTGAATCCATTAATTAGAAGACAATTTCTCTTTTCTCTCTTTGTAAAATGGCTGACCTAATTTTGCAAAATCAAATTAACAAAAAACTTTATCAATTTAATTTACATTTGTCTTATTTATACAAATGAATTTAATTTCATTTCATAACACTTAATTTCACTTAATTTCAATTTGAATTTAATCTAACCTAATCATAGTTAACTCTTAACTTTAGTTAGGTTAAACTAACATTTAAATATTCTAACTATAGTTAACACTTAACTCTAGTTCATTAAAAGAATATTTAAATATTTTAACCATAGTTAACTAACTTAACCATAGTTAGGTTAACTTTTACTTAACCATTAAGTATAGTTAATCTAACTTAACTAAATGGTTAACTCTTAACCTTAGTTAAACTTAAATTATTTATTCAACAATTAAATAAATAAATATTTATTTGAATTATTTAACAATTAAATAATTATCAGGTGAAATTACAATTATGTCCTTACTCGGTTACCAAGTTAACCTAAAGTGGGTCCCACCATCTGACCATATACTTTAGTTAACGTAACCTTAGTAAATTGCTGGATTTTAATGTATTGAACTATTCAATACGGTACGCTGCCCAAGTGCTCAAATAGTACATTTCATATTGGGACTCCCTAGGTTCACGCCCGATTCGTCAAATGAAACTATTCCACAAGTCCGTAAATGATGCCCCACGCACACGTTATGGATATTACAAATTAGCACGTTAGACCATACATGTTGAGGTTACTCTATATTCGTATAATCCTTCCGTCATTATATCCAGGATGAACGGGATATAGATCATTACTGTCAAATCCTGATAATTTCATCCATTACTTTATTATCTTCAGATTCGTATCTTTATGAACAATTTACGCAAACACTTTTGCTATAATGTTCGAACCTGTAGGAAACTCCTTTCCCAGGTTGATTGCTTATGGCCATAAGACTTTACAAGATACAATCTCGAAGTTCGGATATACTACCCATCTATGTGAGCTGGCGGATCCCATATCTACGCACACCGAACTCCATGAGCATCGGACCATACCCAGCGACACGTAGCGGTCAGACCATGGAAGGTCTCTGACATACGTGGAACCAAAGTATGATGGATCTCCCACAAGTTCACTGTGGCGCTCAGGTCGAAGGACCACAAATACTACTCAACTCGAGAGGAACTTCCTTTGACGATTTCATAGGATGTCTATTGGGGTCCTTTTGAGTCTGTTCAGTATCCAGTCCTAACTGAATACCTGTATGTCTATATGAACTTCAACCAAGCTCATGGTTAACTAAGAATAACCATCTGTACAATACAGATATAGACATACACTAATCTTTGTGTATCACCGATAGACCCTCATTGGTGAACGTGTCTCCATAATGACATTTCTTAGTCTTTATTGCAACTCTTTGCAACTATGTCATTACTAGTAGATTCTCAGGTCTTTGTGACATTATTGATTAAGTTCTAACTTTTTAGAACTCGCTAGCTATTATAACCTGCTAACTCTTAGCGCTGGTCTAAACTTCTTTAAACTAGATATGAACTTATTCAGATCATATCATGTCTATAATGTTACAAGCTTAATTACCATTTAATAAAAGTTATTAGCGATTTAATAAAATATGCATTGTATAAATATTATAAACTAAATATTCATACAAACTGGGATGGCGCGTAAGCACATACCCTAACACGTAGGACCTAGGGAGTCTCGCAATATGAAGTGTACTTGTTGTACACTGGGGCAGCGTGCCAGATTAAAATGTTTAATCCAGTAATATTTAGTATACCACGGGAATACGTGTGTGTCTGTATTTAAATGTTAAATACAACAATTAGTTAATAATTGTTATTTACTAATTATATTATGACACATAGCGTATTGTGGACCCTCAGTTGAGTTTACTCAAGTGTAGGATTTGATGGGATCCACTAAAGGGTAAACTTAGTAACTATTTATGAGGGACAAAATAGTCATTTCTCAGTTTGATTATTTAATAGTTAAATAATCAAAATATATTTCTTTTTATACTATATATTATTATATTATTATATTATTATATTATTATATATATTATATATTATATTATATTATTTATATTATATTATATATATAAGGAAAAAGAAAGAAAAAGAAGAGAAGCAAGAATTTGGCCAATTCGGCCGAAGGAGGAGAAGAGAAGAAATGGAGGGAGAAGAGAAGGAAGAAAGAAAGAAGAAGAAAAAAAAAAGGGGAGGGGAGGAGGAAAAATGAAATTGTTTCATTTTCCTTTATGCTTTCAATTAGAACAATTATAAATTGCTTCAAATTCTCTATTTCTTATTCTTTTGAAGAAAATGATGTAAATTCACTCCCGACCATTTTAGAGATTAAGAGTTAATCCCAGGCTGAATATAGAGCTGTTATTCTAGCTCACTAATTCCACCGACTTGGTGACTAGAACTGTACGCTAGTTGGTCTCCATGCGGATTCCAAGAAAAATACGTGTATAACGTTACACGTTATGGTGAGTTCTTTAACATATTAATATATTAATGTGATTAATATATTTATTTATTGTATTTATTGTAAAATTTACACATTTTCGCTGCGTTAGGCAATAGACACAATTTCACATTCATACACCCACGTGCCTTAGATTCGATAATGACACAACATTCCTCTGGCTAAGAAACCAAGATTACAGCAGGAGGTGCCAATTATGTTTACTGACGAGGATGCTCAATGAGTTAATTATCCCTGTGATGACACGTCTGTGATAGAAATGCAGGTAACTAGTGAAAAAATAAACCGAGTATTTGTTGATCCCGATAACTCGATCGACATTATTTTCAAAGAGACTTTAGACGAGCTGAAAATTAAGAACCTACACATAGAAAAGACTCAGATACTGGTTAGGTGTTAATTAATTAAGGGTGCATGCATGTAGGATGTGTTCATTATCAAATATACACATCATATGCATATATAAATACACAGGGAATGTTTAAAAAATGACAATAAACACAATTATTACATATTCATCAAATTAATATATAAGATTGAAAATTTAAACCATGAGACATTTGGATTAAAATTGTTTGAAGTCCACTTAAAATACAAACTTTAGCCAATTCTAGTCAACAAGGGTGATTATCTAGAATAGCAATACATTAATCCAACAATCAGTTTAACTCTTAAACATAATTCAAAGTTAAACTCTTTAACTTAATTAAATTATTCAACTCTTAAACAAAAATAAATTTAATTAATATTTTAATGGCTAACATTAATTAGAGAAGATGATGAATATAATATATTTTCATCATCTTGAAAACATTGTAATTTTCATTCTCAATTTCTCTCTCAAATTGGCCAGCCATCCTAAAATACTTAACCAATTAAAATTATTTTATTTTACTAATATAAACCAAATACATTTAATTAACACTTAATTTAATATGTATTTAATTTTAATTTCACTTGAATTTAAATATTTAACTTAATTAAAGTTAACTTTTAACCTTAGTTGAGTTAGAACTAACTTAACCTTAGTTAGCAAATATCTAACTAACTTAACACTAGTTAACTAACTTAATCATGGTTAAGTTAACCTTTACTTAAACATTAAGTAAGGTTACTATCTAATTAACTTAAAGATTTGTTTTCTTTTAACTATAGTTAAGTTAAATTATTTATTTAACAAATAAATAAATAAATATTTACTTTTATATCCTTACTAGGTTACTAAGTTAACTCAAAGTGGGTCTCACCATTTAACCATATACTTTAGTTGACTTAACTGTAGTAATTTGCTGAATTTTACTATATTAAACCATTTAATAAAGTACGCTGCCTAAGTGCATAACGAATACATTTTATATTATGGAATTTCCTAAGTTCACACTCAATTTGTCAAATAAAACTATTTCATAAGTCCGTAATCGATGCCCCACACCCACGTTACAGATATTACAAATCAGCGCGTTAGACTATACAAGTTGATGTCACAACGCATACGTATAATATTTTCATCATTTATATCCTTGATATGTGGGTATATAGATCTGCACCGTTAAATCCCTGTAAGCACATCCTTGAACTTATCTCTAGATTTGTATCTCGATAAACAATATACACAAACACTTTTGCAATATTATTTTAACCCCGTGAAAAAATCCTTTCTTGGGTTTATGTTTGTGGCCACAATACTTTATGAAATATAATCTCGGAGCATCAGATATACAACTAACCTGTGTAAGCTGATGGATCCCATATCTACACACACTGGACTCTATGAGCATCGAACTATACCTAAAGACACATGGCGGTCTAACCATGAAGGGTCTTTGATATATATGGAATCAAAGTACGGTGGATCACTTACAAGCCTATAGTAGTGCTCAGAGACTACGAATACTACCTAACTCGAGAGGATATTTATTGGAGTCCTCGTGAGTCTGTTCAGTATCCAATCCTGACTGGATACCCACATACCTATAAAAGCTTTAAGTATGTGGTCAGTTAAGAACAACTATCTGTACTATGTAGATATAGACATACACTGATCTATATAATAGTGATTCACCTATAGACCTTCATTGGTGAATATAGCTCAGGAACATAATGTTTAAGACATACTTGTATAATGACATTTTCTAACACTTATTGCAACTCTTTGCAATAATGTAATTACTAGTATACTCTCAGGTCTTTGTCCTATTTTAAATAAGGCTTCTAACTCTTCGAATTTTGTTGACTTTTATAACCTGCTAACTCTTAGCATTTATAAGTCTCAGTATTGCTAACTCTTAGCCCTGGTCTAAACTTCTTTAGACTAGATTTGAACTTCTTCAGATCATACAACGTCTATAGTGTTACAAGCATTTATACCATATAATTATAAAATTAACAATTTTTAATCAAAATATTTATTGTATAAATATTAAACAATTAATATTCATACAATATTAAAATGACACGTAAGCACCAACTTCAACAAACTCTCATTTGCTTTAGTGCTATTCGTACTAGTATCTTATACCAATATACTCTACGTGTTTCTCAAACACCATAGAAGTTTGGGCCTGATGGGTTCGCTACGTTACCCATGGATTATTTCCTAGATATTATTATAACTCTAGTAGCCAAGAACTTTTTAATTATGTGGTATTTAGAACTCACATGATCAGAGTACTGGTGTGCCTTTTGGCTTTTTGACTTTAGCAATTATTGTAATTATTGCAATATAAGGGGATATGATCCATTGAGCTTGAAATTATTCAAAGCTCTGTAACTAACTTGAATATCCATAGTTCTTCCTTTATAGGCTTCTCAAGCCGCAACATATTCTACCTCCAAGGCAGAATTAGCTATGGACATTTAATTACACACATTTAACTACTTTTGGTACCAATGAAAAGAAACATATAACTAGATGTACTACCCTCCGAATTAAATGAAAAATCTAAATATGTGCTTTCCTTGTCTTGTAATAAACTTTCTCCATAATTGGAAAAATTTATCCTCTATACCTCTCAAGTAGTTCAGATAAATTTCATAGCCATCTGATGGATGTGATCTAGATTAGACGGATACCAGCTCGTAACATTTACAGCCATCCAAATCCAGGTCTCGTACATAACATGGTATGCATTAAGCTACTTTTACCTTATGCATATGAGACGTTAGACACTCTAACTCTTTCATCTTCTTTTTGAGGACACTTTTTCCTAGAATGATGAATGCGATGTCTAAAAGGCATATTAATTGTTTCACAATCAATCAAGTTGTACCTTTCATGGACTTAATCTATGTACGAAGATTGAGAGAGTCTTATTAGTCTCCTAACTATATCTCCATAAAGCTTTATACATAGTATATAGGAAGTCTCTCTAAAATCTTTTATAAAGTAGTTCTTTACTCATAACACTTATCTGATTTACTTGTAACATACCAACATTGTTTCCGACATTGAGTATATATTCCATATAGAAAACTAGAAAGAAAATTATACTCCAACTACCCTTTTTGAACACATATGCTTCCTCTTCATTCCTGATGAAATTATATTTCTGATTTCCTCATATAAACGAATATTCTAGCTATAAGAAAACTGCTTAAGTCCACAAATGGACTTCCTCAATATGCACACTATATTAGAGGTTAAGCTGGATGCAAAAATATTAAGCAGTTCTATGCATATCTCTTACTCGAGCTATACATCCTAGAACACTGCATTTACATCCATTAGCCAGTCCTTAAAATCATAATATACCGCAATAACCAACAAAATCCAAATTGACTTTAGTATGATTACTAATGAAAAAGGTTTCCTCATAACCGATCCTAGATCTCTGAGTATAACCTTTCAACAATAGTCATACTTTGAAGGACTCTTCTTTCATATGGGTTCCATACTTCTATTGCGTAAACTGATTTACAGCTAATAGGAACAATTCCCATGAAAAGCATAACCAAGTCCCAGACTTGATTGTCATACGCAGAGTCAATTTCAAATTTTATAGCATCTTACCATTTTCCTAAAACGATGTCAAACATCATCTCTCTATAAGTCGAAGGATTCTTTTCTTCAACTAAGAAAACACCAAGGGCACTTTCAAGTATCAAACATACTTAGTCGGTAGCCTTAATATCCTTTCCTACTTATAAGAAAAATGTGTTAAAGGTATTTCATTCAATTGAACTTAAAATTCCACCGTCGATTTATATATCTTCTTATTGACTTCATCAAGTTCAATCTTTTTACAATCTCTACGATCTATGAAAACTCTTTCTCTCAAAAAATGGCATCATGAGTAATAAACATATTTTGTTCATCTGAATCATAGAATTAGTATCCCATTGAACACTTGGTATACCCAATAAACCAGTACTTGTACCGTTGGATATAAGTTTATCTTGTTGCATAACTTTTATGCAAGTAGAATAACCTCAAGCCTTAAAATACTTAAGACTCGATTCTCTTTTATTCTATATCTTACATAGAGTAGAAAGAATGTATTTTAGTGGAACTATTTTTAATAAGTGAGCAGCAGATTCTAAAGCATATTCCCATAGATATTGTAGAAGATTAGTGAAACTTAATATTAATCAGACTGTAGCTAATAAAGTTTGATTCGTCATTTTCAAACATATTTGTGTTAAGAAGTATATGAAGGACTATATTGAGTGAGAATCGTATTCTCGTTTAAATAATTTGTGAACTTATTGGTTATGTATAAACTACTTCGATCTAATCAAAAGCACTCAATATACATAAGAGTTTGTTTCTTTACTTTCTTAGTTAGAACATTTTGAACACTTAAAATTTTTTTACTTATATTTCCCAAAAACATATGTACATATATAGTAACAATAAAGACAATGAAGTATCAAAATCCATCTATGGCAGTATGATTCATTAAACTAAATACATCACTCTGTACCAGTTCTAATAAATCAGTGGTCCAGCGTTTAACACCAACATAAAGATTTAGTTATATTATCTTGAATTCAGAATTCATAAACTAGCCAATATTATATAGTCAGATCAAATATCTGACCATTCTTAATCAAACAGGATAGTCGTCTCATGACTATAAGACATAATCTTATGTGACACTATTCTTTATTATTCAAACTGGCTGAACCACAACTATATGACCTAATCTTATGTGCCACTATTCTTTATTATTCAAACTTGCTAAACTACTATTTTTGTTCTTTTCACCTATACATTAATAACATTTTCTATTGTATATAAAATATAACGGCCATTCATTAACTGACACTTAGTTAGTAAATATTATCTTTATCATAAGGAACTATTTTCAATGTACTTATAATAACCCTTTCTGTCAACTATAGGGAGTGATATGATTCACTTAATGATGTTTGGCACAAAATAACAATTATACAACTTTAATGCTTTTGCCAAAAAGGAGAAGTGACTTAAAAGTCTTAACATTTGCCATGTATAGAAAATCTTTATTTCCTACATGAAGCTGAACCTTCACTTTTCCAAGCATTATAGCATTCCTTAAATTATGCAACATCTTACAGATATAAGAATGACAAACGGTATCTCATACCATTGCATACTTAGCATCATATGCTAATCAAATGTTAATATTTGATAAAAAGATATCTAATGGGTCAATCTTTCTTAAGTCAAGGTGCTTTAAATAGTAACATTTACTATTTCAAACCTAATCATAATAGAAGCACTTTCTATTGTGACTTTTCTCTATCTGTGGTTTAGATATATCAAATATTTATGAATTTAGAACTATTCTCAAATTCATAAACAAGTCTTAATATTTTTCTCTGTACCTTATAGTTTGTGTGTATTGATCAAGAGTACTAAGGGATTACTCAGTACTTATCTTATCTCTATAAAACAAATTTGGAGATGTGTAGTGGAACATTTTTAATCATTAATTAATAATGCTTTAGATCATGGGTATAACTATTATACATTTTTTTAATCTAAAAACGCCCTCCCACTGCTTTACTTAATCCCTTTAATATCTTGAACGAGATAATGACAGTTTAAAATTTTTTAAACTATACAATGAAAAATGGACCTTATTATCACTTTAGTTCAGCCTCACACTGAAGAAATATTGGTCATTGTAAAACCAATAGGTAGACAACTCTTGTCAATCATATATCATGTAAGTGTATTTCAAATTAACTTATCAATTATCAAATTTATGTTACTGACACTACCTTCACGTTGAAGCAATATTGGATAATATATTCGCATATATTTGATTCATCTCATGTTTTACCAATATTACACCAAGTCACACCAACCAAATCTCTTACGCTAAAGCAATATTGAAAAAGATTGCAGTGACACATCTTACACTGTATTGACAAGACGGACCATATAAAATATTAACTCATAATATAATAAAATTCAATTTGATTAAGAGAGATTTTTAAATATAAGCTCTCATCTCATGAGAGGGATATTCTCAATGAGTTATTTATTTCTGTGCAAACACAACTAACTCATACCAATAAAGTTCTATTATGGTTACCAATAAAATAATAAAACTTATACTCTCGGTTTATCATACAGACTAATAGTTCTTATTAGTGCATCTCACAAACCCCCCACATGCCAAAAAAAAAAAAAAATTACTTTTTTTTGTCAACATTCGAGGTTAAGCCTTTAATGCTGCGGCATTGATTTTTTAGCGTTGCAGCTTTAGGGCTTCAAAAGCCTCGGCACCACTGTGTTGGCTTATTAGTGCTGCGACGCTGGAAGTAGTACCTCCAACGCCACAGTGGAAAGCTTAAATGTTACGGCACTGGAGCCTAGAAGCCTGAACGCCACAACGTTCTCCATTCAGCACCACGACATTCGGCATGAACATTGCAGCGTTAGACATAGATGCTACAAAATTCCAAGTGCTGTTTTCACCGATTTTATATTTTCAACACTTGAAATGCACTCCTATAGCCCCGAAACTTGGCCTACAACATAGCAAACTCTAAAAGCTACTCTCTCTCAAAACTAACCTTTTGCCCTTTATTATAGATGTTTTTGTTTCAGCTAAGGGTAGTTTTTTTATTTTAAAACAACTTAAGACTTAAATCCTTATGTCTAACATTACAGTCGTACTTTTCCAATGCCACAGGGCTGGCTCGATAAGTTCCTACTGCTGTGCCTCTAGTCATACAGTGCTATGATGCTAAATTTTTGCCAAGATGAATTTTCAGTCCACTCAAATGCTGCAGCTTCACTTCTTAACATTGTAGCATTCTTACTTTGATTCAATCCCGATACTTTAGCCTTGATTTTTTTATAATTTCAACCTGATAACATCATTGGGCTTCAAGTTATAAAATAACAATAAATAGGTAAAAATCCTAATAATAATGCTAAGACTTAAAAAATAGTATACCTATATAAACTAAAATAATAAGTATAAAATTCACTTATCAAAGTAGTTGTAATCATCCAAGAATAAGAGCTCAAGAAGCTAAAAGAGAAACTACAAGATCATATAATAAAAGCCTTACAACAAAACTCCAAGTTCAAATATTTGTTTGATTAACTAGGGTATGGACTCGAGGTATATGAAATTTCCACAAACAAACTTCTCAACATCTCAGTATAGTATGGCCTAAAATGCTATGTAGTCGAGGCTCAAGTTAATTGAGCCTACCTAGAAACCATAAATGTTATGGTCTTTATTTACAAAGACATAAAGGAATAATGGTCAAACAACAGATGTCCTTAATACATAGAGGCTAGAATTAGCAATGTGCCAATAAGAAGAGCTATGGTTGATACAAAAGAACAAATTAACATGATTCTATAGTTGTACTTTAAATTAATAAAATCCTTTCAAGTTAGGTGGTAGGACATTTTAGCAGAGTTCAATTATGAACTTGAGTATAAACTAGGTAAAGTGAACTTAGTGGCAGGTGCCTTGAGCCAGAATGGCGAGTTAACAACTATAAGAAAGTTAAAAATGAAAAATATTAACCTATTCCAAAAGGAAATGAAGCACGATCGACTAGTAAGATAACTTTTCACACAAGCACACGAGGAAAAAATACAACGATTTTAGGTAGAAGATGGGCTTTTCTACACCAAAGGTTGGTTTGTATATGTGCTGCAGTAGGGGAACTTGTAGTTGAACCTCATTATGGAGTGCTATAACATAAAATGGGCTGGACATTAGGAAAAAAGCATACATATACTTTACTAGAGGTAGTGTATTATTTACTACATATGCATGAGAGGTAGAGTAGTTTGTGAATACTTGTCAAGTATGCTAACAAGAAAAGGTTAAGAAAATGAGTCCCATGCGTCTACGTAGTCCATTGCCTATACCAAAGAAATATTAGGAAAACATTTCTAGGGATTTCATCATTAGATTATTAAAGTCCAAGGGATGTAGGACTATCATTATACTGGTGAACATTTCTCCTAGTATTGTACTTTATACCGGCACCAATGAGTGAGGTACAAAAGAGACCACGAGGCTTTACTTCAAGCATATGGTCAAGCACTATGGTTTTTCAAGGGTGATAGTGAGTAATCGTGACACGAGATTTACAAGGAGATTTTAGACAAGGGTATGAAGTCTTATGTGATCATTGCTTTATTTTTTGACCAACTTTCCCCCACAAATAGATGGGTAGATTGAACGAGTGAATGCAACTTTGGAAATACACTTTCTACACTTTATGAGTGCAAACTAGCAAGATTGAGTTAAGCTACTTAATGTAGCACAATTCCCATACAAGTTACAAAATAGCAACGGGACTAACCAAAGCCTATTTGAATTAGCTACATGCTAGTAACCTCATATAAGACACATGCTAGTATCTAGTGATATAAGGGGACCCTCACAACTACAATCTATAAAGTCTTAGCATGAGTAGTTATACATAGTATCGATGTACCTGTACTATGTAATAAAGTAGATGAAGAAGTGGACCAATGACAAACGAAGGCTTGTTGAGTTCAATATACGATACTTGGTCATAGTGAAAATACTTTTAACATAACACAAGTCTACATGCCTTTTTGCATGGGCTTTGTTTGCAAGTTTAAGGGGTCATTTCCCATTTCCATGAGAGTTGGCAATGTTTTGTACAAGTTAGAGTCACCTACGAGGCATCTTAGAATATTTTCTAGTATACTTTTCCATCTTTATTATACATTATTAGATCATTGTCAAGCTCTATAAATCCTAGCCCTTGATTGAATAGAGCTACTGCAATAAATAAATGAGGACTTCATTTAAGCCAAACTATCTTAACTTGTACTTTTCTTTAGTTATATAAGATAATATTTTCTTAAATAGTTGATGTACATGCGTTGTTCTTTCTTTCTTTATGTTGTATTTGTAGATTGCTTAACACTCAAAGTGTCTAAGGCTACACAGTTTTGAAAAGATCTATGACACAAGTATGACTTCATATTGGCTAACTTGAACATCATTATCAATTGTATTTCAGGTTAGGGGATGCTTTCAATTATAGATGGCTTTAACAATTACAACCAAATGAAAATGGCTTCGAAGGATGCCAATAATATTTTTTTTTGCACCCTCGTGGGCAATTGTTACTATACTGTTATGCCATTTGGTCTTAAGAATTCAGGGGCCACTTATCAAAGAGCCATAACTGTCATTTTCCTTGACACGATGAGCATAAAAATGGAGGATTACATGGATGACTTGGTGGCTAAATTCGCCACTCGAGAAAATAACATAGTCATCTAGAAAAGGTATTCAAGCTTGACGCCTATAAAGCCTAAAAATGAACCCTAAAAAGTGTGTTTTAGGGGTTTCAGCAGGAAACTTTAATTGCCTTTTTAGTCCACTAAAGAGGCATTAGTATTGTCTTAGTATTGCCTCTACAAACTTAAAGGGACTTAAAAAATTTGATTGATAAGCTCTCTTAGATCCGAAGCTTCATCCTTAAGGTAACTGTCTAAATTTCCAACTTTTCTCCCATATTAAAAAGAGTACCAAATGTAAATGGGGAGAAGAACAACATGTAACCTTCTTGAAAATCCAACATATATTTCCGACATCGTTACCATGGTTAAGGCTATATACAACTTAATGACTTAAAAGGACGACCAACAATAAGAGCATTCCATATGTTATGTTAGTTGAAAACTACATCGGGCAAAAACTAGATACTCCAGGCCAAAGCACATTTTTCTCACTCTTGTATATGCTTCGCAAAGGCTGCCACTCTACTTCTTGGTACATCCACTCCTTTTATGATAAAGATTGACCTTATTTAATATTTGCTATTTAGATTGGTACTATTTAGTAAGCTAACATGATGGTTTTAATCCTCATAAAATTTAACATCACTTATGTGGTTCAAAGTGCAATCAAAGGTTAAGTTGTAATAAAAATGATCGTAACATTCTTTGCAAACCAAGAAAAGCCATTGTTAGAAGAAATATCAGGGCTCTGCCTAAACTAGTGTATGCCACAGATGAGGAAAAAGACTAGTAAGAGTTGTTATGTTAGTTGAAAACTACATCGGGCAAAAACTAGATACTCCAGGCCAAAGCACATTTTTCTCACTCTTGTATATGCTTCGCAAAGGCTGCCACTCTACTTCTTGGTACATCCACTCCTTTTATGATAAAGATTGACCTTATTTAATATTTGCTATTTAGATTGGTACTATTTAGTAAGCTAACATGATGGTTTTAATCCTCATAAAATTTAACATCACTTATGTGGTTCAAAGTGCAATCAAAGGTTAAGTTGTAATAAAAATGATCGTAACATTCTTTGCAAACCAAGAAAAGCCATTGTTAGAAGAAATATCAGGGCTCTGCCTAAACTAGTGTATGCCACAGATGAGGAAAAAGACTAGTAAGAGTTGTACTTTAATATTTCAAGCACCGATACAGCTTGCAATGTTAGCTTTGTAATCATTAATCTAGAAGGAAAGTCCTTTATCTTTTCATTTCAGCTTGATTTCCCTTACACTAACAATAAGGCATAATGCGGGGAAATAATTATGGGCATAGTCACCACATCAATAATGGATAAAAAATATCAAATTGATTGGAGATTTAAAATTGGCAGTCTAGCATATCAATGGCAAGTTTTCAATTGGGAACTAGCTTTGTTGCCATATAAAATAACAACTATTAGCCATATTTGAGGAAGCCTTAATAAAACATACTATAGGAACCAAGAATAAGGAAGTAAATGCCTTAACCATTCTAAGAATTAAAATGGACTTGGCTAATGAAATAATAAGCATAATGAAAAAATGTAGCAAATACTCCCTTCTATAGGCCAGAAAGTTAGATACAAGCCGGACTATAACAAATGACTGGCTAGAACCTATCAAGCAAGTACTACACTTAGGAGATAACCCATATTTTAAAACCCTAAAGGACTACAATTTAGTCATGAGTAATCCTTACAAAGGTTTCTTAGAGGAATACTAGTACATTGCATTCATGAGCAAGAGGACTAATAATTATTATAAGACATTCATTAATCTGTCTGTGGCATATAACATACAACTAACCTATATAGAAAAGCACATGGGGCTAGATATTATTAGTTATAGATGAAAGGCTAAACACAAGCAATATAATATAATTGCCTGTACTACTAGACAATAATCCATAAAAAGGAGGTATTCATAACCATGGCTGAAAAAGGTACATTACCTCCTAATTCTTCATATGTTCATAAGCTTAAATAGACTACTAAGGTATTTTGTGGAGGAAAATATCCTTTTCCGTAAAAGCATCAAAAGAAATGCCTTAATGTGCCTAGAATTTATAGAAGCATAAAAAGTATTGCATAACACTTATGTTGGAGAGTGTAGAGAACATCAAGGCAAGTAAAAGTTGTATTACTTCTTGCTCGAACTCAACTAGCACTAATCTGACATGAAGAATGATGCCTAAGACTTTGTTAAGAAATGCTACTTTTGCCAAATCACTACTAATCTATAATTTATGACCTTATAAGACATGACAAAACCCTAGTCTTTTGACACATAGGAGACGAATTTGGTTGTCTCAATTAACCCACCTATTAGAGGGTAGATCTGGATATTAGCAGCCACAAACTACTTTTAAAAATAGGTCGAGACAGTCTTAGCGAAAAAGGAAATTAGCATTGTCATATCAAACTTTTTAAAAGAACACATCATATGTGGTTTTAGCATCCCATAAAAATCATTAATGATATAAACATATCTTTGCAAACAAACAAATTGATGCTACCTTAGAGGGATGAGACATCAAGCATAAATGCTTAATGCTATACTACTTGTAAGCCAATGGCTAGATAAATGCTACCAACAAAAGGCTACTAAAAAAATACTCCATAAATGGTGCATGAATACTCTACATATTAGAGTATGCATATCAATTTTTGGGCCTATAAAACATTGCCACCAAGCCACTGATTACTCCCTTTGCTCTTTTGTATATGAGTCTGAGGCCATAACGCTAGTTGAGCTATTCATGCTTGCTATAAGGGTGTAACTTGCATAAGGTAATTCTCTAGTTCTATAACTAACCTTATATGCAAAAATTGAAGCCATAGATGAGAAATGAGAAGATGTTTAGAGGCATAAGACACTATACCAATATAGAATAACCAAAGCATAAACGGAATCTACTAAAGATAGGGTTATCAAAATAAGTAAACTCTTACTAAAAGTGGTCAAACATGTCAAGAAAAATATGGCTCTAGCCTCTAAAATTACACCATAGTAAGAAGGAACATACATTATTAAGCAAGCCCATGGAACCAGTTACTACCATTTGGCTACAACAGAAGGATAGACACTCCACAATCTCATTAATGATAAATGGCTAAAGCATTATTATTATTAGGTATTAATATTTATTCAAATAAGTGCGACATACATATTTGGGCAGAATAAAAGCTCTATGTAATTATTTCACTCATAGAAAGCAATAAAAGCTAAACTTTTCCTTAGATAAGCACTCCATACCCCATGTATGATTTATTCCTATGGGTTGCCTACTTATATGATAGATAACTAGATTCCTCACCTAGCTGCTATACCCAACTAAAATGCCTACTAATATAATAGATGTCTAAATTCCCTACTCTGGTATTGTACCTAAGTGAGATGTATACTCATATAGTGAATGGCTAGATACTATAGTATTGTATCCAAGCGAGATACCCATTCATATAGTAGATGGCTAGATTCTTTATCTTATTGCTATACCTAGGGTAGATGCCCACTCTTATAGTGGATGACAAGATTCCTTACCTTGACATAATACCCAAGTAAGATACGTATTCACATAATGGATGGCTAAGCCTTAGCATTACACCCAGGTAAAATAACCCTTGAAAAGAGTGAGGTCATATCTCTACTTAGTATAATGCCCTGAGAAGATGCATACACATACTTGGATGCCAACGTTTACTACAAAATGTGGAAAATTAACATTAGAACTCAAACTTCTCTTAGTGTAGCACCCAAAAGCAAGACACTCAATTTTACTTCAAAAAGTGAAAGTCTAACAGTAGACCATACCTCTCTTGGAGCTGTAATCAAGAGGGAAGTCATACTAAATAACATGTTTATAAGTCTTCATCATCTCAAATATACCTCACATACAGGTCATATTGAAGTCTATATCGAAACCAAAACCTTTACAACATGATAAATTCTAAAATTCCTTAAACTGGTAACAGCAGAGAAGTTTTTAGTGTATTGTAAACCTTATGAGGAAAAAGTCTCATATAAACAACTTATACACATCATAAAAGTTCTTTTTGTACCCATTATATGTGATGTGCTAGATGTTCATTATGGAAAATATTCCACATAAGATGCCCATGTTAGAAATAATCGCAGGAAAACATATGATGCTCTAAATGCCTCATAAAAAAAAGTCCTATGAAATACCTACATAAGCCTAAGCATACAAAAGCCTATATAAAAGAGGCACAATTGCCTTTATAGCCTAAAACCTATAGAAGATGCCCATATTGTCTATAAAGGCATAATTGCCTTTATGATGCTAGTGCTATGATGCAAGATGCCTTCATAGCGTTATTTCTATCAAGAATCCATTGTAGCTTTACTTTTACAAAAAAGCCTTCATGGTGTAGTTCTCATGCAATATGACTTTAAGGTAAAGTCCCTATAGAAAGCATGCTCTCATGAAGTGTTCCTTGTAAAGGATATCTTCATTAAATAATTTGTATAGAAATGCAACATAACTATAATAAGGACTGCCTTGAAGAGTTTAGATTAGCCTAAGGTGCTAATACAAGCCATACTTACTGGAAGCAGCTCAAACATAAACCTGGGACAACATAATCTAATTTATAAAAGGAAAGGATACCCAACATCACAAAGAAAAATAAAAGGAATTAGAATATGCCATTCAAAGAAGTTAATAGAACATATACATTTTCTCTGGCTATAATATGCCCATAGACTAGATAAACAAGCCATTAAAAAGAAAAGCTCTCAAGCACAAGAGGAATACAAATGAAAGAAAGTTAAAAATGTCAGATTGACCATTATACAACCACAAGGATCTGGCCCCATATACTCTAAAAGCAGAACAAAAAACCTTGGGTAGAATAAATACAAAACACGAGGAATGTAAACATCCATTAAAATGGCAAAGCTAGAATATGCTATAACAAGGCCTGCTAAAAGGACAACAAAGGATATACAAAGCTACTCTTGACCATAGTCAGTTAATAATCAAGGAATAAAGCAAGTAAACTAACTACAAAAGTCTCCAGTCCATAGATGCTCGAATAAACCAGTTGTTATTCAGATGATTTAGAGTATAATGCAGTTTGGTATCGAATGATGATCCAAACCAATATATCATGAATTTTTTTGGAGATTTATGATACTTTTAAGCATAATAAGGCTTCGGATGATGCATTTCACCATGGAAGCCTTTAGAAGAGGTTTCAAAATTTAAGCTCACATGAAGTGCTCTCCCTGGCAATTCTAGATTCCAACTTAGTAGGCTTGGAATGCTAGAATAGTAGCTTTTATTTTACAAGATTTTCCAAAACAACTCTTGCTTTGGCATTTCTAATTTTTAAGTGAGAAATGGGACTTGGAAGAAAAGAGCAACACTTGATTTTTCTCCTTTCCTTCACCAAAAGTAGTTAGTCCTCTTACTTTGTAAAGATAATGAACAAAAATCTTTTGTCCACAATTTACATAACAAGGTCTAAACTGTTTTACATGAAGGATAAAAGCCAAAAACTATTTTTGTCTTATTTTCATACATATAGACAAACACCTTTTCCAATCCTTTTAACAAAATATCTCTTAAGCCTTTTATTATTTTACGTCAACAAAAGTAAACTTGTCACTATCTTAAACAATGTATGCTTTTCTATAAACAAAGCTTATCTAATAAGCTTCATTAAGATAATAACACCATTAGAAAAGAGACAAGTGTCTAAGAACTTATTCAAAGCTTATCCAATAAGCTTTAATAAACTAATTAAGAATATGAATTGTGTCCAACACTTGTCACCATCTTACATTAATGCTTAACTATTAAGCATTCTTAAAATAATCAAGTACATGACAAGTGTTGAACACTTTTACAAGTACTATTCAAAAGCTTATTCTCTAAGGCTGAGTGATTTGTCAAATTCTAACGATTAAAATTTGATACGCGTCCAATTTAAGAGATCTCAAAATCAAGCTCTCTCTTTTTAGATCGAACTCTTCAACTAAGTGCACCATATTCTCGAGAGGTCTTAATAACAAATTATGCTCACCCATAATTGTTTCTTGATCAAACTCTTCGATCGAGGATGCCACATCTCGAGAAGTCCCAAAATTGAGCCTATTCATATTCTCCTCAGATCAAACTCTTCAATAAAGGATGTACCTAAAATTAAACTTATTCACAATCTCCTCATATAGAACTCTTCGAATAAGGACGCTACCTTAGTGCTCAACGAGTATACTTTATATTGTGAGACTCTCTAGGTCCACACTCGATTCGTCAAATAGAACTTTTTCACAAGTTAGTGATCCATACCCTATACACACGTCATAGATATTATAAATTAGCACATTATACCATACATAGATTTTTGCTGTCAAATTTCTATTTACTCGACCATGAACTTATCTCTAGATTTATATTTCTATGAACAATATCCACAAACACTTTTGCGATATTGTTTATTCCACGAAATGTTTTTTTTCAAGTTTAATGCTTATAAACATAAGACTTTTTGAAATATAACCTCAGAGCATCAGGATATACAACTCACTAATATGAGCTGACGGATCCTATAACTATGCACACTAGACTTTATGAGCATCGGACTATACCCAACAACACGCAGTGGTCAAACCATGAAAGGTCTCTGACATCCATAGAACCAAAGTATGGTGGATCACTATAGGCCTACCGTGGTGTTTAGGTCAAAGGACCACGAATACTACTCAACTCAAGAAGACCATCTATTAAAAGCTTTATAGGATGTCTATTAGAAGTCCTCGTGAGTTTATTCAGTACCCAATCCTCACTAAATACCTGCATGCCTATACGAGCTTCTACTAAGCTCATAGTCTATTAAGACTAACTATCTGGACCATCTAGATATAGATATACACCGATCTAGATAAAAGGTTTTGCCAATCTACTCACATTGACAAAATAGATCAAGAACAAAGCATTTGAGATACTGCATAATGACATTTCTTATCATCATTTGCAACTCTTTATAATTTTGTCATTACTAATATATTTTTAGGCCATTTTCCCATTTCATACAAGGTTTTTAACTCTTAGAATTTGCTAACTCTCAACACCATAAACTCTTAATACTTATAACTCTTGGCATTGCTAACTCTTAGTGTCAAGCCTCAAGCCCAAAAGATCCGATACACGACATCACTTACATTCATTCAATAATGTGCCCTCATAAATAATATTACACAAAATTTCAAACTTTAATTGAACATAGGAATCCTTAGCAAGTTGCTAGTAAGTTCAACACTAAAATCAACCCATAACCTAACATATAAATATAAACTTTTATTGACAATATTTAAACATTCATTTCAATTTTTTTTTCCAAAATTATAACAATTGAATTATAACTGAGACAATTAGTAAACCAGAGATACGTAGAGTTTTCTCAGATATTAACACTCTACTATGTCACTAATAGCAACTTTGTTACCGGAAGCCCAGAATATATTCATTACAAATTCTTACTTAAAATCAACCAATAACCACACTTGGTGAAACTTAAATCAAATCCAACCACACACAATAAAATAATACATAAGTATTTATTCAATAGGGACAAATCAAATATCTTATCCCACGTGTCCCCAACTGAAACACTCAGTAAGCTAGCAACTTAGGGAACCCAAGAAACAGCAGAAGCCTTGCCAAATCCGCTAAGCACACATATACCTTATTTACTTGAAATCACTATAAACTATAATGAGTATAAAACTTAGTAAGCATACTAGTTTTTCATATATAAAATACAAATACATATATATACACAATGCATATATATGATATGCTGTGATCAATCAAAATTATAATCTTATAAAATCATATGTCATGTAAACACTTACACATTCTTTCAAAACATATAATAGGAATACTGTCACTCAACTATTACTTAGTAGGACTTACACATCACATATCATATAATAAGCCAAATGTCACTCGTAGGTGACATACCGTATGAGAGGAATAGTACAAGTGAGGTTTAAAATTACACATATATAATGCTCATGCCCGAAGGTAAAAGCCAAACCCTTACCCTAATCATCGGTGAGTCCTCTCACATGCACCAATACGCCACCACACGAATGTGATGACTCACTTTTACTTAGGTACCCATAGGATCCTCCCTACATATAAAACACATAACATATACCAATCCTGAAAGAAAGGTCACACATAAAGGCTCCACAAATCACATAAAATGCTTATTAAGTTAACAGTGAGTTTAAGCATCCTCAAAACACAAAATGTTTCTCATGGACATATTACACTTCAAAAGCTCTATTTGTTAAACACATTTCACTTTGAAAGCTCACTTTCAAAAACACATATATGTTATGTATGTCCATGCTCACATTTATAAACACATTTACAAAATCATACATAACAATTACTATGTTTATTGTGATTTTAGTAAGAAGTCTAATATACTTACCTCTTAGCACTTTTAGCTATAAGGCTTAAATCTCCTTAACCTATCAATAGAGATTAATCCTTTCATGAGCCTCAACATTCATACAAAATACTTTAAATAGCTTATAAAATTACACATATTGCACTTATCACATCGAATTGGTCTAATTATTTGGTTTCTCAAAACATGTCATTCTGACCACTTACACTTAACAAAATTTTCTTATACATCAAATGATGTCCAATTACTCCAAAATGAGAATATATCATTCTTAACTCATATATCCTTCTTATATATAAATATTATATAATAATTCCTACACAATCCATTCCATAAACACTATCGAATCGAAACTACTAACCTGGCAGGATCAAGATATTTACTGAACAGTATTCAATCTCCTAATTTTATATACCTCTTAAAGCTTAAATTCCAATTTATTTTTCTTCTTCTTCTCTTTCTCTCCCCCTTCTTTCTCTCTTTTCTCACTCCAAAAGAGGTGGCTCAACCAAAATGAGTGAATTAAGATTTCAAATGTGTATTTTTATACTAAAAGGTTAATTTTTAGTATTTACGAATTAGCCTCCAAAACTTTTAAAGTATTACCATTTGGTCCCTAAAATAAATCTAAAATCTTAGAAATAAACCCAATACTAATAGTATGTCCTTAACCTATACAAACACTACTAATAACAATACATAAATCAAGTATCACCCACATAAAAATAAAATATGATTATATTTATATATATATATAAATACTTATTCTTACCGGTTGTGGATACTGGTTACTACACGTAGTGCTGACCTAAACTCCTTTAGATCATACAATGTCTGAAATATTACAAGCATCTTACCATTTATTAAATGTAATTAGCGACTGATTGAAATATGCATTGTATAAATATTAAAATAAAATATTCATACAAAATGGGATGGCACTAAGCATAAATCCCAACACATAAAAGTCAATCTAAGAGGATACAAAACACTGCAAGGTATCACCTTAAAGAGTGGGAAAAAACTGCCTAATGTTGCTAAAAAAAACCTCAATCCATGGTGAGTACTATTAAAGATAAATTGAAAGGTGATAAGAAAAAGAATATTCAAGAAGAGGAGAAAGAAGCAATGCAGATAAAAGAATATTAAATAGTTCTTTACGTTTTTAGAGATATTCAAGAAGCTGCATATCAACATACCTTTTGTTGATGCCTTAGAGCAGATGCTCAATTATGTTAATTTATAAAGGATATCTTGTTAGAGAAAAGAAGACTTGGAGATTTTGATATAGTAGCCTTAATAGAAGAATGGAACATTATCTTGTAGAAAATATTGCCTCTAAAACTCAAGGATCCATAGAGCTTCACTATTCCAGGCACTATTGGAAACCAATTCTTTTGTAAAGCTCTATGTAACTTGGAGGCCAATATTAATTTGATGTCGCTATCCATCTATAAAAAGCTAGGATTCAGGGAAGTGAAGCTGATAAACATTACATTACAACATGTTAATCTATCATTTACTATCCAATGGACATAATTGATGATTTGCTAGTAAAAGTGGATAAATTTATTTTCCCAATAGATTTTATTATTCTTGATATGGAGGAGGATTGTGAGATTTTAATTATCCTCAAAAGATCATTC
Source organism: Ailanthus altissimus (assembly GCA_946807835.1). Classification (NCBI taxonomy): domain Eukaryota; kingdom Viridiplantae; phylum Streptophyta; class Magnoliopsida; order Sapindales; family Simaroubaceae; genus Ailanthus; species Ailanthus altissimus. Next base: position 7,998,175 of record OX327691.1, on the reverse strand, counting down.
TTGGCTATAAGCAGAGCACTCATAGATGTGTAGAAAGGAGAGCTTACAATAAGAGTTCAAGACCAATAGGTGACATTTAAAGTTTTTAAGGCAATAGAGTTTCTTGGGGAATCTAAAAATTATTTTAGGATCGATGTAGTGTGTGGCACTAAAGAAAGATGCCTCTTTTAGTCACATGAGATGGATGAATCTGTCAGGTTGTGTGGGGCCCACTAACCCTTTAGTCCAACTAGCATCGAGATCACCAACCCTTACTAGTCACCACTAGTCAGGAACTGGCGCATCCATACAACCAGCTTAGGTTACTTGCATCTTCAAGGATTCAAACCCTTACCCCTATCTCCATGGAGGCCTTATAGGCCTTTAGAGGTTCGTCCTTGTACCCATCAGGATGGCCAGCCTGATGGGTATAAGGACGAAAGGGTTGGTAGGCCCTATTACAGCCTTGTAAAAAGGTTGGCCTTTTTTTTTTTTCTTCTTGGCGGCACCATTTCTTTTCCTTCTTCTCTCAGCCAAAACACAATACACACTTCACTTTTTCAATCAAAATATCTCTTTATTATATATTATAATATATTATTTTATAATATATAATAACATTTTATTTTTGGGTGCTAAATAGTTGGCACCCATTATGTATTATTTTAATATTATTATTATATATTATATCATATTAATATTTTATTATATATATAAAGAGAGAGAGATTGAAAAAGTGAAGTGTGTGTTGTGTTTTGGCCAAGAGAAGAAGAAAAAGAAATGGTGCCACCAAGAAGAAAAAAAAATTGGTAAGAAAAAAAAATGGAATTGTTTCATTTTTTCCTATTGTTCCATTAGAAGCAATTATGTATTACTTCAAATTCTCCATTTCCTATCCTTTTCAAGAAAATGATGAAAACACACACTCGCCCATTTTGGAAATTAAGAGTTAATCCCATTCTGGATATGGGACTACTGTTCTGGCTTACTAAGCCCTTCGTATTGGTGACTAGAACTGCCCACGAGTTGGTTTGCATGCAAACTCTGAGGAAATACGTGTATAACGTTACACGTTAAGGCGAGTTCTCAACCTTTACTAATATTAATGTGATTAATATATTTATTTATTGTGTTTATTGTATGCTTCCGCCGCATTAAATTCGTATGTGATATGTATTTTAGGCAATAGACATAATTACACATGTATACACCCATATGTATTAGATCCTCGGCAACAATGGTATCAGAGCCATTTAGGGTATATTTGGGTGTTGTTTGAGTGGATAGATGTAAAAGACCTGGTGAAAATGGCGTGTTTCAAGTGTTGAAATGGGTAAGCCAAAAGGGAGTTCACTGGGCGCTGCCGCGCCAAAGGGCTGGCGCTGCAGCATTAGAGGTTCGACCTCCCAGCGCTGGAGAGCCGGCGAGCCCGTGCTAAGGCATTGGGAGTTTTTTCTCCCAGTACTGAGGCGCTGGCAAGCCAGCGCTAAGCAGCTAAGTTTTTGGAATTCGCACCCCAGCGATGAAGCGCGAGTATCGCTGATCTGGAGGTTCAACCTCCCAACACTGCAGCGAGAAGATCTGACGCTGTGGTGGTGTATTGTTTACTTGAACAGTAGCACATGAACAGTATATTTACTGTTCATAAATACAGTATTTCAAAATTAATTTTTGCATGTGTAGATTTATGAAATATAGTGATAAAAATTATCAGTCTACATTATAAATCAAGGTTTATGAGATGCAGTGATAAGAGTTATTGATTTGCATTGTAAACCATAATTAATTTTTGTGTTGGTAACCACAATAAGAGCTCTATTAGTGGAGGATGGTGATTCCGGTGCTGGTTGGACTAAAGGGTAAGTGAGCCCTATATAACCTTACAAAAAGGCTGACTTTTTTATTAAGGTGTGTGGGGCCTATCCCAACGGGGTGCCAGCCTGGGGTCTACTAGTAGATCCCCAGGCTGGCACCCCAACACATTCAACTCATGCTCGAACCTCCAAGGAATTGAGACTAAGACCTTTCCCTTATATTGCCTTAGCGACTCTTCCTTGTACCAATCATGATGGCCATCAGAATCGTATTCCAAAGCTTGTGAGAAAGTAACATTGCATTGAGAAAAGATAAAGGGTAGGAATAATAAGAAGGTTGCTGAGTGAAAATTTAAACTAGTCTAACGAGGTTTTCTCTTATGTCCAAGATTGAAACTCTTCTCGAGAAAAATTAGAACAAGACGGCCAGGGCCACTTCTTCGGATTATTTTTATAAAGTTATGGAAGTTAAGGATGGGAGTTCTAAGAGGATCTTCAAAGGTAATGGATAACCATCTAAAGCAATATTATAAATGAAAGATCAATCAGGTAAAGTCCTCAATCACTAAAAATGTTCCAATATAAAGAAAGAATGATGTTAGGCCATTTATGTTAAATAAACCACTTCTTAGGAGGAAACCCAAGTAGATAATTTATTTTTTATTTAAAAAGGTTTGTGGTTATTTAGCAAAACAAAATCTTAGCAGGTCAGAGTCGCGGCACTAAGTTGTAGGGCTACAATGTCAACAAAGATAGAACCTTAATGCCATGGTGCCAAAAGCTAGAAAAGGAGCCCTAATTTCTAGGTCTAGCACCACAACACTAAGATTTTAGCACTATAGTGCTGAGTCACATTAACTTATCCAACCTTTCAGCAAGAGCCTGTGGAAGAAGATGATGACGATGATGATAATTTGAATGACATGAAAGATTAGTGAGCACACATATACTATTAGAGAAGTACTCTATTCTTATCTCTTTCGATTGAGGACAATGTCAAACTTAAGTTTAGGGGAGGAAAAAACTTCTATGTGATAAGTTTATATTTTGTCTTATCTATTAATGTTACCTACTGTGTTTTCTATTTGTTATTTTGGTTGTTAATTTTTTTTAGTTAGTTGTTAATTTGGGTTTGGTGTGATGTTTACTAATCAACGATAAGAACTTGATTGTGATTAATATAGTTCTTGGGACATGATAGATATTGCAATTGTTCTTATGTTGAATCCTTGTATCAAGCTTTTCACTTATTTGTGGCTCTTTGAATATATTGAGAACATAAAATATGATTATTTTGTTTGTTTGCTACTTAGAGAATGTTTATGCATGACAAGTATTTATAAAGTATCACACATTTTAGAACTTGTTTGATTACTACTCGAGGCGAAATCTTAGGGTGCACATGATTGAGGAAATGATTTTAGGCCATGTTTAGCCATTTGAGCCTTTCTGTCCTACCTAGATATATTTTTTATCCCCAGTTATCCACTTTGAGCCTAATGATTATTTTTATTTGTTAACCACATCTATACCTTAGCTTTCATTAAGTTATCCTTCATAACACCCTTCACACAATAAGTATAGTGATCTTGTTTAAGGGTTATCCAGAAATTATTAAACTTATAAGAAGAATGAGTAGAATGAAAAGTGATTGTGGGTGTTAATGTTTATAAAAGGTTGTAAAAATTTAAATTTGGGGGTATAGTTATTGGTGGAGGATCTAGTATACGTGGGTGTATGCATGTACTATTGTGTCTATTGCCTAAATACATATCAAATACATATTTAAGTTTGACGGAACATGAAACTTGTAAAAAACATAATAAATAAAATATATTAATCGCATTAATATATTTAAAGAATAGAGAACTCACCTCAACGTGTAACGTTATACACGTATTTTCTCGGAGTCCGCATGGAGACCAACTCATGTGCAATTCTAGTCACCAACACGGTGGACTTGGTGAGTTAGAACAGCAGCCTGATATCTAACACGAGATTAACTCTTAATCCCTAAAATAGTTGGGTGTGTATTTATATCATTTTTTCTAAAAGGATAAGAAATGGAAAATTTAAAGCAATCTACCATTGTTTCAATTGGAAGCATAGAAAAAAATGAAACAGTTTCATTTTTTCCTATTTTATTTTTCTTCCTTCTTCTTCTTCTCTTCTTCCTCTCCATTTCTTCTTTCTCTTTCTCAGCCAAATTTTAGCCACCAACATACATGCACTTCTCTCTTTCTCTTTCTTTTCTTTTTTCTTTTTTTCTTTCTTCTTCTTCTCCATTTCTCTTCTTTATTTCTCTCGGCCAAATTTGGCCAAACACACACTAATTCATTCTTATCTCTCTCTCTTTCTTTATATTTATATATATAATAAAATATACATAATGGGTGCCAACTATTTGGCATCCGAATAAAATATTATTATATATATAATATCATATAATAAAATATTATATAATATAATATAATAAAATAATATATAATATAATAAAATAAGAGAGATATTTTGATTATTTAACCCTTAAATAATCAAAGTGAGAAATGACCATTTTACCCCTTATAAATAGTTACCAAGTTTACCCCTTAGTGGGTCCCACCAAATTTCACACTTGGGTAAACTCAAATGAGAATCCACAATACGCCACGTGTCATAATACAATTAGCAAATAACAATTATTAACTAATTATTGTATTTAACACTTAAATACAAACATGCACGCATTCTCGTGGTTGTGCTGAATATTGCTGGATTAAATAATTTAATCCGACACGCTGCCCTAGTGCATAACGAGTATACTCTATATCGTAGGACTCCTTAGGTCCTACGCTCGATTTGTCAAATGGAACTATTCTATGAGTCCGTGAGCAATGCCCCACGCACACGTCACAGATATATAAATCAGCGAGTTAAAGCATACAAGTTAAGGTTACAATGCATATGTATAGTCCTTCCGTCATGATATCCTGGATGTGCAGGGATATAGATTATCACCGTCAAATTCCCAGTGCTCATCTATGTCCTATCTCCAGACTTGTATCTCACTAAACAATATGCGCAAACTTCTTTGCCATATTGTTCCACCCTGGCAGAACTCTTTCCTATGATGATTGCTTGTGGCCACAAGACTTTCCGAGATACAGTCTCGAAGCATTTGGATATTTAACTCCATATGGGAGCTGATGGATCCCATATCTGTACGTACCAGACTTCATAAGTATTGAACCATACCCAGCGACACCCAGCGGTCACACCATGAAAGGTTTGTGACATGCGTGGAACTAAAGTATGGTGGATCACTTACAAGCCCACCGTGGCACTCAGGTCAAAGGACCACGTATACTACTAAACTCGAGAGGACCTTCTATTGACGGCTTACATTGGGTGTCTATCGGAGGCCCTCGTGAGTCTGTCCCGTATCCAATTTTAACTGGATACCTATATGTCAATACGAGCTCTAAGCTCACGATCGGCTAGGAATGACCATCTATACCCTATAGGTACGACATATGTTGATCTATATATAAAGGTATCCACCGATAGGCCCGCATTGGCAGAAATAGATCAGGATAATTATTCGAGAACATACTTGCGCAACTTACATTTTTTGGCACCCGATTGCAACTCTTGCAACTATGCAGTTACTAGTATATTCTCAGGTTTATGTCCCATTACAGACAAGGCTCCAACTCTTGGATCTGCTGAGTATTATAACTAGCTAACACTTAGTTGTGCTAACATTTAGCAATTATTTGTCTCAGTATGGCTAACTATGAGCCCTTATCTAAGCACCTTTAGATATAATCCAAACTCCTTCAGATCTATAATATTTGTAACGTTACATGCATAATACCATATAAATGGGTATTAGCGATTTAATAAGAATGTACATTTGTATTAAACACAAGTATATGTACATTCAAGGAAGGCACATAAGCACCGACCCTAACAATAGTGACTTGTTCTAAAAAATAAAATGGATAAAGTTTACTATACTCCTAGCTTAGGAAAAAAAAAAAAGATTGAGCAACAAAGTAAGCAAAAGAAAGTATAAAATAGTTTGGGAGGATCTTTAGGAAAATTGATGAAAGGTAGAGATGATTTGAGAACAAGAATGTGTGTTTATGATGTGAATTATGTTGAAAATTTATCTATTTTATCTTATCTTCATAATAACTATACATTACAAGTTAAATAAAGACTTATATGATCCTTGGTTATGTATACATCTATATTAGTGGAGAGTAGTAGAAAAAGAAAGCATATGAAATATGAACAAAAGTTCTTTTGGAGACAAATTTATCGACACCTTGTATATAAATTAATCTGAGTGCAAATAATTGATGTGAATAACTTACACACACATCAGGTGAATCACATATGGGGTAAGACTAGTACGTGGATTGATATTCTAACTTTTGTTGTGTTTAGAGTTTCTCAAGAATAGTAAATTATATACAATCTTTTGATACATTGTTAACCATTAACCAACCAATTGTTTGTTTGTTAATTTATTTTTCTAGAATTTAGATTTTCATTTGCTTGAGTATGAGTAAATTGTTAAGTTGGGAGAGTTTGATGGGCGTATTTTATACTTATTATTTAAGCTTCTATAAACTTAGCTTTTATTTATTTTAAGTGGGAATTTTAGGTTTTTGTATGTGCTTTATTGTCATTTTATAAGTTTGAAGACAATGAAGCTATTTGGGATGAAAATTCAAAGAAAACAAAGTAAAAATATCAATGTCACGGCATTGGATTAACTAGAAAAATGTAGAAGAGGTAAAATATGGGCCATGGTGCCAGCAAACAAGGTCAGGGCTGCTAGACGTTGGGTGCTGAATATGCAAATAAGAGTTTTGAGACAACTCTTTGAGAGTTTAGAGCAACTTTTAGGAGAATAAAAAGGGCTGAGATGATTAAAGATTGCAATAACATAGTTTTATTTATTTATTCTTCATCTTTTAGTTTTTTATGATTTCAATGATGTTAATTTCATTATACTTTAGAACAAGTGTAAAATTCTTTTCTAAAGTTTCAATTGGATCTCTATATGTTGTTTGAATTATTTTTACGCTTTTGATTTATATTCTTTAGTAATTGAGTTATTTGTTCTATAACACCTTTTAGATTCTTGATCACCATCTAGATTGATTAAATAACATTTATGAAGTTGGAAAATGGATTTTAGGTTAAGCCGTCAATAGAATAACATATGATCATTGATTATAATAAGTTTATGTATGATAGGAATATATTTACATGACATATGCAATCATTAAAGCGAACTTAAGCTTAATGAATTCTTTCTTAATTTAATTCATATAGGAATATAGTTAATTTATTAAAGGAATATTCTTCCTTGACCATCGAAAGATGCTTGTAGGTAATTTATGATTCTTGGTTGGCAATTTTAAATGAATAATTGATTCAAAGAGAGAATTAGTAATTTCAACAAAGTAAGAGTGAAAAGTGTAACCCTAGGCTTATGTTTATTGGTAAAATCATAAATTCTGGTACTCCAACTCTTGTTATCTTTTATTTATTTTTATTTTTAATTTTACTTTTATTAATTCTACATTTTTTAATCAATTGTTTGTATAAATTTAGAATTGATATAGGTTAGTATTTAGCAAATTATAATAACAAGTGCTTGTGGAAATGATACATTACTTTCATTATATTACTTGTTTAGGATAGTGTGCACTTGTGCTTTAAGCCAATGCAACATCTCTCAACTTCCTCCTCATTGGATAAAGAAATATCTTTCACAATAGAAGTAGTGTCTGCTTCAAACCCCTATGATAACCTACAACTCTTCTAAGGTAAAAAAGTGGAAGGAGTATCACTCTTTGAATTGTCTCATTTTTACTAATAGGAACTACTCTTTCAAAGCCAACAATCACACTTATGCCATTAGTAATAACCGTGTATGGCATGCAGACCTTACTAGCCATACTAATTGTCAAGCTTGGGCTTGTTTTAACATATCATAGGCAATGATTTTTAAACCCAGACTTACATCTCCAAGCTTACATATGTAAAACTCAACAAAGAAAGTCAAACAAGCTTTCCAATATGTATCAGAATGGAAAAAAACATCCCTTATATAGGTGGGGCTAGCCACTTTTGAAGTTATGCCTTACAAATATTGTAATCCTCTAAGGTTAGAATGGCAAAGCCTATCAACCCATTTATTGAAATTATAAGTAGTATTTACCACAGTACGATAACTTTGAGTGAGCCCAAATTGCCTCAGAACATTGCTAGGATGATAAAACATTGGAATAAATTAAATATTTTTATTCAAATATAGAAAATAACTAAAATTAGTAGTCGAAAAATACTCACCCAAAACATCCTCATCAAAAATATTAAAGGTAGAAGAAGTAAGCATCATTGTTAATAAGAGCATAGAAATAAGGAACAAATAACAACTCAGAGAGGTGACCATACGACCTAAAAATGAAACTAGCAACATCATTGAAAAATAAAAGAAATTCTTAGCATAGAAAAGGCTTCGTAGTTAGTGAACACCAATTGAAAGCAATCTCAAAATCAAGACGTTCTTTATTAAAAAGAGCCTGTCTTCATGATATAAGCAATTCTTATGTGTATTAATAGAGTCTTGTCGTAACATGTGAATCACTCAAACATAGATCTGTAAGAAATGAATAGCCACATAAGTATCTACAATATACTCTTTTGCACTACAAACCTCAACATAATAAAAGTCATCAAGTTGCTTATACAAAAAACTAAGAAAATAAGGAGCTAACGAGAAAGAAGACCCTGTGTAGTACATACGGCTAAAGGAAATAGTCTTATTTTTACATGATCAATAATTTGATCATATAAAAATACTTAGCCATAGAGTTATCATAACCTTAACCTAACATCTGAAGTCACGGGCCTCTTATTGAACAAAACGACCTCCTTATATAGAGTCATAAAAGTGCTTCACTCAACTTGTAAATGTTAGCATAGGCTTGACACTACTCTTATTCAAACAAGCCTTCAAATTCTTCAATGTTTATACATTGAAAGAATATAGTACAATACAAAATACATTCATTTCACTTAAAATTGGCAAGCCAGTGACAGCTACCACATCTTACAAGGTTGGGGTAAACTCTCCCAAAACTGTAACAAATGTGTGAAAATCAGAACTATATCTCCATACTATTTATCTCAAAGAAGACTAGTCCCTTATGATATTTGACCTTTATGAAATAAAGATTGTTGTATAAAGATCACTTAGGGTCAACCACCATTTAAGGTTAATATCCTTACTTTCATAGGTCACCTAATCAGCCTAACCAATGGTTGGATTTGAAGGTTCGAGAAAGTGGATGGGTACAATTCTGTTATCCCTTTTAGCTAGACATAAGTGAGAGATTGACTCAGGAGGAATCATTGGAACTTAGGCACATCTTCTTCAAATGAGCCTTTAATGCTCAAAGATTCTACCTGAGATGCCAACTTGGCCACAAAATTATCACTTACATCAAAAAGTGGTCATAAACCTCATCAGGCACTGGTTATAAAAGAAGACCTCACAGTCTTGGATGTAGAGGCTATTGTTTATCTATAAAGCATTCAAAAAAAATGAGACATAGTCAAACATATGGCAACCATAAAAAGAAAAGGATCTAAAGCACATAAACTGAGAATTCCAATCAAGTACAACAAGTATATCCTAAAGAAAAGATTCAATTATTTCTAATCTTTCTTTTGTGATACAAATGAACAGTCGTAATTATTTTTTGGTGTTCTATAGTTGATGCACAACAACTATATATACTAATGGATTGCTCGTATTAGTCTTACCTATATAAGAGAAAATAAGAAATGTCTTGTGAAATATTTCTAATCGTTAATTGTTAGCACTTTAGATTATAGATATAACTAGTATAGGTTTTCAATCTAAAGTCGCCCTTCAACTGCTTTACATATTTCCTTTAATCTCTTAAATGGGAAAACAAAAATTTTAACACTTTAAATTTTATAGTGAGAAGTTAATCTAATCAGTATTATACTCTGGCCTCACGCTTTAGCAGTATTAGCCTTTGTAAAATATAAAGTAGATAAATCTTGTTAATTACATCTCATGCAACTCTTACCATTGATCCTAACATATACCTTATCCTCACGCTTTAGCAATATTAGGTAAGTGTGTTCTCTATTAACTCGTCAATGATCAAATATAAGTGACTACCTTCATGTTTTAACAATGTTAGATAAAACTTTCGCTTATATTTGTCTCATTTCACATTTAACTAATATGGTCTAAATTAGATCGGCTAGTCCTTCACACTTTGGAAATATTAGAAAATATTAAAGTGGCCATTTTAACATCATATTGATGACAATGCATAACATTTTCTCAAATGAAATGCATTTTCAATTTGATTAAGTGAGATTTTTATTTTGTGCAACTTATCCGCATCTCATGAGGATATAATTTTCAATCAGAGCATTTATTTCACATATGCACAACTAACCCCTACTAATAGGGCTCCCATTGTGGTTAACAGTGCAAACAAATGATTAAATTTTTTTAAGACAATATATAACAATTATATTGAATGCAATAAATTTCATATGCTTAAAATGCAAAATAGAGTAAGCCGTTCAAAATACCCTAGCGTTAAACTACTTTAATGCCTCAGTGTTGCACACTTTAACACCACGACGTTATCACATAACATCCCATGATTGACAAGCTAAATGCCCTAGCGATTTGTATGGAAAATGCCCCCGTGAGGCTCACTTCACCACTGTGGTGTTATCATATAACTCTACCATGATGACAACCAACGCCCTAGCATTCACCTGTAAATAGCATGATGAACGCCCCAGCATTACATGTTAAACACCCTAGCATCCATCTAACCTCAATGAATATTGCTGCATTAAATATGCAACACTCTCAATGTTACTTCGAGCAGTGACCTGATTTTATATTTTCAACACTTAAAGATACAGAATGTACCGTTCTTTAGTATCCCAAAAGGCTCAACAACACTCCATTAACCCAAAAACACATAAAACATGCTATGATACCATTATTAACGTACATTAAGGGTGTATGCATATGATTATGTACATGTAAATTAATTTACAAATCCATGTCTAACACACAATTATGTAGCAGAATTAAAAATAATTAATCTACAAATACATACAAAACTGAATCAAATACAATACAAAAATCCAGAATTACTTACCTTTAAAGTAATTTGGTAAAGAATCAAGTTTCCAAAGCTCACTCGAAATGATCTCGTTGATCAGTTCTAATCATAACAATCTGGTGGGATTATAGAGCTGAATGACAGCATTTTAATCTTTAGCAAGATTAATTTTTTAATTCAATTTACTTCAACGTTTGAACTATTTTCTCATTTGGCCAAAATATAAATTATACACTTCCTTGCAACATTTGTAAAACTTAGCTTATATATGGCCAAAAGATAGGGACCTATTTAAACATTTGCAAAGTTTATAATACTTGGCCAATGAATGCTTAACACTTATCTTTCATAGATCCCATGTATGAATATTAGTGTCCCACTTTACTTGCCAATTGTCACCTATTAATTTCATGCATATGATATGTGTCACTCATACATTATATCCATTTTCCATATGTCACTCATGCATTAGTTAACTACTATAACTAATAAAATATAGGTTTAACACTTAAACCTTGACACATGTACTTCTCGAGAGATCCTGGAACAAATCCTATTATCTAAATTTTTTTTGAATCGAACCATTCCACCCAACCCATTATCTCAGTGCTCAACGAGTACACTTCATATTATAAGACACCCTAAGTTCATACCCGTTTATTTTATGGAACTCTTCTATAAGTCTGTGAATAATGCCCCTTACACATGATACAGATAGTACAGAATAACGCATTGAACTATACAAGATGAGGTCAACCATACCCATATAATCATTCTATCAAATATATATTAGAAGAGTAAAGATATAGATCATTACCATCAAATCTCTATACGCTCAACCAACTTATCTTGATATTTATATTTTCGTAAACAATATTCATAAAATCCTTTGTAATATTGTTTAACCCTATAAAAAAAAAATCTTTTTCAAGGTTTATGCTTGTGGCCACAAGACTTCATGAAATATAATTGTCTAAGCATCAAGATATACAACTCACTTATATAAGCTGACAAATCTAATATCTAAGCACATCAGACTCCACGAGCATCGAACCATATCTAATGACAACCAAAGGTTAGACATGAAAGGTCCTTGACATGCGTAAAATTAAAGTATAGTTAATCACTTACAAGCCCAATGTGGTGTTCAAGTTAAAGGACCACAAATACTATTTAATTCAAGAAAACCCTAAATTGACTACTCTATGTGATGTCTATTGAAGGTCTTCGTGAGTTTGTTTAGTACTTAGTCCTCACTGAATACCTGCATGCCTATACGACCTTTTGCTAAGCTCACAATTTTTTAAGACTAACCATCTACACAATCTATATATAGATATACAGTGATTTAGAAGGAATACTGATCGACCCATGTTGGCAACCATAGATCAGGAACGATGTTTTTGAAAATATATTGTGCAAAAAAATTTCTTAGCACCATTTGTAACTCCTTGTAACAATGTCATTACTATAATATTCTTAGGTCTCTATCCTATTTTAGACAATGTTCTAACTCTTAAAAAGCTAATCTCTTAACGTTAACCAAAACTCATTTGGATTAGATCTAAACTTCTTTATATCTAAAATGTCTGAAAATATAACAAGCTTCGTACCATATAATAAAATGTTAATGATTATGTTGAAATATTTATTATATAAATATCAAAATATTTATTCAAATTAAAATGGCTCGTAAGCACCGACTCTAACAATAAAGAGTTATTAGGGAATGATATGGCTTGTCAAGTGTTAGAGATTGGTAGTATTGGGCTTAAGCTACGTAATAGAAAGGTGAAGAGTTACGAGAAGTTAGGTATGTTCTTAAACTTAAGATGAACTTGATTTTCCTATGTATATCAGACCAGAATTAGTGTTCCATTAGAATTAAAAATGGTATTCTTAAGGTGTTGAAGGGTTTTATAGTTATGATGAAAAGTGATAGCATAATGATATGTAAGTACTTAGAGAAGAGGCAGTGAGTGATTCTGCATCATTCTCTGCTGATGATAAGAATATGTAAACCAAATTATGACATCTTTGATAGCTTACCTAGATGAAAAGAACCTAAAGGAGTATATCAAAATGCATTTGGTGATGATAAGTTTCAGTCATTAGAGTTTTGTGAGCATTGTGTTCTTAGGAAAGCATATAGGGTAAGGTTTAATACTGGAGAACACAAAACAAAAAGGACTCTTAATTATATACACTTAGATCTTTGCAGGCTAGCATAAATAGTTACACATGGTGAAGCAAGATACTTTCTCACGTTCATTGATGATTATTTTGGAAAGTTGTAGGTATATATGTTAAAGAGAAAAGAGGAAGTGTTTGAGAGATTCAAAATGTGGAACCTTCTTATTGAGAATAAAACTAGCAATAAGTGAAAAGACTAAAGACGAATAATGGTCTCGAATTTTACAACAAGAAGTTTGATTAATTTTATGTCAAGTATGGGATTACAAGGTATAAAATTGTAAGTTCAACATCGCAGTAGAATGGTCTAGCGGAGAAGATGAATAGGACCTTACTTGGGAGAGTTAGATACATGCTGACTAATGCAAAAGTGTTTAAGGTGTTTTAGGGTGAGACTATAATGACAATAGCTTAATAGATAAATAGTAGCCCATCTTCAGTGATATCCAGACACCAAAAGATAAGTGGTTTGGCAGTCCTCATAAGTATGATCATCTTAAGATTTTTGGTAGTCTAACTCTTATCCATGTGAAACAAAACAAATTGGAATCTAAAGCATTGAAAGGGATATTCATGAGGTATCCCAAAGGTGTAAAAGAATATAAGGTGTGATGCAATGAGTTAAAACTACCTTGAAGTAACATACGTAGAGATATGATGTTCAATAAGACGACAATAATGAAAGTCAATAGAAAAAAAAGTAAAGAAAGAGCTTGTAATAACGGGATTTTTAGCTCCAAAAATAGTTGAGTTTGAAGTGGAACTTAAAAGTAGATATGAGATTCCTCCAGATTAACATTTCAGTAAGTTAACCTTTGAAGATGAACAAAAGACACTGGTAAGTTTTGCCAAGTCCATTAAAGACAAACTAGGACTTCTAAGATGGAACTTTAAGAGTACCAATTAGTCAGAGAAAGGCTAAGGAGAATAGCAAAGATACCACTAAGGTATGTACTGTTGGGTTATGGGGTACATTAAAACTAGGGTGCTTTTCATGTGGGTTGTGTTCATCATACAAACAATATACATATCTCATATATACATGTGCACAGCGGAAGATTAAATATAATGAACACAAAAAATAACGTTTGATTAAACTAAAATTCGAGATTGAGAAAATATCACCAATGAAGCCTTTGAATTAATTTTCTTTGAAGTCCACCATAAAATGAATCTTTGATCAATCCTAGCAATCAACAAGGGTGGGTTTGATTGTCTAGAATGGCAGCATCTTAATCCAGCATATATGTTTAACTCTTAAACATTTTTCAAAGTTAAACAATTTAACTTAATCAAATTTGTTTTTCCTTTTATTCAACTCTTGAATAAATAAAACAAATCTTGTTTTTAGTTATTACATTTAGTAACCATTTATCTGGTTTGTTTTGTTGTTCTAACACTTAAAACACAAAACAAACAATTTCAATTTCTCAAATTGAATTGGCTCCCAAAATGCAAAACCTAAAATCTAAAAACATTTCAAAAAACTTTTTTGATTTTCAATTTCATTTCACTTTATATACTAATGCATAAATTCCAAACTAATTTGAATTTCATTTGCATTTCATTTGGCTTAACCTAACCTTAGTTAACATTTAACCATAGTTAGATTATTTTAACTTAACCTTTAAGTTAATAAATATTTAATTAATTTAACCATAGTTAGGTTAACCTTTACTTAACCATTAAGTAAAGTTAACTAACTTAACCTTATGGTTAACCTTTAACCTTAGTTAAGTTAAATCATTTATTTAACAATTAAACAAATAAATATTTATTTTAATTATTTAACAATTAAATAATCATAAAGTGAAATTACTATTATATCCTTACTCGGTTACCAAGTTAACCTAAAGTGGGTCCCACCATTTAACCATATACTTTAGTTAAGGTAACCTTAGTAATTGCTGAATTATACTGTATTGAACAATTCAATACGGTACACTGCCCAAGTGCTCAAAGAGTACATTTTATATTGGGACTCTCTAGGTCCACACCCGATTTGTCAAATGGAACTATTCCATTAATCCGTAATCGATGCCCCACGCACACGTTACGAATATTACAAATCAGTGTGTCAGGCCATACAAGTTGAGGTCATAACGTATATGTATAATCCTTCCATCATTTATATCTTGGATGTGCAGGGATATATATCAACACCATCAAATCCCCATTTGCTCATCCAATAATCTTATCTCCAGATTCGTATCTCAATAAACAATATACGCAAACACTTTTGCTATATTGTTTAACCCTGTGGGAAACTCTTTTCCCGGGTTTATGCTTGTGGCCACAAGACTTTATGAAATACAATCTCAGAGCATCGGATATACAACTTACCTACGTAAGCTGACGGATCCCATATCTACACACACCGGACTCCATGAGCATCGGATCATACCCAGCGACACATTGCGGTCAGACCATGAAAGGTCTCTGACATATGTGGAACCAAAGCATGATGGATCACTCACAAGATACCGTGGCGCTTAGGTCAAAGGACCACGATTACTACTCAACTCGAGAGGACCTTTCTTTGACGGTTTCATAGGATATCTATTGGGGTCCTCATGAGTCTGTTCAGTATCCAGTCCTGACTGGATACCCGCATGCCTATACAAGCTCTAAGCTCATGGTCAGTTAAGAATAACCATCTGAACTAGTCAGATATAGATATACACTAATCTATATATTGTGAATTCACCGATAGACCTGCATTGGTGATCATCGATCAGGAACATCATATTTGAGACATACTTACATAATGATATTTCTTAGCACCTATTGCAACTCTTTGCAACTATATCATTATAAGTATACTCTCAGGTATTTGTCTCATTATAGACAAAGTTCTAACTCTTTAGACCTCGCTGACTCTTATAAACTGATAACTATTAACAGTGCTAACTATTAGCATTTATAACTCTCAGCTTTGATAACTATTAGTTCTGATCTAAACTCCTTTAGATCAGATCTGAACTCTTTCAGATCAAACAATGTCTGTAATGTTACAAGTATTCTACCATATTAATATGATATTAACAATCTTTATTCGAAATGTTTATTGTATAAATATTAACAATTAATATTCATACAATATTGGAATGGCACGTGAGCACCAGCTCCAACATGTACAAGTAGATTTAATTGCTCATGCTTTTAATTATATATTTACTATTGAGTTTAATTAGCTTAAGATGTATAAAAAGGCTATAAAGAGTGAGAATAGAAAAAAATGGCACTTGACAATGAAGGAAGAGATTAGTTCTCTTATTAAGAATAATACTTGGGAATTAGTAGAGAAGCCTCACAATAAAAAATTAGTTGGGTGTAAGTGGGTGTACAAAGTTAAAGAGGGGATACTAGGATAAAGCCTATGATATTTAAAGCTAAGCCAGTGGAGGTGTCACTCAACATGAGGGTATTGATTTTCATGAAATATTATCATTATTAGTTAACCTTAACTTGTATCTAAAGTAAATGGATGTTAAGAAAACTTTTTCACATGAAAAGCTAGAGGAGAAAATTTACATGTCATAGCCACAAAGGGTTAAAGAACTCGACATTGAGAATTATACTTGTTTATTAATAAAGTCATTGTATGGATTAAAAGAATCCCTAAGTAATGGTATAGGAGATCTAATGACTTCATGATGACTTGCGAGTTCAATAGGAGCAAGTATAATGAGTGCGTGTACTTTAAGACCATAAGTAGTAGGTTAAATATGTTTTTACTTTTGTATGTGGATGATATGTTGATTGCATATAAGAATATAACAAAAATATAAAAATTAAAAATTATAGTTGAGTGGTAAGTTTAAGATGAAGGATTTGAAAGTAGCCAAAAGAATACTATGTATGGATATCTTGAGGAAAATGTTAGATGTTTTTTTTTCTTAACTCAACAGAGATATATACTCAAGATACTTGATAGATTTGGTATGTCTAATGCAAAAGTTATCTCCACTCATTTGGCCAAACATTTTAAACAATCAGTAGCACAATTATCAAAAATTAAAAAGGATAAACCGCAGATGCGTAAAGCACTATATGCTAATGCTGTTGGGAGCATTATGTATGCTATGATTTACATAAGACTAGACATAAACAGTAAGTATTGTGAGTAGATACATGGCAAATTCTGGAAAAGATTACTGGCTTACAACGAAATGGATTTTGAGGTATTTGAAGGGAATGTCACAACAAGGTTTAATGTATAAAAAGGTTAAGAGGGAATGTCATAACAAGGTTTAATATATAAAAAGGCTGAGAGAGATAATGAAATGGTAAAATGATGTATAGACTTAAATTATACAAGTGATCTCGATAAGATAATGTCTTTAACTGGGTATGTATTCACAGTGTTTAGGTATAGTGTGTGTTGATAATCGATTCTACAACATGTGGTGGCACTATCAACAATAGAGGTAGAGCTTATAATTGTAGGTGAAGCTATTAAAGAGGCCATATGGTTAAAAGAAATCTTTACAGAAATGATGGCTATTGAAGACATTAACACTAATGTATATTATAATAGACAGAATGCTCTACATTTAAGCAAGCATCAAGTGTTTCATGAGAGATTAAAACACATTAATGTGGAGCTTTATTTCATTAGAGAGATTATACAAAATGGCAAAGTTAACCTAACCAAGATAGTATCGTCTAGAAATCCTATGGATATGTTAATTAAGCCATTTTTCTTGGTTAAGTTCGTCCTAAGTAAGGACTTAACTAGAGTCACCTTTATATGAGAAAGAAAGGTGACGAAAAAAAAAATGAAAAATCTTGAAAGTTTCATAGATGATTTTGAATCAAGAAAGAGATTTGTGAGAAGATGATTAAAAATCATGTTGAAAATGAGTTAGAGACAAGCCAATGAGAAAGGAATATAAATGAAAGTAAATCGAATGAAAGCTATGGCGTCCAAAGGGGAACACTGTGACAAAAATTCCAGTAGGTAGCATGATGAATTATTGAGAGAACATTGCAATATTGTAAGTCTCAATACTGCAGCAATAATTCTAGAGACTTGGATGGCCCAGTGTTTAGAAGACAATGCCTCAAACATTTAAAAGTTAACTCCTCAATGTTAACGTGACCTTTTCGAATTTTAGAAGACTCTTAAGTTGGTCAACACTTAAAATAAATATAAATGTAAATAAAATCAACTATAATAGCATTGTCAAAATTTTATGATGAATGAAAGTGTTTTTTTTCATTGTCTTCATTGATTATTCTGTTGTCTTGTAGATTGGCTTTATTATTAATTTGCAGTAATTAACTAATCAAAGTATTAATATTCGAAAGTTTTTAACTAAAAATATTCAGCTTTATATTAATGAGGACTATTAATACAATTGTAATCAACTTTTAAATAAACCTTATAATCGATTAAATAAAAGGCAATATATGCAATTACAATCGACTTTCAAACAATCCTCGACTGAAAAGGGGTTTTTTAAGCCAAAAATATCGTCTTATTGATTTCCTCCCAAATAGTTAGTTGGTAAGACTTGAGATATTTTCCATTGATTGATCTTAGATGCTTAGACCCTTCTAAATTGCTTAGCAAATATGCCTCGTTGCCAATAATCTTGGCAATCTTAAATAGTTTTTTCCAATTTGGGCTAAGCTTCCTTAAGTTATATTTTTTTGAGCCTATCAGGAGGACAACTTTCTATTCCAATTCGTTGATCATGAAGGACATAAACTTTACTTTCTCATTGTAGGATATTTCTATTCTTGTTTTTATACTTCAAGTTAATTTAATACTTCAAGGCAATCTTGGTCTATTTTATGCATCATTTCTACCATAGTATCTTGATATTGCTTGACCCTTAATTCTCTTTGGATTTGTCTTCTTGTTGAATCGACTATAAGTTTTATTTAGACCATAGCTTTATGGCCATAAACCAATTAATAAAGAGATGTTCTAGTAGTTATTTTTAGGTTGGCCTTCTTCACCAAAACAACTTCTTGTAGCTTTTTGTGTTAAGCTCTAAGATGATTTTTTATTGCCTTTTGAGTTCAAGGATGATCAACTTATTAGTTGATTTGGCTTGCCTATTTGATTAAGCATAGTAAAAGGTGTTATGGATTACTTTAATGCTTAATTCTCTTACAAAGTCGATCATACTTTCTTCTGTAAAGACTGTCCCTTGATCGATTGTGATAGACTCTGGATAGCCATACCAATATATGATATTCTCTTTGATAAATTTGATCACTGACTATTGAGTAACTGTCTTTAATGGGACGGCTTTCACCTACTTAGTAAAATAGTTAATTGTAACTAAAATAAACGCATGCTACTTTGAAGGTAGTGGGTAAAATGTTTCAATTATATCCATCACTCATCCTTTGAATGGTCATGGCTTTGTAATCACAAGCATTTCTTTTGCTAGAATGATTTGAATTGGGTCTTTTTTTGACATATCTTCACAACCTTTGGCATAGTTGTAATAGTCTTGTTCCATGGTCGATCACTAGAATCCATTCTTCAAAATTGCTTTCTTAATTAGTCAACCACTTAGATGAGCTCCTGTCAATCCTTTATGTGATTTGGCTATGATTAACATGCTTTCTTTTAGGCTGATAAATCTTAGTAATTCTCTTAAAGACCCTCTTCTAAATAATCATTCTGCAAAGAATGCAAATTTTAGAGCCATGATTTTTATTCGTTGATCGGCATCATCATCAAGATACTTCATGTATTTTTACTAATTTATCCCTCTAATATATTTTTAAGTCAATCTTTAAGATCGACCACTGCTTTTCTCTGAGTATTTCATTATTACATAGGCATGAATGAGGCTAATAGATCAAAGAATTTTCTTCTGTTACCTTTTTGAAGCCGGATACTTCCTGAGCTAAATCGTTGGCTTATAAGTTATTTATCCTTATTGAATATTTGATCAAGGTAGAACGGAACCCTTAAAAGAGATGTTGAGCTTTATTACAATATGGAATCAATGGGTCGGCTTTACAATTGTATTTACTCGTAACATGTTTGATCATGAGTAATGAATCACCTTTGACTTCAATATCTTTTACCTCTATTTCTATTAGTATTTCAAGGCCATATAAGGGCTTCATATTTAGCTTGATTACTGGTGCATGTAAAATCCAACATAAAAGACATTCTTATTTTTAGGCTATATGAAGAGACTAAGATGTATACAGGCTTCTGCTGCCTTAGCTATTTTTAACCCATTGAACCATAATTGCCAATTCTTGTCATCAACACGATCGATTTCCAAACTAGTGTCCACTAAGTAAGGTGAAGGATGATTTATCAAGAAAATCGGCTAAAACTTGGTCTTTGACTACCTTTTGGGGAACATATTTTAGATTAAATTCTAATAATCCAATTGCCCATTTCCTTAACCAAATTTTCAAGAATGATTTTGATAAGTGGTGCTTGATGACATTGGTTTGACTTACTACATACATAATGGTAGGCAAAAGATAGTACTTGAGTTTTGTACACAAAAAATGAAGAGCAAAACATAACTTTTTTATTGTTGCATATCTTGTCTCAGTGGCATTTAAGACTCAACTAAGATAGTAGATGACGTTTTCTACCCCTTGATGTTCCTGTGATAACATACTAACAATTGACTCTTCAACTTCTAAAATGTAGAGTATCAATGGCATACTAGTTTTAATTGGCACCGTGACTAGTGGACTTGTGGAATACTTATTTATTTTATTAAAGACCTATTGTGGTGTACTGTCCATTTAAAATCTTCTCCATCTTTTCATAAATAGGTTTTATAAGACGTTGATAACTTACAACTCGCAAGATTTGTGAACTTGCATGATTTGACTATTTCTGGGATTTCGTAATTCACGTACTTTGGCAACTCACATGCATTTTTCATTTTTCAAGAAATTGTGTATTCAAAATTTACAAGATGTGCTCTTCTCACTCATATTTATAAGGCTAAGTTATCTTTTACTTTCTAATCATGATTTATTTACTCATGCTATTGCCATATAATTTGTGGCTCTTTTTTATTTTAAAAATAAATATGCGACATGTTTAGTCATCTTTTTTACTATAATAGTTTAAGATACTTAGTAGTTTTTTAATTATGATATTGTGACATATTGTACCATCTTTTGATTATTAGGGTGCGACATATTCTGTCGACTTTTGATCATTTAGCAAGTTACATTGTAATGTAAGTTATAATTCTGTTGTTTTGCTTCTTTAGCTACAAGAATTTATTGTCAAGATATAATTAAAAAGGGAATCGCTTGCATCTTGTGCAACTAATAACTTTTATTTAAATTTTTTGCATAGATGTACGCTTTTACAAGACTTTTAATGTTTTGAGTATTTTGATAATTCACATACTTTGATAGCTCACATGATTTAACAAATTACGTGATTTGACAACTTGCAAGATTTGATAACTCGCTAAATTTGACAACTTGCGTGATTTAGTAACTCGTTAGATTTGATAACTCAAGCTTTTCTCTGCTTCTTATGATTTTTTCCTCTTTTTGGAACCCCCTAAAACTAGCTGTAACTGCTATTTGGCAAAGTTTTGTATCTTATTTGAAGCAGATAGCAATGCAGAAATCTCTTTGACTTATAATCATGTGACAAGACTAGACATTTTTTAATTTTAAGTATGCGACATAATTATGAGAATCCAACAGGACTAGTCTTTTCTTTTATTATTTTAGGTATGCAACATAATTAATTATCTTTTGATTATGAACATATAACGTAATTAGTCATCTTTTGACCATGAATCCTCAACATAACTAGTTGTCTTTGGATTATAAACATGCGATATAATTAGTCATCCTCTGACTATAAATATGCGACTAATTAGTCATCTTTTAATTACGAAACATGCAACCTAAATAATCTTCTTTTGACTATGAATATACAGCATAATTAGTCATCTTTTGACTATAAATATATAACATCATTAGTCATCTTAAGAGTATAAAATATGCTATATAATTAATCTTTTACAATTGTATGATTTTTTTAGTCATCCTTTAATTATAAGTATGATAAGTGATTAATCCTCTTTTGATTATAAATATGTAATTTAATGTACGGTGTGATTAGTCATCATATGAGCATGAATTCGTAACATAATTAGTCATCTTACGACGATGAATGCTAGTTTTATAAGCATGAATGTGCAATTATAATTAGCTATCTTTTAATATAATGGTGCAACATGATTAGTTGTCTTTTGATTTGATGATGTGACATGACTAATCGTCTTTTTTATTTTAAATATGCAACATAATTCATTGCCTTTTAATTTTAAATATATGATATGATTAGGCGTATTTTAAATATGAATGTATGATGTGCTCAGTTGTCTTTAATTATAAGTATGAACGGTGTGACGTACTCAGTTGACTTTAATTATGAGGGTGCAACATACTCAGTCATTTTATGATTACAAGGATATGACTTACTCATCATCTTTGATTTATGAGGGTGTAACATATTCAATTGTCTTTCAATTATAAGGGTACGACATACTCAGTCATCTTACGATTATGAGTATGCAATATACTCAATCATCTTTCAATCATGTGATTTATTTAGTCGTCTTTTGGTTATGGGGCATGACATTCTTAGTCGCCTTTTGTTATAAGAGTGCAACACGATTGATCATCTTTAGTTTCTTTCTGTGCGATATAATTAGTCATCTTTTAATTATACAACTTATTTAGTAGTCTTTATAATAATATAGTTTATTATGTTGGAATGTGACTTAGAGTTTTACTACTTACTTTTAATTGCAAAACTTTTATTGTCAAGATATATTTATAAAGAAAATGGCTTATATCTTATGCAAAATAATTCGCTAATAACCTTTTATTTAAAAGCTTATGTAAATAAGTACCTTGCAAGACTTTGATAACTCTCAACTCGAAAGATTTGGCCTCATGTTTCTTTTCGTTTTTAGTGAGGATCTCATCATCTAGTCAACTGCTGATGGTAAGAGTTTTTAGCTATTGGAACACTTCATCAACTACTTCTTCAAAAAACAAATTTAGGATATGGTTACATACTATTTCATCACTGTTTCTCTGAAAGTTTTAAACATTCTTTCTATAATGGTAGTGCCATTGTGTTCGTCAATGTCTCATTCATAGCCGTTACTTAAATGGGCATTATTGTTATTATTAAACTTGCATGTATGCATAACGTGTTCAACTTGCCGCTCATTGCTGCAACTTCCTAATGGAGAAGATGTATCATCTTTGAGGTTGTACTTGGCCAGGACATCTCTGCATGTCAAGTTTTTATTTGTCTTCTCAATCTCCTACATTCACTTGTGTAGTGCCTGAGGTCATTGTGATACAAGAATTTTTTAATTTTGTCTCATTAATTAGGCGGACTTCTTTTGGTGGTGGATCACGGAATAACCCTTTGTGCTTATTGTCCATCCAAATCTTATCTATTGGAATATTAAGGGGTAGCTTAAGTGTTCGAGGATTATTGAAGCTTAATCTTTTTCCGTGAATTTTGGATAAATGGGAGATTGTGCCCTATTTCTGTAATCTGATCTAGTATTAGTTGTGCTCTTAAAATTTAAAAATAACAGATTGAGTAATAGTCTTTACAGTCATTCTACGACTTCTACTTAATTGATCTTTCACTACAAGTATGAAAGATTGCACAGCTAAAGAACTCATCTATGCTTTTAGAAAGTTGTCACAAAAGATCTTAACAGATACGAGTCTTTGGCAGTAGTCCTTTGAAGAATGCAATTAGAGGAGAGGCATCATCAAAGTTCTTTATTTACATGTACATATTTCTAAAATGCTTTACTTTCAATATTTCTTTAGGTCCTTGTTGTACATTATCCAAGTCGAAAACATTGATCTACTACTGGTGAGTTATCTAGAAGTGGTTGATGAATAACTTACATAAGCTATTATAGGACTTAATTAATCTTATGAGCAAGTTATAACTTATTGGGTCAAGGTTGTCTTCAAAAGTTCTGAAGTGTGGCGTGTGAAAGTTAGGCGGCTTCTTTTAACTTTCAACCTCCTCTATGAATGGAGATTCTTTGTAGTTTCCATGTATTAAAAGAGTGATGTGCACCAGACGTGTGAAGTTGGTGGCTTTAAAGTCGCTCGTCAAATATCCCTTACACATGAGTTGTTAATACTTCTTCTAATAAAAGAATTGTGGGAGGTACTTAGCAGTTGGTGTACCAGAGATAGCTGGTGCAACAGTAGTTGGGAGAACTTGAGGTGATGTATTATACACTAGCAAATTTATTGAGGTTATTGTTGTTAGAGTTAGTGCTTACGTGTCATCCCTGAATGTATATATACTTATTAGTTATAAACATGTACATTCCTATTAAATCGTTAATATCAATTTAAATGGTATTATGCAATGTACCATTATAGACATCGTATGATTTGAAGAAGTTTAGATCTGATTTAAAAGAGTTTAGATAAGAACCCACAATTGACCACGCTGAGAGATATAAATGTTAAATGTTAGCACAACTAATTGTTAGCTAGTTATAATACACAGTGAAGATCCAAGAGTTGGAGCCTTACTGGTAATGGGACATAGACCTAGGAATATACTAAAAACTGCATAATTGCAAGAGTTGTAATCAAGTGCCAGGAAATGTCAGTTATGCAAGTATGTTCTTAAATATTGTCCTTGATCTATTTCAACCGATGCGAATTTATCAATGGATACCTTTATATAGATCAGCATATGTCGTACCTATAGGGTATAGATGGTTGTTCCTAGCCGACCATGAGTTTAGAGCTCGTATTGATATATGGGTATCCAATTAGGACTGGATATATGATGGATTCACGAGAGCCTCCAATAAACACCCCATGTAAATCGTTAATGAAGGGTCCTTTCGAGTTGAGTAGTATACGTGGTCTTTTGACATGAGTGCTATGGTGGGCTTATAAGTGATCCACCATAGATTGATTCCACGTATGTCACAGACCTTTCATGGTGTGACTGCTGGATATGGTTCGATGCTTATAGAGTCTGATGTGTACAGATATGGGATCCGTTAGCTCGTATAGAAAATTAGATATCCAGATGCTTCGAGACTGTATCTCAGAAAGTATTGTGGCCACAAGCATTAATCCCGAGAAAAAGTTTCCATCAGAGTGTAACAATATGGCAAATAAGTTTGCACATATTGATCAGTAAGATAAAAGTCTAGAGATATAATATGGATGAGCACATGGAGATTTGATGGTGATAATCTATATCCCTACACATTTAGGATATCATGACAGAAGACTATACGTATGCGTTGTGACCTCAGCTTGGATGGTCGACGCACTGATTTGTATTTTTGTGACGTGTACGTAGGGCAATATTCAAGGACTTATGGAATAATTCCATTTGATGAATCAAGTGTGGATCTAGGGAGTCCTGTGATATAGAGTGTACTCGTTGAGCACTGGGGCAGTGTACCAGATTAAATTGTTTAATCTAGTAATATCCAGCACTATCACAGAAATACGTGCATATTTGTATTTAAGCGTTAAATACAACAATTAGTCAATAATTATTATTTATTAATTATATAATGACATGTAGCACATTATGATCCCTCGATTGAGTTTACCTAAGTATGCGTATGGTGGGACCCACTAGGGGTGGACTTAGTTACTATTTATGAGAGGTAAAATGATAATTTCACACAATAATTATTTGATTGTTAAATAATCATAAATATCTCATTATTATATATTATTTTATTATATAATGACATTTAGTTGTCATCCATTTCTTTATAATACTATTATTTATTATAATAATAATATTTGTCTAAATTGGTGGCCAAATATAGTATTTTTATTAATATAATATTATTATTTCATATATATATACTGAGATATTTAGTGTGTGTGCCGAGAGAAGCAATTGTGAATTGATTTTGCTTATGTTGCTTTGAAAACAAAGCAATTGTTGCTTTGGTTTCAAAGGGGTGGCTGGCCATGTGAGAAGAAAATGATGAAAAAATTGTTTCTTTTTCTTAAATGTCAAGTGTTGAAATTATGATTCATAATCTTCTTTTATTAGCCTAGCCATTAAATAGCAATAAACTATTATTTTATCAATCAATAGTAGATTAGTGGTAAAGACATAGTTTTGGGTTTAAGAGTTAAGCATAGTGCTAGATTTGGAGCTGTTGTTCTAACTTACTAAGTCCACCTAGTTAGTGACTAAAATTGCCAATGGGTTAGTCTCTAGGCAAACTCTCAAGATACATGTGCAAAACGTTATATGTTTCAGTGATTTCTCAACCCTTCAAATATATTAATATCATTAATATATTATTTATTATGTTTATTGTATTATTTTAATTATTCTGCAATGCCAAATATGTATAAGATACGTATTTTATGCAATAAATAATGTTACACATGCATACACCCACGTATAAAAGATCCCCGATAATTGTGTTACCTGCAAG
Organism: Ailanthus altissimus; assembly: GCA_946807835.1. NCBI lineage: Eukaryota > Viridiplantae > Streptophyta > Magnoliopsida > Sapindales > Simaroubaceae > Ailanthus > Ailanthus altissimus. The sequence continues at coordinate 7,971,517 of OX327691.1, read as the reverse complement.
TTAAGACTTTGATATTTTATTAGTGGAACTACTTGTGAAGGAATCACTAGAGTTGGCATATGTGGATGCAAAGTTAGATCATCATTGTGAAGGATATTGACGTTATCTAGAGACTTGTGATATTGTGTCAATCGGACTCGTAACTCTTTATTTTGTTTGAGAAACTCTTATAGGTAATTCTACTATTGTGTGAAGGCCTTAGAGAATTGCTTCTCTGTTAGGTTTGTGCATTATTGAGATCCATTTTGTGACTTGTGGTGGAGCAAACTTGAGATTATTATATTGCTTGCAAGTGCGAACTTTGATGTCTTACTGGTTGAACTATCTGCGACGGCATCACCAGAGATGGTATATGTTGATATAGAGTTGGGTTATCATTGTACAGGATATTGACGCTTTCAAGGGACTCACGATGTTGCCTTAGTCGGATTCGTAACTCCTCATTTTATTTTAGAACTTCTAATAGGTAGCGTTATTACTGTGCAAAGGCTTTAGAGAATTGCTCTATTTGTTAGGCTTGTGCATCGAGCTTTTATTGTATTGTTGAGACCCAGTCACCAATTTACGATAAAGTTGCTGGTTGTACTTTGCCTGGGGGTGCTATGACTGGTTGATTATAAACAGGATCTTTGAAAGTTTGCTCATGTTGTCGGAATGATACTTCATTAGCCTTAAAAGATGTGTGAGTTTGGTGTTTGTGTAGCTTCTTATGCACAAATGTTCAAAGAATTGAAAAGAGGTGATAAACAAACACCAAGATGAATGTGTAACATATTAAATCGTCTTTTAATTATAATTATGTAACGTACTTAGTCATCTTATGAGTATAAAATATGCAATATAATTAGTCATGTTTTAGCATGAATGTGCAACTTAATTAGTCGTCTTTTAATTATGTCATGAAAGCATTGGTATGCTATTGTTGCATGTAATAAGTGCATTTAATAAGTAAAATGTTATGAAGTTAAATAAAAATTAATTTTATAAGCAAACTTGTTAATTGTTCAGATCATCATAAAGCTATCATAGACTGTCATGCACTGTAGGTTAACATGCATCATAGATTGACATCTCTGAGATTGATGAAGATTAGTCACTATAAAAACTCAATCTTAGTGTAATATATGGTCAATTTATTAAATGAATAATCAAATAATAAATAAGTTGAGAGATAAAAGAAATGAGAATTATAACTTATATAAGCATGATGTTAATATGGTTAAATATGGAATTGATAATAAATAATCATGATTCAATGCTCTTACTTTCAATAAATGGGAAAATAATTTTAAGCATAAAAATAATGTGAAAATAATTTTAATCATGAAAATATTGTTAAATCTTAAAAATAAACTAACTATGATAACTATATGACCAATTTGTAGTGATCACGTGTTGACTGGATAATAGTTGTAGATCGGATTATGAAATAAATATTATGCTCATGATCTTAATAAAGTAGATCAGTAGTTATTTATAAAATAAAATAAATATTGATTATGTAATTTAATGTATGCAATAATTCATAATGATCAAATTTGATCATAATATCGATATTTAATCAAAGAAATAATTATAAATATTTAATAAATAAATAAAAAATCATCAAGGTAATAATAAAATATCAAAATAATAATAAAATATTTAAATGATAGGTAAATTTCTATCACTAACTGATGATTATAATGTATGATCACTTTACGATAACAAAAGATGAATGATAATAATAAAATAAAGTAATGAGCAATATAATAAATAATTTATAGTTAAATAATTATGAGTGACAAAGTGCTCCATTATCCAAGCTTATGGATCCTACGCGATGTCTTCTCTTTTTATATTAAAATAATAAAATGGGTTAAGTTACACCACTTTTTTTTATGTTTTTTTTAAAAATGAAATATTAAAGTAAAAATGAAATAAGCTTTTAAAAATGTGCATTATTTACCTCAAGATGACTTTTACGTAAAACGTTCATAAAAATAAATATTAAAATTCTATTTTTTACAATAAAATAATAATAAAATGAAATGGATATATTAAATTATCTTTCATGGATTTTGCAAAGAGATTCCAACTATTAGATTATCTTAGACCAAAGCAATGGATCAAGTAAATAAAAAAATGTGATTTAATGATCACGAATGCTTTTGGTGTGTGATGAAAATACAATATCAAAATAAAATCAAAGATTATAATTAATTCATCTATTACTGCATGACCAAGATCATACGGTGATTTGATGATCATGAATATTTGATCATGTCGTGTGGTCATAATGCAATATCAAAATAAAATCAAAGATCGTGATTAATTCATCCATGACCGTATGATATGATTATATGGCTTGCAAGATCAAATCATGACTGAGTGAACAGCAGATGCTCTACTACTAATGATCATAACCATTATATTAACATAAATCACGGACCAGATCTGATCTTATTCGTGTGATCATGATTAAAGTATTAACCACCGTGCGATCAAATCATGGTTATAAAATCAGAAACCAGATCTTAACCGCACAATTTTGATTATGGCCACAAGATCTTGTAATAATTACCAAAATCATGATCAATCATCGTTGGATCATTCTTCCACAAAGCAATAGTTATGAATCATGTAAACATTGCTTTAAAATCGAAAATCAAAGCACAATAATATCAAATTTCTTGGAAATTGAAATCTGTCATGTATAGTTTGATTAGTTGAATTTATTTTTTGCACAAATCAAAATCAAATGCTCATTTCTTGTAAAATACCTCTCTCTTTTTTTTTTCTTTTTGCTTGAAATTAAGGATCACCTCACTCAATTGCTTTGTATTCCCACAAACAACGTTAAATGGAAGATTATTAAGCTCCATTGATCCATGACTTGTAATAATATTGGTAAAGAAATATTTGAGTGTTTGGAGAGAGATTAGACTTTTACAGAGAGAATTTTAGTAAATAAAATGTATTGCTTGACTTTTGCTTTTCTAGTTCTCTTTTTATAGTAGGGAGCTCATGGCTTGGATAATATTTACAATTTTGTCTTTAATGGGCTTTGTACAAATGAACTTATTAAATTACCTTTTTAAGTTTTTTTAAAAAAAATCTTTTAAATAATTTTATATCCATTATAGCACTGTTATTATTAAAGAAGCAAACAAAATTATACATTGAAAAGAAATAGAAAAGATTATGGATATGTAAAGAGTGAATTATATCTCTATTGGTATGAGGCTTTTTGGGTAGAGCCCAATAGCAAAACCATGAGGGCTTAGGCCCAAAGTGAACAATATCATACTAATGTGGAGATATGTGTGGTTTATGGACTCCTTACAAGTGGTATCAGAGCCATGCCCCTAAATTAGCCATGTGAAAGAAATCTTCGGTGCCGAACGAGAAAGTGGTGAGCCTGGTAAGCTTCGATTTGCGATGAGATCCATAGTAAGCTCTATAGACAGGTGGTGATATGCTCCTGGGCATCACGTAAGGCGTGTGGTCTCAACGCAGTGATGTAGGCTTCACATAAGGCGTCTCCTCTCAACACAGTGATAAGGAGTTGACCTGATAGAGTAGGCTCTCGAGGTAGGGGTACGCTGGACTTCACATAAGGTGTGCTCCTACAACGCAGTGAAGATAAGTATCCAAAAGAAGAGCAAGATCTTCCTATGTAAAAGATAGACGAATGGAATATCGTTTGAGAGGAGGCTTTGTAGTTCTTTGTTCGAGGGGAGGATTGTTAAGGAAGCAAATAAAGTCCCACATTGGAAAGAAATGGGGAAAATCATGGGTATGTAAGGAGTGAACTATATCTCCATTGGTATGAGGCCTTTTGGATAGAGCCCAATAACAAAATCATGAGGGCTTAGGCCCAAAGTGGACAATATCATACCAATGTGGAGATATGTGTGGTTTATGGACTCCTTACAAGAGATTGCATCCTTTGGTTGTTTGATGATTTTATTGTTATGACATTCATAACGCAGCGGAATAGAAAAAATAAAAATTTTTTAATTTTTATTTTCATTAGATAAAAACACTTTTTATCTAAGGATTTTATGAATATATGATTTTGATGTTACTGTAAATAAAATTTAATAAAACATACCTTAAATCCACGTAAAGTTTTCTTCCACTAAAGGATTCCAAATCAAGCCTCTTGTTTTTTACAGTGAAGGGAAGAGTGGGCTTCTTTCTTTTGTTTTTATTTTTTTAAAGAAAAAATACGTATCCTGCATTTTTCATATATTTCTTGTGTTTTATTTAAACTAGTATTCTTATTTTTTTTAAAAAAATTTAATTAATAACCTTTACTAATTAAATTATTATCTCTTAAAAGGAGACCTAATTCATGTAAACCACATAGAGTCCTACTTTTTGTGGTTAACGTATAATACCCAACATTTGAGCATTATTAGTCTTTTAATAAAAGAAAAATACTAAAATTAAAATTAAAATCTTTTTGATAATTTCAAAAATTATCCTTAAGATTTTATTCATTTAATTTTTTAAATTAAATATTTAATTAATATAGATAAGATCTTATCTATATTAATTAATTCTTAATTAATTAATTTTATCCAAATATAAAATATACGTATTTAAAAACTATTTTCTGGACACAAACAATTTGTGTAATAACACAATCATTTTTATTTGTTCACTGTAATAACGAAAGAGGTGGTATTGGGGACCTATGGACCTACAATTTCAAGCTCCAATAAATTTTGAATAATTAATTAAACTCTTTAATTAATTAATTTAATTTATTAATTTCAGTGTTATTCCACTAAAAATCTGAAATTGCACTCTTAAAATTGTAGATATAATTTACTCAGAAAACTTAGAGCAGTCCATTGATTTAATCACTACATGCAATTTAACCCTCCATAGATGATTCATAATTAGAGCTAGGTTAATTATCATTTTATCCCTTTAATTATTTCTTTATTCTTAAGTACCATTAATTCACTAGTGAACAGTTAATTTGTAACATTATTACAAATTGACCACTTTAACCGTTCAGTTCTAGAATTAACCCTTAAGAGAACCTTCTTTCTAACTTCCATTAGGAATGAATGGATTCCATATCTGTAAATCATATTCCCAACCGTTTATCTCACAATGCCCCCAAAATACAAGTTTTTAGTCTGTTTTTTAAACAAACCGTAACGAATATTTCAAATATCATACTAACACAAACAGAAGTTTATGATTACTCAGGATTAAGGTTAATCAGCATATGATAATCGGTTGACGTTATTTGAATTCTTAATTAACAACGGTATTTTACATAAGAATTCAAACTACGTCTGATCCAGTCCTATATAATCATATTATATATAGTGCCTCCACCATAATGTCACTACATTAGTGATCCGGATAAGATTACTACATTTTAAATGTTTGTGGACCGCACTAATTATATTTAATTAGAGATTCCAAACTCTAATTAATTTATTATAAACTTTTTCTATTTATTATTCATAACTTTAATCCTCTTGTATATAATAATTATATACTAAAGTTATGATTACATAAATAAACAAGGGATTTTCAGATATTTATGTCATAAAATTATAAACACTCATCAAGTATAAAATTATAACTTTATTAATTTCATAAAAACAGTACAAAAACATATTTTTAGGGCATTATCCTAACAGTTATAAAATTTTCCTACTGATTTTAATGGTGCTATATTGCTCCTTGTGTACTGCTAGCAGATCATGCTAATTCATTTACTTGATTGAACATAAAACTTTTGACGTTCACACTAAGATAATCAACTCTCCCTAATACTTTTTCCTAATCACTTTATCAACATTCTATGAGAAATATGAAGATCTCGGTAATGATATGTGCATACAGTGGGTAAGAATAGTTGCATCTGAAGTTTGCATTACACTTATTATGCACACAAAATCAAGAACATGAAAAGAATAGGCAAAGCATCATTCTATTTTTTTGCGGTTCCATTCTTCATCGTCTATACGACTCTTTACTTTATCAACAGTTGAAAACAAAGTTATCTGATCAAAATTCCGAAACTTGTCTTAGAAACCAGATTTTGAATGTATGATTGATTAACATATTTGTTATCCAAAATAACTGTCTGATTACTTCAATATGATCTCCTGTTTTAAACTTTCTCCCATCTATTTGTTTGACTGAGCTAATCTTTCATTATCATAGTAATTCTAATCTTTGATGCTCGGAACATTATTTCGTTGTTTACAGGGAAGCAGCCCAGTGAAAGTGAAGGAAATCAGCTACTTGATGAGGCAGCGAAATATACTATCGGAAATCATATCATCTGGGGCTTATGGGTCATAATTTCAGTAAGCATTTCTGCATAAGCTCATTTTTCCTTCATCTACACTACCATTTACGAATCATTAAGTTTCTGCCCTTTTCTACGGGCTTATGTCAACACAGTAGACTTCGACTGCATGGGTATGCGGGCAAAGATTTCAACAGTACTGGTTGAGGAAGCCAGAAGTCTTGAGCTCCTCAGCCATTTCCCACAGACCAAAAGTAAATGGCCATATAGTGCAAGTCAAATGATAAGCTAGATTTTTACTGGGATTTATGTAAAAAAGTATAACATAAAATGTCTTGATTAAACTTTACGGATTTGTTTGATGGGAAGGTAATTTTATTAAATTTTGAAAGCACAAGAATTAATATGTTTGATAAATAGAACTTCCACTTTACAATTATTTGTTTATCAAACACTCACTTAGTATGCCAAAAATTAAATGTTTGGTGAAGAATAGTGCTTCCCACTCAAAATTTTTTGCCCAAGATACATTCTTCAACTTCTAACTCAGTAAATCAAATGGAATCAATTTTGTACGGAAACATGAAAAAGTAGAAAAATAAGTGTTTTAATTCATTAATGGAGGCTGGACATAGAATGAAGAACGTTGACAATGGAGTCAATTCTTGCATGAGAGGCGGCAGTAGGTTCGAACTCAAGGTGTTTTGGTGCTTCAGCTCTATCAAAATAAAAAGCACCTGGTACCAGTTTTTCTTTCAGCTGTAAAGCCTGCCATATGATAGTGTCTGCAGCTTCCTCACTTGTTCGAAGCTCCACTTTATACCTGAAATGCATCATATAAGCTAAGCAACAAGGCATGGATAAGAGAGATGAATGGAAGTTTTGTAAACAGGCTTCCAGCAGAGGGCGCCTTACTGTTGAAAAAATCTAGGCGTACTCCGGATACTTCCAGGCGTCTTAGCCCAACCTGGGTGCATTGTATAGAAATCAATCCCTTTGTTCTTGTACATTTTGGACCACTTCTCTGTTAGTGCCACCTAATGAACGAGGAGAACTAACATGAGAAGCATTTCCTTACAAATTACAAGGATCTTAATACATATATTACTTTGTCATACACACACAGCCATCTTACTGACTTGATCAACCTCAAATCACTAAAAAGCTGCAGTTGCAGACCGCATTCCTTCCAACTTAGTACATTTGACTTATGAGAATTGAATTCTAGCATCTGTGTCTCGCTCTCTTATTATATGAAACTATTATGGTTAACCTGCAAAGCAGATAGTGAAAGTCTCTAATAACTCCCGCAGCAAGGTCGAGACATGCAATGTTAACAAGTTTTCAGTACCATGTTTCTCAAATTTTTCCCACTCGATGTAAATCACACAAATCTTTAACCTATCCTCAGTAATCTAAGGTTTTCATAACAAAATATCATTAATAGTTATTAGTAATTTACAGGTTATCAAACTTACTGACCTGAACTCTCTTGTTTCGAGCATATTGTTGCACCCCATCAAAATTTCCATCGGCAAACTGCGTTAAGACAAATATTTGGAAGTTCCATCAGGTTATCAGTTGATTTAATGAGGCAGCCATCAAGTCCACAGAAACAGTTACCTCCAGATCTGCAGTCAAGGGTGCTGTATACATTGCTGCAGAGGAAACTGTGATCACTCGAGCATCTGGTGCAGCTTTCTCTAGCAAAGGAACCATTAATTCTGTCATGGTAAACATGCCCAATACATTTACAGCAAAATTTAACTCGAATCTGAATTTGCACAGGAAAAACAATGGAAGCGTGTGAATTTTCTGTGAAGAGAAAAAAGAGATGACATTGAATTTGGAATTAAACACAGATTATCAAGAAGCAATATGTACCCTTCCGATGTGGTGACTCGGTTAAACTCGAGCAAGCCGGCATTGTTAACCTAAACACAGTGAGGTTAGCAAAATCAGACTTTTGATTGGTTTCAAACTAGAACCTTGGAATAGCTGTTAGTTGCAATTTATATGCATAGCTCCAAGGGTGGACTATCACATTAAGGGTAGATCTCTCCTCACCTATAAAGACTTGCAACTAGTGGAAGCAGGATTTACAGCAAACTATTTTCATAAGAATGGTTTCTAATAAAATATTGCCACAAAAAGGAATCAAGACAATGAAGAAATTATAATCTTTTGAGTTAGAAAAAAAAAGAAAAAAAAAGGAAAGAAATGGAAAATTTCAGTAACCAGAGAAAATACATCGATGGAAATGGGAAAATTTATGTATTTAAACCAGGAAATTATAGCCTGGTTGTTTATTCATTCAAACAGAATATAACAAAGACTATTTAAAGCAAACAGAGAAAGAAGCTTCACCAAAACATGAACGGGCATATCCTTTGACGAGAACCTGGATGCAAAAGCCTTGATCTCTATGACAGATGAAAGATCGCACACCTGCAAGCTATACTTAATAAGCAGTTCAAGACCATAACACAAGGGGAAAGACTTTGCAGCCCATGATCAAATCAGCCATCATAAAGCTCAAAAGTTTTATTAAGTTTTGATTCACTGAAGCACTCTTGAAGAGGTTTATGAAAGAGTGATGGAGAAGTGGAACAACGGAAGATAAATAAATACCTCTAAATGAACATTTTCACTGCCTGTCTTAGACCGAATTGCAGAAAGAGCAGCTTCTCCTTTCTCTTTGCTACGACAAACCATAAATACAGTTGCTCCACTGAGGAGACACTCACAAAAACACGTCAGCCACAAAATATATACATTTGAAACTACCCTTATATATTTAACTTCACAAAACAAACAATCAGCATAAAACAAAAGATAATCAATACCGTGAAGCAAGACCCTCAGCAGTTGCATATCCAATGCCAGAATTTGCTCCTGTAACTATGCAATATTTCCCTTCTATGCGTACTTGCATATCTTCAGGTTTGAAATTTTTGGAGTGTTCTCTACAAACCAAACACAAATACACAAGAAAAATTATTATCGTCCATACTGACTAAAGACTGTTCAGACTTATTAATCTTTTCACAGCTATGATTTCTGGTAAATCACACAACATAGTGAAATGTGAATCACCCTTAAAACAAGCATTACCAATAATGATGACTTATGTGTTGATTTCTTAGCATACTAATGTTTCACAACTTTTGAAAAAATAAGAAGAGCACGAAAAGAGTGGCTCTCTACATATAGATTTTCTCATTAATGAGAGTGCAAAAACTCTTGAAAAGAAACATTAAGGGAATTAAGTTCATTAACATAGCTTCTTTGACAATTCAAAAATCCTACGAAAAGAAAAGTTAAATGAAAATTGAAAAATTCAAAAGGCACTACATATCGAACATGAAAACATTACCATCAGAATTGCCATAATTGATGTGGACAGCACCAGAACTGATGCTGAGTGTGCTGTAAACTGTTAAAGTTGTTAACAATCAGCTTAACAACTTTAACAGTCAGCTTAACTTAAGATTGAGAAATACGGAGACATTTCCCGCCAAAATGAACAGTATTAGCTTTAGATTTTTCTAGAATTAGCTTTGCCGTAAAACTCTATAAATACAAGTGTAAATATTATCGGTAATCAGTTTTCTGAGAATTAAGAAATATAGACCATTTTTCTTGTTTGTTTCCTGAGAAAGTGTAGCAAATCTTTCCTGGAAAATTATTTTCTATTTAAAGTTCAATCTGATCAGAGGAATTTGAATTCAATTAAATGTGTTAAATTTGAGGAGATTATAAGCTTCCAAAACTGATAGAAAATAAACAGCTGCCATTATAAATTATTCACATTAATCATTATTATTAATATTAACATATAAGAGATACCCAGATAAAGATCATGAAGAATCTTGCTTACATGAAGCCATTTCTGATGAGTTTAGGAAGCCATACAGACCAAAAGCTTTTGTTCTCCATTCCTGTACAAACAAAACAAAAAAAACAAAGCAAATCAGTAAATCAAATTCTGTGAAAGCAAAATAATCATTCATTATACAGTAGAGAGGGAAATGGTAGAAAGTGGGGAATGGGGTAAGCACTCTGAGAAAGAATTTTGAGTGGTTGCTGCTGAAAGTGAAATCTGAATTTCCGAGGCAACACACAGTTGACTTGTTTTGTTGAACAGATTCTATTAAAATGGATGGAATATATCGACACCACCATAAAATACACAATATACCTTCTTTTGAAAAATCCGATTGATAGACATATTCATATTTAAAAGATAAAATATTAATAAAAATATATTCTTGTAAGAAAATGGTCCTCAATGTTAACTTCTAGTGTTTTATATTAAAAGTTTGTTACTTGTTTAACATATATTAAACAAACAGGTTTTATAACAATTAAATAAAGATTAATTCAACAAATCTTTTTATATTGGACGTGTCGTAGTGTTAGTGGTTGTATCATTATGATGTTGTTAGTGATTGTAATGTAATCTTGCATAAAACTTTAAAACAAAATGCTATGTTAACAAACAAATGAGTGAGAGAGGGCTCTTCAGTTCGTATTCACCCCGGGCCATATACCATCTAGAGAGCGAGTTTTCCAACACTTATTCACTCCAGCCCATGAAATCAAATCATCATCAAAAAGAAGCTTTGTCATCATCGATCGACGTAAACTAAAATCTCAAGGGAATATCTGATATAGATTAATTTTTTTTTAAAAAAAAAAATCATTTAGTTTTTTTAACTACACACTAAAAATTCTTTTCAGTTTAAAATGAGTTTCATGTATATGAACTAACACAGGCGGACCTTCTTATGGCCTAGGGAGGCCATGACCCCACTTAAAGTCTTAATTTTTATTTATATTTTTGTGATTTAACTTTTTTAAAATTTCAAATCCAATATTAAGATCTTAATATAATTTAACTCTAATTTAATATAATTTTTAACTTTAACACTTATTCCTCACTGTAAATTCTGATTCTGTCACTATAGACTAAGTTATTCATTTTGAATTTGGATTTTTTTTATATGCTTTGAAAATTTTTTAATTTCTGATATGATTTTTTTATTCAAATCTTATACGTGTTTTATTATTGATATATATATATTAGACTCAATATTTGATATGAGTTGTGTTTCTAATAAAGTATTGTTGTGTTTATATGTGTTTGATTTGTGTTTTAACAGGGTTTGAATGAATAGGATGAGGAGTTTTGACATCAAAGTTTAAGTATTTAGTAAAGTATATAGGTTTCATAATGTTGACCTAGAAAAATATGGTAAGATTGCACTATTATATGAACTTATAAAGAAGACATTGAAAAGGCTAGTTAACCCTAATAAGAAGTTTAGGAAAGTTATCCATTTACCTTGGTTTCATGGTTCCTTGAATATAAAGGATAATTGTGATATCCAGTTAATGTTTGAGCTTCATAATTCCATAAGGTATTACACTATAAATATGACTTTGAAGCATGGGCCTTTGCATGTAAAATAGTTGCCATCATTGTTGGGAAGCTCAGATCATCAACCAAACCCTAAGCCCAAACTTCATTGTAAACTAATGGTTGTTGAAATAGGTATAGATTATGACAATAAACATTAAATTGAATTTGAACCCTATATACCTAAACCTAAAATCTTAAGTAGGCAACTCAAGAGAAGGTAAGTTGGGTATTTAAAAGATTAACACTCTAAAATAAATAATTTATGCAGTTACTAAAAATAAATAAATTAAAGCATAAACAATTGCAATAAAAAGATAGTAAAAGATAGAAAGAATGGCGCCTGAATGTTTATATAGTTCTACACCCAGATGTCTATGTGGTTCGGCACCTTATACGACTTATGTTTATGCCTCAAATAACTCACCTTAAGGATTCCATTAAGCTTGCCAAGTCAAGGCTAAAAATGAATACACTTGACTTTTAAAGTGTCAAAAACCTTTACAACAAATTAATTTTTAAAGTACCAATATAACCTTTATAATGAATGTGTATATCTCTCAACTCTCAAAGTGTTTCTCACAAATACTTAAGTAAACCAAATATAATAATTGATATAAATAAAAATGATTTAATATAAAGGTTTTAGCACAATGGGAGCCTAAGGATGTTGAAGTGTGATGTTTTGATATATTTTAAGCTTCCTTAAATAAATTATTTATAGAGAAATTAGAAAATTAGATGTTAGAAAAATCCAAAACAAAATGTAGATGGTCAATTTAAAAAGCAGCTCAATAAGATATTTTTACAAAGATTAAAACAAGTTAAATAACTCTCTTTGTAAGTGATTATCTTCAAAACAAAATCTCAAGCATGGTTAGTATAAGTGTCACGCCCCAGACCCAAAAGATCCGACACACGACATCACTTACATTCATTCACTGCATGTGCACTCATAAATAATATTACACAAAATTTTTAACTTTCATTCAACACAGAAATCCTTAGCAAGTTGCTAGTAAGTTCAACACTAAAATCAACCATAACTTAACATATAAATATAAACTTCTCTTGACAATATTTAAACATTCATTTCAATTTCTTTCAGAATTATAGCAATTGAATTATGACTGGGACAATTATTAAACCGGAGATACGCAGAGTTTTCTCAGAGATTAACACTCTACTACGTCACCAGTAGCAACTTTGTTACCGGGAGCCCAGAATATATCCATTGCAAATTCTTACTTAAAATCATCCAATAACCACACTTTATAAAACTTAAACCAAATCCAATCCACACACAATGAAATAATACATAAGTATTTATTCAATAGGGACAAACCAAATATCCTATCCCACGTGTCCCCAAATGAAACACACAACAACCTAGCAACTTAGGGAACCCAAGGAACAGCAGAAGCCTTGCCAAATCCGCTAAGCCCACATGCACCTTATTTACCTGAAATCACCATAAACTATAATGAGTATAAAACTCAGTAAGCATACTAATTTTTCATATATCAAATACAAATACATATATGTACACAATGCATATGTATGATATGCTGTGATCAATCAAAATTATAATCTTATCAAATCACATATCATGTAAGCGCTTACACATTCTTTCAAAACACATAATAGGAATACCATCACTCAACTACTACTTAGTAGGACTTACATATCACATATCACATATCACATAATGAGCCAAATGTCACTCGTAGGTGACATACCGTATGAGAGGAATAGTACAAGTGAGGTCTTTAAATCACACATATATAACGCTTATGCCCGAAGGTAAAAGCCAAACCCTCACCCTGATCATCGGTGAGTCCTCTCACATGTACCAATACGCCACCACACGAATGTGATGACTCACACTTCCTTTAGGTACCAATAGGATCCTCCCTACATACGGAACACATAACATATACCAATCCCGAAGGAAAGGCCACACATAAAGGCTCCACAAATCACATAAAATGCCTACTAAGTTAACAGTGAGTTCAAGTACCCTCAAATCACAAAATATTTCTCATGGACATATTACACTTCAAAAGCTTTCTTTATTAAACACATCTTATTTTGGAAAGCTCACTTTCAAAAACACATGTATGTCCATGCTCAATGTCAATGCTCACATTCATAAACATATATTCACATTTCATATCAAAATATACTTTGACATATCATAAACATATTCTTAACCCCATTTACAAAATCATACAAAACAATTATTATGTTTATTGTGATTCCAGTAGTAAGTCTAGTATACTTACCTCTTAACACTTTCAGCTACAAGGCTTAAATCTCCTTAACCTATCAATGGAGATTAATCCTTTCATAAGCCTCACAATTCACACAAAATACTTTAAATATCTTATAAAATTATACACAATGCATTTATCACATCAAATTGGTCTAAATATTTGGTTTCTCAAAACCTGTCATTCTGACCACTTACACTTAACAAAAATTTCTAATACATCAAATGATGTCCAATTACTCCGAAATCAGAATATATCATTCTTGACTCATATATATTTCTTATATATGAATATTATATCAAAATTCCTACACAATCTATTCCATACACACCATCGAATCCAAACTACAAACCTGACAGGATCAAGATACTTACTGAACAGTATTCAATCTCCTAATTTTATAAAATCATATACTAACTCAAAAATTGTAAAACTACCACAGAAATACTCTTGACACATATACCAATTCATGATAAATATTTTGCTTCCAAATAACTGCCAAAAGTATTTTAAAACTATTTTATTGTCTAACTTTAAAAACCTATTAATCAAATACTGCAATGAGCTGATACACTTTAGAAATTCATAACACTTCAACCACATTGATCCAAATTCTCAATTCCGAGTATATCATATTAGACATATAAAATTATCATATTCCACAAATTCGTAATTTTTAAAGATCATTCAGCAGGTCAAAAATTATTTTCCACTGTATCATACTGTTTACACAGGAAATTTCCAGAATTCCAGGGTCATTTTGGTAAATTCACTACAAATTCAATTTCCGAGATTTTCAGTCGATTCAAAGTCTCAGATGATCCTAAACATGTCTAATTTCATATACTCAAAATTCAAAACCAGAATCGAATCACAACAATTTATAAAATTCCTAGATCAAGAGGTTATCCAGCAGAAATTCCATAATTCATCATGATTTATCAAACTATCTTATAGATCATCATCAATTCTCATATGATCTTACGAAATACACAACAAATCCTCAATTATACATATTTTCAGAAATCAAAACTTAAAGGAATTAACTTAATTAATACCAATAAATTGAGAAATACGTATAATATACCTCTTGAAATTCAAATTTCCAATTTCTTCTTCTTTTTCTTCTTCTTCTCCTCTTTCTCTCTCCTCTATTTCTCTCTTCTCTCTCTTAAAATGGGTAGCTCGACCTAAAAATGGTAAATTAGGGTTTAAAAGTGTATTTTTATACTAAGAGGCTAATTTTTGGTATTTACGAATTTGCCCCCAAAACTTTCAAAGTATAACAATTTGGTCCCTAAAATAAATCTAAAGTCATACAAATAAACCCAATACTAATCGTATATCCTTAACCTATAAAAATATTACTAATAACAATATATAATTCAAGTATTACCAACATACAAATAAAATACGTATATTTATACATATATAAATACTTATTCTTACCAGTCGTGGATACTGGTTACTACAATAAGAAGCATCAATATCATAGATTCAATAAGGTATAAACTTCTACATTAAAATACATGAGAAATTTGTCAATCATTAAAAAGGTGGAGATTGTTAACCTTTTAGTCATATGAATTAATATTTTGATGATATAATTGTAATACATTAGTCTATTAGGTATTAAATGTTTAAGTATATAAATCATTTTATGAGCAAGTGAAGTACTTATGAAAACTTAAGAACTTTAAGACTCTTAACAAAAAAGAAGCAACTTGGCCGATTTGAAAAGTAGCATCAATTTAGGAAGCAGCTCGACCGATTTAGAAAGCATCTTAGCTGGTTTGGAAATATGTTCGGTTGGTTTGGAAAGTGTTTTGGCCGTTTTGAGCTCTATACACATTGGTTACATTTTGTTTGAATTAACTATAAAACTGCTTCTCAAACTACACAACCATTTTACACTTTTTATCTGTGCAAGCTTGAATCATTCAGCCATAAATTTTAGTAAAACAACTCCAAATTTACCTATGTAAAATTTATTAGAAAGATGACACAAATCTTTTTAATGACACCAATATTGTATGCAAGGTCTCATGAAGTGCTAGTATAATTTACAAAATTTCTTCTGTTTTGTTAAAGTCTTGAAGTCCTTAAGTTGCCACGAATACTTTGTTTGTTCATGAAAGTTCTCCCTTATGTACTTAAATCTTCAGTGTCTAATAGACTAATGTATTACTATTAACATGAGATTTTTTATCATTAAAACATTGACCCATGTGAATAAAAAGCTAACAATCTCTGCTTTTTTATGATTAATAAATATCTAATATAATTTGATGACCTTAGTGGAGAATTTTACAAAGATTAATACAAAGTGAAATAACTCTCCTTGCGTGTGTCAAGCTTCAAAACAAAGCCTCAAGCACGGTTAGCATAAGAAGTATCAATATCATAGATTGAATAAGGTATAAATTTCTACATTCAAATTCTCCCCATTTTTTCATAAATAAAAGGCTAAAAAATATTAAGGTAATTATCATTAATCTAATGCTCATATATTACTCCCCCTTGAAGAACAATTTTCCAATATGCATATTATTTCATCAAAACATAATAAACATGCATATGGCTCAATCATTGATTACCATAAACAATATTAATCAAATTAAAATGCCTCTATGTTTCTAATGCTATGCTCATTCTAAATATAATATAAAACTAAATCTTCCCCTTAGAAAAACAAAGATATAATGATATGTCCAAAATGATTAAAATGGCAGTTATACAACATATAATACATGAAGTATTTCCTCATTTTTTGATATCATTAAAAAGCAATAGGAAAATAAATATTAAACATAAGCAGCTCCCCTTATTATGTTATATTCCACAAATTCCAACAATTACTCATCAATAAAATCAAAGACATCAAAAGTCCATAAAGATTCATAATATATCATCAAGAAAATATTTTCATACAATATCAAGGTACCATCAAATGTAATATCCATCAACAAGGCAAAAAAAATGTTACCAATTCTAATCAATGCTTTTGGCTCTCTTGCCTCAGTTAATGTACCTATAAAAACAAATTCAAATAGCATATTTTGGTACCCAATATTCCTTGGGTCCTTGAATGTTAGTAATAGTTTCTTTTGAAACTTAAATTTATTTCACCCCAAACTTCTTAAAAGGACAATTAAAAATCTTGTGACCTTTTTATTATATAATGACATATTGAATTAGGTTCATTTTTAAAATGATGATTTACAAAATAATTTTTGAAAATTTTTTAGTTTAGGAATGGTTTGTATCCTATATTTCTATTGTCAAATACACATTTTTTAGAACCACACAAGTTTTTTAAAAAAATTGGCCATTTGTAAATTTACCATAATCTTATTAATAGTTTCATTTTCTAAAATTAACTCTTTCATCTTGGAGCTCTCATTTAACTCTTGGATGCATATTTTAGATACTTCAAATTCTTTTTTATATTTTCTTTTTTTCTTTTAAAAGAAATGATATTTTTCTCATATAAGGCTTCTAATGCATGCCAAATTGCATATGTAAAATTATAATTGCAAATTTTATTGAACACTTTCATCTAATGCACAAAACAAATGATTCATGGCTTTTGTATTCAAAGAACCATTTCTAACATCTTCTATATTCCACTTATCTTCAAGTATGGCAATAAGTTTGCCTCTTTTATTCTTTTTCATGGTCATATGAGGACTATTTTGTACAAAAGCTAAGATTAGAATTAAAGGTTTGCAAATAAGTTCTAATCCTAATTTTTCAATGACTATAATTAAATCCATTAAAAAAAATTGAAGTCTAGTGATAGATTGGCCTTTATACATAAATAAACCACCAAGGGTTGCCATGGATCACTCTAAAATATTTAAGTTCTAATATACATAACACACTTTGATACTAATTGAAATCCTAGATAGGCAGCCCAAGAGGGTGAATTCAGTATTTAAAAGATTAATGCTCTAAAATAAATAATTTATAAAATTATTAAAAATATAAATAAATTAAAACACAAGTAATTGCAATAAATAAGATAGTATGGGATAAAGAGAATGGCACCTAAATGTTTATGTGGTTTAGCACTCTACAAGCTTACTTTCACGCCTCAAGCAACTCACCTTGAGGATTCTACTAAGCTTGCCTTAGGCCAGGCCAAGAATGAATGTACTAGACTTCCAAGATGTCAAGAAAGCTTTACTACAAATTAGTTTCTAAGATACTAAAATAACCCTTACAATAAACGTGTATATCCTTCATCTCTCAAAATATTTCTTATAAATACTTAAGTAAACCCAACACAAGAATTGATACAAATAAAAATGATTTAAACTCCTTAATAAGTTGTTTTGAAGATTTTAGTACAATAAGGGCTTAAGGATGTTGAATTGTGATGTCTTAATATACTTTAAGCTTCCATGAATAAGTTATTTATAGAGAAATTAGAAAACTAGCTATATAAGCTCAAAACTAGCTGTTAGAAAATCAAGAAAAATGCATAAGTAGCTTAATCGGTTTAGAAAGTGGCTCAACTAGGTTTAATTTGATTCAATCCAAGGTATCAAGAAAGCTTTACAACTAGCTATAGGTTAATTGTTGGATCCAAAATATTATTTGTCCCAAGTTTAATTTGATTAAATTATTAAGTCCAATTAATTATTTTTTTTAGACCGAATTTAATTTAATTAAATCGATTGGGCTCAATCAATTGTTTGCCCAATTCATAACTATTATGGAATTAAATTATTTATATTATTTAGATATTTGAATTATCTACTAAACTATTTAATTAAATTTAAAATAATAATAGATATTATTCTAATCCTTATTAGATAAGAATTTATCAATTTTAATTATCTAAATTAAAATAATATAAGATATTATTTTATACTAATCCTATTAAGGATTAAAGTTTAGGTAAAATGTGTATTTTTAAAAGGAAAATACATGCACTTTAGAAAGATTTTTTGAGACTTTCTTTTTATAAGTATATGCTTCAATATTTTTCCTTGGGCTGAAAATTTTTCAAAAGAGAAAAATTAGAACACAAATGAATTAGTTCCTCCACAATTAATTGACTCAAACACACGATCAGTTCATTTATAAGAGATATAGTATGGAAGTTCTACAGGTTTTGATAGAGAACAATTTTTAGAAAATTTGCAAACAAGGTATAATCTTATACTTATTTTGTTGCTAAATTAAAATAGACATAATAAAGTTTAAAAATGTTCATGCAAATATTCCCTTAGGAAAACTCATGCATTACATTCATGAGCCAAAAGGCCAACAATTGTTATAAGATATCCATAAATCTATCTACAACACAAAACATATGACTAACCTATACAGAAAAACATATGGGGCTGGATGTCATTAGCCAAAAATGCAAGGCAAAGCACAAGCCACACAAGCTAATTGCCTAGATTGTTAGGCAAAAATTTAAAAGGTAGAAGTATTTATAACCATGATTGGGGAAGACTAGAGAATATCTGTTGGAAATTGAGTGTGTGACATACGAGTGTATACGTAATTTCAAAAATTACTACACGTAGCGGAAGCATGTTAACAAATACACCCAATTTAACACATTTAACCATATATATCACATATATGCTCAAGTATAACTATTATACAACAACTTATATGTGATGAACAATTGTGTACATAAAATTAAACTATAAAGAACACTTACCTAATGAAGATAGCTTTACAAATTCTTCAAGTCCTCCAACAATCCAATTGAAGAGCTCACCTTGAAGTGAATTATTGAACAATTCTAGTCCATAACGGTTTGGTGGGATTATAGACCTAGAATGGTAGCTTAGTTTTACAATTTTCAGCACATGTATTATGTAGTAACCACTTATCCAACACCAAAAAGAATAAATATTTATATATATGTATAATATTCATATTTTATTTGTATGTAGATAATACTTAATTTATATATTGTTATTAGTATTGTTTGTATAGATTAAGGACATACTATTAGTATTGGGTTTATTTGTAAAACTTTAGATTTATTTTAGGGCCAAAATTGTAATACTTTGAAAGTTTTAGGGGTTAATTTATAAATACTAAAAGTTAGCCTCTTAGTATAAAAATACACATTTTAAACCCTAATTTACTCATTTTTGGGTCAAGCCACCCTTTTAGAGAGAGAAAAAAGAGAAATAGAGGGGAGAGAAAGAGAAGAAGAAGAAGAAAAAGAAGAAGAAATTGGAAATTGGAAATTTAAATTTTAAGAGGTATATCATAACTATTTTTCAATTTATTGGTGTTAATTAACTATTTCTTTATGTTTTTATTTTTGAAAATATGTACAATTGAGGACTTGATGTGGATTTTGTAAGAAATATTGAGAATTGATGATGATTATGTAGATAACTTGATAAATCATGATGAATTTGCACAAATTCTAATTGATAGTCTCTTGATCCGAGAATTTTATAAATTCTTATACTTCAATTCTAGTTTTGAATTTTGGGAATATGAAACTAGACATGTTTAGAATAATTTTAGACTTTGAATCGATTAAAAATTTCAGAAATTAAAGTTTTAGTGAATTTATAAAAATGACCCTGAAATTCTAGAAATTTTCTATGCTAACAGTATACTACAGTCACAAATAATTTTTGATCTGCTGAATGATCTTAAAAAATTACTAATTTATGGAATACGATAAAGTTATATGTCTAATATGATATATTCAAATTTTAGAATTTAGATCAATGTGGTTAAATTGTTATGATTTTCTAAAGTGTATCAGCTCATTGTAGTACTCGATTAACAGATTTTTAAAGCTATGGAATAAAATAGTTTTAAACTACTTTTGGCAGGGATTTTGAAGTAAAACATTTATCATGGATTTAGATATGTGTCAAGAGTAATTATGTGGTAGTTTTATAATTTTTTTAGTTAGTATATGATTTATAAAATTAGGAGACTGAATACTATTCAGTAAATAGCTTGATCCTGTCAGGATAATAGTTTAGATTTGATGGTGTTTATGAAATGGATTGTGTAGGAATTATGATATAATATTCATATATAAGAAGAATATATGAGTCAAAAAAGATATATTCTAATTTTGGAGCAATTAGACATCATTTGATGTATAAGAAAATTTTGTTAAGTGTAAGTGGTCAGAATGACAGGTTTTGAGAAACCAAGTAATTAGACCAATTCGATGTGATAAGTGCAATATGTGTAATTTTGTAAGGTATTTAAAATGTTTTATGTGAATTTTGAGGCTTATGAAAAGATTAGTCTCCATTGATAGGTTAAGGAGAATTAAGCCTTGTACCCGAAAGTGCTAAGAGGTAAGTATACTAGACTTTTACTGAAATCACAATAAATATAGTAATTGTTTATGTATGATTTTGTAAATGTGCTTAGAAATATGTTTATGTTTATGTTATGCCAAAGTATATTTGATATGAAATGTGAAAGACATATGTTTATGAATGTGAGCATTGGCATTGAGCATAGACATACATGTGTTTATGAAAGTGAGTTTTCAAAATGAAATATGTTTAACAAAGAAAGCTTTTGAAGTGGAAAATGTCCATGAGATACGTTTTGTGTTTTAAGGATGTTTGAACTCACTATTTACTTAGCAGGCACCTTATGTGATTTGTGCAGCCTTTATGTGTGGCCTTTTCTTCTGGATTGGTATGTGTTATGTGTTCCATATGTAGAGATGATCCTATTAGTACCTGAAGGAATAGTGAGTCATCACATTCATGTGGTGGCGTATTGGTGCATGTGAGAGGACTCACCGATAATTAGGGTGAGGGTTTGGCTCTTACTTTTGCACATGAGCATTATATATGTGTAATTTAAACCTCACTTGTGCTATTCCTCTCATACGGTATATCATCGACGGGTGACATTTAGCTCATTATGTGATATGTGATATGGAAGTCCTACTAAATAGTAGTTGAGTGTGGTATTCCTATTATATATTTTGAAAGAATGTGTAAGTGCTTACCTGATATGTGATTTGATAAGATTATAATTTTGATTTATCACGGCATATCATACATATACATTGTGTATATATATGTATTTGTATTTTGATATATGAAAAACTAGTATGCTTACTGAGTTTTATACACATTATAGTTTATGGTGATTTTAGGTAAATAAGGTACATATATGCTTAGTGGATTTGGCAAGGCTTCTGCTGTCCCTTGGGTTCCCTAAGTTGCTAAGTTGCTAAGTATTTTATTTGTGGACACGTAGTTTAAGATATTTGATTTGCCTCTATTGAATAAATACTTATGTATTATTTTATTAGGTGTGATTATATTTGGTTTATGTTTCACCAAGTGTGGTTATGGGTTGATCTTTATGTTGAGCTTATTGGCAACCTGTTAAGGATTCCTATGTAGAATTCAAGTTTGAAATTTTATACAATATTAATTATGAGTGCACATTATTGAATGAGTGTAAGTTATGTCATATGTCAGATCTTTTGGGTCTGGAGCGTGACATATTCAAACTCTTTGAACACAAATTATTTGATTCTTAAATGAAGATTGTAAACATTTACATACAACTCTTGTTTAAATGATGAAAATAATTTCCATAGATTAATTAATTTTAGCACAACTCTTGTTTACAATTACTAATCTCTTTCTCTATTTTGATTTATTCATTTTGATCTATTCATGAGAGAAGAAGATGAAGAAAGGCTTTTCATGTTTTCTAACACTTGAAAGAACAAAAGATAATTTTTCTCTTACCTCTCCATGCCTTAACAAATTCTTGCACCTCCAAATTGAAAAATACATTCAATTCTTTTGTATCAATTTGTTACAATAAAATATTCAATAGTTAGCCAAATTTTATTTTTGTTATTCAACACTTTTTGATAAAATAAAAATAAGTGCTCCACCAATTTAATTGTTGGTCTACCACTTAAGATTAATTTATTAAGCACTAAAATAATGGCCACCTAAATAAATCATTACCTAATAAATATAATTATTTTAATCATATTAGGTAAATTAATAGCCAACATCTAGGCCCCTCATTATATTAAAATACAATGGTCATGATTAATATATTATCATATTATCTAATAATATAATAATAATATCTAATTTAATTATTCAAAATAATTTTGAATAATTATTTTTTACCTTACTAGTTTTTACTACTAAGGTTAAATGGTAAAATTAAGGTAAAATCAAATCATGGAATAAATTTTACCACTTGTCAACATTCTATTAATTAACAACTCTTGTTAATTAATTTAATGATGTATTTAACAATTAAGTCTTGACAAATGCACATCCAGAGGGATCCCAAAATAATTATTCTATTTTGTTGGAATTTACTGGATCAAATTATTCAATCCAGTTCGCTACCTCAGTGCTCAACGAGTACACTTTATATTTTGAGACTCTCTAAGTCCACACCTGATTTGTCATATGGAGCTCTTTCATACGTTCGTGAACGATGGCCCCCCCACATATTACGAATATTATAAATCAGCGCATTAAACTATGCAAGTTGAGGTTATTGCATATTTGTATAATCCATCCATCATTTATATAGATGATCAGGATATACAACCTACTCATATGAGCTGATGGATCTCATATCTACGCACATTAGACTCCATGAGCATCGAACCTACCCAACGATACACAACGATCAGACCATGAAAGGTCTATAATATGTGTGGAACCAAAGTATGGTGGATTACTTACAAGCTCATTGTGGCGCTCAGGTCAAAGGACAACAAATACTACACAACTCGGAAGACCTTCCATTGATGGCTTTATGAGATATCTATTGGAGGTCTTTGTGAGTCTGTTCAATATCCAGTCCTCATTGAATACCTGTATGTCTATACGAGCTTCTACTAAGCTAATAGTTTGCTAAGACTAACCATCTTGACCATCTAGATATAGACATACACTAATCTATATTAATAGGTTCCACCGATAGACCCGCATCAATGAAATTAGATCAAGAACATCATGTTTAAGAACATATTTACATAATGACATTTTTAGCACCATCTGCAACTCTTTGCAGCTATGTCATTATAAATATATTCTCAGGTCATTGTCCCATTTCAAACAAGGCTCTAATTGTTTAGATTTTACTAACTCTATTAATGTGTTAACTCTTAGCACTGATCCAAACTCTTTTAGACCATATCTGAACTCCTTCAGATCATAAAATGTCTGAAACGTTACAAGCATCTTACCATTTATTATAAATAATATTAACGATTTTATTAGAAATGATGATTGTATAAATACTATCATTAAATATTTATATATAATGGGATGACATGTAAGCACAAATCCCAACAATATCCTATATGGAGTATATCTTAAATGGCACATTACTAGCTCACTCTTCAAATGATCATAAGCTCGAATAGATTGCCAAACAGTATTTTATGTAGAGCAAAATCCTCTTTTGTAAGAGTCTTAAAGGTAAGGCCTTAAGATGTTTAAACTTGAAAAGGCATATAAAGTATTACATGAAACCCACGTTAGAGAGTAAAGAGAATACTAAGGTAAGTGAAAGCTATACTAATGCTTGGTTGAACTGGGCTACTACTAGCTTAGTATGAAAAATGATACTAAAGACTTCATTAAAACATGTCACACTTGCCAAATCCATGTCAATCTACGACATCAACATTCTACAAACTTACAGGACATTATAAAACTTTAGCCCTTTTACTTGTATAAGCTGTATTTAGTTGGCTCGATTAACTTATTTGCTAGAGAACACAACTAAATACTAGTGACCTCTACAAACTTACAGGACATTACAAAACTTTAGCCCTTTTACTTGTATAAGCTGTATTTAGTTGGCTCGATTAACTTATTTGCTAAAGAACACAACTAAATACTAGTGACCACAAACTATTCTCTAAATGGATCGAGATCATTCTAATGAAAATGATAACTGGTGTTGTCGTATCAAATTTTCTACGAAAACACATCATATGTTGCTTCGTGAACAAGTAATTTGATGTAAGCTTAAGGTGATATGACATCAAGCATAAATACTCTGCATTATACAACCCTTACGAAAACAACCAAGGTGAGCCAACCGACAAAGTATGGTTGAAAATACTCATCAATATGGCGCATGTACTTCACAAATTGGACTATACACCTCAATGAAACCTTTTAGCTCGATGGAACATTGCCACCTTATAGGTTGCTCCCTATACTCATTTGTATCCAAGTCTGAGGCCATAATGCCATTCGAGCTCTATGTTCCCATTACAAAGGTGGTACTCGCACAAGGCAAATTTGTAAATTCTACACCTTATGGCATAGCTTGAGGCCATAGATGAAAATGGGAAGACTCTCAAAAGCATAAGACACTACATTAATATAGAACAACTAAGACATACACTAAATCTATCAAGGATAGAATCAACATGGGTGACCTCATACTAAAGGTGGCTAATCAAGTTAAGAAAAATATGGCTTTATCCTTTAAGTTTACACTGCAATTACACGGGTCATGATCAATTAATAAAATGATGAGTCAGTATCGTTCCCACGAGTATTGCTATTCTAAATTAATGTTAAATACTACGATGTTGACAACTTAATGTTATCTAGCTTAATCTAAAGACTAAGTTGAATTATGAAATTAAAATTACTTAAAATGAATAATTTAGTAAATTAAAGAGGTAAGAGTTCTATAGTAATGGGTTCTAGGAACTTGATTTCACTTTACTATTCCTATGTTCTTTATTATTAGTGATTAATAACTAATCTTATGTATTCATTAATCAAAAGTTTAAGATTAATCTCATCACCTCTCCTGAGTGTCGAATGAGACTCTATGCATATACAGTTAAGTTGATATCCCTATCTAACTTATACATACATACATTAAGCTACTCTTAAATAATTACTTTAATTCTATTAGTCTCCCAACTCTATAAACTCAAAGTTATGCTTTTCAAAACCAACAGACAGATTAAACTATCCCAAGTACATAACCCAAGCATTTAAAATATCTAATTAATTTTCCAATTAAATTGAAGCATTAAGCAAAAAAAAAGCATAAATGAATAAATACAATATAGTTATTAATCATATAATAATATCAAAACATAATATTCAATAGAGTTCCATCAAGTCCTAAAACATATAATCTAGCTACTCATAGTAAAATACTCAATTACATTAATCCAAATATTTACAAGAGTAATCATGTTCAAAAAACACAAATTTGAAATAAATGTAAATGAGATAGAGAGAGAAAGAGGAAACTAGTTGGAGAAGTTATTGAAAGCCTGAAATCATTAATGGTATCTCACAGTTAAATCTTTAATTGTGATTCTCTAATTAAAAACCCTAGTTTCTCTCTCTATTTCATGCTCTCCTCCCTTCTTTTAAATTAGACCTTTACCTATCTTTTTATAGGTAAAAAATTGGGACAAAGTTAGAATTTTTTTCATCAATTGGTGATGTAGCATTTATTTTCTGGCGCTTCAACGCCAAGATTCTGCCTGAACTGGCTCTGTAGTGCTAGAATTTGGTGCTAAATAACTATTCATATGAGCAGTTAAATACTACTTATATTTATTATTCACATAACGCGGCCTCATTTTTTGGCATCGTGGCCTTACGACCTGGGTTTTTTGATGCGCAGTATGGCACTATAGCAAAAGTAATGTTCATGTCTACTGTAGTAGTTATTGTAGTATTTTTGATATTTTTATAAGTTTTCCTCAGTTTTTCGCCCAAATAGCTTCGTTGATTTAGAACTTACAAAATAACATTAACGCATATAAAAAAACATTCTTATTTAATTTGAGCAATTATCAAATTTAGAAGATTAAAATGATAGACTTAAAATATGCTCGTCAATGATAAGCTTTGGCATCACACTCAAGCAAGACGACCTTTTAAAAAGCATGAGGTCATATTCTTATCTAAAGTAATACTTCAAGCAAATGCACAACATACACTTCGATACCTACAATCAATACAAGACATGGAAGACTAATATTAGAACTTAACCTCCCTTAGTGTACCAACTGATGGTGAGATAATCATTTTTTATTTCAAAATACTAAAGGCTAACATTAGGCCATACCATTTACTTGAAGTTTTACCCACAAAGGATGTCATAGTTAAATATCATGTTTAGAAGTCTGCATTATCCTGGGTATAATTCACATAAAAGGAAGTTTTCATTGAGATTGAAATATTTATAAAAGGCCTAGTACCCTGAATTTTCCATGCTAGTACAGCATGAAAGTCTATGTTATACCAAAGACCTTATATGGAAAGAATCTCTCAAATACATTTTCCATGCACACGATGGAAGTTTATGTTATATCTAAAAAGAATTTGTGTTATACCAAAGCAACAGATTCAAAATCATACCCTTAATGAGCTTCTGTGAAGAATTCCAAAATAGAGCTCACAGTGATTTAGAGTTTTAGTCTTTTCCATGCAAAATGGGCCTATTTGTAACATTTACAAACTTTGTTTCCCATTTTCCTCAGAGATCCTGAAACTAATCCTATTTTTGAAATCTTCTCATATCAAACTGTTCGACCCAGCTCGTTACTATTGTTGGGTGTTGATTATTCTAGGGTGCTTGCATGTGGGATGTGTTCATCATACAAAAAATATACATATCTCATACATATATGTGCACAGCGGAAGATTAATACAATACAATGAACACATGTAATACATATTTATTAAATGAAAAACGAGATTGAGAAATATAACCCATGAAGCCTTTGGATTAATTTGCTTGAAGTCCACCATAAAATAAAACTTTGATCAATTCTAGCAATCAACAAGGGTGGGTTTGATTGTCTATAATAGCAGTATGTTAATCCAGCATTTTGTTTAACTCTTAAACTTGATTCATAGTTAAATCTTTAACTTAATTAAATTTATTTTTCTTTTTATTCAACTCTTGAACAAATTAAAACAAATCTATTTTAGTTATTACAATTAGTAACCATTTATTTATTTGTTTTGTTGTTCTAACACTTAAAACACAAAACAAAGAATTTCAATTTCTCAAATTGAAATGGCTACCAAAATTGCAAAATCTAAAAACCTAAAAACTTATGAATTTTGAATTTCATTTCCCTTTATATACTAATGCATAAATTCTAAACTAATTTGAATTTCATTTGTATTTAATTTAACTTAATCTAACCTTAGTTAACATTTAACTTTAGTTAGGTTAGTTTAACTTAACCTTTGAATTAATAAATATTTAAATATTCTAACCATAGTTAACTAACTTAACCATGGTTAGGTTAACCTTTACTTAATCATTAAGTAAAGTTAACTTAACTTAACCATATGATTAACCTTTAACCATAGTTAAGTTAAATCATTTATTTAACAATTAAATAATCATAAAGTGAAATTATATTTATATCCTTACTAGGTTACCAAGTTAACCTAAAGTGGATCCCACTATTTAACCATATACTTTAGTTAACTTAACCTTAGTAATTTGCTGAATTATACTGTATTGAACCATTCAATACGGTAAACTGCCAAAGTGCTCAAAGAGTACATTTCATATTGGGACTCTCTAAGTCTACAATCGATTTTTCAAATAGAATTATTCTATGAATCCGTAATCGATGCCCCACGCACACGTTACGAATATTACAAATCAGAGCATCAAACCATACAAGTTGAGGTCATAACGTATACGTATAATCCTTTCATTATTTATACCCTAGATGTACGGGGATATAGATCAACACAGTCAAATCCCCATTTGCTCATCCATTATCTTATCTCTAGATTCGTATCTCGATAAACAATATACACAAACATTTTTGCTATATTGTTTAACCCTATGAAAAACTCTTTTCCCGGGTTTATGCTTATGGCCACAAGACTTTATAAAATATAATCTCGGAGTATTAGATATACAACTTACCTACGTAAGCTGACGGATCCCATATCTATGCACACCGGACTCCATAAGTATCGGACTATACCCAGCGACATATAGCGGTCAGACCATGAAAGGTCTCTGACATATGTGGAACCAAATCATGATGGATCACTTACAAAACCACCATGGCGCTCAGATCAAAGGACCGCGAAGACTACTCAACTCGAGAAAAACTTCTTTTGACGGCTTCATAGGATATCTATTGGGGTCCTCGTGAGTCTGTTCAGTATCCAGTCCTAACTGGATACCCGCATGCCTATACAAGCTCTAAGCTCATGGTCAGCTAAGAACAACCATCTGAACGAGTTAGATATAGGTATACACTAATCTATATTATGTGATTTTACCGATAGACCCGCATTGGTGATCATAGATTAGGAACATTGTGTTTGAGACATACTTATATAATGACATTTCTTAGCTCCTATTGCAACTATATCATTACAAGTATACTCTCAGGTCTTTATCCCATCATAGACAAGGTTTTAACTATTTAGACCTCGCTGACTCTTATAAATTGATAACTCTTAACAGTACTAACTCTTAGCATTTATAACTCTCAGCTTTGCTAACTATTAGTTCTGATCTAAACTCCTTTAGATTACATCTAAACGCTTTCAGATCAAACAATATCTATAATGTTACAAGCATTATACCATATAATTATGATATTAAAATTTTTTTATTTGAAATGTTTATTGTATAAATATTAACAATTAATATTCATACAATATTAGAATGGCACGTGAGCACTAGCTCCAACAACTATAGAGCTCAACGAGTACATTTCATATTGTGAGACTCTATAGGTTCACACTGGTTTATCCTATAGAACTCTTTCGTAAGTCCATGAACGATGCCTCACACATATATTACAAATATTACAGAACAACGTATTAAACTATATATGTTAAGGTTAACCATATCTAAATAATCCCTTCGTCACCTATATCTTAAAAGACCAGAGATATAGATCATCACTGTCAAATCTCTATATGCTCAGCCGTGAACTTATCTCTAGATTTGTATTTTCTTAAATAATATTCATAAACTCCTTTGTGATATTGTTTAACCCTTCAGAAAACTCTTTTTCGGGGTTTCTACTTATAGTCATAAGACTTACTAAAATACAATCTCATTGTGACACTCATGAGAGGTCTAACTATGAAAGGTCTCTTACATACTAGAATAAAAGCATAGTGAATCACTGACAATCTCATTGTGGCACTCATGTTAAAGGACCATGAATACTACTAAACTCAAGAAGAACCTTTATTGATGGCTCTATGAGATGTCTATTGAAGGTCTTTATCAGTTTGTTCAACATCTAGTCCTCACTGAATACCTATATTCCTATATGAGCTTCTGCTATACCCACAGTCTATTATGACTAACCATCTAGATAATTCAGATACAAACATACACTGATCTAGAAGGAATATTAATCGACCCATGATCGACAACCATGGATCAGGAATGATGTTTTCAAAAATATACAATATAATGACATTTCTTAGCACCATTTACAACTCTTTACAACTATGTTATTACTAATATATTCCTAGTTCTTTATTCCTATTTCAGATAAGGTTCTAACTCTCAGAATTGCTAACCCTTAGCGCTGTTTAGATCAAATCTAAATTCTTTAAAATCTATAATGTCTAAAAAGTTATAAGTTTAGTACCATATAATTAATAGTTAACTATTTAATAGAAATGTTCATTGTATAAATATTAAATAATAAATATTCATACAATAATTGGAATGGCATGTAAACACCATCTCCAACAACTCTTACTTGCTCTAGTGTCATTCACGATGATATCTAATACCATTGACTCCACGTATTTCTCAAATACCCTAGGAGTTAAGGTCTTAGTGAGCAGGTCCGCTATATTATCCATAAAATCTACTCTAGAAATAATTACATCTTCTTTAGCCTTGATTTCTCTAATTATGTGGTATTTTCTCTTTACGTGCTTAGACTTCTAGTATGGCCCTGACTCTTTGACTTGAGCAATTGCCTCGTTGTTGTCGTAAAATAGTGGGATGGGATCCACTAAACTTAGGACTATTCTGAGTATTACGACAAACTTGTGTATCCACACTATTTCTTTTGTATCTTCTAAAGCCACAATGTATTCTATCTCTGTGGTAGAATCAACTGTGGACACCTGCTTGATTAAATGTAGACTTTTTATTATTCAAGCCAGACTGAAACTCTAAATCAATGTATCCTTTACCTGTAAGTCACTTTCTCTATAAATCAAAAACTTGTCATTTGTACCCTTAAAGTATTTCAGGATATGTTTTACTGCCATCCAATGGTCCCTACATGGATCAGACTGATACTGGCGCATAACACTTCTAGCCGTACTGATGTCAGGTCTTGTACATAATATAGTATACATCAAGCTACTTATAGCTGATACATACAATATGTTAGACATTCTAACCCTTTCATCTTCTGTCTAAGGAAAATTCTCCTAGAAAGATGAATGCCATGTTCAAAGGTATATTAATTGTCTTAGAGTTAGCAAAGTTATACCTTTTAAAAACACTTTCTATGTACTAGGATTGGGAGAGTCCTATCAACCTCCTAGTTTTATTATATAAATCATTATATCCATTATACATGAAGCCTTTCTCAAATCCTTTATGGAGAAGTTTGCCTCAAATAACTCTTGACTGAATGTAGCATATCAATTTCATTTCTGATAATAACTATGTTATCCATGTAAAGAACAAAAAAGACAATAATGCTCCTACTGACCTTTCTGTACACACACGTTTCCTCTTTATTTTTTTATAAAAGCAACTATTTAATTACTTCATCAATATGAAGATTCCAACTTTGAGAAGACTGCTTAAGTTCATAAACTGACTACTTCAGTTTATACATTGGATTTGAAGTCAGACTGGATGTAAAACCTTCAAGCTGCTTTATGACTATCTCTTCTTCTTGATTTTCATTCAAGAAAGCTGTCTTTACATCCATCTACCAGATCTTAAAATCATAATATGGTGCAATAGCTAATAGAATTTAAATATACTTTAACATGGCTACCGGTGATAAAAGTTTTCTCATAATTGATCCTAGATTCCTGAGTGTAACCTTATGTAACCAGTTTGACTTTAAAGGTCTCTACCTCTTTATTGGGCCTATATTTTCTTTTGTAAACCCATTTATGACAATAGAAACTATTCTTTTAGGAAGCTCAACCAAGTCCCATACTTGATTGGAATGCATAGAGTCAATATTGAATTTCATTGCCTCTTGCCATTTTCCCAAATCGATGTCCAACATTGCCTTTCTATAAGTCATGGGATCCTTTTCTTCCATCAAGAAAATATTAAAGACACCTTCAGGCATCATACCATACCTAACAAATGGCCTTGAGATCCTTTATAACCTATGGGGAAGGTATGTCAAATATATCTTACTCGATTGAGTATGAGGTTTCATCATTCGTTTATAAACTTCTAGATTCATTAAGTTTAATTCTTCTACAATCCCTACGATTTGTGAGAAACTGTTTTTCTAGAAAAATGGCATTACTAGCAATGAATATATTTTATTCCTCTGGATCAAAGAACATATATCCCATAGAATGTTTGGAATATCCAATGAACCAATATTATACCCTTTGGGTGCAAGTTTATCTAGTTACATAAATTTTACATCAACAGGATGCACCAAATCTTAACATACACAAGACTTGGTTTCTTAGTAATCCATATCTCATACAAAGTAGTAGAAACAGCTTTTGATGAAACTTCGTTCAATATGAGAATAATGATTTCTAGAGCATAACCCCATAGATATTCTAAACGATCTATGAAGCTCTTCATCGATCGGACTATATCCAATAAAGACTGATTCCTTCTCCCCGAAATGCCATTGTGTTGAGGAGTACTTAAAGGATTATATTGAGCAAGAATTTCACTCTTCTTTAAATAATCTGTAAATTCACTGCTCATGTATTCATTGTCTCGATCTGATCAAAGACATTTAATACACTTACTAGTTTGTTTCTCTGCCTCATTTGAAAATTCCTTGAACATTTCAAAGGTTTTCAAGTTGTGTCTCATCAAAAATACATATCTGTACTATGATAAATTATCTATAAATACAACCAAATATCGAAATCCATGCATAATAGTTTAATTCATTTGACCACATACATTAATATGTACTAGTTTTAATAAACCAGTGGCTTGGTGTCTTATGCCTACAAAAGGAGATTTGGTCATCTTCCCTTAAATACAAGATTCACATACTGGATAGGGTTCTATGGTCAGGTATCTAGTCATCCCTAACCAAGGCTAGGCGTCTCATAGTTATATTACCTAATCTTATCAATTCGGTATTATTCAAAGTTTCTGAACTACTACTTGTATTTTTCTATGCATTCAAGACATTTTTTTTTGTATCTAAATTATAATGACCATTCATCAACTGACACTTAGATAATAAAACATTATCCACATCACTTAAGTATAAGGAATGATTCTGAATAAATACATAATAACCTTCAGTGTCTAACACATGAAGAGATATAATTTGTCTAAAAATGTTTGTCACAAAATAATATGTATACAACATTAAAGATCTACCATAAGGGATAAACAACTTAAAATGTCCAATAGCTTTGACATGTTAGAAATTACCATTTCTAACACGAGTAGTATTTCTCTATGTTGTAGCTATCTAACTTCCCTCAAACCTTACAATATATTTCATATGTGAAAAAGACAGGCATTATCTAATACCTAATCAGAACAAGCATCAAATGCTGATGAAATATTAATAATAGTTAAACATATACTTGAGGGGTTCCTTTTTACTGTCGCAAGGTACCTCAAACAATTATATTTTCGTCCTTGCCACAATAGAAACACTTTTCTTTGCCTTTGTTCTTATCTTGTGATTTATATAGAACTTGTATATAATTGACCCATATGCTTAAAGAAGAAGATGAAGCACCACTCTAAATATAGAAGGTTGTATCTCATTTATTCATATCCTCTTAAGTTGTCTTCAATATATTATGCAGCTAGGTATATGTATGAGTCAATCCTTGCATTAAGTTTGTGATGAATTATGAAAATAACCTTAGTAGAGTCTAGAGAATCAAGTTATTTCCCAAGCTATTTTTTAAAGATATATTCATAGTCTCCAACTTCTCGATGTATAAAATCATCTTAAGTATATAAGGACTTATTGGACTGCCCTCGGCTAACTTGAATTGAAAAAGCATCTTGGAGATCTTGTACAAATCAACCTATGGTCTGTCTCTAAACTGCTTCTTCAAATGAAGCATAATAATGCTTACATATCTATATGCACATGCTCCATTCGAAGTTCAATAGACATCAACGCAAGGATGTATGATTTGACTCTCAAATCATCATCGACTCATTTTTAATAGGTCTACAACTCTTCTATAGTGGAAACATTAGAAATACCTCTAGTAATCTTCTGATCAATCATATATCCAAGCTTTTTTGAATCTAGGAAAATTTTGAGATTCATCAACCAGTCTGCATAATTCTCAGCATCATTCAGTTGGTGTACATCAAGTATATGAACTAATGGATTACTTAAAGCCATCTTATCTTTACAAAGACAAAAAGATATGTTAGCGAATTTAAGATATCATTTCAAATCATTAAAATAATCCTTTAAATAATGGATATAGTAAGTATATATTTTTTAATCTAAAGACGCCCTCCTACTGCTTTATATATCTCTTTTAATCTCTCAAATAGAAAACTGAACGTTTAAATAACTTTTATCAATTGCATCTCATACAACTCTTACCATTATACTAAATACACTTTATTCTCATATTTTAACTATATTAGGTATATGTATTCTAGATTAACTTGTCAATGATCAGATATGAGTTACTGATATTACCATCATACTTTAGAAATATTGGATAATATTTTTACTTATATTTACCTCATCTCATGTTTAACCGACATAGTCTAAATTATACCGACCAGTCTCTCAAGCTTTAGCAATATTAGAAAAGATCAAATTGACCCTTCTAAAACTGTATTGACAAAACAAAGCATGTATAATATTATCTTATAATGAAATACATTTCCAATCTGATTAAGAAAAAGTTTGCAACAATCCGCATCTCATGAGGATATGATTCTCAATCAAATTTTATTTTACATAAGTACAATGAACCTCCACTAGTAGGGCTCCCATTATGGTTAATAGCACAAACAAATTATTACGGTTTATAACCCAATAATTTATGTTACAATTGTATTAAATAAATTTCTCATGCAAAAAATGCAAAATGGAGTGAATTGTTAAGAACACCGTAATGCTAGGACTTAAATGCATTGGCATTAAACTACTTTAACTCCCTAGCGATGCACATTTAGCTGCAGCATTATCACATAACGCTTCATAATTGACTAGCCAAATGCCTCTGCATGGCATACTTCACTGTCATGGCATTATCGCATAACTCCCTCACAGTGACAAGCCAACACCCCAGTAGGCTCACCTATAAACAACGTAAATGCCCTAGCATTACATGCCCAATGCTTCAGTGTTCATCCATTCTTAATGAACGTCACAACGTTAATCATGTAATGTCCCATTGTTTGCATGACAATGACTTAGTTTTGTACTTTCAACACTTGAAAATGTAGAATTTATTGTTCCTAGGCACCCTAAATAGTTAAAAACAAAATGACTCCATAAATATAAAAAAGCACACAAACATGCTCTGATACCATTTTTCACGTATATTAAGGTGCCTGCATGTAATTATATACATGTTGATTAATATAAAAATACATATCCAACACACATTACGTAGTGAAATTATACATATTTAATCAACATATTATACTCAAATACGTATAAAAAATAAAGCAACAAATTCAGAATCATACCCTTGAAGAACTTTGGTGAAAAATTCTAAAATAAAGCTCACACAAAAGTGATTAGTCTAGCAATTCTAGTCCATAACGATCGGGGTTAGATTACTTAAGCTAGAAAGGTAGCCCTTTTCAAATTTCCAGCAAGATGAAATTTGGATTTATCTCAAATGGAAAAAAGTGTTAAGAAGTAAATAAGGACTTGTTTGAAACATTTTTTTAACTCTACTCTATATACATTGCCAAAATGGGTGGATATTTATTACATTTGCAATGTATTAACCCTCTCATTCTTTGCATGCTTGCCACTTGTCATTTATGCATCTCATGCATGGGCCAAGTGTCACTCATATATTCCATGCATATGCCATTTGTCACACAAATGGCTATGGAACATGCCATGTGTTAAAATTCCTTTCTATGCAAAAATGACATATTTGTAACATTTACAAAGTTTCTCATTTTCTTGATAGATCCTGAAACTAATGCTGTTTTCAAAATCTTCTCGGATCAAACTGTTTGACCCAGTCCGTTACCCCAGAGCTCAACGAGTACACTTTATATTGTGAGACTTTGTAGGTTTACACCCATTTATCTTACGGAACTCTTCCATAAGTCTGTGAATAATATCCCGCACATATATTATGGATGTTACAAAATGACTCGTTGAACCATACAAGGTGAGGTAAACTATATTCGTATAATCCCTCAATTACCTATATCCTAGAAGAGCAGAGATATAGATTATCACCATTAAATCTCTATATATTCGACCATGAACTTATCTCTATATTTGTATTTTTCTAAACAATATCTGCAAATGCTCTTGCGATATTATTTAACCCTACAGAAAATTCTTTTTTGAGGTTTCAACTTATGGCCTTAAGACGTCCTGAAATATAATCTCAGAGCATCAGGATATACAACTCACCTATATGAGCTGATGGATCTCATATCTACACACACCGGGCTCTATGAAGATCAAACTATACCCAACAACATCTAGATGTCAGACTATAAAAGGTCTCTAACATACGTAAAATCAAAGTATAGTGGGTCACTCACAAACCTATTATGACACTCAGTTCAAAGAACAACAAATACTTCTCAACTCGAGAAGGCCTTCTATTGACGGCTCTATGGGATGTCTTTTGAAGGTGCTCATTAGTTTGTTCAGTACCTAGTCTTCACTGAATACCTATATGCCGATATGAGCTTCTGCTAAGTATAATCTGCTTAGACTAACCACTGGACAATCTGAATATAGACATACACTAATCCAGAAGGAATATCAATCGATCCGTGTCAGCGACCATGGATTAGAAATGATGTTTTTGAGAACATACTGCATAATGATATTTTTTAGCACCATTTGCAACTTCTTACAACTATGTCATTACTAATATATTTTTAGGTCTTTATTCTTATTTCAGACAATGTTCTAACACTTAAAATTACTAACCTTTAATATTGACCTAAACTTCTTTAGATCAGATCTAAACTCTTTTAGATTACAATATTTGAAAAATTATAAGCTTAATATCATATAATCAATAATTTAATAAAAATATTTATTGTATAAATATTAAATAATTAAATATTCATGCAATAATTAAAATGACACAAAAGCACTATCTCCAACAATTCACAAATACTATATTTGAGGTTCTACTACTTTGCAATTGACTCTTGTCTTTCATTAATCAAATTCAAGACTTACAAAAAATATTAATATATTCATGACTTTTTTTTTCCGAAGAATCATGACTTAAAATTAACACCATGAATCTAAAACATTGAAAAATTAATTGTTTATTTCATTGCAGGCTATCCTATGTGTAAAATTACGCTGCTAATATTTTCATAAAATTTCTTTTCTGTTCTTTAATGGTTTTAATAGAGAAGTTACTTGAGTGTAGTCTTCGTAATCATGTTGAAGCTAGAAAGGCTTTATTAGTAATAGACTTGTTGATTTGTGAATTTAAATGAGAAAAAAAGTTGATGGTGTAACAACTAAATTTGTTAAAAGAATTATTCTCTTTGAGATCAAATTCTCAAAACTTTTAATGTTAGAAGCAACAAATTATATTGGGAATTTACAAAGAAATTACAAGCAAAATTACAAATAATTTCTTTCTTCCTAGAAGCACGTAGACAATCAGGCTGAGGCGCGGATATCTCGCTCTCTTTAAGGAGATTCAAGCCCACTAGTCCAGTAGTTTATCTCTTGACTTGTCCCCTCCAGGATATAACAGTCCAACTGAAACGTTGTATGACTCACACCTATCTGCACAAGGATGAGACCAAAGCTACACAACACGAACACCTTTCTTTGGCCAATAAAAGAACACAAGAGAATTGGGAATTAATCAAAAAAAGATGGGGGGAGACTTATATAGATGTATATGTACACCTAATTAATATATACTAATCAATTAATCTTTCAAGTAAGAAGATAAAAGATGAGAAGACTTCAAATTAATAGGAAGATGAAAGATGAAAAGACTCCAAATTAATCTTTCACTAAAAACATACTAATCAATTAATCTTCCAAGTAAGAAGATGAAAGATGAGAAGACTTCAAATTATTAGGAAGATGAAAGATGAAAAGACTCCAAATTAATCTTTCACTAAAAATAACAATTAATATTGAAAATGTACCAACAAATTACGAAAATATTCCACCCATAAAAAGAAAAAAATAAATAAATAAACAAATAAACGACAATAGACAAAAGATCATAACAATGATATTTTTTTTTTAAAAAAAGATTATAATTGGAATAATGAATAATCAACTTTCTGACCTGAATTCGCATATTGTTGCACCCTATCAAATTTTCCATTGGTAAACTGCGTTAAGACAAATATTTGGAAGTTCCATCAAGTTATTCCAGTTGATTTAATTGAGGCAGCCATCAAGTCCACAGAAACAGTTACCTACAGTTCTGCAGTCAAGAGTTCTGTATACATTCTTCCGGACGAAACTGTGATCACTCGAGCATCAAGTGCAGCTTTCTCTAGCCAAGGAATTACTTCTTTCACCGTAAACGTGCCCAATACATTGACAGCAAAATTTTACTAGAATCCGAAGTTGCACAGGACAAAATTGAAGAGTATGAAATTTCTGTGAAGAGAAAACAGAGGTGACATTGAAGTTGGTCTTAAACACAGATTAGCAAGAAGCAATATGTACCCCTCCGATGTTATGACTCAGTTATGCTCTAGCAAGGCAGCAAATCAGACTTTTGGTTTGTTTCAAACTGGAACCCTGGAATAGCTGTTAGTTGCAAATTATATGCATTGCTCCCAAAGGGTGGACTATCAAACTAAGGGTACATCTCTGCCCACCAATAAAGACTTGCAATTGCGGAAGCAGGATTTACTGCAAACTATTTTCGTATGAATGGTTTCTAATAAAATATTGCGACAATAAGGAATCAAGACACTGAAATCATAATTTAAAAAAAGAATAAAGAAAAGAGAGAAAGAAATGGAAGATTTCAGTAACCGGAGAAAATAAATCAATAGAATTGCGAAAATTTATGTATAGCAGCCCCCCAGGTCGTCGGCGGATAATGCCCTCGGGTAAAACCGTCAGTAGACACTACCGATGGGAAGGGACCAGAAAAGTGTAGCCCTGTTGGTTAATCATTCAAACAGAATATAACAAAGACTATTTAAAGCAACCAGAGAAAGAAGCTTCACCAAAACATGAACGAGGCATATCCTTTGACGAGAACCTGGATGCAAAAGCCTTTATCTCAATGACAGATGAAAGATCGCACACCTGCAAGCTAAACTTAATAAGCAGTTCAAGACCACAACACAGAGGGAAAGACTTTGCAGCCCATGATCAATATCGCGAAGCAAGACCTTCAGCAGTTCCATATCCGATGCCAAAATTTGCTCCTGAAACTATGCAATTTTTCCCTTCTATGCGTACTTGCGTATCTTCAGGTTTGAAATTTTTGGAGTGTTCCCTACAAACCTGTTATAAAATTAGAACTCTGGATGCAAAAAATAAAGATATTGAATCACAAGAGTCGAGGCTTGTTATGCACCATCTTTAAGATTATTTTTGCTCCATCAAGAATTATATTCTTGGTATAAACCGGTTGAGTGACAATATTGTCATGAGTATGCTCTTAAAATATAATTATTTGTATTTAGATAATGTGATAATTAATAACAGAGGTTATTCATTCAATTTCATATTTTGCAATTTTGATTATTTTGATTCAAATATCATGAAATTCCTTGATAATTATATATAACATTAAACTTATTATATAATAGTTATATACAAGAGGATTAAGTTTAAGATGAAACTTCATTTAATAGATTATAAGTGCATCCATTTATATATTGTATATAATGGTTTTATCTAGATCATTCTATGTGGTGAATAGAAGATAGAAACGCTTTGCATAATGTTGATTATATATGACAAGACCATAACAAAATTTATTCTTTGTTAATCTCTGCTAATAAGAAAATTTGTTTTATCACAATATAATAATATATGGATTAATCTTAATCCTAAGTAATTAATGAACTCTTATTCATTGAGTTATGTTTATAATCTATAAGAGAAAACTGTAAAAAAAGTTTCAATCAATTACTAAATATTTTATAAATATGATAAAATAGATAGATGAGAACATTTCTAACATATATAGAATCCATTCATTCTAAGAAAAAGTTAGATAAGTTATTTCTTTAATAGCTAATTCTGGTCTTAAACATAATGAGCACTCAATTTTCTTTAAGGGTTTAAGAAAATAATAAATTTGTGAATTTTACAAACTAAATATTCAAAAGATGATCAATATGGATCAAGAATAAAAATATAATTAGAGAAGTTAACAGACACTCGACCTAACTCTAATTATGAACACTTGTGGAGGATTGATCCATTTTAAATAATTATTAAATAAAAAAGATATTTTTTTTATTTTATAACTTATCTGCAAAATCAAGAGTTCAACTTTATACTTTTAGTAGAGTAATATAAAGTTAATAAATAAAATTATATTCATAAAGTTTAATGATTTAATTTATTGGAACTTAAATTTTTAAGTTCATCAGGTCCTCATGTTGGCTTCATATAACACTAAAATGGACTATAGGTTAATTGTTGGATCTAAAATATTAATTGGCTCAAGTTTAATTTGATTAAACTTATTATGATCAATTAATTAAATTTGTTGACTCATGTTTAATTTGATTAAAGTCATTGGACTTAATTAATTATTGGCCCAATCTATAATAGTTATAGAATTAAATAAATAAATAAATAGTTATATTATTTATTTAAATTAGATAATTAGATAATTTATTTAATTTAGATAATTATGAATTATCTAAATTATTTAAATAAATATAATATTAAATATTATGTTAATCCTTATCAGATAAGAATTTATCCTTTTAATTATTTACATTAAAAAAAATATAAGGATATTATTTTCTCCTAATCCTAATAGGATTTAGAGTTTAGATAAAATAATGATATGTACACTATAGAAAGATTTTTTAAAGACTTTATTATTTACAATTCACAACATATATTAAAAAAGTTTGTGCTTCCTTTAAGTAGTACATTGATGAGAGATATAGCATGAAGGATTTGTTAGTGTTGATAGAGAACATCAATTGGATATTCGTGATTGAGGTATTTATTTATACTCTTTTGTTAGAAGTTCTATCTAACTAGAGTGCACAAGATAAGCAGATGTTCTTGGTTGAGGTACATAATTTTTATTGAGATGATCTGTATCTTTTCAAATACTACCTTGACCAAATTATGAGACGTTACATTCTTGAAAGTGAAGTTGCTAGTGTCTTAAATTTTTGTCATAGTTTACTTGTGGTGGTAATTTTTCTATGAAAAAGATAGCTACGAAAATTTTATGGTGTGATCTCTATTGGCCCACTTTGTTCAAAGACACTAACAATTTTTATT
Source organism: Ailanthus altissimus (assembly GCA_946807835.1). Classification (NCBI taxonomy): domain Eukaryota; kingdom Viridiplantae; phylum Streptophyta; class Magnoliopsida; order Sapindales; family Simaroubaceae; genus Ailanthus; species Ailanthus altissimus. The sequence goes on along the minus strand of OX327691.1, from coordinate 7,929,725 downwards.
ATTTCTGTAAAAGATGTCAAAATTTAGGTGTTGCATCTTAAAGACATATGATGTCTCTTAACCCTATTCTTATTATTAGATATTTGATTATTGGGGTATCGATTTTATAAGCCCTTTTCCCTCATCTTTTGGTTACCTTTACATCTTTCTAGTCGTTGATTATATATCAAAATGGGTGGAGGCTACAGATTGTCGTGCTAATAATAACACAACTATAGGAGAGTTTTTTAAAAAAAATGTGTTATCTAGGTATGGTACACCGTGTGTCATCATTAGTGACCAAGGAACACATTTTTGTAATCGTTCTTTTGAAACTTTGATGTGCAAGTATGATGTTCTTCACAAAGTTTTAACTGCATACTATCTGCAGACAATTAGAAAAGCTGAGCTAATAAATAGAGAGGTTAAATAAATTTTGAAAAAGACGGTTAACCTGAATCGCAAAGATTAGTGTCTATGCCTTTCTGATGCATTATGAGTATATCATACTACAGATAAAACTATCTTAAGAATGTCTCTATATTGACTTGTCTTTAGAAAAGTGTGTCCTTTACCTGTTGAGCCGAAGCATAAAGCTTACTGGGCTGTCAAAGCCTTTAACTTTTATATGAGTGCTGCAGATCTTTAGAGAAAGTTACTTGTCAGAAATAGAAGAGCTACGAAATAATGCATAAGATAACTCTAGGATTAACAAAACTAAGATGAAAGCGGTTCATGACAAACAGATCTTAAGAAAATACTTCAAGCTAAATTAACGGGTTTATCTTTATGATTCTCGATTGCATTTATACCCTGAAAAGTTAAGATCCCGACGGATTGGTCCATTTGTGGTAGGGCACGTTTTTCTCAATAGTGCTATGAAAATCTAGGACCTCACTAATGAGAAAAATTTTAAAGTAAATGAATAGCGTTTGAAAAGCTTGTGGAAAGGGTAAATCATTATATGTACTTAGAGAAAATCCCTCTTGTGGATTCTATCTATCATTATTGATCAGGTTCAATCTCTTTGTACCATATTTTATATTTTGTCTATATTTTATGTTTTGACATTTATTTTTGCTTTTATTTTCTTTCGTATTTTTTTTTTTTTTCCTCTTCAGTGTGATTTTGTTTCCTGGTCAACTTACGGATACAATACTCTGTGGATATTAAAGTTAGTTTTTCAGTTCCCTAAAAACTATCACCTAAAAAAATCGTGCATTCATTGCTTCTCTTTTTTTTTTCTCATTTTTTTCAAAATGGATATCATTCTTGTCAACCTTCAAAAATATTTTTTTTTCATTACCTTCAAATGCTCTACTTAATATTTACAAAGCACAGTTTAAAAGGCTAAGGTTATTAATGTTGAGGAATATACCTACGAATATTCATTGGTTAATTAAAGCCAAGATTCAATTATCTGGTGAGTCTACAAATGATTTCATTTCTTGTATGCCTAGTTTGGGAAAAAGCTCTTACGCCAAAAGGTGAAGAGCAAAAAGGTTACAAGTTTGTCACAAATGTGTTCGATGGAATTATAACCAGAGTTGTCGTTCTTTAAGATTTGTATTTAGGAATAGAGAAGATAAAATTCAGTTCATTAAGGATAGACTGAGTAATGAGTCATTGGATAATATCCTAGTGACTCTTGAGAAGCATCTTTGTGGGCTCATGCAATGTGAACTTCTCGATTTATAGAACAAATTCAAAAATAAACATCAATAATATAGTCTCAGGAATCTAACTCTCTAAAAGACGATGTTTGCCAATTTATAAGAAAATTGGATGGAAAGCCTATTCCTGACCTATAGAGGGCGTTTAAGTCATTACTAAACATAAAACTAGAGGAATATTTGAGCCACAATCACAAATGCCTGTACATATGCATGCATCTTAATTTCAAACTTTTTTAAATAAATATTAGGGCTATTCATATAGATATCTTAAATTCAAATATTTTAGTTGAATAATGCATGTGTGTCATTATCTTTGAATTTTTGTGTTCTATTTTAAAATCTCTTCTGATAAATTGCTGAGTTACCAAAATTGATGTTATCATTTTGTACTCTATAAATAAAGTACCTAATTTTTTTTCATTTTCATATATTGAGATAAAGGTCAGTGTAGATATAGAGAGAACCTCAGTTCGACGATTTTTAAAATATATATGTATTTTGTGGATCCAGTCCTGGGAAAATAAAGTGTTTGTAGAGGTAGCAAACAATCTAAGAAAAGTATTAGTTACAAGAAAAATTCATTTGATATATGGAGGAGGTAGCTTTGGGTTAATAGAGTGTATGTCAACAGCCGCACATTTAGGAGGAAGTCAAGTTTTAGGCATTATTCCTATAGCTTTAGTCGTGGGAAACCTTACTAGAAATATAATAGGGGAAGAATTACTAGTCTCATCCATACATGAGCGTATAGCTAGAATACTTTAATATGCAAATGCTTTTATTGCTTTACTAGGTGGGTTTAGTACCTTGGAGGAAAATTTTCAAATTGCCTCTTAGGCCCAGCTGAATATCCACTGAAAACCCATAGGTTTATTGAATGTCAATAACTATTTTGATTGCTTACTCTGTTTTCTTGCTCAAGATGTAAAATAGAATTTTATTTCACATTCGACGCAACAAATCCTTGTTTCTGCTACCAATGCGGATAAATTAATTGAAAAATTATAAGTAGTTACCTACGAACTTTACCCATCAATAACTCAAATAGATTAGTTAATAGGCTACAATAAGCAAAACCTGGATCTGACAATTTGTTTGTAAATATTTCTTATTTTTTAGTTTATTTATTGGAATGGCACATAAGCACCAACTCCAACAAACTCCCACTTGCTTTAGTGCCATTTGTACTGATATCTTATATCAATATTCTCTAAGTGTTGCTTAAACACAGTAAGAATTTAGGCCTGAGTGGGTCCACTACATCATCCAAGAAATATTTCTTAGATACTATTACATCTCCAATAGCTATGAACTTTCAAATTATGTGGTATTCAGAGTCCACATGATCAGAATACTGATGTGCCTTATGGCTTCTTAGCTTAAGCAATTATTCCATTACTAGTTACAATGTAGTGGGATAGGATCCACTGAGCATGAAACTATTCTAGGTTTTGTAACTAACTTAAATATCCATAGTGTTTCCTTTGCAATCTTCTCAAGCTGTAACTAATTCTTCCTTCAAGGGAGTATTAACTATGGATATCAAAATTGCACATTTTTTAACTAGTCCGGTACCGATGAAGAAGAACATATAATCAGATGTAGACTTTTTACAATCTAGGTCAGACGAAAAGTTTGAATATGTACATTTCTTCACTTGTAAGAAACTTTCTTCATAATTAAAAACTTATCCTCTATACCTCAACTGTATATCAGATATGTTTCATAACCATCTGATGGTTAGGCCTGGATCCAACCAACACCAGCTCATAACTCTTAGAGCCATCCAAATCCAGGTGTCGTATATAACATGGCATGCATCATGCTATTTCTACCTGATGCATATTATGAGTTAGACATTCCAACTCTTTTATTTTCTACCCGAGAACACTTTCTTTTAGAAAAATAAATGCTATATTTGAAAAATACTTTAACTGTCTCACAGTTAATTAAATTGTACCTTTTCAGGACTTAGTTTATGTAAGATGATTTGGAGAGTCCCATCAGTCTCCTACTTTATCTCTATAAAGTTTAATAAGGTATCTCCTAAATCTTTTATGAAAAAGTTCTTACTCAGATAACACTTATCTGATTGACTTGCAATATATCAATGTCCTTTTCAACATTAAGTATGTCTTCCACATGGAGAATCAGATAGATAATCATGCTCCCACTGCCTTTCTGAACACATAAGTTTTCTCTTCATTACTAATGAAATTAGACTTTCTGATTTCGTTATTTAAATGAAGATATTAGATTCTGAAAACTGTTTAAGTCCAAAAAAGAACTTTTTTAGTTTGCACACTAGATTAAAAGTGCGATTAAAGTAAAATGCCAATGGGATCTACTTCATGCTGTGTAGTTTAAAGAGTTTAAACTGTCATTGTCTTGTTCGAGATATTATCAGAATTATGTAGCACTTTTAGATTAAAAAATGTATAAATCATATACCCATGATCTAAAGTGTTATTATTAACAATTAGAAATATTCTACTACACATCTTCTAAATCATCTTATAGAGATAAGATACTTGTCTTATATAAGATAAGATAAGTGTGAACAATCCGTTAGTACACTTGATCAATGCACATTAACTATAGAGTACTGAGAGATATAAAAAAACTTATTTTAGAATCTGTGAATGGTTCTAGATTCTAAATTACTTAGATATATTTGATATATCTTATCCATAATTAGAGAATAGTTACAATGGAAAGTGTTTCCACTATAATAAGACTTGAATAGTAAATGTTACTGTTCAAGAAACTTTAACTGAGAATAGATTGATCCCTTAGATAATTGTTTACAAAATATAGATGTTTCAATAGCATATGATGTTATCAGTGCATGGGTATGGGATACCACCTGTCTTTCTCATATCTATAAGTTATTGTATAATTGATATTACGCTCCAAACATTATTAAGCATATCATATTACTCCCTCTAGTTGACAGAGAGAGTTATCATAAAACTATTTGGAATAGTGATGGGTACAAGGACGAACCTCTAAAGGCCTATAAGGCCTCCATGGAGATGAGGGCGGGGATTCGAATCCTTAAGGGCGAAGGTAACTTGAGTAATTGTGTGCTAGGATGCCGATGGCTCTGAGGTGTCATCCAGCCGATGGACCAAGGAGTTGATGGGTCCCACACACTCTGAAAAAAAGACTGGCCTTTTGTAAGAGTGTGTGAAGCCCACCCAACACCCTGGGTCCACCAGGGTATCCACTGGCGCACCACTCACACCCCCATATGTAACCTATGCCCCCAACCAATATCGAGCCTGGGATCTCATCCCTTATAGGCCTTTAAGGATACATATACAAATCATAAACGCAACGGAAGCTAGAAATCAAATTTTCTAAAATGAACACAATAAATTTTATTCATTACACTAATGAACAAAATATAAAACATATTAATCAAATTAATATTAATGATTAAGAATATCACTTGTCAAGCCTTTGGAACGGATTTATAGTTGGAATACTATACGAAGTCCACCCGTTGCCAGTTCTAGAACTCAACATGGTGGGCTTAAGTCGCTAGAACAATAGCTTATATATTTCCAACACCGGTTTAAAACTTAAACCATTGGATTAACTCTTAATCCCCATAGCGTAATTGTTAGACTATATTCATTTTGTTCTTTATGTATTCAACACTTAAATACATAAAAACAAATAGCTTAATTACAATAATAGTGGCTATATGAGATGTAGTGATAAGAGTTATTGGTTTGTATTATAAACCGAAATTAATTTTATTGTGCTAGTAATCATAATGGGGAGCTCTACTGGTAGGGGTTAGTTGTGTTTGCACAAAAATAAATGAATGATTGAGAATCACCTCCTAATGAAGTGAGACCCAAATTATAAAAAAAAAATCTCTTAATCAAATTAAATTGTATTTTATTATGAGATAATGTTATACATGATCTGTCTTGTCAATACGGTGTTAGACAAGTTACGTTGGTCTTTTCCCAAGAATGCTACAGTGTGAGGGCCTTTGTCGGTTGGACATAGACTATACCGATTAAACATAAGATGAGAAAAATATATGCGATTAAACATAAGATGAGAAAAATATATGCGATTAAACATAAGATGAGAAAAATATATGCGAAAGTATTACCCTAGATCGCTACAGTGTACGAGTAGTATCGGTAGCATATATTTGATCATTGACAAGTTAATTTAGAATACACTTACCCTAGATCGCTAAAGTGAATGGATAATGTGTATTTAGGATCAGGAGCAAGAGTTGCATAAGATGCAATTGATAAGAGTTGTCTACTTGTTGAGTTTATAAAGGCCTATAAGGGATGCAATCCCAGGTTCGACATTGGTTGGGGGCGTAGGTTACCTATGAGGGGTGTAAGTGGTGCGTCAGTTGATACCCTGGTGGATCCAAGGTGTTGGGTGGGCTCTACATACTCTTATAAAAAGACCAACCTTTTTGTTAGAATGTATGGGACCTTCCAACTCCTTGGTCCACCGGCTGAATGACACCTCAGAGCCACCGGCATTCTAACACATAATTCTCAGGTTACCTGCGCCCCCAAAGAATCGAACCCCCGCCCTCATCTCCGTGGAGGTCTTATAGGCCTTTAGAGATTCGTCCTTATACCCATCAGATTGGTATATGTGCCCATTTTAAAATTCATATACATACGCATCTAATACATACATATACAAATCATAAATTGAATGGAAGCTAGAAATTAAATTTTCTAAAATGAACACAATAAATTTTATTCATTACACTAATGAACAAAATATAAAACATCTTAATCAAATTAATACTAATGATTGAGAATATCACCTGTTAAGCCTTTAAAATGGATTTGTAGCTAGAATACTGCATGAATTCGACCCGTTGGCAGTTCTAGAACTCAACATGGTAAGCTTGAGTTGTTAAAACAACAGCTTATATATTTCCAGTAACATTTAAACAATTGGATTAACTCTTAATCCCAATAACCTAACACTTAGACTATATTCATTTTGTTTTTGATGTATTCAACACTTAAATTCATCAAAATAAATAATTTAAATGCAACAATAATGGCCATATGTTTAGGAGAAGAAGATGAATAGCAAAATAACTTTTGCTATTAAGTTTTTCTTGTTTTCAATACTCAAAACAAAATTAATTTTCCTTACCTTTAAAATTAGTGGCCATCTTGTTTTTGCTTCAAAGAAGAAAATGAAAAACATTTTCATCTTCTTCTTTCTCTATGGCCGAGAGCCAACTTAGCCCTCTTTATTTTATCCTTCATTGCTATTCATGAAGAAAGCAAAATGAATACTTAACCCAACACTTGGCTGGCCACTTTATTTGGCCTTTATCATTTTGTTTTGTTTTAAAAACAACATACAATGTCAACCACTCTAATTAAATGGCCGACCACTTTGTTTCTATTATTTTTAAAGACCAAAATGACTTTAATGATAACCACTCATTATGGCAAACTACTTGCCATTTTGTATTCATTAAATCTAATCTTTTGTAAATGTATCATAATGTGCTCCATTAAAAATAATATTCTTTAATGTTGCACACAATGTGGTCGGCCATCTTATATCATTTGACACAAAATAATTTTGGTTAATTTAATTCATGCCTTTAAAGTTTCATTTAATTTCCCTTTTAGCAACATTTGCTTTAACTTAATCATTTGCTTAATAAAATCTCATTTTGTTTAGCAATTAAGTCCTCAATTAAAATATTTATTTTTATTCATTTAACCGTTAGCTAACAATTAACTCCAGTCAAATTAATTAATTACTTAACTCTTAAGTGAGAATAAATATTTAGATTATTTAACACTTAAATAATCAATTAAGGGAAATAACCCTTAAGCCTTTAATTAACCCAACGTAGGTCCCACCTTACCCAATACTTGAGTCAATTTAACCGAAGGCTCATAATATACTATATGTCATTATTTAATTAGTCAATAATAATTATTAACTAATTATTGTACTTAACACTTAAGTACTGACACGTATCTGAAATGGACTCTATACATGACAGTCAAGTCTGGGACTTAGTTATGTTTCATGTAGGAATTGTTCTTAACTATTGTAAAAGAGTTTACGCAGTAGAAGCATAGACACTTGAAGTTAAAGACCTTTAAGACCCAACTGGTAAGGAAAGGTTATACTTATAGATCTAGGATCGATAATGAGGAAACTTTATTAATCAGTAATCATGCTGAAGTAAATTTAGATTCTGTTGGTTATTACAGCATACTAAGATTTTGAGGTCTAGTCGATAGATGTAAATATGGCATTGTGGAATGTATATCTCAAGTTAGAGATCTGTATAGAGCTGCCTGAAGTTTTTACATCTAGCTTAACTTCTAATCTAGTGTGTAAACTGAAAAAGTTCTTTTTTGGACTTAACAGTTTTCGGAAACTAATATCCTCATTCAAATGACGAAATCAGAAAGTCTGATTTCATCAGTAATAAGGAGAAAGCTTATATGTTCAGGAAGGCAGTGGGAGTAGGATTATCTATCTGATTCTCCACATGGAAAACATACTTAATGTTGAAAAAGACATTGATATATTGCAAGTCAATCAGATAAATGTTATTTGAGTAAGAACTTTTTCATAAAAGATTTAAGAGAGACCTCCTATTAGACTTTATAAAGATAAAGTTAGGAGACTGATGGGACTCTCCAAATTATCGTACATAGACTAAGTCATGAAAAGGTATAACTTAATTAACCATGAGACAGTTAATGTTTTTTTCAAACATAGTATTCATCGTTTTAAGAGGAAGTGTCCTCGGATAGAAAATAAAAGAGTTAGAATGTCCAACTTATAATATGCATCAGGTAGAAATAGCATGATGCATGCCATGTTATGTACGACGCCTGAATTTGGATGGCTCTAAGAGTTATGAGCTAGTGTCGGTTGGATCCAGGCCTGACCATCAGATGGTTATGAAACATATCTGATATACCGTAGAGCTATAGAGGATAAGTTTCTAATTATGAAGAAAGTTTCTTACAAGTGAAAAAATATACATATTAAGACTTTCTGTCTAACCTAGATTATAGAAAGTCTACATCTAATTATATGTTCTTCCTCATCGGTACTAAAGATGGTTGAAAATATGCAATTTAGATATCCATAGCCAATTCTTCCTTAAAGGAATAATTAGTTGCAGCTTGAGAAGTCTGTAAAAGAAACACAATGGATATTTAAGTTAGTTGCAAAATTTAGAATAATTTTATGCTCAGTGGATCCTATCCCACTGCATTGTAACTAATAACGGAATAATTACTTAAACCAAGAAGCCATAAGGCTTGTCAATATTCTAATCATGCGGACTCTAAATACCACATAATTGGAAAGTTTATGGCTATTGGAGATGTAATAGTATCTAGGAAATATTCCTTGGATTACGTAGTGGACCCACTTAGGCCTATTGAGTTTAAGAAATACTTGGAGAATATCGATATAAGATATTAGTATAAATGGCACTAAATCAAGTGGGAGTTTGTTAGAGTTGGTGCTTACGTGCCATTCCAATACTTATGAATATTAAATTATTTAATATTTATAAAGCAAACATTTTGTATAATCATTAATATAATATAAATACATGGTATAATGGTTATTATGTTACAAACATTGTATGATTTGAAGAAGTTCAGATTTAGTCTAAAAGAGTTTAGACCAGTGTTAAGAATTAACAGAACTGAGAGTTATAAATACTAACAGTTAGCACTGCCAAGAGTTAGCCATATATAAGAGTCAGCTAGATCTAAAAGGTTAGATCCTTATCTATAATGGGATAAAGACTTGAGGGTATACTAGTAATAACATGGTTGTAAAGAGTTGCAATAAGTCATAGGAGATGTCATTATGCAAATATATCCTTAAACATTATGTTTCTGATCTGTTTCACCAATGCAGGTCTATCGATGGATCCATTTTATATAAATCACTGTATGTTATATCTATATGGTATAGATGGCTATTCTTAGCCGACCATGAGCTTATCGAAAGCTTGTATATTATGCATATGTGTATTTAGTCAGGATTGAATGCTGATCAAACTCACGAGGACGCCAATAGACATCCTATGAAACCGTCAATGGTGAGTCCTCTCGAGTTGAGTAGTATACATGGTCATTTGACCTAAGTGTCATAGTGGACTTGTGAGTGATCTACCATACTTTGATTCCACGCATGTCACAGACCTTTCATGGTGTGACCGCTGGGTGTCGCTGGGTATAGTCCGATACTTATAGAGTCTGGTGTGTACAGATATGGGATCCATTAGCTCTCATAGGGGAGTAGAATATCCAGATGCTTCAAGATTGTATTTAAGTAAATCTCATGGCCAATATAGCAAAGGTGTTTGTGTATATTGTTCTTGAAAATATAAATCTGGAGATAAGCTCATGGATGGGCATATGAGGATTTAACGGTGCTGATCTATATCTCTGCACATCCAGGATATACATGATGAAGGATTATACATATGCGTTGTGACCTCAACTTATATGGTCTAACGTGCTGATTTGTAATATATGTGATGTATGCATGGGCCATTGATCACAGACTCATGAAATAGTTTTATTTGACAAATTGGGCGTAGACCTAGAGAGTCTCGCAATATGAAGTGTACTCGTTGTACACAGGGGCAGCGTACTAAATTGAATTGTTCAATCAAGTAATTTTTAGCGGAACTGAATATTTGTTTCAAGAACCCTCAGGATGCGCATGTGTCAGTACTTAGGTGTTAAATACAATAATTAGTTGACTAGAGTTAATTGTTAGCTCATGGTTAAATTAATAAAAATAAATATTTTAATTGAGGACTTAATTGCTAAATAAAATGAGATTTTATTAAGCAAATGATTAAGTTAAAGTAAATAATTAAGTTAAAGCAAATGAATTAAATTAACCAAAATTATTTTGTGTCAAATGACATAAGATGGCCGACCACATTATGTGCAACATTAAAGAATATTATTTTTAATAGAGCACATTATGATACATTTACAAAAGATTAGATTTAATGAATACAAAATGCAGGTAGTTTGCCATAATGAGTGGTTATCATTAAAGTCATTTTGGTCTTTAAAAATAACAGAAACAAAATGGTCGGCCATTTAATTAGAGTGGTTGACTTTGTATGTTGTTTTTAAAACAAAACAAAATGATAAAGGCCAAATAGAGTGGCCAGCCAAGTGTTGGGTTAAGTATTCATTTTGCTTTCTTCATGAATAGCAATGAAGGATAAAATAAAGAGGGCTAAGTTGGCTCTCGGCCATAGAGAAAGAAGAAGATGAAAATATTTTCATTTTCTTCTTTGAAGCAAAAATAAGATGGCCACCAATTTTAAAGGTAAGGAAAATTAATTTTGTTTTGAGTTTTTAAGTATTGAAAACAAGAAATACTTAATAGCAAAAGTTATTTTGCTATTCATCTTCTTCTCCTAAACATATGGCCATTATTGTAGCATTTGAATTATTTGTTTAGATGAATTTAAGTGTTGAATACATAAAGAATAAAATGAATATAGTATAAGTATTAGGCTATGGGGATTAAGAGTTAATCCAATGGTTTAAGTGTTAAATAAGAGCTGAAAAAATATAGGCTGTTGTTCTAGCAACTCAAGCCTGCCGTGTTGAATTCTAAAACTGCCAATGGGTTGACTTCATGCGTTATTCCAGCTAAAAATCCATTCCAAAGGCTTGACAGGTGATATTTTCAATCATTAGTATTAATTTGATTAATATGTTTTATATTTTGTTCATTAGTGTAATGAATAAAATTTATTGTGTTCATTTTAGAAAATTTAATTTCTAGCTTCCGTTGCGTTTATAATTTGTATATGTATGTATTAGATGCGTATGTATATGAATTTTAAAATGGACATATATACCAACCTGATGGGTACAATGACGAATCTCTAAAGACCTATAAGGCCTCTATAGAGATGGGGGCGGGGGTTCGATTCCTTAGGGCTGAGGTAACCTGAAAATTGTGTGTTGGGACGCCGGTGGCTCTGAGGTGTCATCCAGCTGGTGGACTAAAGAGTTAGTGGGTCCCACATACTCTAACAAAAATGCTAGTATTTGTGTAAGAGTTTGTAGAGCCCACCTAACACCTTGGGTCCACTAGGGTATCAACTGACGACCACTCACACCCTCCACAGGTAACCTATGCCCCCAACCAATGTCGAACCTGGGATCTCATCCCCTATGGGCCTTTATAAACCCATTAAGTAGATAACTCTTGTCAATTGCATCTCATGCAACTCTTGCTCCTGATCCTAAATACACCTTATTCGCACACTTTAGTGATCTAGGGTAAGTGTATTCTAAATTAACTTGTCAATGATCAAATATATGCTTCCGATACTACCCACACACTGTAGCGATCTAGGGTAATAATTTTGTATATATTTGCCTCATCTCATGTTTAATCAGTATAGTCCAACCGACTAAGTCCCTGACACTGTAGCAATCTTGAAAAAAGACCGATGTGACTTGTCTAACACCGTATTGACAAGACGGATCATGTATAACATTATCTCATAATTAAATATAATTTAATTTGATTAAGAGAGTTTTTTTTTTGGGTCTCACTTTATTAGGAGGTAATTCTCAATCATTCATTTATTGTTATGCAAACATAACTAGCCCTTACCAGTAGGGCTCCCTATGTGATTACTAGCACAATAAAATTAATTTTATTTATAATGTAGACCGATAACTCTTATCACTCTATCTCATAAACCCCCACACTGTACAAATTACTATTTAAAAACACAGTCACATAATACTGTACATGTGAACAGTGGCACTGCGACGCTGGGGCATCTCTTTTGTTCCGTTCATGGTTTTCAACACTTGAAACACTCCAATTGAGCTCCGTAACACTTCCAAACACCAATTCACTCTCAAATACATCCAATTAGCACCATAAAATTCTCTGATACCATTTGTTGAGGTACAGTTCTTCCTGGTTCACAACCTAAACCTATTGGGTTTATGCATGTGATATACATGACTATTTTAAAATTCATATATATAAGCATCTAATACATATATATACAAATTATAAATGCAACGGAAGCTAGAAATCAAATTTCCTAAAATGAACACAATAAATTTTATTCATTACACTAATTAACAAAATATAAAATTTTATATTTGCTTCAGTGTTCCTTAAGTTTGTTTTTTTTAATAACTCACGTTTTAGGTAATGTCTCATATACTTTATCTCTTTTTATTTAAACATTGAGGACAATATTTCAATCTAATTTGAAGAGAGACGATAGTAGACATAAGTTGTATTTTAAAAAAACAATGATAGAGTCTAACATACTTATTTTATTAAAAATGGTAAAGTAAAGAGTTCATTTTTTGAAATCTTGATATACATTCTAGGTCAATTAGACTAAGAATGTTAGAGTAATGAGTTTTTTTTAATTTAACTTTTAAAATGTATTTTAACTAACTTATTGTTATTTTGTTTTATATTTCATGTATGGTTATTTATTACATGTATTCTTGGTAATTCTTGTATAAAAGAATTTGCTTTTCTACCTAGGTATAGTTTCAAAATTGTTTAGTTTGAGTTACTTTTTCTATTTAGGTCACTAAAAAATGACTTTCAAAATAAATTTGGGCACAATTCTGAACCCTGTAGTAAGATAGATAATTCTAAGAGAATTCTCATATTTAAGTATATATTTTTCTAATCTCACATCTTTTGTGAGTGAGTGAAAAGGTTGAGAAAATAGCTTACAAACTTTTATTGATATTTTGAATTGGTTAGTTTTTGTTTAGAATGATATTTTTTGAATTAAGAAATAAGTTGATTGTATAGCTAAAGGATAATTTAAAATGAATTTTCAAATGGTATGTAATATATTTTGGTGAGAAACTATTTTTTTTTTATTTTGTAATGCTTCGTTGTATTCTTCCGAAACAAATTAAAAAAAGAAAGAAAAAATCAATTCAATTCAATAAAGTCTTTATTGATTTTAGAGGACAAATATTTTGTAAAGTAGTTTACTCACCTAGCTAATTATTCTCACAAGATAATTGATGTTCTAAACCTGGTGTGTTTCAAGGATGATTAATTTTTAAATGATTGATTTTTCTATCTTTGGATCAGTGTTAGTTTGTATGTCTATTTTTAGAATTGACTTTTTCTTGAGTGCTTAATTATTTTCTAACTCCATGAGAAAAATCATAATCTTTTAATCAGTCATACACTTGTGAGGATATGGAGTTGAGACTTTTACTTGGAGAAATTCTCAAGGCCATATATGTTGTGGTTTATGGTAAGAATGTTACGATTTAGTTCACATACATACACACACACAAACAAAAGTTTAGAAGTTATTGAAAAAACCTTAATAGCAATAGTGATCTTGAACTGGCTTTTTGTTTGAAATACTTAAGTAGTTTTGCATATTTTATTTATGCTTGAATTGTTATGGACTAGTAATAAGCTGGTTGGGACTGTGGTGAGCACATTAAAATGAAGATTTTTAAAGAGATTCAGTCACCATTTAACATTTAGAATATCACTAATTTTAGCACTTTTGTATTTTTAAACTTGAAATAAAGTGTTGTCCTTAAATTGTGATTAATGAATACTACTTGCACAGGTTTAGTAAAATGGATATAACTTTCGATGTAGAAATCGAAATGAATAAATGATTAAACCTTTAGTAGAATGAATCAATCTTACACAAACTTAAAGAGCAGTCACAAAGCCAAATCTAACATTTACTGGGCCAAAATTGGGATACAACAGAACTTGATTACAACTTCTACTCAACTTGACCCACCTTCTATATTTGGATTGTATTTTACAAAATACATCTTTAATCAGTATGATTCTTGAAGTTGAGAAATTCTGAGTCAATTATTTATAACTTTTCTGTTGATATCAAAGTCCAACGTAGTTGTTATCATAGTCTAAATCAAGTTGCAAATTAATAAAAGGATTGTTGGCCGAAATCTTTGGTAATTTGACCATATCTCATAAGATACTAATTCACATTGAATTAATTTAGTGGCTATGGAAAGAAGAGACAAAATTTACAACTTTCATGTTGACGACAAAGGCTAAATTGATCGTCTCCGTTATAAAAAAGGTGTTGTAATTAGGTGAAGGAGTTGGTGGCCGAAAATGTAGAAGATTGATGCTACACTAAATATGTTCTCATTCATTGCCTATATAAAGACTCCCTTAGGAGGCCAGTGGACATTTTTCATGTCTTATAATTCTCTCATATACTTTTCCTTTAATATTCATAAGAATAACTTATAAGTTAGGCTAGAGATGAACTTCTATGTGCAATAAATCTACTTCTAGGCTTTGATTCTTTGTTAAAAGTTACAATATTGTAAGTTTGTTTGTGTCTAAACTCTTATTTATTATTTTTTTTTATAATTCAGAGGTTATAATTCTCATGTTTCAAATATTTTAACTCATACTTTCTTTATGTGATTCTTGTTGAATTATAATTGTTACTGGTTATATCATTTTACAAGTTAATCGTTTACTGCAATATTGTCAAAATGATATGTTGTCAATCTTAGATAACTTTTATAGATGAACATGGTTTGTGATAATGTTTACAAAGAGTTTAGTCATGTCAAATATATTTATTATTAAATGTGTCATATTATACATATATTTCGATTGACTATTTGGGATGTGAAACTTTCAATTAAGTTATAAATATTGATTTAAAGTATAGAATATATTTATGAAGTATATTAATAACTCTCGAAGCCTTACTCACATCACTATAATTTTCTTCCTTAATTCAAATTTAATTCTACATTCTCTATATCAATCTCACATTCAATTTTCTTCGTTATTACTGTTTTAATATTTTTATTTCGTTAACTTATTTTTCTGAAAGCTTTCTTGTGCGATCGACACCTCAATCTATACTGCGATAACCACATTACATTTTGAGCTAAACAATATGCCATTAAAGCATGATTATTTGTGTTTAGATAGTGCTGAAAATTAATAATAGAGGTTATTCATTTAATTATATATTTTGCAATTTTGATTGCTTTTATTCAAAAATCATGAAATCCCTTGATTATTATATGTAGTCTTAAACTTAGTATATGATAGTTATTTACAAGATGATTAAGTTTAAACATGACAATCTAAACTAGGCCTTATTTGAATGAAGACATAAACTTCATTTAATAGACTTTAAGTGTCACCCATTTGTATATTGTATACTATGGTCTTGTCTAGATTATTATATGTAGTGACATAAAAAATGAAGACACTTTGTATAATTTTGATTATATAGGATTAGACTATGATAAACTTAATTTTTTGTTAAACTTTGTTAGTAAAGAAAATTTATTTTATTACAATATAATTATATAGATTAATCATAGTTCTGATTGATTAATGAACTTATTCATTGAGTTATGTTTATTAATTTATAAGAAAAAGATTATAAAATATTTTCAGTCAATTACTAAGTATTTTATATATATAAGAAAATGGATGACTATGAATATTTCTTACAATATGGAATTCACTCATTCTAAGAAAAATTAGATAAGTTATTCCCTTAATAATTGATTCTAGTCTTAAACAGTATGAGTGCTCAATTTTCTTTATAGTTAAAGAAAATAATAAATTTGTGAATTTCATAAATTAAATATTCAAAAAAGGATCAACACATAAGAAGGATAATGATGTAATTAGAGAGACTAACAGACACTTGAACTAACTCTAATTATAAATACTTGTAGATGATTGATTGATATGAAATGATTATTAAATGGACAAAAACAGTTTTACGTTTATAATTTACCTACAAAATTAAGAGTCCAGCTTTATATTTTTAGTGGAGTAATATAAAGTTAATAAATAAAATTATATTCATTATAAAGTTTTAATCAAATAATTTAATTTATTTAAACTTAATTTTATAGGTCTATCAGGTTTTATACTGGCTTCATAATATATTAAATAGACTATAGGTTAATAGCTGGATCTAAAATATTAATTGACCCAAATTTAAATTAATTAAACTTATTAGGACCAATTAATTAATTTTGTTGGTCCGTGTTTAATTTTATTAAATCCATTGGTCTTAATTAATTGTTGACCCAATTCATAATAGTTATGAAAATAAATAAATAAATAGATTATTTATTTAAATTAGAAAATTAGATTTATTTATTTGTTTTAAATAATTATGAATTATCCAAATTATTTAATTAAATATAATAATAGATATTAACCTAATCTTTATCAAATAAGGATTTATCATTTTAATTATCTGAATTAAAATAATATAAAATATTATTTTATCTTAATCATAATAGGATTTGGATTTTAGATAGAACAAAGATACGTACACTATAACAAAGATGTTTAGAGGCTTTATTATTTATAATTCACAACATACATAAAACCGTTTATGCTTCCTTTTGAGATGAATTTTTATTGAGAGAAAAAATTAAGAACACAAAAAAAATAAATTTTCTACAATTAATCAATTTGCCCACACAAGTAGTCCATTAGTGGGAAATACAGCATGAAAAATTTATTGATATTGATTGAGAACATCCGTTAAAATTTTGCGATTGAGGTAATTTTTTTATAATCTTTCGTTGTTAAATTAAAAATTATGAAAAAAATTTAAAAATTGTTCCTACAAATATAACCTCCAGGATTCAATGATTAGTATTGATTATTGCTAGAATGTACTCTCAAATGCAATAACAAGTTAAATAATCTAAAGAGGATAGAAAGATCGAGTAATTGCAAAGAAAAGAGTACGAGGAAAATGGTATGCCTAATGACTATAACAAGCTATTTATTTAAAGGGCAATGGTTACTATTCAGACAACCACCAAACCCTTACCAACAGTTACTAAGATTGTTACCCATAATTATTGTAGAAACTGACAATACCCGCCCTGAGACCCTCTATTGTAGATCTTGACGGCCCTGCCAGGCACCTCAACAAAATTTCCTCAGAATCTAACTATCAAAACTGAGAAATTCCTCAAGGCGAACCCTTTTTTAATTCTTGCGATCGTTGATAAAAATTCTGAAATATTCATGAAGATAATTTATCCAATTTAAAAAACAATAGACAAAGTTTCCTCTGTTTCTGAAAATTCGAATACAAAAACCTACAAGAAAAATCGCACTTCTATTTCAAATGGCTTTCTCAACTTCCATATAAGACCTTTAATTATTTCCAAAATTAAATCGAAACTTAGCCCAAACAGTTTCAATCCAATCATAAAATTAACATACTAATGAAAAGTGAAAACTATCGCCATAATACCGAAATAATTTCTTGTTTATTCAAAACATATTTATAATATGCATAAATTTTATAACTACTATACAGAAAATCAAAAATGTGCTACTCAGCACATTTACATTTATAAAATGTTCGTCTGACTTGGCTCATTAAACAGTAGTAGGAGAACTAGTTGTTGGGTTATTTGGGTTGGGCGAATAAATAAAACTTAGGGTTCTTTGCATGTGAGTTGTGTTCATCATACAAACAATATACATATCTCATACATACATGTGCACAGCGGAAGATTAAATACAATGAACACAGAAAATAACATTTGATTAAACTGAAATTCGAGATTGAGAAATATCACCAATGAAGCCTTTGGATTAATTTTCTTTGAAGTCCACCATGAAATGAATCTTTGATCAATTCTAGCAATCAACAAGGGTGGGTTTGATTGTCTAGAATGGCAGCATCTTAATCCAGCATATGTGTTTAACTCTTAAACATTTTACAAAGTTAAACCATTTAACTTAATTAAATTTGTTTTTCCTTTTATTCAACTCTTGAATAAATAAAACAAATCTTGTTTTTAGTTATTACATTTAGTAACCATTAATTCAATTTGTTTTGTTGTTCTAACACTTAAAACACAAAACAAACAATTTCAATTTCTCAAATTGAATTGGCTCCCAAAATGCAAAACCTAAAATCTAAAACATTTATGATTTTCAATTTCATTTCACTTTATATACAAATGCATTAATTCCAAACTAATTTGAATTTCATTTGCATTTCATTTGGCTTAACCTAACCTTAGTTAACATTTAACCTTAGTTAGATTATTTTAACTTAACCTTTAAGTTAATAAATATTTAATTAATTTAACCATAGTTAACTAACTTAACTATGGTTAGGTTAACCTTTACTTAACCTTTAAGTAAGGTTAACTTAATTAACTATATGATTAACCTTTAATCATAGTTAAATTAAATTATTTATTTAACAATTAAATAAATAAATATTTATTCTTATTATTTAACAATTAAATAATCATAAAGTGAAATTACTATTATATCCTCACTCGGTTACCAAGTTAACCTAAAGTGGGTCCCACCAATTTAACCACATACTTTAGTTAACGTAACCTTAGTAATTGCTGAATTATACTGTATTGAACAATTCAATATGGTACACTGCCCAAGTGCTCAAAGAGTACATTTCATATTGGGACTTTCTAGGTCTACACCCGATTTGTCAAATGGAACTGTTCCATTAATCCGTAATCGATGCCCCACACACACGTTACGAATATTACAAATCAGCGTGTCAGACCATACAAGTTGAGGTCATAACGTATACGTATAATCCTTCCATCATTTATATCCTAGATGTGCGGGGATATAGATCAGCACCGTCAAATCCCCATTTGCTCATCCATAAACTTATCTCCAGATTCGTATCTCGATAAACAATATACGCAAACACTTTTGCTATATTGTTTAACCCTATGGGAAACTCTTTTCCCGGGTTTATGCTTATGGCCACAAGACTTTATGAAATACAATCTCGGAGCATCGGATATACAACTTACCTACGTAAGCTGACGGATCCCGTATCTACGCACACCGGACTCCATGAGCATCGGACCATACCCAACGACACATAGCGGTCAGACCATGAAAGGTCTCTGACATATGTGGAACCAAAGCATGATGGATCACTCACAAGACCACCGTGGCGCTCAGGTCAAAGGACCACGAATACTACTCAACTTGAGAGGATCTTCCTTTGACGGTGTCATAGGATATCTATTGGGGTCCTCATAAGTCTGTTCAGTATCCAGTCTTGACTGGATACCCGCATGCCTATACAAGCTCTAAGCTCATGGTCAGCTAAGAACAACCATCTGAACCAGTCAGATATAAACATACACTAATCTATATAAAGTGAATCACCGATAGACCCGCATTAGTGATTATAGATCAGGAACATTATCTTTGAGACATACTTACATAATGATATTTCTTAACACCTATTGCAACTCTTTGCAACTATATCATTACAAGTATACTCTCAGGTCTTTGTCCCATTATAGACAAGGTTCTAACTCTTTAGACCTCGCTGACTCTTATAACCTGCTAACTCTTAACAGTGCTAACTTTTAGCATTTATAACTCTCAGCTTTGCTAACTATTAGTTCTGATCTAAACTCCTTTAGACCAGATCTGAACTCTTTCAGATCAAACAATGTCTGTAATGTTACAAGCATTATACCATATTAATATGATATTAACAATCTTTATTCGAAATGTTTATTGTATAAATATTAACAATTAATATTCATACAATATTGGAATGGCACGTGAGCACCAGCTCCAACACTAGTAACCTGCGTACTGAGGCCTACACTTGGAAAGAGGTTTAGAAAATTTAAAACACAAAACGAGTGAGCTGCAAGAGTTTAATGAGTGCATTTAAAATTTTCAGTAAAAATAAAGTTCTATATAAGTAGTAAATACTATAAACTCCCTAAAACATGTTTCTCAAGCTATTATAAAGTTGTAAAACTATTTTTGAACATTATATGCTGATAAAATCCTGCCAAACATTTTTTTATTAATAATTCCTTTAAACAATTTCCAGAATCTATAAAACATAGTAACTAACATGCATATATAATATATAAAACACTAATATGTGCTCGATAACTCAAAAACAAACTGCTAAAATTCTCCCTCGGTCATTTTGCTTTCTAAACTGCGCCACATAGTAACCCTAAAACTCTATGCTCATGCAGCGACTAAACTAGCACCGCACACGTGAGTAGGTCACAGGGCGTTTAAACTAGCAACACCCACTGTGACATCTAAAGACATCTCAGTAGTTATACGGTAGAATCCTACATTGTCTACATATAGCGAGACAATACCTCATACACATAAAGCGAATCACATGACTCGACAACCTAACTTCTCAGAGTTAGTGACACACCCCCCAATACTTGCCCATGCATACAGGATAAACCGGTAAGGTCTTAAACTATCATCACAACTATAAATCTAAGGGTACCAATGACCTTTGAATACTAATTTAATAACATTAAAACTGTTTTTCAACTGAACATAAAAATTCTTAATTATAATAGTACATAAAAATCATAAATATATTTAAGCATTTAAGATCATATAAAATATAAAATTCAAATATGCTAAAATATATATTAAACAAAAGATACACAATATCGATTTTCATTTACCAAACGCTTCAAGCTCAATTTTTCTCCAAAATATTTTCTTTTTTTACCACTCTCGGTTTTCTTCACCTACATGCTAAAAATGACATTTATAACCTTTACTAATGCTAAAATTATACTTAAACTAGTAAACGCCCTAATTCACTTATAAAGCCCCGAGTGGACCCCACTTCTAACTTTTCATTTATAAAGTTATTCAATCTTATTTAATCTTTTTTAACTCACCATTCGAAGCCCTAAAAATTTGCTTAACACCTTATAATTTTAGTTTGACATAATTTTCCTTCACCTTATCAAAATGGATAATTATGTCCCATTTTTTTCATTTTTGATTTTTCATCAACCATATACACCCAATTGATACAAAGAATCATTTATACATAACAATTTAATCAAAACACAACTCAAACCCTAAAATTTTCTAAGTGGCCAAATGTACCATTCTCCACCCAACACATTTCTTTTCTCAATTCCTTATTCCAATAGCATCCAAATATGCCAATTTAATTCTAATGCTCTAATAACATTCAATTGAAGTTTTTACATTAAAAAGCACACCAAACTCTAATTTTTACCTTACTAATTTCTTTAGTTAAGTGACAGAACCCGCCCCGAGACCCTCTACTGTAGATCCTAGCGGCCCTGCCGAGCACCTAATAGAAGTTTCTCATAATTTAACAGTGTAAATGGAGAAATTCCGTGAGGCGAACCCCACTTTAGTTCTTGCTATTGCTGAGAAAATCCTAGAATATACATGAAAATAACATATTAAATTTTACAAAAATAACAGGCAGAGTTTCTCCTATTTTTTTTTTAAATCCAATATAAAACCTGCAAAGAATTGCACTTCTATTTCAATACAGCTTCTCAATATCTCCATATAGAACCTTCGGTCATTTTCAAAACCAACTCCATCACAACTCAACAATTCCATTTTTGATCAAAAATTGGCATACTAGTAAAACATCAAACGATAATCACAATATCGAAATCTCTTCTTATTTGTTCAAAATATATGTACAATACATAAGCCTATACTACTATACAGAAAGCAAAAAGAGTGCTACTAAGCACATTTTCATTTACAAAAATGATCTTCAGATTTAGCCCACTAATCAAGAGTAGGAGAATCAGCAACTTGCGTACCGAGACCTACACCTAGAAAGGGGGTTTAAAAAATATAAAACACAAAACAGTGAGTTAAAGGAGCTCAGTGAGTGCATTTAAGATTTCAAATTAAATAAATTTCTGCTTAGATATTAAATTCTAAGGACATGCATAAATCATGTTTCTAAAACTTGAATAAAGTAGTAAAATAGTTTCTAACATCATAAGCCGATGAAATCTTGTCGAGCAAATTTTATTTACATCTTAGCAAAACTATATCCATGATCTATAAAATATAATAACTGACATGTACATATAAATGCATAATATGCGATTAGTAGATTGAAAACTATTAAAGCCCTCGCTTGGCCATTTTCTTTCGAAACTGTACCAATGGTAACCTTAAATCTCGATACTCACGCAGCAACTCAACTAGCACTGTACACGTGAGTAGGTCACGGGGCGTCTCAGCTAGCAACACCCACTGTGACATATCACTGGCTATGCAGCGGAATCCTACATCGTATACATATAGCTAAACAATACCTCGTACACATAGAGCGACTCACATGACTCGACAACCCGACTTCCCGGAGTTAGTGACATACCCCCAAAACCTGTCCATATGTGCGGGATATACCGACCGGGTCTTAAACCATCACCACCATTGTAATCTGAGGTTACCAATGGCATTTTTAAAGCTAATGCAGTAGTTTTAAAGCTGTTTCTTAAACCGAACATGTAAAAGCATATCTATGGATGTATATCAAAATCATAAATCATGTTTATGCATTAAAAGCACATAAAATATACAATTTCATTATACGAAAACATAACAAACGAAAGATAAACAAAATGACAGATTTTCACTCACAACTGCTCCGAGCTCAATTTTGCTCCGAATTTCTGCTCCGGTTACCGATCTCGATTTTCTCACCTACATGCCATAAATGACATTTAGAACCAAATCAAGTGCTAGAATCTTATTTAACTATTAAACGCCCTAATAGGCATACATAGCCCGGATGAATACTACTTTCTAATTTTTATTTACGAAGTCATTTAATCTAAACTAACACACCATTCGATGCCCTGAATATTTCTTAACATCCTGTAACTTTTGTAGGACATACTTGCCCTTCACCTTACCAAAATATACAATTATGTCCCATTTTCTTCATTTTTTTTTATTTTCCATCATCCATATACATTCAATTTACAGGCAGTATTTATACACAACAATTCAACCAAAACACAACTCAACCCTAACTTCCCTAAAGTGGCAGAATTTACATCCACCATCCAACGCATTTCTTTTCTCAATTTCCTATTCCAATAGCATCAAAATAAAGCCAATTTCATTCTAATACCCTAATTACAACCAATTGAAGTCTCTACATCAAAGTCACCCAAAAACCTAATTTTTACCTTGCCAATTTCTTCAATTTGATGACTCCTTCAAGCTCCACACTAGAATTCAACTCAATCTAAACCAAGAATACACACAAGAACATCAATTGAAGCAATCTTGAAAGTTCACATATCATCCTCACAAAACAATGCTTTTCTTACCTCTTTTTCTTGGATTTTCACTAATGGAAGCTTCAATTAATCTTAGGAACTTGTATTTGACCTTATTTTAGGTTGATTAAACATGAAAAATCTTGAAATTTCACTGTAGCAGCACCCCTCTTCACTTGGACGAATTTTGCTTCTCTTTTGCTCTAAGTGTTATGCTTTTAATCTCATGAAATTTCTACAGACTTCTACTTTATATATAGTGCTCTCTCAATTAACCAATTTGCCCCTCAACTTACTCCAAAATTTTAATTTGCCATTGGTTGGAAACTAACTATGTAATTGGTTCCTTTGTAACTATCTATTTGGAATAGTCAAAAGAACTAACTAGAATTCCCAACTTGGCAATCCATGAACTTGTCTCTAATTAGTCCATTCTCTAATATGTGGATTGTGTTTCTCAACAAAGGCTTGTTCCATACATAACTCTTAAATCGAAATTTATATAGTACATTAAAATTTCCTTTTCCAAGCCAATAGAGAAAAAATCCAAAAAATATTCTAGGGTCGTCCGACACTCCGACCGAGTGTGAAATTATCAAATTAGGTCTAATATCTCTCACACACACCAAAAACAAATATTTCTAATAAGGTTAGAATCGGGTAACCCTACAGTGTCTTTATTACTTTATACCGAAATCTAAGCACCAATACTACTAATATGGATTGGATATTACATTTGGTGTCCTCTTTTATGCTCCACACTTGATTTCAACTCAATCTAAATCAAGAATTTGCATAAAGACATTAATAGAAGTAATCTTGAAATATTCACACAACACTATTACCAAATAATGCTTTTTTGTTACCTCTTTTCTTTAGATTTTCACTAATGAAAGCTTCAAGTGACCTTAGAAACTTGTATTTGACTTTATTTTAGCTTGATCATGCATGGAAAATCATGAATAAGCCTTGGGTTTTACTGTAGCAACACCCCCTTTATCATAGCCGAATTTCCCTCTTTTGTTCTTAACATATTTTGCTTTTAACTTAGCCAAAATTCTACACACTTCATCCTTATACAGTGCTCTTATAAAAGTCTAAATTGTCACTCAACTAACTCAAAATTTCTAAATTGCCATTGGTTCAAAATGGAAGTATTTAATTAGTTCCTTTCTAACTATTTAGTTAGAATAGTCAAAGGAACTAACTAGACCTCCAACTTGACAATCCATGAACTTGTCTCTAATTGGTTCATTTTCTAAGACACGGATTGTGTTTCTTAACAAAGGCTTGTTCCATGCCTAACACTTTTATGGAAATTCATGTGTTAAATAAAAATTTCCTTTTCCAAGCTAATAGAAAAAAATTTCAAAAATATTCCATGACCATCCGACACTCCAACCAAGTGTGAAATTACCAATTTAGGTATAATACCTCTCATATGCACCATAAAAAAATATTTCTAATAGGGTTGGAATCGGGTAACCCTACAGTGTCTTTATCGCTTTATACCGAAATCTAGACACATATATTACTAAAAGGATTGAATTTTACAGAAACAACCACTAAACCCTTACCTTAAAATAGCTATCGAACCTTTTCCAACAATCACTAAGATCGTTACCCTATGAGCAATTACAGAGAAAAAAGTAAGGGTAAATGATATACCTAATGACTCGATAGGACACCTATTTAAAGATAATGGTTGTTGTTCAAATAGCCATCAAACCCTCACCAATAATTACTAAGACTATTACCCATGATTGTTATTTAAACAAGAAATAACCTTGCCAACAATCACTAAGATTGTTACCCCGTCTTGTTCAAACAACCACCAACCTTGCCAGCAGTCACTTAGATTGTTACCCTATCTCAACTGCACTAACAAACAAACTTAACAATATCTTATAATGAAATTACTTAATCAAGTGTGCATGGGGTTCCTTAGGCTTTCCTTGCTATCATACCATGGCAAGGAAATTATATATTCCTTAGGCTTTCTTTGTTCCCAAACCATGGTACGAAAACTATATATAAACCTATAGGATGAGATATATCCCTTTCATATGGGATGGTATTTTAAAATACCTTTGATATTTCTTACAACCCCTCACATATTTCAAAATACACGAGATGTTTTAAGTTCAAATTTTAAATAGAAATAGTAAATGTGAATTGGTGCTTTCCAAGCTATGAACCAATCACTAAATAATTAAGCATATCGTATAGGAATTAGCTGAAACATAAAGTTTTTATGAACCTTTGTTCTTTGAGTGTCAGTTAAACAATTATTGTTCATGTTAAATTCTTTATTAACTTGTTTGTTTAGTAATGTGGCACTTTTATGGCCCTATGTCATCCTAGAATTCACAATTTCTTTAGAGATGTCTGCCTAGCTCTTATACGAATCAACTCAATTTCACACTTAG
Source organism: Ailanthus altissimus (assembly GCA_946807835.1). NCBI lineage: Eukaryota > Viridiplantae > Streptophyta > Magnoliopsida > Sapindales > Simaroubaceae > Ailanthus > Ailanthus altissimus. The sequence goes on along the minus strand of OX327691.1, from coordinate 7,903,451 downwards.
ATAAGTGAATCTCAATCTAATGTGTTCTGCAAGTAAACATATTACTATACAATATTGAGCTATAGAGTTCATTAAGAGTTAATACTCATCCTTTATTCCTTACTGCATAAAGGTACTACCTAGCCTTGGGAGGACTCATATTTATTTAGTCAATAGTACTATAAGACAACAAGTGATTTTTTATTACCTATATGAACCTAATTCATGAAATCTATAATCATATAGGCAGGGGTTACCATCACTCTTACCTTGTGTTCTAGGCAGAAGTTTTATCTCTTTAGACATTTATGCCCCCTTACCTCTTATTTAGTAGTTTATTTAGAGGATCGGCCAAATTCAGCTATAACTTCACAAAATCTAGGCTTACTACCCCAAATTATAACAACCACTTAATTTAACTCTAGCCTTATAGACGCTGGGGCATTGATGTGATGATCAATGTGGCCTGTTTATGAATGCTGCAGTGATTTCTATTGAATGTTGCAACATTGGCTTCCTTTTTTTAACACACTTAAACAAAAGTATTAGTAAATAAAAAAATTAAAAAAAATAAAGTAAATTTTACCTTGGGTCATCTCTCAAAAAGCACCTGATTTAATGTCATTGGCTTGACGTCATACTTCTCCAGTCTAATAGTGGATCAAAGTAAATGTTAGATGCATGTTGAAGTGTATGGTTGTTGGCACTCCTCACGTTGAACTTCCATTATCCCTTTATTAATCTTTAAAAGTATATTTTACCAAACTTTCTTAATGCTCATCCAAAATATTTTAATCTTATATCAGAGGATAGAGCTATTTTGATCGTTATCTTTTAACCTTTCCTTGAAGTCTAGGTTATACTTCTTCTTTATCTTTATTTTTTACTGCATTGCTTTCTTTTTTATTTAGGGATGCACTTTCTCTATTTATTTTAATTATAGAGGTCAATTTTCTTTGTTTGGATGAGTCTCATCGATTAAAAAACAATCTTTATTCTTTATAGGTGACTTGATTTTCTTAAAAACCTTGAAGGTCACTGTTACATATTGCACTCTCATTATTAACTCACCTTTTTGCACATTAATTATTGTCCGTCTAGTGGCCTCCCAAGGCTAATCAGGATCTTCTTGTCTTCTTTCATATCCAAAATTATGAAATCAATAGGGAAGATAAACTTGTCTACTTTGACTAGTACATCTTCAATAATACCCCTTGGATATGTAAGAGAGTAGTTTTGCGAGTTGTAGTGTTATATTATTGGGTTTTTCCTCCCTTAAACCTAGCTTCTTAAAGATCAACAACGACATAAGATTTATGCTAGCCCCAAAGTCATATAAAGCTTTCCTAAAGTTATGATTGCCAATGCTGCATATGATGGTGAAACTTCTAGGATCCTTAAGCTTAGGTAGCAATTTCTTCGTAAAATGGCATTACATTCCTCTATCAATGCCGTTGTCTCAAAATTGTTAGGATTTATGCTCATGTGTCATCCTAATTTTGTATGAATATTGTATTTTCATTCTTATGCAATAAATAAATATTTTATTAAATCACTAATTATTTTTTATTAGGTAAGATGCTTGTAATATTTTAGACATTATATTAATCTAAATGAGTTCAAATCAGGTCTAAAGACAAAGACCTGGGAATATACTTACAATGACATAATTACAAATAGTTGCAAACATTGCTAGAAAATATCATTGTGCAAATACATTCTCAAATTATACGTTCTTGATCTATTTCCACCGACGCAAGGTCTATCGAGTGGAATAGATTAATATAGATCAGTGTATATCTATATCTGAATAGTTCATATGGTTAATCTTAGCAAACCATGAGTTTAGTGAAAGCTCGTATAAATATATATGTATTTAGTAATGACTGGATACTGAACAGAATCAATGGAGACATCCAATGGATATCCCATAAATCCATCAGTGAAGGGTCTTCTCGAGTTGAGTAGTATTCGTAGTCCCTACACCTAAGCACCACAGTGGGTTGTAAGTCATCCACTATACTTAGGTTCCACATATGTTAGAGACCTTTCATAGTTTGATTGTTGGGTATTGTTTAGCTTAGTCTGATGCTCATGGAGTTTAGTGAGTGTAGATATGAGATCCGTCAACTCATATGGGTGAGTTAAATATTCAGATGCTCTAAGGTTATATTCTAGAAAGTCTTATGGCCATAAGCATTTAACCCAAAAAGAGTTTTCTGTGGAGTAAATATTATTGCAAAGGAATTTGAGTATAATGTTTATTGGAATACGAATCAATAGAGATACCTTTATGGTTGAGTAATAGAGGACTTGACGGTGTTGATCTATGTCTCCACTCTTTCAGGATATTAATGATTGAGAGATTGTACGAATATGGATTAACCTCAATTTGTATGATTTAACTCATCATTTTATTTTATTCATAATGTGTGTGTGTGTGGGCCATCGGTTATGGACTTATGGAAGTGTTTCATGAAACAAAATGAGTGTTAACCTAGGGAGTCTCACTATATGAAGTGTACTCATTGAGCACGTGCGTAGCGCACCAAATCGAATTGTTCAATCAGCGAAATGTTTTCAAAAAATATTAATTTACTTTAGAGTCTCTCCAGAGTAGTTAAGGTTTAAGTGTTAAATTTAAAATTGTGTCAAGTAAGACTTGACATTTTTATCTACCTAGTGTATGTCTCAAATTGTCCCAATAATTTTTATGGGTACTAAATTGAGTATTGGTGGATATAACTACCATTTAAATAAAATAATTGTTATTTTATTTAAATTATATTAATTGGCCATTTATTTATTTAAGGGCTTTTAGGGAGATCATAAGGTTAAGTGTTAAGCTCGGGATCTCGACAAGTGGGACTTGCCACTTTAACATTTTTATTGTATGTCATATTTTATGCCACTAATTTGTTAAGGTATAACATTTGACATAATTCTATTGGTCCAATTTATTAAGTATTAATATTTAATTGATAAATGGTTATCAATTATATTTTGCTTATAAAGTATGTAAAAGCCAAAATAATTTTCTGTCTTAAGTGTGAAGTGGCTATTTGAATTTGTTAACTATTATTTTGATTTTACTTTCTCATGCTTAAAGCATGAATCGTTACACTTTCATTTTACTTTTAAAGTAAATGGCATTGTTATGCTTCTATTTAAGCATGACATGCCTTTAAAACAAATTTATTTAGCAACTTATTCTTCATATATTTAAACAGCTCATTTAAGTTTCTATTCATCATTTCAAATAAGCATGACAATGCAAATTTCATACACTGTCATGCTTGTTACATATTGGACGCTATATTCTAATTAATTTGCTTAAAAGGGTGGCAACAATTGCCATATAAAGGGGATTGTAGCATTGTCATAAGATATACGAATTCTAAGGTGAGTTAGAATTAAGAGAGAAGAAAATTCTGAGCATTATATTTAAAGGGTTGAGAGACAAATTATTTAGAAGCAAGAGTTGCTTCAGTATTTCTTCTGAAATAGGAAGCTATTATTCTAGCTTGAGGAAGCCCATCATGTCCCCAACTAGAACTTTTTAAAGCATGCTTGAAGGGTGAGTCCCTCTAATCTCATTAGTGTAATGAGATTATTTTAATTTATATTATATTTCCGCTGCATTGCATGTGAGATATTCAACATTTTAAATTGTTTAATATGCACACTTTCACCTATAACATAGTACACACAAGCACACAACACCTAACAAATATGGTATCGGAGCATTGTGTTGTGTTGTTTTTACTTATAATTAGAGTGTACGTGGCGTAATTTAATTACGCCAATTACTCCAAATATTTATTTTTTTAGAGTTTAAAAATAAATAGTTTATTTTTTTGCAATTTATAATTGTTATAAATGTGATAAATATTGTGGGTCATTTGTTCGTGCTGGTAAACCACAATGAGAGCCCTATTGGTGGGGGTTAGTTGTGTTTACAAAAAACAAATGTGTGATTAAGAATCACGGCCTCATGAGATGAGGATAGAATTAAGTAATCTCTCTTAATCAGATTTAATTATGTACCATTATGAGATAATGTTACACGTTGATCCATCTTGTCAATACAGTATTAGTCAAGTCATATCGGTCTTTTCCAATATTCCAAAAGCATAAGGGTTTTAGTCGATATAATTTTGACTATGCCGATTAAACATGAGATAAGGCAAATATATGCGAACGTGTTGCCTAATATTGCTAAAGCGTGAAGGTAGTATCAATAAATATATTTGATTATTGACAAGTTAATCTAAAATACAATTATACAATATTGCTAAAGCGTGAGGATAAAGAGTATTTAGGATCAGTGATGAGAGTTGCATAAAATACAATTGACAAGAGTTGTCTACATTTTGAATTTTACAATGGCCAATATTGCTAAAGTGTGAGGCTTGAGTAAAATTTCAAATGGATCTACTTCCTGCTGTATAATTTAAAGAGTTTAAATTTGTTATTTTTCCTTTTGAGAGATTTAAGACATTATGTAATGCAGTGAGAGGGTGTTTTAGATTTAAAATGTATAATTTGATTATATCCTTAATCTAAAATAAAAAATTAGCGATTAAAATATTTATTTTCTGCTAACATCATTTATTTTCTCTTGTGAAGATAAAATGACTTTATCTAATCCATTGGCATGCATATTGGATGCGAACCAATGTAACGACATAGAAAACTATAGAGACTAGTTGATGAATCTAAGAATTGTTCTTGATTTTGAAAATTTTGGATATGTGATAGATCAGCATATGCCCATAGGAATGTCTGATAAAGCCACCGCAGAAGAGAAGGTGACTTATCAGAAATGACTGGATGATGATTTAAAAGTTAAATCTTACGTCCTTACTTCTATGTCTATTGTTTTACAGAAAGCATACTCATATAGGTGATGCTTTTAGCATTCTGCTCCCTCTGAATGAGCTGTTTGGCGACCATCCTCAGGTTGAGGCATATAAGGTTGCTAAATCACTTTTACAGTGTAGACTTTCTAAGGACAGTCTAGTCAATCCCCATGTCCTCAATATAATTTCTATAATCAAGAGATTAGAGACGATGAACATTACACTAAACAAATATTTGGGGAATAGTTTGATTCTCCAATCACTTTCAAGGTTTTTCAGAGAGTTCATAATAAATGTTATTATGCAGGGAATGACCTCGTCTTATGCTGAACTTCATAATATATTAAAGATAGCAGAAGAGGACCTAAACAAAGTGGGATCATCCTTCTTTGTTTAAAGGGCTTCATCTTCTTTTCCTAAGGCTTCTGGGAAGCCTAAAGGAAAAAGAGAAAGAAGGTGAGGTAGGTACCTAAGATTGGTCCTCAAAGGCGACCCATATCAAAATCACAAAAGAAAGATAAAAGAAAATGTTTTCACTGCGGTGAGGAATGACACTGGAAAAGAAATTGCCAGAGATACCTTGCCTCAATAAAGAAAAATTTCTTAGGTATATGTTTACCTATTATTGACATTTCTTTAGCATATGATGATAATTCTAACTGGGTATTGGATACTGCTTCTCCTTCTTACATCTATAATATGTTACAGGGTCTGAGGGAAGTTAGCTGTTGTAGCTGGAAGAGATTCAGCTTCGTGTTGAAAATAGGGATTTCCTTCAGGTCGAGGTTGTGGGATATTTTGATTTACATCTCTAATGTAATAGAATTATAGTGTTGTATAACTGTCTTTTTGTACCCTGTATTTTAAAACAAATAATATCCCTTCTTGTACTTGATAGTGAGGGTTATCATATGTATATACGGAATCATTTCTTATGTTTATATGATATGCATAATATTTTGATAGCTAATTTTCAGTTAATTAATGGTCATTATGTTTTGAATACAACATAAATTGTCATGAATGTACAGGTAAACATAGCAAGTAGTTCGGGAACTTTAAATGAAACAGATTTATGGCATATGAGATTAGGTCATATTGGCCTTAGACGCCTATCCCGACTGGTTAAGGATGGTCGAATACCTAATTTGACCATAGAGCCTTATCCAATTTGTGAATCATGTATTTAAGGGAAAATGACCAAATCTCCCTTTACTGGTGTTGGACACCGTGCCACTGGTTTATTGGAACTTATACATAGTGGTGTATATGGTCTAATAAATCACACTGCTATAGGTGGATTTCAATACTTTGTAACCTTCATCGATGCTTTGTCATGATATGGTTATGTGTTTCTTATGAGATACAAGTTTGAAACCTTTGAAAAGTTTAAGGAATTTAGACTTGAAGAAATAAACTGGTATGTATATCAAATGCCTTCAATTAGATCGAGGTGGAGAATACATAGGCAGTGAATATTTGAATTATTTAAAGGAGAATAGAATTCTCTCTCAGTATAGTCTTACAGGTACTCCGTATCACAATGGTGTTTCAGAGATGAGAAATCAAACTTTGTTAGATATGGTCCGATCAGTGATGAGTTTCACCGATCTTCCTTAATATCTTTGGGGCTATGCTCTACATACTGCTGCTCATATATTGAACAGAGTTTCGTTTAAAGTCGTTCCTTCCACTCCCTATGAGATATGGATTGGAAGAAATCCAAGTCTTAAATATTTTAAGATTTGGGGTTGTCTTGCTTATGTAAAAGTTAGATAACATGATAAACTTGCACCCAGGGGGTACAAGTATTGGTTTATTGGTTATCCTATGAACTCAATGAAATACTAGTTCTATGATCCTGAGGAACGAAATGAGTTCATTGCTCGAAATGCCACTTTTTTAGAGAAATAGTTTCTCATGGATCGTGGGGATTGTAGGAAGATTGATCTTGATAAAGTCAATCAGAATAAACCACAGATGGAACCACAAGCTCAATTGAGCAAATTACATTTTACACACCCTCTACGTAGGTCACAAAGAATATTAAGGCAACCTGAAAGGTATGGTATGATATCTAAAGGTACTTTTGAGATTTTATTAGTGGAAGAAAATGATCCTTTAACCTACAGAGAGGCAATATTAGATATTGATTCAGAAAAATGGCAGGATACTATGAAATCCAAAATTGACTATATGCATCAAAACTAAATCTAGGACTGGGTTGAGCCTCCTTAAGGAATAGTTCCTATGGGATGTAAATGGGTTTACAAGCGGAAGCATGGGCCTGATGGAAATGTAAAAACCTTTAAGGCCTGTCTGGTAGCAAAAGGCTATACTGAACGATCAGGGATTGATTTTGAGGAAACCTTTGCACTAGTTGTGTTGCTTAAGTCAATAAAGATTTTATTGGTAATTGCTACATAGTATAACTTTAAAATTTGTCAAATAGATGTAAAGATGGCATTCCTCAATGGATATCTCGAGGGAGAGATATTTATGGAACAGCCTGAAGTTTTTGCATCCAACCTTTCTTTTGGTCTTGTATGAAAGCTGAAAAAGTTCATTTATAGACTTAAGCAGGCTTCCCGAAGCTAGAATATTTGTTTTGATGAGGTAATCAGAGGGTTTAGTTTCATCAAAATTAAAGATGAGGCATGTATGTATAAAAGGGTCAGTAGAAGCATGGTTGTCTTCTTAATTCTTTATGTGGATGACATACTCATCATTGGGAATAATATCGGTATGTTGCAGGACATCTAAGTAAGAATTTCTCTATGAAAAATTTGGGAGAGGCTTCCTATATACTAGTATAAAGCTTTATAGAGATAGAGCTAGGATACTGATAGGACTCTCACAATCTTCATACATTGATAGTGTTTTAGAAAGGTACATTTTTAGTAACTGTAAGACAGTTAATATACCTTTTAGACATGGAATTCATCTTTCAAGAAAAATGTGTCCTCAAAAGGAAGATGAAAGGGTTAAAATGTCTAATATTCCTTATGCATCAGCTATTGGAAGCTTCATGTATGACATGATATATACGAGACCTGATATCAATATGGCTGTAAGTGTTACAAGCTGGTACCAATCTGATCCAGGTGACAGCCATTGGATGGCAGTTAAACATGTCCTCAAATACCTTAACGGTGCAAATGACAAATTTCTCATATATGGAGAAAATGATTTACAGATAATAGGGTACACTGACTCAAACTTCCAGTCCGATCCGAATGATAGAAAGCTTACCTCTAGATATGTGTTTATTTTCAATGGTGCTTCCATTAGTTGAAAGAGTGTCAAATGGGGATCCACAACTGATTCTACCATAGTGGTAGAACACATTACAGCTTCAAGTAAAAGAAGCAGTGTGGATCAAGAAGTTTGTCGTTGAACTTAGTATAGTCCCAAGTTTTATGGATTCTATCCGATTATATTGCAATAATAACGAGGCCATTGCACAAGTAAAAGAGACAAGAGCACACCAGAGATCTAAACATGTGGAGAAACAAATACCACATTGTTAGAGAGATATTGGTTTAAAGAGATGTTGCATTTTATAGAATTAATTCTGTAAATACTGTAGCAGACCCACTTACAAAGGTCTTAACTCCAAAGGTGTTTAAGAAACACGTGAAGTCGCTAGGTATCAGATATCACTATGAATGGCACTAAAGCAAGTAGGAGTTGTTGAAATATGTGCTGATGTGCCATCCTAATTTTGTATAAATATTATATTTTCATACTTATGCAATAAATAAATATTTCATTAAATTGCTATTTTTATTAGATAAAATGCTTGTAACATTTCAGACATTATATTGATCTGAAGGAGTTCGGATTAGGTCTAAATAGTTAGAACCTTGTCTGAAATGGGACCTAGGAATATGCTTGCAATGACATAATTGTAAATAGTTGCAAACATTGATAGGGAATATCATTGTGTAAATATATTATCAAATTATACGCTCCTAATTTATTTTCACCGATGCAGGGTCTATCGAGTGAAACTGATTAATATAGATCAGTGTATAATCTATATTTGAATAGTCCATATGGTTAATCTTAGCAAACCATGAGCTTAGTGAAAGCTCGTATAGATATACATGTATTTAGTAAGGACTGGATACTGAATAAACTCAATGAAGATCTCCAATAGATATCCCATAAATCTGTCAGTTGAGGGTCTTCTTGAGTTTAGTGGTATTCGTGGTCTCTAAACCTGAGCACTACGGTGGGCTTGTGAGTAATCCACCATACTTAGATTCTACACATTTCAGAGACCTTTCATGGTCTGACCGCTGGGTGTTGTTTGGTTTGGTCCAAAGCTCATAGAGTCCGGTAAGTATAGATATGGGATCTATCAGCTCATATGGGTGAGTTAAATATCCAGATGCTCTAAGGTTGTATTCTAGGAAGTCTTATGACCATAAGCATTTAACTTGGGAAATAGTTTCCTGTGGAGTAAATAATATTGCAAAGGAATTTGCGTATATTGTTTATTGGAATATGAATCAAAAGAGATAAGTTTATGGTTGAGTTATAGGGGACTTGATAGTGCTGATCTATGTCTCTACTCTTCTAGGATATTAATGATCAAGGGATTGTACGAATATGGATTAACCTCAATTTGTATAGTTTAACTCACCATTTTGTTTTATTCATAACATGTGTGTGTATGGGCAATTGGTTATGGACGTATGGAAGTGTTTCGTGAGATAAACTTAGTGTGAACCTAGGGAGCCTCACTATATGAAGTGTACTCGTTGAGCACGTGGGTAGTGTACCGAATCGAATTGTTCAATCTGGGAAGTTTTCAAAAAATATTAATTTACTTTAGAGTCTCTCAAGAATAGCTAAGGTTTAAGTGTTAAATCTAAAATTATTCCAAGTGAGACTTGACACTTTTATCTACCTATGTATGTCTCAAATTATGCTAATAATTTCTATGGATTTTTATTTTAGGGTCTCTCGAGGAGATCATAGGATTTAAGTGTTAAGCCCGGGATCTCGACAAGTGGGACTTGCCACTTTAACATTTTTATTATATGTCACATTTTATGCCACTAATTTGTTAAGGTATAACATTTGACATAATTCTATTGGTCCAATATATTAAGTATTAATATTTAATTGATAAAGGGTTATCAATTATATTTTGCTTATAAAGTATGTAAAAGCCAAAATAATCTTCTGTCTTAAGCGTGAAGTGGCTATTTAAATTTGTTAACTATTATTTTGTTTTTACTTGCTCATGCTTAAAGCATGAATCGTTACACTTTCATTTTACTTTTAAAGTAAATGGTATTGTCATGCTTCTATTTAAACATGACATGCCTTTAAAACAAATTTATTTAGCGCCTTTTTCTTCATATATTCAGACAGCTCATTTAAGTTTCTATTCATCATTTCAAACAAGCATGACAATGCAAATTTCATACACTGTTATGCTTGTTAAATATTGGACACTATATTCCAATTAATTTGCTTAAAATGGTGGCAACAATTGCTATATAAAGGGGATTATAGTATTGTCATAAGATATACGAATTCTAAGGCGAGTTAGAATTAAGAAAGAAGAAAATTGTGAGCATTATATTTAAAGGGCTAAGAGACAAATTATTTAGAAGCAAGAGTTGCTTCAATAGTTCTTCTGAAATAAGAAGCTACTATTATAGCTTGAGAAAGCCCACCATATCCCCAACTAGAATTGTTAAAAGCACACTTGAAAGGTGAGTCCCCCTAATCTCATTAGTGTAATGAGATTCTTTTAATATACATTATATTTTTGCTACGTTGCATGTGAGATATGCAACATTTTAAATTGTTTAATATGCACACTTTCACCTGTAACATAGTATAACACCTAACAAAAAGCATCCAACTTCTTCTTCTTCTTAGCGAGAATGCCCTTCATAAACTTAACATAACTCAGAATTTTCTCTAATGCATATGCAAATGGAATGTTAATACATAATTTCTTAAAGATTTCAAAAAAAAAATTAGAGAATTATTTATCTACATTCTTTTTTTGTAACTTTTAAAAAAATGATGGAGGTGGAGTATAATGCTGCCCTTAAGCTTTCTATGCTTCTCTCTCTTTGTTTGTAGTTTCTGCACTGCTTTCTTTTGTTGGAATTGTTGTTGTTGATTTGTCTTATTCTTCCTCTACTATAGTAGTTCATCTGTGTTTTTTAGATGTGTCTTATTATTGTGGAGGTAGCACTAGATTAAGGTGAACTTGCTTGCCACTTCTCAATGTAACTTCCTTGCATAACTCTACTCATTCTCTTGGATTCACCTTTGTGTTGTTAGGTAGAAAGCTTTGAGGGCTCCCTAACAAAACTGCTTGATTCTGGAAGAGTTGGTCTATCTTGCTCATATATTGCATCATTATCTCTTCTAATGTGGGCTTTCTCTCTTGCTGCTATTGAACTGATTAAGCATGGAATCCATGTGGATTTGTTGCCCGTGGTGATTGCCCTTGATTGTTACTCCGAGAAATATTTGGATAATTCTGGCACCCTGGGTTATAGAAGTTTGAGATTATTCTGCTTCCTATTATAATTTCCAACATACAGTGTTGTCTCCATACTATGGCCATTTGGGTGATTACCTTAACAGAAGTCAGAGATTGTCGGTTGGCTCTTGACACCCCAATGCATCAACCGTTTTGGTTAGAATGGTGACTTGAGCTATCAAAAAGGCCAGAACATCTAAATCATGCACACCAATGACTCACCTTAGAATTATTCTCTCTGCAAGCCAATGATAACCATTAGAATCCATCTCTTTAAGCATGTCGTAGGCTTTATCTATAGACTTATTTGTCAATGCTCCACTAGCTACAACATCCATTATTATTCTCAATTGACGTATAAGCCCATTGTAGAATATCTGTACAAGTAACCATTTCGGGACTGTAGTAACCACAAGTACATAGTAAGTGAAATTATTTATTTCATGTTTATATGTGATTTTTGTTTATATAGTAATAAAAAATAGGTTTTTTCCATTTTACTTAGGCTTTGTTTATTAGTTAGAGTACGAATCCATCACTATGTTAAGTATTGGGCTTATTATAAGTAGACTAAAATTTATATAGGTGTAATGATATTAGGCCCAAGAACATGTGCTATGAGTTAGAATGTGATTTATTCAAGCTCAATGAGGCTAGACCCAAACCATATCCTAATTATGGACTAAGGGGCTATTGTGAGAAAATGGTGTAAATGTTAGACTAGGTACTTTCTTAACATGTCTTTAAACCTCTCTTATGCTTTATATAATGATTTTGAGTCAAGCTATACAAAAGAGGTGATATCGTTTCTCATCCTTGTAGTTTTAGTTGGTGGAAAGAACTTTCCTCAATGAGAAAGGGAACAGCCTCACTCTAATCATATCATTGGACACCCTATTATATTATTATATTTGAATGTTTCATATATCTCGAGAAAGTTAGTGATATGCTCATTTAGGTCATCACTGGGAAGTCTGCTGAATTGCACTGAATCCTTAAGCATCTATATGGTGTTGAGCTTGATCTCAAAATTGTTGGTGTTGAGACTTGGCCTCTAAATGCTAGAATTTATTCCATTCACTAATGGGACTGTATAATCTCTCAATGATCTAGGTTTTACAGTTATTGTTTTTGGATTCTGATCATCCATAAAGTCTACTTGTGCTCACTCTTAATGAATCTTTCTAGATATGGGGCGTAACAGGGACTCCATAATGCGAGTACTTTCTTAACATGTCTTTAAACCTTTCTCATGATTTATATAATGATTCTGAGCCAAGCTGCACAAAAGAGGTGATATCGTTCCTCATCCTTATAGTTTTGGCTGGTGAAAAGAACTTGCCTCAATGAGATAGGGAATAACGTCAGTCTAATCGTATCATCAAACACTCCATTATATTTGAATGTGTCATATATCTCAAGGAAGTTAATGATATGCTCGTTTGGGTCATCACTGTAAAGTTCGCTGAATTGCACTGAATCCTTAAGCATCTGTATGGTGTTGGAGTTGATCTCGAAATTATTGGCGTTGATTGTTGGCCTATAAATGTTAGAATTTATCCCATTCACTAATGGGACTTCATAATCTCTAAATTATCTAGGTTCTATAGCTGTTGATTTTGGATTCTGATCATCTATAGTGTCTATCTGCGCTCACTCTTGATGAATTTTTCTCAATATTCTCTCTATCTCCAAGTCAAAAGTAGCCAAATCACACTCTTGGATCTTCACATGCACAATTGTAACTACTTATAAAAAAATAGAACAAAACAAAGTAAAATAGAAAATAAAATTTAAATTAAAAAAAAAAGATAGACTAGTATGAGTATTGGCAAAAATAAACTTAATTCTCTTGTAATGGCGCCAAAAACTTGTTGTATAATTATTAAACGCAAGTGCACGCTATTGTAAAAAAATAATATAGTATACTATCGGATGCCAAACCCATAGGGAATTATGTATTTCAACCAAATATTAAAATTAATCTTCTTATCTTTATCTAGAAAAATCAATACTTCAATTGAAATTATAATAAAATTAAAGGTATGAATATAATTAAAATAAATTTATCATAACTAGGCCATTTATGAGAATAACAATATTAGAGACAATTTAGGATTGTAACTATCTCTCAATATGCTTTTTTAGAGATATTACCCTTTAATATTTAATCTCTCAGTTTTATTATTGGTCAAGACATTAACTTTTTCATTAGCCTCTTCTGATAATTAAGTGAATATATTTTAATTTACCAATTATTTATTTTTCTATGGTAAACTAATAAAGTTACTGTTGGAGTTGGTGCTCACGTGTCATTCCAATATTGTATAGATATTAATTGTTAATATTTATACAATAAACATTTCGAATGAAGATTGTTAATATCATATTAATATGGTAAAATGCTTGTAACATTACAGACATTGTTTGATCTGAAATAGTTCAGATCTGGTTTAAAGGAGTTTAGACCAGAACTAATAGTTATCAAAGCTGAGAGTTATAAATGCTAATAGTTAGCACTGTTAATAGTTATCAGTTTATAAGAGTCAGCGAGGTCTAAAGAGTTAGAACTTTGTCTATAATGGGATAAAGACCTGAGAGTATACTTATAATGATATAGTTGCAAAGAGTTGCAATAGGTGCTAAGAAATATCATTATGTAAGTATGTCTCAAATATAATGTTCCTGATCTATGATCATCAATGCGGGTCTATCGGTGAATTCACAATATATAGATTAGTGTATGTCTATATCTGACTAGTTCAGATGGTTATTCTTAGCTGACCATGAGCTTAGAGCTTGTATAGACATGCGGGTATCCAGTCAGAACTGGATACTGAACAGACTTAAGAGGACCCCAATAGATATCCTATGAAACCGTCAAAGGAAGGTCCTCTCGAGTTGAGTAGTAATCGTGGTCCTTTGACCTGAGCGCCACAGTGGTCTTGTGAGTGATCCATCATGCTTTGGTTCCACATATGTCAGAGACCTTTCATGGTCTGACCGCTATGTGTCGCTGGGTATGGTCCGATGCTCATGGAGTCCGGTGTGCGTAGATACGGGATCCATCAGCTTACGTAGGTAAGTTGTATATCCGATGCTCCGAGATTGTATTTCATAAAGTCTTGTGGCCACAAGCATAAACCCGGGAAAAGAGTTTCCCACAGGGTTAAACAATATAGCAAAAATGTTTGCGTATATTGTTTATCGAGATACGAATCTGGAGATAAGATTATTAGATGAGCAAATGGGGATTTGATGGTGCTGATCTATATCCCCGCACATCCAGGGTATAAATGATGGAAGGATTATACGTATACGTTATGACCTCAACTTGTATGGTCTGACACGCAGATTTGTAATATTCGTAACGTGTGCGTGGGGCATCGATTACGGATTAATGGAATAGTTCCATTTGACAAATCGGGTATAGACCTAAAGAGTCCCAATATGAAATGTACTCTTTGAGCACTTGGGCAGTGTACCGTATTGAATTGTTCAATACAGTATAATTCAGCAATTACTAAGGTTACGTTAACTAAAGTATATGGTTAAAATGGTGGGACCCACTTTAGGTTAACTTGGTAACCGAGTAAGGATATAAAAGTAATTTTACTTTATGATTATTTAATTGTTAAATAATTAAAATAAATATTTATTTGTTTAATTGTTAAATAAATGATTTAACTTAACTAAGGTTAAAAGTTAACCATAAGGTTAAGTTAGTTAACTTTACTTAATGGTTAAGTAAAGGTTAACCTAACCATGGTTAAGTTAGTTAACTATGGTTAAATTAATTAAATATTTATTAACTTAAAGGTTAAGTTAAAGTAATCTAACTATGGTTAAATGTTAACTAAGGTTAGGTTAAGCCAAATGAAATGCAAATGAAATTCAAATTAGTTTGGAATTTATGCATTAGTATATAAAGTGAAATGAAATTGAAAATCCTAAAAAAAATCTTTTGAAATTGTTTTTAGTTTATAGGTTTTGCATTTTTGAGAGCCATTACAATTTGAGAAATTGGAATTCTTTGTTTTGTGTTTTAAGTGTTAGAACAACAAAACAAATTGAATTAATGGTTACTAAATGTAATAACTAAAAACAAGATTTGTTTTATTTATTCAAGTATTGAATAAAAGGAAAAACAAATTTGATTAAGTTAAATTGTTTAACTTTGAAAAATGTTTAAGAGTTAAACACATATGCTGGATTAAGATGCTGCCATTCTAGACAATCAAACTCACCCTTGTTGATTGCTAGAATTGATCAAAGATTCATTTCATGGTGGACTTCAAAGAAAATTAATCCAAAGGCTTCATTGGTGATATTTCTCAATTTCGAATTTTAAGTTTAATCAAATGTTATTTTCTGTGTTCATTATATTTAATCTTCCGCTGTGCACATGTATGTATGAGATATGTATATTGTTTGTATGATGAACACAACCCACATGCAAGAACCCTAAGTTTTATATTTGTACCACCCCACCCCATATAACACAACAATTGGTATCAGAGCAATTTTGTGTTGTTATGGGTGGTTTTTTAGTGTTAGCTAAGTGTTGGCTAAGTTGTAGGACAAGTTCCGGAGCTGTTGGGATGCATTTTAAGTGTTAAAAATGCAAACCAGTGAAAAACAGCACCTGGAACGCTGCAGCGCTAAGGTCCAGCGCGGCAGCGTTCATATGAACGCTGGAGCGCTTGGTGTATGACGCCCCAGCGCTGGATAAGCGCAGGGGCGCTGGGTGTCTGGCGCCCTAGCGCGGGAAGCACTACTTCCAGCACCCTAGCGCTGGTAAGACAGCGCCGCAGCGCTGAGGTTTGTGAAGCCCTAGCGCGGCAGCGCTATAAGACTAGCGCCGCAGCGTTCTTACACTAAAAAAAAAAAAAGAGTAAAATCTTTTTATTTTACGCATGTGGGGGTTTATGAGATGTAATAATAATGGTTGTTAGTTTACATGATAAATCAAGAAAATAATATTTTTTATTTATTTATTTATTTTTGTAATCACAATGGGGGCCCCACTGGTGGGGGTTAGTTGTGCTTGTACAGAAATAAATAATTGATTGAGAATAACCTCTCATGTGATGAGAGCATATAATATGAAAGCCTGTTATTAAAATCTCTCTTAATTAGATTGAAATTTATTATATTATTTGATAATATTTTAAATGGTCCGTCTTGTCAATACGGTGTGAGATGGGTCACTATGGTCTTTCCCAATATTGCTTTAGCGTGAGAGATTTGGTCGGTGTGACTTGGTCTAATGCCGGTAAAACATGAGATGAATCAAATATATGCGAACATATTATCCAATATTGCTTTAGCGTGAGGATAGTGTCAGTAACATATATTTGAGCATTGACGAGTTAATCTGAAATACAGTTACCCAATACTGCTTTAGCGTGAGGGTAATGTGTATTTAGGATCAGCAGTAAGAGTTGTATGAGATACAATTGACAAGAGTTGTCTACCTGTTGGATTTATAAAGACCAATATTGCTTTAGCGTGAGGCTGGAGTAAAACCCCAATGGGATCCACTTCCCGCTGTGTAGTTTAAAATATTATACTATCTTATCCCGTTTGAGAGATTAAAGGGATTAAGTAAAGCAGTGGGAGGGCGTTTTTAGATTAAAAAATGTATAACAGTTATACCCATGATCTAAAACGTAATTTATTAACAATAAGAAATGTTCAGCTACGCATCTCCTAATTTGTCTTATAGAGATAAGATATTTGTCTTATAGAGATAAAATGTTTATCTTATAGAGATAAGATACTTGTCTTATAGAGATAAGATGAGTACGAGCAATCCGTTAGTAATCTTGAAAAAATACCAATAACTATAGGGTACTGAATAAAATTTTTTAAGACTTGCTTAAGGATCTAAGAATAGTTCTAGATTCAGTAATATTTGATATTACTAAACCACAAAAAGAGAAAAGTCATAATGGAAAGTGTTTCCACCGTAATAAGGTTTAAAATAGTAAATGTTACTATTCATCACACCTTGACTTAAGAAAGATTGACTCATTAGATATCTGTTTCACCAAACATTAACATTTCATTAGCATTTGATGTTAACTTAGCAAAGGTATGAGATACCGCTTGTTATTCTCATATCTGTAAGATGTTACATGATTTGAGAAATGCTTGATTGCTGAGAAATGAGAAGTTCAGCTTCACGTAGGTAATAGAGATTTCCTGAACGTGGTAGCCGTTAAAACTTCACAGTTACTTCTTATTTCTAGTAACAGTATTAATGTTGTATAATTGCTATTTTGAGCCAAACATATTAGGTAAATCATGTCACTCCCTGTAGTTGACAGAGAGGGTTATCATAAAAATATTGAAAATTGTTCCTTGTGCTAAAGATAATGATTTACTAACTAAATGTCAGTTAATGAATGGTCGTTATATCTTATATACAACAAGAAATGTCATATGTGTAAAGGTGAACAGAATAAATAGTATTTCAGCAACTTAAATAATAATGAATAGTGGTATATATAAGATTAGGTCATGTAGTCGTGAGACGACTATCTTAGCTGGTTAAGGATGGTCAGATATTTTATCTGACTATAGTACATTGACTAGTTTATGAATTATGAATTCAAGAGAATATGGCCGAATCTTTATGTAGGTGTAAGACGCCAAACCACTGGTTTATTGGATCTGGTACATATAGATGTATTTAGTCAAATAAATCTTACTGTAATAAATGATTTCGATACTTCATTGTCTTTGTAGTGATTGTCGCTATAAAGACATGTGTTTCTCGGAAACGCAAGTCAAAATAATTTCGAAGTGTTCAAAATGTTCTGACAATGAAAGTAAAGAAACAAACCCTTATGTATATTGAGTGCTTTCGATAAGATCGAAATAATTTATACACAATCAGTAAATTCACAAATTATTTAACTAGAATATGATTCTCTCTCAGCATAGTCCTCCAGATACTCCTCAACATAAAGATGTTTAGGAAATGAGGAATCAGACTATATTAGATACAATCTGATTTATATTGAGAATCGCTGATCTTCTAAAATATCTATGAGGTTATACTTTAGCATCTGCTACTCACTTATTAAATAATTCTATAATCGTTCCTACTACTTTATATGAGATATAGACTAAATAGGAAACAAGTCTTAAGTATGTTAAGACTTAGTGTTATTCTGCTTTTATAAGAGTTATGCAACAGAATAAACTTGTATCCAACGGTACAAGTATTGGTTCATTTAGTATCCCAAGTGTATAATGGGATACCAATTCTATAATTCAGATGAACGAAATATGTTCGTTTCTCATGATGTCACATTCCTAGAGAAAGAGTTTCTCATGAATTGTGGAGATTATAGAAAGATTGAACTTGATGAAGTCAATCTAAATATAGATGAACCAACGATGGAATTTTATTTTCAAATGAGTGAAATACCTTTAACACACTAAGTTCGTAGGTCCAAAAGGATATCAAGGCCATCATTTAGGTATGTTTGATACTTGAAGGTGCCCTTGATGTTTTCTTAGTTGAAGAAAAGGATCCTTTAACTTATAAAGAGACGATGTTTGACATCGATTCGGGAAAATGACAACATATCATAAAATTCTAAAAATTGACTCAACGCATGACAATTAAGTCAAGGACTTAGTTGTGCTTCCTGTAGAAATTGTTTCTATCAGCAGTAAATTAGTTTACGCAGCGGAAGCAGTGAGGGCCTTATCTGAAGGAATGGTCCTTCATGGCCTGACTGATGTTGAAAGGTTACACTCAGGGATCTAGGATCAATAATGAGGAAACCTTTTTCATCAGTAACCATGCTAAAGTCAATTTGGATTTTGTTGATGATAAGATACCATAAATTTGAATTTGACTCTAAGTATGACAATTAAGTCTAGGACTTAGTTGTGCTTCCTGTAGAAATTGTTTCTATCAGCAGTAAATCAGTTTACGCAGCGGAAGCAAAATAGGCCCTATTTGAAGGAATAGTCCTTAATAGCCTGACTGATGTTGAAAGGTTATACTCAGAGATCTAGGATCAGAAATGAGGAAACCTTTTTCATCAGTAACCATACCAAAGTCAATTTGGATTTTGTTGGCTATTGTTGTATATTATGATTATGGGACTGGCTAATGGATGTAAATAAGCTGTTCTGGGAAGTATATCTCAAGTAAGAGATATGTAGAGAATAACTTGATGTTTTTGCATCCAAGCCTAACTTCTAATATAATGTGCAAACTAAGGAAGTCCATTTATGGACTTAAGTAGTTTTTCCCGAAGCTGGAATCTTTGTTTATATGATGAAATTAGAAAGTCTGGTTTTATCAAGAATAAAAAGGAAACGTGTGTTTAGAAAGGGCAGTGGCAGTATAATTATCTTTTTAGTTCTCTAAAGTGGAAAATATATACTCAATATTGAAAAACGATGATTAGAGTATAGCAAGTAAATCAGATAAGTGTTATCTGTGTAAAGAACTTCTTCATACAAGATTTGAGAGAGACTTCATGTATACTAGGTATAAAGCTTTATAGAGATATAGCTAAGGAGTTAATAAGACTCTCTCAATAATCGTACATAGACTAAGTCCATGAAAAGGTACAACTTGATTGACTGTGAGACAGTTAAAGTCCTTATTAGACATGGAAATCATCTTTCTTAGAGGAAGTGTCCTCGGGAAGAAGATGAAATAGTTAGAGTGTCTAATGTCTCAGATGCATTAGCTAGAAATAGATTAATGCATACAGTCTCATGTACGATATCTGAATTTAGATGGTTGTAAGTGTTACAAACTGGTATCTGTTTAATCCAGATCACGACCATTAAATGGTTGTGAAACATATCTGAAATATACTTGAGAAGTATAGAGAATAAGTTTATAAAATATGGAGAAAGTTTCTTACAAAAGAAGGGACACACATATTCAGACTTACGTCTGATCTGAATGGTAGAAAGTCTACATTTAGTTATGTGTTTCTCTGTATCAGTACCGAAACTAGTTAAATGAGTATTAATAAATGTTCATAGCTAATTCTGCCTTGGAGATAGAATGTGTTGCGGCTTGAGAAGCCAGCAAGAGACGTACTATGGATATTCAAGATAATTGCAGAGTTTTGAATAATTCTAAACTCAGTAGATCCTATCCCACTATATTACAAATTAACGGTGATTGCTTAAGCCAAGAAGCCCCCTAAGCCTAAACTCTTATAGTGTTTGAGAAACACGTGGAGTGTATTGGTATAAGATACCAGTACGTATGGCACTGAAGCAAGTGGGAGATTGTTGGAGCTGGTGCTCACGTGCCATTCCAATATTGTATGGATATTAATTGTTAATATTTATACAATAAACATTTCGAATGAAGATTGTTAATATCATATTAATATGGTAAAATGCTTGTAACATTACAGACATTGTTTGATCTGAAATAGTTCAGATCTGGTTTAAAGGAGTTTAGACCAGAACTAATAGTTATCAAAGCTGAGAGTTATAAATGCTAATAGTTAGCACTGTTAATAGTTATCAGTTTATAAGAGTCAGCGAGGTCTAAAGAGTTAGAACTTTGTCTATAATGGGATAAAGACCTGAGAGTATACTTATAATGATATAGTTGCAAAGAGTTGCAATAGGTGCTAAGAAATATCATTATGTAAGTATGTCTCAAATATAATGTTCCTGATCTATGATCATCAATGCGGGTCTATCGGTGAATTCACAATATATAGATTAGTGTATGTCTATATCTGACTAGTTCAGATGGTTATTCTTAGCTGACCATGAGCTTAGAGCTTGTATAGACATGCGGGTATCCAGTCAGAACTGGATACTGAACAGACTTAAGAGGACCCCAATAGATATCCTATGAAACCGTCAAAGGAAGGTCCTCTCGAGTTGAGTAGTAATCGTGGTCCTTTGACCTGAGCGCCACGGTGGTCTTGTGAGTGATCCATCATGCTTTGGTTCCACATATGTCAGAGACCTTTCATGGTCTGACCGCTATGTGTCGCTGGGTATGGTCCGATGCTCATGGAGTCCGGTGTGCGTAGATACGGGATCCATCAGCTTACGTAGGTAAGTTGTATATCCGATGCTCCGAGATTGTATTTCATAAAGTCTTGTGGCCACAAGCATAAACCCGGGAAAAGAGTTTCCCACAGGGTTAAACAATATAGCAAAAATGTTTGCGTATATTGTTTATCGAGATACGAATCTGGAGATAAGATTATTGGATGAGCAAATGGGGATTTGATGGTGCTGATCTATATCCCCGCACATCCAGGGTATAAATGATGGAAGGATTATACGTATACGTTATGACCTCAACTTGTATGGTCTGACACGCTGATTTGTAATATTCGTAACGTGTGCGTGGGGCATCGATTACGGATTAATGGAATAGTTCCATTTGACAAATCGGGTATAGACCTAAAGAGTCCCAATATGAAATGTACTCTTTGAGCACTTGGGCAGTGTACCGTATTGAATTGTTCAATACAGTATAATTCAGCAATTACTAAGGTTACGTTAACTAAAGTATATGGTTAAAATGGTGGGACCCACTTTAGGTTAACTTGGTAACCGAGTAAGGATATAAAAGTAATTTCACTTTATGATTATTTAATTGTTAAATAATTAAAATAAATATTTATTTGTTTAATTGTTAAATAAATGATTTAACTTAACTAAGGTTAAAAGTTAACCATAAGGTTAAGTTAGTTAACTTTACTTAATGGTTAAGTAAAGGTTAACCTAACCATGGTTAAGTTAGTTAACTATGGTTAAATTAATTAAATATTTATTAACTTAAAGGTTAAGTTAAAGTAATCTAACTATGGTTAAATGTTAACTAAGGTTAGGTTAAGCCAAATGAAATGCAAATGAAATTCAAATTAGTTTGGAATTTATGCATTAGTATATAAAGTGAAATGAAATTGAAAATCATAAAAAAAATCTTTTGAAATTGTTTTTAGTTTATAGGTTTTGCATTTTTGAGAGCCATTACAATTTGAGAAATTGGAATTCTTTGTTTTGTGTTTTAAGTGTTAGAACAACAAAACAAATTGAATTAATGGTTACTAAATGTAATAACTAAAAACAAGATTTGTTTTATTTATTCAAGAGTTGAATAAAAGGAAAAACAAATTTGATTAAGTTAAATTGTTTAACTTTGAAAAATGTTTAAGAGTTAAACACATATGCTGGATTAAGATGCTGCTATTCTAGACAATCAAACCCACCCTTGTTGATTGCTAGAATTGATCAAAGATTCATTTCATGGTGGACTTCAAAGAAAATTAATCCAAAGGCTTCATTGGTGATATTTCTCAATTTCGAATTTTAAGTTTAATCAAATGTTATTTTCTGTGTTCATTATATTTAATCTTCCGCTGTGCACATGTATGTATGAGATATGTATATTATTTGTATGATGAACACAACCCACATGCAAGAACCCTAAGTTTTATATTTGTACCACCCCACCCCATATAACCCAACAGTTACAACTCATTAAGTTCAAGATCTTTTATCATATATGCCATATAGGTATATTCCTATCCTATATCGAAACTTACAGATATTACTCCACAACCATATATCAAATTATCCTAAGCTAAACATAATAATGCATTTTCCAAGTTTATCATTATGTTCCTAAATCATTCAATAACTAGCCAAGAATATTAAAAGCATTAAGAGTAAATAATTTGATTAATAAAAACCAAGTTCATAAAATATTAAAGAGTAAAACAATTAAACCCACATATTGAGTTCAAGCTATAACTCTAGAAAATAAATTATTTCATAACTACAAGAGAAGAAAATCTAGAAAGAAATAAAAACATGATACAACTAAAAAGCAAACCATAATTGATGATTTAATCTATCTTACAGTTAGTTGATTCCACAATATTCCTTTGCTTCTCTTGAAATGTATGAAAATATCTCTCTCCTTTTTCTCTAAAAGTATGCTCTAATTGCTCTAAAAGACTTGAGTTGTGAATATCTAAAAGGTTGGGATGAGTGGCCATTTTATAAGGAAGTTTTGGAGTCTTGAAGTCAGAATTAGAATTAGATCAAGAATTGTGTCAACACTAGGGCATTCTTCTCTCAACATTAGAGTGTTGGCTCAAAAAATCTCCAACACTAGGGCGTTGAGCCTTTTAAAATTATAGTTGCATTTAGTCGCATCACTGGTGCGATGATGTATTGGCACTAAAAGAGTAAGGTTCTGAAAATTGTCACCCTAGCTTTCTCTATCTATCTTAAGGGAATTCTGTAAGTTCATGAATAATGGGCATTCAAACCCTTATCACCATGGTGTTCATTCTTGAATTTTGTATATTTTGCAATTAAGTCATATTTTCTGGTTTTGACTCCAATTTCTGCATTTTTGCTCCAAATTCTTTACTTTTCATCCTTTAACTCAACATCCCTATAAAATAAAAAATAAATGCATAAATAGCCTTCCATTCACATAAAAACAAATAATTTCTAAGTAATTTGGGGATAAAAATATATATCTATTTCACACTTATCACTTATAAGGTAGAAGTAATTGTCATTGTTGTCACAAAGGTTTTAAGGAGTAGGTTTACTCTACTGGTGCTACTCTTTTTAAACTATATCTATTTCACACTTATCACCTATAAGGTAAAAGCAATTGTCATTGTTGTCACAAAGGTTTTAAGAAGTAGGTTCACTTTACTAGTGCTACTATTTTTAGACCTCTTACCAATATTTCTATCCAACGTGGTATAAAGCCACTTAAAAGGAAGACTACAACTCCCCCTGACTAGTATAGAGGCAAGAAAGCTCTATAAAGCTCAATTGAGAACCATTCGTGAAGAAGGAAAGGCTGAAGAATCTAGTGAGTTTTATTGTGATTTTCTTTCTTTTGATATATGTTATCTTTTAAAATTTTGGTCTTTTGCTTGAGCAGAGTAATCTTCCTCTGCACCTCTTCCCCCAAGAGTTAGTGTATTGCACTCTATCTGCAAATACTTGGATTTTTTTCTTATCTCTATTATTTTGCTTACAGTTGTTGAACTTGAGTAGTGGGAGCTTATGGCCTATATGATTATTGTGTGGCTTCTTAAATATTGAAGTAACCTCAGTGAAAAAATACCTCTAAAAAGTGCCAAATTTCATTCTTACTAAGAAATTAAAGTCTCTTACCCCAAAGCATGTTAATGACGGTATGGTACTTGCTGTCTTTCTATTTTGCTTTTTAAGTTCAAATATAGGTATGGCCTGAATTTTTCTTTATTTCTTGTTAAAGGGGATTTTGTTCCAACTCTCCCTACTTCTATTTAGATTACTGGTACCCCTCAAAAGGTGCCTCTTGATGATTTCTAAGCTGATATAAATGACTTAATCTTAATGAAGATTCTCTAACTTCCCTTCATCATTTTAATGGAGATAATAGAAATGTTAAGGGGCATTTTTCCTTTATTGAGGTTGTCTCCTTATTAGAGAAGCTAGTGAATGGTGTGCCAAATTTTAGTGGTTATTATTCTAAGATGTCATCCTTTAAATGTGTGTTTATAGAGAGATCTGAATGATGTAGTATGGTGTGAATTTGACCAAAATAGAGCACTTCTCAATGAAGGGCTTGGGGCTTAGAAATGCATGCCCTATGATGCTAACAAGGTTAGCTTTCTTATATAAATACTTGTCAAACATGTAAAAAAACAAGCTAGCTAAAATAGCCTATGGTTTTGTTTAGAGAAAAGAAAACCCCTTTGAAAACTCAAATGCTAAGATTGTCAAGGAGTAAGCTGAACTTGTTTTACATTGAGCTAAGATTTTGAGCTTAAAGAAGTCCAAGGTAAACCTAATTCAAGCTAGCTATCATGTAAATAGGGCTAATATCGAGGCTACAAATGAATCTAAAGGCCATACTATTGACTATGGCCTATTTTTAGATGTTTAATCTTTCTTTTATATATGTACGGCATATGATAGGTATATCCTTCTTAAGCATAACTTTTTATATTTGTAAAGATGTTTGATCTTTCTCATGCAACATAATTTATTAATCTATTTTTACATAATGCCGTATATTTTGTATAAGTTGTGTACTCAAGCACTTGTGGGAAATAGTAGCGAAGAATAAGTTTTTATAAGGATTACCTGACCTCTTATTGTTTTGTGGCTCTACTGAGCCCCCAAACTTTATCCTATACCTTTGTGCTTCTCACTTTGTTGGGCTGCGCTATATTTAGGTAGGTTATGACTAAAGTTGGTATACTTTTAAATATAAGGCTTAGTTAAACTTGTATTTGTTCATTTGTATGCCCCATGCTCTAAGGCTTTGAACATGCTAATATGTAGTGTTATTTTGTCATAATAATGTTGTGACTAGAATAATTTTTATATGCCTTGCCATTTGTTTGGCTCTTGAATAGTGTTTTTTGACACTTTGGTTGGATGTACTCCTATAAATCTTTGTGTATACAGTGCTTTTGAAGTTTACTTAAGGAATGTCTTAAGGCATGAGTGGTAGTACCTTATTGATTCATATTCAGCTTTATTGGGCCATTTGATCGCATTGTATGGCCAGATGTTTATAGTTGTTTGATGTTTTTATTACCTTTTGGTTGTTTGAGCCTTTTAGATTAAGTGACCTCTTTATATAGCATATTTATAATGTTTGGCTTAAAGTCTCAATAGAGCAACTTCCTCTTTTATGATTTAGGTCTGTTTCACCTAAGGTTCTTCGTGTGCTTTTAGAATATAGGCTACCAAGTTCTTATGGCCATATGTTAGGTATGGCCAATTCTGACATCTTTGGTTTCTATCACTCGTATACCTCGTGTGCTTGAGGGATTTTCTTTCTATTGGCTTGTTCTATTTGTTTAAGCATGTTAATGCTAATGCAAATGTATATATTATACCGACTTGTAAGTTCTTCTTGTATTTTGTTAGCACTACAGATAAGTGAGGGTTCTATATAGATAATATGTATTTGATTATGTTTAGTACTTTGGTACTCTTTATAAGTATGTGTGTTACAATGAGTTTAAAAGGTAACTGACCTCTATATGGCATGTGTTGATGCCTTTGGTCACACATACTTTCTTTAGTACTATTTGCATAATGATTTTGCAATTTATTTCCAAAATATATTAAAGAGTATATATTAGTACCTTTTTCTCTTGTGTTTTGGGTGTCCATACCCTTTGTTACTTTAATCACATTATCCAAGGTTTCTATTTCAGTAGATTGCATTAGGTATAGCTAGTTTCTTATAGTTGTGTAATAAGGACGACCAGTTATAGTATGTCTAGCCTTTTTTTGTCAGAATGCCTATTGTGCTCAAGGCTTTTCTCTCTATCGGCTAGTATTGCTTAAACGCATTATAGCCAAAGCAAATACATCTGTTCTATTAACCTTTTAGTCATTCCTATACTTTTATTAGCACCATGGGCAAGTAAGGTTTACATGTACATAGAGATTATACTCTCATTAATTGTTTGAGAAATTATACACACACAAATTGTAACCGCAAGTGCACGAGTTATGATCAAATAATAAAGTGATAAGTGAGTATTCTTCCAATGAGGATTAGTGTCTTAAATTAATGCTAATTACCACAGTGTTGGCAACCTAACATTATCTAGGCTAAACTAAAGTCTAAGTTAAATTATGAAATAAAAAATGCTTTAAACTAAATAAATCGGTAAATTAAAGGAATGAATGATCTATGGCAACGGGTTTCAGGGACTTTGATTTCCCTCTATTATCCCTATAGTCTTTGTCATTAGCAATTAATAACTAATTTTATGCATTCATTAGTCTATGGTGTATAATTAATCTTATTCCCTCTCTCGAGTGTCAAATGAGACCCTATGCATATACAACTA
Organism: Ailanthus altissimus; assembly: GCA_946807835.1. NCBI lineage: Eukaryota > Viridiplantae > Streptophyta > Magnoliopsida > Sapindales > Simaroubaceae > Ailanthus > Ailanthus altissimus. The sequence goes on along the minus strand of OX327691.1, from coordinate 7,876,218 downwards.
AATTGATATCCCTATAACCCGTTATATATACGCATAATAAGCAACTTTTATGTGACTACCCTAAGTTCATTAGTCTCCCAACTCAACAAACTCAAAGCTATGCTTTTTACAATCAACATATGGATTAAACTCTCCCAAGCACATAACCCAAATATTTAAATCACCCAATCCATTTCCCAATACAATTAAAAGCCTTAAGCACGTAAAAAGCATAAATGAATAACATAAAATAGTCATTAATCACATAATAATATCAACATATATTGTTCAATAGAGTTCTATTAAGCCCTAGAACAAATAATCTAGCAATCCATATAAAAATGTTCAATTACATCAATCCAAATAATCTGAGAGGTTGACCCTTCGTGAACGTCACAACCTATAGCCTTGATTATCTAAACTAAATGGTAATTTAAAGACTATATAACAAAGACAAAGTATGAACGTCTAGGAAGTTGCAAAGGGAAAGGAATTTTCGAACAACCCTGTAATAATACTGGACGTAAAGATAATAAGTAAGGAATCGGTAGCAGCCTTGAAATCAAAATAAATTTTCTCTTTCCTCTCAAGTACTACAATGGTTGGGTCTGGTTATAGGCATCGTATATTCTTAACTTTGCCAAAATCGCCATGGCTTAAAAGTATCCATGTTCAAATCAACACAAAACATAATTACCAACTTCAATCTTTAATATGCTTCTCCAAATCTAAGCTCCAATGTGTTTCTCTCGCTAGAACCCTAGTTTTCTCTCTTCAATTTTGTGCTTTCCTCTCTTTTTTTTAAATGAAACCTTTAGCTTTCTTTTTATATTTTCCAAAATTAGGGCAAAAGTGGGTAAAATTAGAATTTTCAACATTGATTGATGCCGCAGTGCCAACTTTTTGTGCTGTGGCATGGAGAATCTGCTTGAATTGGTAAGCGATGCTAGATTTTGGCGCTACAGCGCGGGGGTACTGTTCACAGTACCCCTATAAATAGTGATACTTTTCATTTTTACTGTTCCCATGCCGCAACCTATTTTTTTGGCATCGTGGCATGACACTGTAGTACAATACTATTCATATATACTATAGCAAAAAATACTGTACATGTCTACTGTAGTAGTTGTGGTAGCATTTTTGATATTTTTACATGTTCTCCTCAGTTTTTCACCTCAAATAGCTCTATCTACTTGGAACCTATAAAATAACATTAACAGACATTAAAAATATATATTCTTATTTAATTTGACCGATCATCAAGTTTATGAGATTAAAACTATAGATATAAAATATACTCATCATCAATGTTTAACACTTTGTACTACTATGTATTTACATATGTGAATTTGGAAAAGTGTCTGACCTTCACATGGCGTATGCTAATATCTTTATTATGTGTACTTTCCTTAGTACTGTTTACATGATTTTGCAGTTTATTTAAAATGTGTTGAAGTGTGAGGGATAGTACTATGTTTTATGCTCTGGGGTGTCCTTACCCTTATTGAATTAGACTATGGTGTCTCAGGGTTTTTTTTTTTGAACTACTTATAGCAAGTATGGCCAGTTCTTCATGGTTATAGGTTGTCTTATGACTTGTGCTAGCACCTTTCGGGTTGTATCTGAACTTTTATAAGCAGACCTCATCATAGTTGTGTTGCATTTCTATGCAGCTTGTTTATATAAAGACATCCTCCCATTTCAAACACTTTATAAGGACAGATTGTCTATAAAGACTTCATTATAAAACCATCTTACATCAGGACTATGCCATTAAGGCTTCTCCCATAAAGAGCAACTTCATGGGGGGCATCTTACATAGGAACTATACTATGAAGAAATTTTTAAAAACAATGAAGCCATAAAGGCATCTATATCGGAACAACACTAAGAAGGCTTCCGTAAAAATTTAGGCATCCATGGGATAAAATAAGCATCTTTTATAGGTTCCACACCATAAGGGCAGTTGTGCCTTTTTTGCACAAGCTTCGGCATGCCTAAATACATGCAGGCATCTCATGGGACTTTTTTTAATGAAGCATCTGGGTCATCGCAAGCTTTTATGGAATTATTTATGATGTAGGCATCCCATATTAGACTTTTTCGCATGGAGCACTTGGCACAGCATAGGAAACTGGTAGAACACGGTTTCTTTAGTACAACACAACTTCTATAATGTACATAAGCTACTTATACTTTTTCTATATAAGGTCTCTAATACAATGCAGACTTCCATGTTATACTGCTATAGGAAATTTAGGGTTTTATCCTATATGAAGGTTTCAGTTTCATTGCAAACTTCCATATAACCTATATAGGTATTTTTATGTAAGTTATATGTAGGATGATGTAGACTTCTAAAATATGTTTGTTTTGGTATAACTTCCCTCTTGAGTATTGCTCCAAGTGAATGGTATAGCCAAATATTAGTCTTTTACCTTTTTAAAATAAGAGTAGTTATCTCGCCTTTAGGTGCTACACTAATGGAGGCTTGAATTTTTAATGCTAGTCTTCTATGTTTTATAGTGGACATGGTCATCCAAGTGTCTGCTTGTTCATTTGCTTGGGATATTACATCATGTAAGTATACAATATCGCTTTACTCTAGAAACATTTTTCTTGAGTGTAACGCCAAGGCTTAGCTATCCAGTATATAAATAGGTATCTTACTTAGATACTATGTCAAGGTAAATAAAGTGGTCATTCACTATGTGGGCAATGAATCTAGCCACCTACCCATTATGTAGGTAAGTATTTTGCTTAGGTATAGTGCCAAGGTCAGAAATCTAGCCATCTACTATATGAGTGGGCATCTAGCTTAAGGACAGTGCCAAGGGGCAAAGAATCTAACCATCCAATATGTAGGTGAGAATCTTGCTTAGGTAAAGAACTAAGGCAAGGAATCTAGCCATTTGTTATATGAGTGGGCATTTCATATGAATAAGCCATATATAGGGCAAGTGCTTAGTCGTCACTTAAGGGATACATTTTGCTTTTATTGCTTTCTAGGAGTGAATGGCTTTCATAAAGCTTTTATTTAGCCTAAGTCTATGTGTTTCACTTATTAGAATGATCACTAATACCTAGTTGTAATAACATTTTAGCCATTTCCATTAATAGGATCATGGAGTGTTTATACCTCAGTTGTAGCTAGGCACTAGTAACTACTATTATGGAGCTCCCTACCAATATATAGGCTTTCCCACTATAGCATGAACTTAGAGGTTAAACCCATATTTTACTTGATATTCTTAGCCACTCTTAACACGAGGTCACCCATGTTGATACCCTTAATTCTTTAACGTATTTGGTGAATGCCTCAGTTTTTTTATGTTGGCATAATGTCTTGTGCCTTTGAGTGCCTTCTCATTTTTCATCTACGGCCTCAAGTTCAATCATGAGGATAGCCATAAGAGTCGAGGAATTGCCTTGTGGAAATACCACTTTTACAATAGGCACAAATAGCTCTATTGATGTTATAGCTTTAGACTAGTATACAAAAGAGTAATAAAAGAAACCAGTGGCTTTGTATGACGATGTTTTGTAGGCTTAAAGAGCATTATTGAGGTGCATACTCTATTTTGTAAAGTATTTATGTACCATCTTGCTAAGTATTTTTAATAGTGTTTTATTGGTAGCCTCAGTCTGGCCATTACCTCAGGGTGATATGGCTTCAAGTGACTGTGCTTGATGTGTTATCACCGTAAAATGGCTTTAACTTATTTATTCATAAAAGGCATGCCATTATCGCTAATAATTTTATACAGGATGACGAAGTAGCATATGATATGTACTCATAAGAAGTTGGATATGACATGTCAATTGACTTTCTAGACAGGATTGCCTAAACCCATTTGGAGAAATAATTCATAGTTGCCAATATGCAAATGTGCCCTGTAACAGATGGATTAATTGGGCTAACCAAAGCCAACCCTCATATATGAAAAGTCCATGGTTTTATCATGTCCTACAAGGTCATAAGGTATTAATAATGTAAATTGGCTTGAATCTGATAATGTGTGGCCTTTCTGAACCGTCAAGGTAGAGCTCCCATCATGTTTTTCTCCATTTATACTAAACGCTTGTTTGGGCAGAGCCTCTAATATTTCTTATGCAAAGGCTCTTCTTGGTTTACAGAGAATGTTGTGGTTATGTTAATTATAGCCTAGCCTTTTATTATACTTGATAACATACAAGTGATGTTGAATTTTGTGAGAATTGAAATGTCATGACCCAACCCAAACTTGGCAAGATATTGTCTACTTTGGGCCCAAGCCTAGCTCAAGTGGTACCAGAGGTACTTCTCAAAGGCCTTAGGGTTCGAGCCTTGGGAAGGCGAAAGAAATGATGGGGGACTCTGATATTTCTTTGAGTGGGTAGCCTCCTACTAGTGTAAAGAAGGGCCCCACCCTGCTAGTTAAAGGGTGAGGGCCCACATGAAAGCCATCATGCTATCTTGCTAGATAGTATATCTAAATAGCAAGTATAGAACATGGTCAACCATTGTTATAAGTTGGAACAGATGTGCCATAAAGTAATGTCACAATAAGGAAAATGTGCACTAGCCTAAAATATCTAGATTCTGCTTCAGATAATTATCAATTAAAATAGTAGATGCAATGCTCTTGTTGCTGGTTGTCTTATTAATCTAATAAGCAACCTATGGCCTTAGTTGTGGCAGCGAGATAGATCTACAGTAGTTTTTCCTTAGTTGGAGCCTTTATGGTGGGTAATGTCAAGATAATGTGTTGGATTTTTAGTAAGTTTTCTTGTTTTTCCTCTCTCTACTTGTATGCGCATTCTTTTTAGTACTGGAGTAAAGTTTGAAATTAGGGTAACTAGCATAAGGATAAACCTTCTAAGGTGTGAAAGCTTGACAATCAAGCTTTTCAAGTCTTTTTGAGTTTTTTAAAGGTGGTACCCAAGTAATGCTTTGGATTTCAATCGAGTCAATGTTGATGGCTCTTTGGTAGACTAAGAACCCAAGGATTCTGCCTATTAAAACCCCAAACAAAAGCATACTTTTAGGGTCCATTTTGAGGTTATATAAATGTTAGCATTTAAATACCCTTTATAGAGTGGCTAAGTAATATGTTTGAGTGGCAGATTTGACCACCAAGTCATCCACATAATCTTTTAATTTTAAGCTCATCTATGAAATACAGCAGTCATAGATCTTTGATAGGTAAACCCTACATTCTTGAGACCAAATGGCATGATATTGTAGTAGAAGTTGTGCATAGACATGCAAAAGGTAGTCTTCTTAGCTCCTTTAGAGCCATTTTGATCTAGTTATATCCATTGAAACCATCCATGAATGATAACATCCCCTGGCTTAAGATGGAGTCGATGAGGATGTTCATGTTTGGCAATGGGAAATTATCCTTGGGATAGGCCTTGTTGAGGTCCTAAAAAATAAAAAATATATAGATCTAGTCATTCTTCTTATTTACAAGCACTATGTTGGCTAGCCAAGTTGGATCTTAATGGGTTTACAAACCTAGCAGCTATGAGCTTTTCGACTTTCTCTTTGATTTATTTTTCCAAGTTTGGATGAAAACTACCATATGACTTCTTGACTAGCCTAACTCTAGGTTTTATATTAAAGGTATGGCAAACCATCTAAAGATCTAATATAGGGAAGTTCGAGTATCCTTATGTAAACACGTCATTGTACCTTTTAAATAGGCCAGTGAGTGATCTTTTCTTTTCTATTAAAAGCTTAGTGGTGACTAGCATAGGCTTTTACACTTTATAATTAGTGCTCAGATCGATTTCTTCAAATTTTTTACTATTGAAGAGCCATCTAGCAAGCATTTTAAAGCAAAAAGGGTCTTATCTTCTGAAGTTGTAACTAATTCCTTGGCCATAAAAAGATCTATATAGAAGTTTCCCTCTCCATAGTCATCGAGTCCCTTCCTCTCAAATAGGTTAAGGTAGAAAAAACTATCATAAATGATAGACAACTCACCTATTAAGTATTTACTTATAGCAGTAAGGGTGTTTGTGCCTAGGTTTCTTAAAAAAGACTTGTTTTTTTATCTTGATATGCCATCTCAAAGAACTCTTCTTTCCTCTTTCAATTTATAGCTCTTCATAGGTTTTTTTTTTGTGAGGCACGTTATGTCAACCCCTGATAATGGCATTCCTACTGGCTTGACCGGTATACTACATGAACCAATAATAAATTTGTCATAGGCTTAGGCATTTACAAGATAACTCTCCTCTTGATGGAAGGAGTGTGATTATCAATAATCTTGATAGGTTTTATTCCAATTTTGACCTTGACACATTGGTGGAACATTTATACCACTAGCCTATGAGTGTTTAACCATGCGTTCCAAGCAATATGTGTTATATGACCTCAATTTTCATCATATGGAATAGAGTAGGACGTGTAATAGCCTTACTTTTAGATCTAGTTATATGATGCCCTCAGAGTATTCGACCACATTGCTAAAGCTGAACACTCGAATCTTTCTCTTTGCAATTTGGCTTAAGGGGATCTTGGTAGCTTATATTACAACAATGAGAATGATGTTGATTAACGCTACTACTTTGTCCTGAGCTCTTTTGATAAGCATATTGTTAATCTTGGTTTCTAAATGTAAAGGGCGTCTATTATCCAAATATTGTACCTTGCCTTCATATCCTCATCAATAAAACTATGGCATTAGTGGTTTCTAAGTAGGCTTAGTTGACTTAAGCTTCAATTGTGTAGTATTGTGGCCTATGTTATGTTGAGATGTTGAAGAGTGCCTTTGTGGCAACTTCCTGTCCCTTAGACCGTACACCAACTAATTGAATAGAAATTTGAATGCAAGGTTTCGTTGTAGGGCTTTTATTATAAGATCTTGTAGTTTGTTCTCTGGCTTTTCAAGGTTTTTGTCCTAAATGACTAATCTTCTATAATTATCCCTTCCTTGGGGTTAGTATCACCAATATATTCCAGCAGATTAACCATGGATGCCCTTTCTTTCTTGTGCAGTGTGAGCGGGTTAAAGTTTATAACCTGAGGTTTATTGGGTATCTACAAGGTCTCATCTTTGATTTTGTTGAGTATTAGCCTCTTAAGATGTCTATAATGTATGGTAAGGTAGTTAAGTGATTGATGCAAGCAGCAAAGGTTAAGACTCCTCTTATCCTTATTAAACAAGTTCTTACTATGAGAAAAAGTCATATAAACCCAACCAGTATCCATTGAAAAACATGGGTTATTTCTGTCATGGCTCTCTGAGAAACCATCTACCATACAATCTAGCTCAATAATCTATATATGTCTTCATTGCCTGCCAATAGAGATTTTGATTGACAAGGAATTCTCTTAACGAATTCTATGAGCTTGATGAATGAAACTATTCCCATATTCTTAAGATATGCTCAGTATTCACTTAGCATGTTTCAAACAAATATTTCTATAAGCTCTTCTTATACTTTCTATTCATAACAACCTAATGCTAGATTGTGAAATTGTCTGACATACTCAACCAATAACTCTGAGTAACTCTATTTGGTTTGATTGAGTTAAATAATAGTGACCCTTTTCTCGCTCTTGAATTACTTATTGCAGAATTTTGAGGTTATCTCATCCCAAGTAAGGATAGACTTGACTACCAACAAAGTATACCAGGTGTAAACATGGTCTGTGAAAGATTTAGAGAATTTCTAAGATGTAAGTTCTTGTTGTTGGCGTGTATGCCGAAGGAGTCAAATGAATTTCCCAATGTGTTAGAATTTCCCTTCTTACCATTGAATAGGGAAAAGGATAGCATGTCGTAACCTCTGGAGTAAGGCATGTCTAGGATTTTGGTTGGGTATGGTAATAAAGGAATATACTCTATATCTATCATAAGATTATTACCACTTATTTGTGATGAGTCTAAATGTTATACACTTTTTTACCCATTTTATCTTAATTTTTAAGTCTTGTTTTATTATTTCCACCTAAATTTGTTTGGCTATATAAATATATTCAAGTTAGGAAATAAGGGAAGAAATTAGAGAAATTTCCTACAATTGAAGCTTATTGTTTTAATATTTTCATATGGGGCAAATTTCCTCTTCGTACTTTCTTGAACATGTTGTGGTATTTTGAGCATACATCTCACTCTATATATCGGATTGATGCAGTCAGATAATGAAAGCTACGAGACAGGCCTACAATTCATGTATTAACACTTTTGCTTAGATCATTTATTTTAAAGGAGAAAATCCCATCATAAGTGTCGAAGGCAGGAAAAAGGAAAAAAAAGTACTACTTTCTATAATTGAATTTTATTTCAGGAGACAACAAAAGGAAGCTCTAAAAACCACTTGTTTCCTCTTTTCTATATATATGTGCACCCAAAGCCATGAAATGAGAGAAGAAAAAAAAAGAAATTTTAGTGGAAAAAATTTTTAGAGAGAAGATTTGGCGTGAAGAAAGGATGAAGGAGTAATATCTTGACTTTTGAAGTTTCAAAAAGTTTTCTTCTTTATCTTATTTTCTTTTTCATCTTAATTTCTTTTTGAATGCTCCTGATTAAGTTTATGTATTTATTGCATTTCATTATAAACTATTTTATTAGCTAAGACTACAACGTAACCAAACCATGACAATTTAAATCCTTTAATTTATGATATTCAAAGTTTATCATTCCATGTTGAGTTTATGCTTAATGCTTTTTAATGCTTAATCACCATTTAAATAATTTGTTGTGCATGTTGAGATTGATAGTTGATATATATAATAGGCATCTCATGTGTATGTCATAAATTGAATGAAAAATAGAGATGTGCCAACATGATTCATGTAGTTTGATTTATGAATTTTCATAGAATTTAATGAGCCTTTTTGCATATTTAAATTCATATAGAGATATGGTGGGCTAACATATAAGGGTAGTTTTAGCATGTTGAGACAGACAGTTAGTATACGTAATAAGCATCTCATGTGTATGTCATAAATTGAATGAAAAACAAAGGTGTGCCAACATGATTCATGTAGTTTGATTTATGAATTTTCATAGAATTTAATGAGCCTTTTTGCATATTAAATTCACATACCAATATTTTGAAATGGTTTGCATATAAGGGTAGTTTTAGTATTACTCGAGAGAGGACATTAAATAAGGTTTATTTTGAAATGGTTATGGTGAAATTGGATGCCTTAATGCCTTAATATCTTGGTGAACTCTATTTTTACTTGCATTTGCTTTTATATGTTTAACTTTATTAAGCTGAATTTTCTTTTTCATTTACAACTTTGATTTTTATTTTTTATAAAAAAAATAGGAGCTAGAATAATTTCGATAGTTAATATGTGAGGCAATACTTTACTTATCATTATATTACTTGAGTCAATTAATATTCTTGCTAAATTTGTGCAATAATTTAGCTAACCATAGTCAGGACATCATATTAGGTAAGGGTTTCATTCCTCCATTCTAGCACATTATTATTGGCAAAGGCCACTTAACTCTCTTTCTAAAAAATGCCTTAGTTAGCATTTGGCACAATTGTTGTAGTCGTGGATTATTCTATTATTTTGGTCAGACTGATGATCGTAAGTAGCTCTATCTAATTTTGTCGTAAAGTCTCTTACATGTCAATAGCCCTCAGATTAGTGCCTATGACTTGATCATTCCCTTAGGTTTTTTATAGACCTATGGGCAGGTTGTTCTACATATCCCTGAGGTATGGGGCTCATCTTGCTCTTCACTAGTAGTATTTCTTGGATTTTCACTTTTTCTCTTAGTTTTCATCCACAAGATCTAAGTGTAACTCTCCAGTGGAGTCGCCAAAAATATTTAGGGCAATTTTAAGAAACTGTAATATGGCAAGATATTATTGGCTATAGTGATTCTACACTTATGTGGCAAGCTGTATGAAGGATGCAACTTGGGCCTAGACAATCTCAACCTATTCGCTCTTATGAGTTCGAGAATAAGGCCCGTCAAGCTTCTAAAGAACTCCTAGAGGCCAAAAAATTTGATGTTGTAAATTTGCTTTAGTTAGACTTTATTATAAAGGAATTTACAAATAAACCCAATCTTAAAATTTGAGGAGCATAAGATTTAGGCATTTACAGCAAATAATAGAGAAACACATATATTAGGATGTGTTTCAGGACTATTGTAGGTGTTAGAAAATCTATGTAAGACGTATAGTATGTGATCTAAGTCTAGGGTTTAGATTTGTAAAAACCCTGATTTGAAAGGTAAGAGGAGACTCGCCTTTTATACCTTATGATATAAGGTTGGCAACCCATTATTGGGACCTTAAGCTCTGGAATAGATGCAAAGTTGCTACTATACTTGTGTTCTTTTATGAAAATTTTAAATGAGGCAATGTACTTGATGTTGTGTATGCTAAGGAAGAAACTTGGGTAACAATGATGCATGAGAAAGCCTTTGGGGTTGTAATGGATCAAAATATTATGGTAGAATTGTGATTTACGTGTAAGTTAAAGGTTTTACAGGGCTAAAATTTTGTACTAGATCAAGACTTCTTATTTGGCCCCTTATCCTCCTAAAATATTACTTATTTAATGAGTTTTATCCCTCTTAGAATTGTAAGATGCCAATTTTATTCCAAATAAAATACTAATGTGCTTATTACTTACCAAGTTAAATAAGGAAGTAAATAACTTTATTTAAGAAGGATCTAAGGGTCAAATTTGTCTTTCTAGGATTATGTTTCTCCATTAGCCTTTGTAACATGGATTTACCCTTATTTTAGGCTAAGTACCACTTAAGTAGGCTTTAGCCTATGATCCATATGCTTTAAGCTTTATTTAATGCAACCTTATGCCTACCAAACTACGACTCACAAGTTGAGCCCCAAAAAATAGCTTGGACTCATGTGTCTTACTTTGTTATACATACCTAGGTATGCATATAAGCTTGGACTTGGCCTTTGTATTTTTTTATACAACAAAAATTGACCGGGTGGGCAAAGTCACACGCCATTTAGTATGGGACTATGAAAAGCCAACACTTGACTTTTAGTTTTTAAAAAATCAACTAGAATCAAACATTAAGTTTTTATAAAGTCGTGCAGCAAATAATGAGCGCTTTTGAGCAACTTATTAGTATTATATATATATATATTTCACACATGTATCCAACTTTATGTCATGTTAAGACCTATCATATTTCCCAATATATTCTACTTCTTTCTAAAGAAGGTAAATTTGCATTTTCTCCTAATTTTCTCTTTTGTTTTTCTGTGTTTTATGCATATTTTCCGCATTTCAATTTGAAGGTAATTTTATAATTATAGGTTTAACTTTGAAGAATTGGTAAATTATGGATGGGCAATAGATGGTTTGGATTAAATTAGGATTAATCCAAATGAAATTGAAAAAATTTAGATTGTAATTTTTATATCCCAAATACGATTACAATACAAACCAACCCAAACCAATTTAATTCAATTTCGGTTATTCGGTGTGAACTATTTTAAAATATGATTTTTACATCATCATTTAAAAAAATATAATTATTTAAATTATCAAAATTTCATCCAAAACTTGAAGCTTCATAATAAAGCTTCAATTCAACATAATTTAACTTATAAATAATAAAAATATATATTTCAAAATTATAAAGTGTTTCATCCAAAGTAACCAAAAAAAATGCTTGTAAAAATAAGTAAAATAATATCAATCTAAAATAGCTTATTTTGGTATTCCCAGTGATCTCAACTCTACATGAATAAAAGAAACTATTTTTTTTATAAAAAAAGAGAGCTAGTAAATATTTTACTAGTACAGGAAAACAATTGTTACAAAAACAATTAAGCCTTTTTTTTAAGAAGGTTATGTCAACAAGTGAAATTAGGGTTATAATAAATTTCATATTTATGAATTATTAAGATTTTAGTTTAACTTTGTTAATAAGATTAGTGACTGCAAAAAATAATAGTTTTCTATTTTCAAAAGAATAATATATAACTTTTATTTAAGTTTCCGTATGGTTGAATTAATTGGTTAAAACATTTCAACCTTATACATTACTTCTAAGTAAAAAAAATTAACTCCACCCACATTAATTGAATTAGGTTCAAATTGGATTATAAATTATAGTTTGGGTTGTCTACCCTTACAGACAGGACCCGACTTGATTTATCCTCAAGAATCAAGGCAAATTTTGCAATGACATAGGACTACTATACTATTTGCTTATTGTATTTGATACAATGAGGCTACGTGCCTCAACAAAAATATATACGTGTAAATAAATATATAAGACATAACAACTCATGCACTTATATGTGTCATGGGCCAATCTCAAAATGTGAAGACTGTATCACACCGTACGAATTCCTGCGATAACCTAAGGAAAATGGAGGAAAATAAAAAAAAATGTAAGTATGTTGTTCAATGAGTGAACATAATCTGAAAATATTTTATAATTTATATGTACTATAAATGATAATTTCTTAATAATAATTTAATAATAAATAATACTATATATAATTGTTGACGTATTTTAGAGTGTATGCATGTGATTGTGTATATATTGAAAAACTAAACACATGTATCATTGATAAGGCGTAATTGTATAAACTATTTTATCTTCCTAACTTGATATTTGTTCAAATTATCTCAATAATTTGGCTATTTATGCATATTAATGTTTTTTTGATAGGTTGAAGCATTATCGGAGCAAAAATACCGGAAAACGGACGCAAAGGGGAGCATCAGAGATAAAAATACGAATGGAGTCACTGTTGCTACAGTGATACTGTAGCTACAGTACCACTGTAGCAACAGTGCAGCGCCGCAGCACTGGATTTCAGCGCCGCGGCGCCGATTGCAGAAAGTGAGCGCCGCAGCGCCAAATCGCAGCGCCGCGGCGCCGGGACCTGGACAACAAATTGTGACAGGTTCCTGAAAATCAGGAAACCCAAAAGCAGCCCAAAATGCGCCCTAATTCCGTGCTCTTACCTATTTATTTGCTCAAAACTTACATTTTGAGAGAGGACTCCAGCTGGGACAGCAGCTGGAAACACAAAGAAACACCTAACTTCTAAGTTTGAAGAAATCAAAGAGGAGGGAAGCAAGCTTCAACAACAAAGGCATTTGACAGGGATGTCTTCTTTGCTTTGATTCTTTACTTGTTGTAAGATGTTTAGTTTACATGTATTGATGGAATTAGCTTCAAGATTGTGTAGTTTAATGATGAGCTAATTTCGTTCATCTAGGATTACATCCTTGAACTCATTATGTGATTGATTTTAGTTCTCTCTTTTATGGTATTAATTCAGCTTTTGATATATTCATTGTGCTTGTGCTTAATGCTATTTGATTACTTGGCCAGTGGTTAAATTGATCTAGAAATGCTTAAATAAACTTGACAAAGGCATTTAGGTATTTAGTCTTAAGCATATTGATGCATGATCATAGTGTAGTACACTTGAGTTTCATATGAGATAGACATATACTCATAAGGCATGTATGGCTCATAAAACTTGTGCTTAATGAATTTTGTTCAATTTATTTATCATAGACATATAGATATTTGATTGGATGGAATAGATTCACTTGACCTGCAAAAGAGGCTTGTGATGTGTTGAGTGTTTTGGTCAATATATCAAGTTGAGAACCAATAAACATCAAAGAGATTCTGCTGAATTTATTTGCATAATGGGGGATAGTTTGTAATCCTAGGATTTCTCATATTGAATATAATTTTTTGGTAATTTAGTTTATCACTTAGCATAATTAAGTTGTTCTTTTACTTGAGTAGTTTAATCATCATACATTAAATCATTTTCTGGATAATAGTAGAAAGACACCATTTCGGTACTTAAACTAGAAAATATAAATCATTCTCTGTGGGATCGACACTTTTCTCATCATATATTACTTGTTGCGACAACGTGCACTTGCGCTAATTTGTGTTATAGAAAACACACAACAATCATATACACGAATTTGGCAGCGGAATTAAACATGTAATCAACATATACACATGTACTTAAATTCTTAACAACTTAAGAATACAGAAAACATACCTTTGAAGACCTCTGATGAAGATTTCAAATTCGGATTTCTTTGCTCCAACTTTAAGCTCACCTTGAAGTGCACTTTTGTTCAATTCTAGTTCACAAAAATCTGGTGGGATTATGAAGCTAGAATAGCAGCAATATAATCTCCAGCAACAAAATTTGTATTACTTGAAAGAAAAATAAGAAGAATTTATTTTTCTTTATCCTTTAATTTTTCTCACAAGTCTTTATTTAATGAAAAACTCTCTCAAAACCAACTCTTCTTTTTTCTCTCAACTCTTGCATAAAAATTAATTCACACACTTGTTAACACAATTGAAACCCAACCATTTTTAGTGCTCTCAACACTTCACAAGTGCTCCACCAAAATTAGATTAAGTGGCCAACTACCAAAATAATTTTTTGTGGCCATTTTAATGGTCTAATAAAATTAACCATTAATCACAAAATGGTGCTCCACTTAATTTAATTTATGTTTCTCAAATTGGCTATGTCTTCTATTTAGGAATAAAATTATATTTTATTTATTTAAATAATATTTATTTAATTATTCAAAATCTATTTAAATAATTAATATTTACCTTATTTGATTTTACTAACATGGTTAATGGGTGAATTCATGGAATAAAATTGTGCCACTTGTTAACATCTAATTAGTTAATAACTTTTGTCAACTAATTAATGATATACTTAACATTTAAGTCTAAACAAGTGCACAACCCGAGGAACCCCGAAACATATTTTCGGTTTGCTAGAATTTTTAGGATGGAACTGTTCAATCCATTATGCTGCCTTAGTGCACAATGAGTACACTTCATATTGTGAGACTCTCTAGGTCCATGTCCGAATTGTCATATGGAACTCCTTCATACGTCCGTGAACGATGCCCCACACACACGTTACGGATATTACAAAGCGGCGTGTTAGACGATACAAGTTGAAGTTATAATATATTCATATAATCCCTCCATAATTTATATCTGGGTAGAGCAAAGATATAGATCAACACTGTCAAATTTTTATATGCCCGATCGAAAGCTTATCTCTAGAATTGTATTTTAATAAATAATATTCTCAAATACTTTTGTAATATTATTTATCCCTAGGGTTAAACTCTTTTCCTGGGAATCACTGCTTATGACTATAAGACTTTCTGAGATACAATCTTTAAAGTATTGGGATATAATACTCACCCAAATAAGCTGATGGATCAAATATCTATGCACACCAGACTCCATGAGCATCGGACCATACTCAGCGACCCCCAACGGCCAGACCATGAAAGGTTTCTGACATGTGTAGAACTAAAGTATGGTGGATCACACACAAGCCCACTATGGCACTCAGGTCAAAAGACCACGAATACTACTCAACTCGAAAGACACTCCATTGACGACTTTATAGGATGTCTATTGGAGATCTTTGTGAGTCTGTTCAATATTCAGTCCTTACTGAATACCTGTATCTTTATATGAGCTTTCACTAAACTCATAGTTTGCTAAGACTAACCATCTGGACCATCCAGATATAGATATACACCAATCTATATATTTATTAAGGTATTCACTGACAAACCAGCATCAGTGAAGATAGATCAAAAACATAATATTTGAGAACACATTTGCATAATGACATTTCCTAGCACTATTTACAATTCTTTGCAACTATGGCATTACTAATATATTTTTAGGTCTTTGTCCCATTTCAGACAAGGCTCTGACTCTTTAAATATCGTTGACTCTTATAACTTGATAACTCTTATTAGTGCCAACTCTTAGCATTTATAACTCTCAGCGTTGCTAATTCTTAGCACTGATCTAAACTTATTTAGACCAGATCTAAACTCTTTCAGATCGTACAATATCTAAAATGTTACAAGTATCTTACCATATATAAATATAATTAACGATTTAATGAAATAATAATACTAGTATAAATATTAAACAAATATTCATACATAAAGGAATGGTATGTAAGCACAAATCTCAACAATAATATACATGTAGAAATTTGTAACATAAAATAATCATGAAATTGTATATTGAGTAATCAATAAAATTGTACTATAAATATAAGATGTCAGAAAAATCAATACAAAACTGAAAATCATAACAAAATACTAAGAATCTGAAAATCTAGAAGTGTAAGCTGTTATAAATCTATTATGAAACTGAATATATGTACATAGCTCTAGAAACATGTATTACATATATACTAAAAACCACACCAAATTTATACCCAAGAAAAAATTGGTCTAACCTGGCAGAGTAACTCACGCACAGGTAGAGCGGGGGATTTGAGCTAGTCTAACCCGACGGAATACTACATCGCTTGGGCAAAGTAAAATAAACTGGTCTAACGCATGCGCAGAACAAACTATATTAAAGGGAAGGGTACGCACCTAATGATTTAAAAACTACTACTATATAATATCATCGAAGTATAATTATTCTAAAGTAAATATTTTTGTACTAAACATAATCATTAACTTTGCTATAATAAATTTTAAAATATTTCTAAATATACTAAATAGCATAAATATTTATCTGTCTAAAATAAATCATAAATAAATCTGATAATATATGATTAAAACATAAACTGATGTATTAAAAGTATATAAAATATATATAGTTATCCATTCACAAAATTGCAATAATCTTGAAGTGGATTGGGAATCTGGACCTACCAACTATTAGTACTCCTCCTATATCATAGGGCGTAAAAATATATATTAGAACGGGCACGTAATATAAATACTGAAATATAATATTTTGACATTATAAAAATGTTACCCCTAAATTACTAGATACCAATCTAACTACTCCAACTCGATTCATAACTTTCTCTCTTTTTTTTTCCTCCACTCGGATAGTGTTTCATTTTCTCTCTTATTCCTCTGGCCCACTCACCAACTTAGGAAGGCTGACATTTGGACACATCCACTCATCAATAACTCTAAGCTTTATTTTCTCCACTTTTCTTCTTGGATGCACAAATAAAGCAAATTCATTGTTATATATATATATATATAAGCAAGCTGCCACCCCACTAAGAGAATCTAAGGAGGACGCCACCTAAGCCGCTAAGCTTAACCCATTTCCATATTATTTAATCTATTTTTTCCCTTTTTTTTCCTCTCTCGATTTTCTTTCCTTTCTTCTTCTTCTTTTCTTCTTCTTCTTCTTTCAATTGACTTATATTTCTTCTTGAGTACTTGTTGGCAATAGTCCACTATTTGAACAGATTCCTCGTCATAAGTTAAGTCTGCCCTCAACTAAATTGGTTAAGTATCTTTTCATAAAAAGATTCGTAAGAAGACTTTGTCTCCTATTTTAAACTCAAGCTGTCTACGATGTCTATTTGCATAACTCTTCTATTTATCTTCAGCTACCTTGAGTCTATCTCTAATAATTCTAATTTTTTCACGAGTAGCCTTAATAATCTCTGAACTACCAAGTTTCTTCTCACTCTAACCTCATCCCCACAAACTAGAGTTCTACATATTCTTGCATACAAAATCTCATCGTAAGTTATCTGAATACTCAGCTGGTAATTGCTATTATAAGCAAGCTCTATCAATGATAAATAATTATCCTCGTTGACCTAAAGAAATGGTTCCCTGGGTCAACGAGCTTTAAATTTATTTGAGAGGGGGAATCAAACTTGGGCCTCGTCTCAATGGGAGTGATTAATGCGGGCTTGAGGGTTTCCTCTTTGTCGCGAGTTACGAAGGGCCTGTAAAGAGAACACAAACACAAGCTTGGTGAAGGTCTTGCCAGGGTCGATTCCGGCGAAGATACTCTGATGCTTAAATGAGAAAGAGGTTTTTTCTCTAAAAAATAATAAAACAAGAATAAATCCCTCTAATGTAGAGAACAGGGGGGAGTGTTTCTTTCCTTTTTTTTACTTTCATTCTTTTGGAATTGTTTTCATCATCGCTTCAAATGTCTTCCTCTCTCCTTTTTATAGTGATGGCTGATGCGATAATTATATATCATAAAATTAAGTGCAAGTATACACTATCGTATGCAAGTAATAAATGGACTAAATAGTTGGATGTCGAACCTATAGGGATAATTTCTTCTTTTTAACCAATTACTAAAATAATATCTTCCTAATAATTATTCTGATAGATAAAAATCTAAGAATGAATGTAGAAAATATAAAGGCAAAAACACAATGCAAAGAGATTTAAGTGATAGCAATATAGAGAAAACTTAAGATTAATACTATCCCTCAATATGCTTTCTAATGATTAACTTTCTAATATTTAACTCCCTTAGTCTTTGTTATTGATCAAGACACTAATGTATTCATAAGCCTCTTCCAAGGTCATGCAAGTATACCTTAATTTACCAAATACCTATATTCTTATGGTACTTGTAATAAATTAAGATTCATTAAGATTAGGTCTTATTGATCATACATGCCAATTAGGTATATTCTTATCCTAAATTGAAACTTGCATATGCAACATTGAATGTTACTCTACAATCATACATCAAATTACCTAGGTCTAAATATTATGATTCCTCTTCCAAGTTTATCAATAATATTACCAACTCATTCACCATATATTGGCCAGATAAATTGAAGCATTAAGATTAAGTAATTTAAATATCAAAGAACTAAATTTATTAAATATTCTAAGGATATGGCAATTAAGCACACATATTGAGTTCAAGTATTAACCCTAGAAAATAAGTTTAGCTCATGGCTACGAGAGAACAGCAGTAAAAATAATAATAAATCATGATACAATCAATAACAAACCGATATAGACGTCGAATTACTCTTAATTGCGCTGCCTAGGAACTCTTGATGCCGAAGAACGCCTTTTATCTCTCTCTAAAGTTGCTTCAATTAAACTCTTATTGCTCTCCAAGACTCGTGCTCTGTATTCTTGGTGTTCTTGAATTGCTCTAGGTTTGTCTTGGATTCTTCTTAAAGGCTGGGAACGAGTGGCTTTTTATAGGGATTGATATGAGCTTGAAAATCTCAATTCTCGTCGGAGTAGAATTCGCGCTACCGCTGGGGCGCTATGCAATTGTTGCTGGGGCGCTGCGTAAAAAGGTGTCACCACTGGAGCAATGCAATGATGGCGCTGGGGCACTGTCATATCGCTGGCGCGATGAAAGTCTGGCGCTGGGGCTCCATATGCGACTTAACCAGGTCATTTTTTATTTCAATCACTGTTCCAAAGTTGGGGCTATAATCCTCGTGGCGCTGGGGCAATGGACACATACTTTGAAAACCTTGCATTTTAGTCCCTGTTTTCGCTCCTTTTGCATTCTTTCTTTAAATTTTGTTTAAGTCCCTATAAATAACAATAATGTACATAAATAGCCATTTATTCTCATAAAACAATAAAATATCAAAATAAAAATATGAAAAAATATATGATAATTTTGCCCTTATCAAATTCCCCCAAACTTAAATACTTGCTTGTCCTCAAGCAATAAAATAAAACTAAGAAGAAATAAAGGGTTATACTTAACTCATTTAACAAATAAAGAAAACAAAACAAAATATACTAAACTAGTAAGATGATCAAAATCATTGTCTCAAATGCTGATGAAATGGTACAAATCCTTAAGGTAGATAAATAGATATTAACAATTCTAAATTATCTTTATTTAGTCCCTCATTCTTCCTCATAAACAATCACCATGTGTGTGTGTGCCAGCAACAAGTAAATAGTTAAACCCTACTTTGATTTACTTTATACTTTAGTTCGTACAGAAAAGATGGTGTTTCGGTATTTAATTTGTATAATAACACCTCCATAGGCTTGTCTTTACTACCACTCTCCACTAATATAAAAAATCACGTCTAGGGATCTATTTAGGACTTTACTTAGCTTGTAAAGTAAGGCTAAGGTCAATGTAGGATAAAAGGATAAATATATGAAGTTCAATTCACACCATGAACACTTAGATTTGACCTAAAAACCTTTTGATCTTTCTTTTCCTTGTATTATCTCTTCCCCCAAACTTATTATGTTTCCCATCCTTCTTTTCAACCTTTATTTTTTTCAAAGAATTTCTTCTTTTCCTTAAGATTGGGGTATTTTATTTGCTCTCTTTTTTTTTTTGAATACCCCCAAACTTAAATTGACAAATACGACCCAAACTTATTTTTCTCATATCACTACAACTTATTTCTTTCAAGAGTATTTCTAAGCAAATACAAGGTCTATGGTGTTACAAGTAACTTTCTGGTTAAATAAACTTTAAGTCTTTGGCTTGTAATGTGGTTATACCAAAGAATGAGTAATTAGGCTCAAAATAGGGTACTAGGGATAAATATACAATAAAAGGTAGGCTAGAAATGCTCACTCGGTCCAAAGATGACCTAATGTCATTTTTCTATTCATGTGTTTTCTAGGATTTCGCCTCAAGTAGTAATTAAAGACAAGTTCTAGAGTATCAGTCTTCGAGACTGTAGTGTACTCTCTAAAGCATAATTATCTCTAAGTAATAGTTATAAATATTCATGCTTTAATAAGTGCTAAAAAATGGTGATTATAAATAAGGTCGAGCTTGTTCCTACACTTGAATAATCAAAATTGTCTCAAGTATCTATCATTACCTATGGATTTGTAAAAAAATAAATTCAGCCATGTATTATTTTTTTCTTTCTTATCATACACTAATGATCTGCTTAACAAAGCCTAATAAAAACTAATTAACTAAAAAAAACTAAGTAAATAAACAAAAAATTAACCCACGAGAATGACTACTCAAATCATGCAGCAAAATGAACACAAAAAAGTGTTTCCCACCCCCAAACTTAGTTTAGACATTATCCCCAATGTCGAAAAATAAAGAAGTGAAAGTAAAAGACTTCCCTGTTCAAATTTCACTGCGGCGCTGACGAGATAATCATCCGTCGCTGCAGCGCTGAAGGTTGGTTTTTAAGTGCTTACTGGAATTCTCGCTGGCGCGAAGAGTGTATACCGTGGGGGCGATAATGACTCGAATTTACTATCACGGCCGCACTGGAACCTGTCGCTGCAGCGCTATATTTCTTGGGTTTTTTTTTCTTTTTTTTTAGAGGATCTAAAAAAATAATACTAATAATAATACTTATCTTGGGTTGCCTCCCAAGTAGCGTTTGATTTAACATCATCGACTTGACGGGGCTTCCTATTCTTTTATGGTAGGTCGAAGATGCTGATGGAAGCATTTGTGTAAATGATCTTGCTGGCTTTCTTCTTTTTCGGCTTCTATATTTTTGCAATTAAACCTCGGGCAGTATCTTTTGCTGCATTCTCCTTATGTCTCTCCGAAAAGACTTTAATCTTAGACCGGGGAGGTTCTTTCTTTTCTTTTTCTTTGCTTGCTTCATCGTGATACTACTTTTTCTTCTTCTCTCTTGCCTTCCTATGCTTCAATGCTCTTTTTCGGATGTGAGGATCCAATGTCTCCATATCTTTAATTTTCTTGACGCTTGGGTACACCACATTAATGTAGAAACAGACTTTATTTTCAGCTGGTAATTTGATCTCCTTGAAGACCTTAAAAGTGACTGTGTCCTCTTGTACCCTTATGGTCAAATCCCCTTTTTACACATCAATGATTGTTCTTCTAGTGGCTAAGAAGGGTCTTCCAAGGATTATAGGAATCTCCTTGTCTTCTTCCATGTTTAGAACAATGAATTCGGCAGAGAAGATAAATTTATCGACTTTAACTAACACATCTTCAATTAATCCTTTGGGATAGGTGAGAGAACAATCTGCCAACTGAAGTGTGATATTTATTGGTTTGGCTTCTTTCAGTCCCAACTTTTTATACACGGACAATGGCATAAGATTAATGCTAGCTCCCAGATCACAAAGTGCTTTCCTAAAATCATAATTTCCAATTGAGCATGGTATGGTGAAACTCCCAAGATCTTTGAGCTTTAGAGGTAACTTCTTTAGAAGGATGGCGCTACACTCTTCCATTAAAGCCACAGTCTCGAAGTCATCTATTCTTCTCTTCTTTGATAAGATTTCCTTCATGAATTTTACATAGCTCGGCATTTGCTCCAATGCATCTGCAAAAGGAAAATTAATATGTAATTTCTTAAAGATGTCAAGAAATTTAAAAAATTGCTTATCTAGTTTCTTTGTTTGCAATCTCTAAGGAAATTGAGGTGGTAGAGTGAATTACTGTGTAGGTTGCTTCTGCGAGTTGCTACTGGTATTTTCTGTTGCATTTTTTCTTTTCTGTTCTTGTGCTTGAATACTAGTTTCTATGCTTTTCTGCGTTTCAACACTTTTTTCTTGACTTCTTAGCTGCTGTAATCTCTGAGGAAATGGTATAAGTGGTCTATATGGTTGTACATCATCTTCCTGGACCACTATTTCTTTTTCCTTCTTTTTCATCTCTGAAAGCTGTGGTTAAAGTGTGTTGTCATGTAAGATTTTACCACTTCTCAGTGAGATGGCTTGAAACTGCTCGACATTTCCTTTTGGATTGACTTCGGTGTTGCTTGATAGAGTTCCTTGAGGATGATTGTTCATTGTTGTAGCAAGTTGTCCTACTTGATTCTCCAAGGCTCTAAATGAAGCTACTTGACTTTGAAAGAGTGCATATGTTTTCTTCATAAATTGTAAGAGCATGTCTTCAATGTCTGGTTTTTTCTCTTGCTGGATTTGCTGTTGGAAATCAAGAGGAGCTTTGGAATGCTGTCCCTGATTATTGTTGCTCTATAAGAAGTTGGGGTGATTTCTCCATCCTAGATTGTAAAAATTTGAGTTGGGATTATTGCGGTTGAAGTCCCCTACATATTGAGCAGTCTCCATGCATTGTCCATTAGCATGATTTCCTCCACAAAAATCGCAAGTGATAGGTTGACTCCTGATGGCATTAACTCCTAAGTTGCTTAATTGTTTGGTCAAAAGGTTGACTTGAGCAGATAATGTGGTTAAAGTGTCTACTTCGTGTAATCCAGTGATCTTTCTTGTAGTTGACCTTTCGGTGGGCCATTGATAGGCATTAGACGCCATCTCATCCAGTAGATTATATGCTTCATCAGTGGACTTGTTCATAAGTGCTCCTCTAGCTGCAGCATCTACTATCGTTCTGAATTGACCGGCTAATCCATTGTAGAATGTTTGTACAAGCAGCCACTTCAGAACTCCATGATGAGGACATTTTCTTTGCATATCTTTGTATGTCTCCCAAGCCTCATAAAGCGATTCTCTATCTAGTTGTAGGAATGATGTGATGTTGTTCCTCATCTTGGCAGTTTTAGCAAGTGGAAAGAATTTGGCTAGGAAATTTTGTGCAAGATCATCCTATGTACCTATAGATCCAGATGGAAGTGATAACAGCCAGCTCTTTGCTTTATCTCTTAAGGAAAAGGGAAACAATCTTAGTCGGATTGCATCATCGGATACCCCATTGTACTTAAAAGTGTCACATATCTCTAAAAGGTTGATGATGTGCATATTTGGATCGTCATTGGGCATTCCACTAAATTGTACCGAATCCTTGAGCATTTGAATCATGCTTGGCTTGATCTCAAAGTTGTTAGCTTGAACAGTTGGTCTTTGAATACTTGAATGGATTCCATTGACTAGGGGGACAGCATATTCCCTGAGTGGTCTTGCTTCATTGTCGGGTGCAATTGGTAATTGATCTTCTATGGTGTTAACTTGATCTTGCTCTCTTCTAATTCTTCTTAAAGTTTTTTCAATTTCTGGATCAAAAGCAATCAAGTTTTCACTTTTCGGTCTTCGCATATACCTCAAAAGAAAGTAAGTAAAACTAAATTAAGAAAAATAATTTAAAAAAAACCTAGGATTAATACTATCCCTCAATATACTTTCTAATGATTAAGGTCAGTAACTCCCTTGTAGGTGGGCAAGTTGGGGAGTAGAAAATCGCCTAGAAGCTCCATATCTCTTACCTCATCCGTCAGCGGTGACCTTCTCTCCCATTCCATCTTCTTCGCGAAAGGCTGGTCCTTCTCTTTTCTCTCTACCAAGAGGCTTTCCAATTTTTCTTCTGAATTGCAAACCTTGCTTTTAAGGCCTAATTCACCTCGTCGATGCTGTCGCAGCTCAGCCGATAGCTCTCTCTCCGTTGACTGGCTCCGCCTCTCCCCTCTTAGTGATCACTTGGCTTGGCCTGTTTATCCCGGTCAATTTTTACAGAGTCTCTGATCCTTCTCTTTTCTCTATCTGTCCTCAAATCTCCTCCCAAGACTCTCTCCCACAATATCTTGCTCTCCGTTGCTTATTCCTAATCAGTTCAATCATGAGCTGTCTTAGTTCCCTTTATTCCCTCAGGGTTCTCAATTCTACCTGTATTTCAAGGTACAGAGAGCTTTCTATTCGAGGGAAAGGTCGGTTTGGATTTGGGCTCCACTCTCTAGCAACATAATTCCCACAGGCGGACGACTGTTCAGCCATTTTGGGCTGCTGCTCTTCCAAACAAATATTTTTGCTCAATTCCTATAGATGGCGCCAAAAATTGTTGACCTAAAGAAATGGTTCCCCGGGTCAACGAGCCTTAAATTTATTTGAGAGAGGGAATCAAAATTGGGCCTCGTCTCAATAGAAGCGGTTAATGCAGGCTTGGGGGTTTCCTCTTTGTTACGAGTTACGGGGGGGCCTGCAAAGAGAACACGAACACAAGCTTGGTGAATGGCTTACCGGGGTAGATTCCGGCAAAGGAACTCTGATGCTTAAATCAGAAAAAGGTTTTTTCCCTAAAAAATAATAAGACAAAAATAAATCCCTCTAATGCAAAGGATAGAAGGGAATTTTCTTTCCTTTTTTTTATTTTTGATCTTTTAAAATTTTTTCATCATCCCTTCAAATGTCTTCCTCTCTCTTTTTTATAGTGATGGCGTTTTAGAGGCCTTTTTGGATTTTTCTCTGCAGTATTTTTGTCTTGCGCCGAATATTTCTTGTTGCACTTCTGACACACGCCAAATATCCTTTTACAGAATTTCTGTTCCTGTTCCTGTCGCACAACAGCTTTCCCTTCTTATGTGTTAAGCATCTTCCTTGGGTTTGTCTCCGCCGGCAGTTTTGGTTTGAGGCTTATTTCAAATAGCTTGGGTCAGATTTTAAACGGCCCTCCCCTACTAGTTCAATGTAGATATAGGATTCCTTAAGGGTAAAGCTGGTGGAAAATGGTCAGTACCTGCTCGGTCGTGGTCGTGTTTGGGTTAGAAAGGCTAGTTAGGTTTTCTCATTTTACCAATCAGACCTTCCGAGCCTAAATTGGTTCTTTGTCGTTTCTCTGTTGGGTTTTGCCCCATTGACCATTGTTCTTGGGCCGTTATCTGGATTGGATTCACTATACAAGCTTTGGTGAATCTTTTGAGAAAAACTAGCTTCTGAAAGAAAGCGTCTGGCTGGGCTTCCAGAGGCTGGTCTCAATCAAATTTTAGAGGCCTCAAGCCCAAAGGCAAAATGAGGGAATTTTTAGAGGGGGAACAATCCCTATTTTCCCTAAGCTATAACACATGTTCTGAGCATGTCTTCCAACATCTGTATAGTTTTCTCTGACCGCCCAATTTTCTAAAGATGAAAAGCTATACTGAAATTTAACTTAGTGCCTAATGCCTTCTGTAAGCTAAGTCGGAATCTTAAAGTGAATTGAGGATCTCTATCTAATACAATGGACACCGGAGCCTCAAACAACTATACAATCGCATTCACATACAAATAAGCCAACTTGTCTAATGAATATAAAACCTTACAAGATAGGAAATGAGCTGACTTCGTGAGCTGATCATCAATCACGTAGATACTATTATGACCACTCCGAGTACGTGGAAGTCCAACAACAAAATTTATGGTGATATATTCTCATTTCTATTCAGGAACGAAAGTGGCTAAAATAATCCTGCTAGCCTTTGATGTTCTGCTTTAACCTGCTAACAATTCAAGTAATGAAATATAAACTTTGCAATCTCTCCTTTTATACCCTACCACTAATAATGTTTTCTCAGAGTAAGGTACATATTTGTGCTACCAGGATGCATCGCATAAGCTGGACTATAAACTTCTTCTAAAATATGCTTCTTAAATTCTGAGTTATTCAAAACACAAACTTTGTTACCCATAACTAATGTTCTGTCAATTCTCAACAATAAATCAGTCCGCCTTCCATCCTTTATTTCTTGCTTAAGTTTAACTAAATTAAGATCCTGATCTTGTATCTCATGAATCTGATCAATCAATATAGGCCTAACTTGAAAATGTACTAAAAGAACTCTATACTAATCTATAGATAATTCAACCCCATAACTCTTAATTCAACGAGCAGTGGAAGATAAGTCACTCTCAAATGAGCTAAAGAGTTAGAATACTTCTTACTGAGTGCATCTACCACTACATTAGCCTTGCTTGGATGATAATCAATAGTATAGTCATAATCTTTTATTAGATCTAAGCATCTTCGTTATCTTAAATTTAGGTTCTTTAGTATGAACAACTATTTTGAACTCTTGTAATCAATGAAGATCTGACATGTAACACTATATAATAATGTTTTTAAGTCCTTAATACAAAAGTTACTGTTATCAATTCTAGATCATAGGTCGGATAATTCAACGCATGCTTCTTAAGCTGTCTAGAAACATAAGCCATCACCTTTCTATACTGCATCAATACATAACTCAATCCCTATTTAGAAGCATTGCTGTAAATTATGAATCCTTTAATGCTAGATTGAAGTGTAAGAACAAAAGCTGAAAGTCAATCTCTTCTTGAGTTCTTAGAAACTATCTTCACATTCATTAGTATACTCAAACTTTACATTCTTTCTATTTAACTTTGTCAATGGTGTGGGAATCTCGGAGAAATATTTAAGAAACCTCTAATAATAATCTGCTAGACCGAGAAAACTTCTCACTTCTGTTATATTAACTGGTCACATCATCATAAATTCTATCAATTGAAATCACATGGCTTAAAACTGTAACTCTGTCAGAATAACATTTGTTGAATTTAGCATATAACTGTTTATTCCTTAAAGTCTGCAACACTACTCTTAAATGCTCTACATACTCCTCTGTGCTGCATAAATATATGAAAATGTCCTCAATAAATACTATAATAAACTGATCTAGATAATGACAAAACACCTTATTTATAAGATCAATGAATGCATTTGGAGCATTAGTCAACCCAAATGATAATATTAAAAACTCAAAATGACTATATCAAGTTCTGAAGGTAGTCTTTGACACATCAGCATCTCTGTTCTTCAACTGATGATACCCTGACCATAGATTAATCTTTGAGTACACTTTTGCACTATATAACGGATTAAATAAAATATTAATGAGAGGGGTGGGTACTTGTTGTATATGGCGACTTTATTTAGCTCTAGATAATCAATACATAGCCTCAAGGTTCCATAATTCTTTTAACAAATAATACTGGTGTTCCTTATGACGATACACATGGTCTGTGAAACCCTTTATCTATCAATTCTTGTAACTGAATTTTTAATTCTTTTAACTCTAAGGGGTCATTCTGTATGGTACTTTGAAGATAAGAGTTGTGCCTGAAACCAATCAATAACAAAATCACTCTCTTTGTCTGGTTGCAAACTTGAAAGGTCTTTAAGAAATATATCTAAAAAATCTAAGACCACTGGAATATCTTCTAATTGAATTGCACTGACTTTGGTAGTAATGACATAGGCTGAACATCGATTCCTAAGCAACCAGTAGGCAATCATAGCAAATATAACATAAATAAAGGAACTAATCGCTCTCTACAAAATAAATATCAAGCTCTCCATGTCTTCTGAATGTCGTAGTCTATTATAACATGATAAGTAGTTAACCAATTAATCTTAACTATGACATCAAGTCATAAATATCCAGAGAGATTAAATCTGCTATCATCTGAATACTACCGACTCTGATAACACATCCCTGAAATACACTGTCAGCCAACAATAATTCCCCAACTAGTGTACCTACTATCCTAAGGCCTTTGACTATCTATATTACTTTCAATAAATGAAGATATAGAATTCTAGGAAGAACTCTATCTCTACCCTTTTGTTGATATAGGGCACTAGCTATACCACTAACTATCCGAATATCTTGTATGGGTTGTCTCTCCTCTAGGTACTCTACTACTGAATCCACTAACTGACCAATTATGGCCTTGTTTCTGGTTGAATGATTGGGCTTTACGTGTCTCTAACAAGATTCTCTCAACCCTCATTGTAGATCCTACTACCTCACTAAAATCATTGTGTCCCAAAGTTGTGACTGTTATCCTGATATTGCCTTTAAAGACCTGATTAAATCTCTTACATTTATTCCTCTCATTCTGCACTTTATATGGGGTGAATCTCAATAACTCTATAAATCGGTTCTCATATTCTTCCACTGTCATCGATCCCTATTCTAACTCAAAGAACTCACTAATCTAGATGTCTTGGTAAACAATATAGAAAAATGTAGCATTAAACTCTTTATAAAAATCAACCCAACTGATCATTCCTTCATATCCACTAATGATATACTCTACCGTCAAATAAAAACGTGACAAGTGAAACTCTCTCATCACTAGTATATCTCATAACATCAAATATTTGCTCCACTAGGGTTAGCCATGATTTTGCATCAACCAACTCTATAAAGCCTAAAAATTTCTCTACCCTCAAACTATCAACACGTTCTATTATATTCTCTCCTGAGTTGCGCTTGTGCTTGTCTCACAACTATAACTATAAGAATCTGAGCAAGTCCATCTATGAACTAGTGAAAATGGGTCTATTAAGCTATCCATGTGTAGGTCCTATCTCATGTTGTATCAATAACTAAGGGTGTATCTGCTCTATAATATGGTTAGGCTGAGTTTGAGGCTTGGGTTCAGGGGAACTGACTCAACTACCACTTCTCTAATAGGTTTCCCCATTCTCTCTAGTACTGAGAAATTTTCAATTTAGCCATAGGTTTCGTACGAAGTTGGCCACATAGACGCATGATGAAAATCTATAAAATACTTTAAAATATCTTTAACATGCATACATCATGTCATGGTCTACAAAATCTAAAACCATACTCTGATACCAAATTGATATGACCCAACCCGAGCCATCCACAAGAATTGAGGTAGATTCTGCAATGACATGGGACTACTATACCCTATACTCATTGTATTTGATACAACGAGGCTACGTACCTAAACAAAAATATACACGTGTACATAAATATAGAAGACATAACAACTCATCAGCTATGCGTGTCGTGGGCCAACCTCAAAATGTGAAGACTGTATCACATCGCACGAATTCCTATGACAACCTGGGAAAAATAGGAAAATGGTGAGCTTATGGCTCAGTGAGTTGACATAATCTAAAAATATTATATAATTTATATATACTATAAATGATAGTTTCTTAATAATAGTTTAATAATAAATAATTCTATATATAATGTACACGTAGAAATCTGTAATATAAAATAATCATAAAATTGTAAACTGAGTAATCAATAAAATTATACTATAAATATAAGATGTCATAAAAATTAGTACTAAAGTTGAAAATCATAACAAAATACTAAGAATTTGAAAATCTGGAAGTGTAAGCTGTCATAAAATCTATTATGAAGCTGAATATATATACATAGCTGTGGAAATATATATTACATATACACTAAAAACCACACTAAACTTGTACCCAGGGAAAAGCTGATCTAACCTGGTGGAGTAACTCACGCATAGGTAGAGCAGGGGATCTGAGCTGGTCTAACCTGACAGAATGTTGCATTGCTCGGGCAGAGTAAAATAAAATGGTCTAACGTATGCGCAAAGCAAACCATATTAAATGGGAGGGTACGCATCTGATGGTTTAAAAACTACTACTATATAATATCATCGAAGTATAATTATTCAAAAATAAATATTTCTGTATTAAACGTAATCATTAGTTTTACTATAATAAATTTTAAAACATTTCTGAATATACTAAATAGCATAAATATTTATCTATCTAGAATAAATCATAAATAAATCTGATAACATATGATTAAAACATAAACTGCTATATTAAAAGTATGTAAAATATATACAATTATCCACTCACAAAATTGCGTTAATCCTGAGCTAGATCGGGTATCTAGGCCTACCAACTATTAGTACTCCTTTTATTTCATAAGACATAAAACTATATATTAGAACGGGTACATAATATAAATACTAGAATATAATATTTTGATATTATAAAAATATTACGCCTAAATTACTGGGTACCAATCTAACTATTCTAACTCGATTCATAACTTTCTCTTTTTTTTTTCCTCCACTCGGACAGTGTTTCAATTTTTCTCTCTCATTCCTTTGGCATTAAGCTCTCAACTCTTGGCTTTGAGTATAAAAAATAAATAAAACAAATATAAAAGCCCACTCACCAACTTAGGAAGGCTGACATTTGGACACGTCCCCTCATCAATAACTCTAAGCTTCTTTTTCTCCACTTTTCTTCTTGGATGCACAGATGAAACAAATTCATTGTTATATATATATATAAACAAGCTACCGCCCACTAAGGGAATCTAAGGAAGACACCACCTAGGGCACTAAGCTTAACCCATTTCCATATTATTTAATCCATTCTTTCCCTTTTTTTTCCTCTCTCTATTTTCTTGTTTTTCTTCTTCTTCTTTCAATTAACTTCTATTTTTTCTCGACTTGAGCAAAATGAAGCAAATAATCTTCTTTAAATATTGATTTTGGCTGCTTATAAGACCCAATCCGTAAACCACCACTTGCAAATATATTCAATATTTCATTCTAAATTTTTGCTTCGTGATTACGTTTAGCTAATGCTTGGAATATATGGAACTTGTACTACACTTATTATCTCTAAGGTCTCAAAACTTTGCAATTGACCCTTGTCATCCATTAATTAAATGCATGACTTACTATTTTTTTAATATATTCATGATTTAAAATTAACACCATGAATCTAAACTATTTAAAAATTAATTGTTTATTTGATTGTAGGCTATGCTTTGTGTAAAATTCAAGCCAACTTTTTTTTTTGGTTCATTTTTAACGATTTTTGTGAGAAAATTAATTAAAAATCATCGAGATATGATTTGGAGAGCAAGTCAAGTGCGTTAGAAGAAGTTATATCAGTTATCCATGTCAGAGGGGACGCTGATGAAAAATCATATTGACGTATTCAATAAGATCATTCTTGATCTTGAGTCTATCAACATCAAGATAGAATATGAAGATAGAGCAATTATCCTACTAAGTTCACTCCCCAAGAGTTATGAGAGCTTTGTTGATACGTTACTCTACGGCAAAGAGAGTTTACTGATGAGCGATGTGAAATCATCATTAAACTCAAAGTTATTAGAAAAGTAAATCAAGGGCAATGTAGAAAGTCTATCTATAATAGGAAGGCTCTCATATAAAGATTGAAGGAAAAAAGGCTCAAGATCGAAGTCTAGGACGCCTATGAAGTGTTATTGCTACAAGAAAGAATGGCACTTCATAAAGAACTATACAGAGAAGAAAGCACAAGACAAAAAGAAAGCGGATGCTGTGCTTGCCTATGATGATAGCTACGACAGCGCAGAGACACTCGTCGCTGCTGATGGTAAAAATGCTAAACAATGGGTTCTTAATTCTAGTTGTACATTTCATATGTGCCCGCACAAGTCTTAGTTTATAAATTTCTAGCCCATTAGTGGTGGTAAGGTGCTAATTGGTAATGACGTTGCATGTCAAATGATGAGAATTATAAGTATTAAACTTAGACTGCATGATGGGCGAGTGAGAGAGTTGACAGATGTTAGGTATGTTCCTGACATCAAAAGGAACTTGATCTCACTAGGGACATTATACCAAAATAGGTGTTCCATCAGGATTGACGGAGGGGTTTTGAGAGTATTGAAGGATTCTATGGTGGTAATGAGATGAAAGAAGCATAAAGGTATTTATGTGCTTAAGGGTAAAGTTGTGAGTAGTTCTGCATTATTCTTTGTAGATAATGAGAATATGCAAACCAAGTTGTACATCTTAGACTAGCACACCTAGGCGAGAGAAGCCTAAAGGAGTTATTTAGTCAAAAGGCGTTTGATGAGGATAGGTTCCAGCCATTAGAGTTTTGTGAGCATTGTGTGCTTGGGAAAGCACATAAGGTGAGGTTTAGTACCGGCGAGCACAAAACTAAGAGGACTCTTGACTAGAAACACTCGAATCTTTAGAGACCAGCTCAGACAACTACTCGTGGTGGTGCCAAGTATTTTCTCAGTTTGATTTATAACTATTCAAAGAAGCTGTGGGTTTATGTGTTGAAGAGTAAGAATTAAGCGTTTAATGCGTTCAAGACTTGGAAGGCTCTTGTTGACAATCAGACTAGAAAAAGGGTAAAGAGGCTAAAAACTGACAATGGTCTCTGGTTTTACAATAGAGAGTTTGATGAATTTTATACCAAACATGAGATTGCAAGGAATAAAACGGTAAGATCAACACCACAGCAAAATGGCGAAGCTGAGAGAATTAATATAACCCTACTTGAAAGGGTTAGATGCATGCTTACTAATGCAAAGATGTCTAAGGCATTTTAGAGAGAAGCTGTGGTGATTACAGCTTATTCGATTAATAAAAGTCCCTCATCAGTAATTGACTTCAAGACGCCAGAAGAGAAATGGTCTGGCAATCCTCCTAAATATGACCACCTTAGAATATTTGATTGCCTTGCCTTTGTACATGTTAAGGAGGGTAAGTTGGAACCTAGAGCTATCAAAGGGATATTCATAGGGTATCCCGAAGGAGTGAAAGGATACAAGGTGTGGTGTAAAGACTTGACACCGTCAAAAAGTATCATAAGCCATGACGTGACGTTCGATGAGACGACCATGCTGAAAGTCTCCCAAAAAAATGAGAAAGAAGAACCTGTGTCCAAGGAAGACTCAGTACTCGAGTCAATAAAAATTGAAGTTGAGCCTGAGAGTAGATCAGGTATCCCTATAGATCAGCACTTCAACAAGGAGATCCTTGAAGATGAACCAAGAACTCCGGAGAGTTCCTCCAAGTCCACCCAAGGAAAAACTATGACTCTTGAGATGAAACTTAAAAAGTACCAGCTAGCCAGATACAGGCTAAGGAGAATGATTAACCCACCAATCAAGTATACACAAGTATATTTAGTTGCTCATGCTTTTAATTATTCTTATACTCTTGAGTATGATAAGTCTAGAACATATGGTGAAGCTATGAAGAGTGAAAATAAGAAAGAATGGCAACAAGCCATGGAAGAAGAGATCAGCTCTCTTAGAAAGAATAATACTTAGAAGTTGGTAGAGAGATCTTAAAAGAAACTAGTTGGGTGCAAGTGGGTGTATAAGATGAATAAAGGGATACCAAGGATAGCCTACAAGGTTCAAGGCTAGGTTAGTTGAACAAGGTTTTACTTGGAGAGAGGAAGTCGACTTTTATGAGATATTCTCTCTAGTTAGGATCTTGTTAGCCATGTGTCCAAACCTTGATTTACATCTAAAGTATATGGATGTAAAGACATCTTTTCTGCATGGAAAGCTTAAAGAGACAATATACATGGCACAACCGCAAGGGTTCGAGGAGCCCAGAAAAGAAGTCATTATATGAGTTAAAGCAATCACTTAGACATTGATATATGTGATTTGATGAATTTATGATGGCTTGTGGCTTTAGTAAGAGCAAGTATGATGGATGCGTGTACTTCAAGAACATAAGTTGTGGGATGATATATTTGCTTCTATACGTCGATGATATGTTGATCATATGTAAGAATATAGAAGAAATACAGAAACTCAAAAAGCATTTGAGTTGCGAGTTTGATATGAAGGATTTCGAAGCAACGAAGAAAATATTGGGTATGGATATTGTGAGGGAAAGAAGAGATGTCATCTTCTTGTCTCAACAGCGATATATACTCAAATTTCTAGAGAAGTTTGATATATCCAACATAAAGGCTATCTCTACTCTTTTGGCCATGCATTTCAAACTTTTAACAGCACAGTCACCGACATCTGTAAACGAGAAACTGCAGATGAGTAAAGTACTGTATGCAAGCACTGTGGGGAGCATCATGTATGCAATGGTTTGTACAAGACCAGACATAGCACAAGCTATGAGAATGGTAAGTAGATACATGGCAAATTCGGATAAGAATCACTGGTTTGCTGTGAAGTGAATCTTGAGATATCTCAAGGGGACGTCAAATCACAGGTTGATGTATAAAGGGGATTATGACAACAATGTAATAGTAAGAGGATACGTAGACTCAGATTATGCAGATAATCTAGACAAGAGAAGATTATTGACGGGTTACGTATTCACAGTGTTTAGGTGTAGTGTATGTTGGAGATCGGTTCTACAATATGTGGTTGAATTATCTACCACATAGATAGGGTACATAGCTGTTGGTGAAGTTATTAAAGAGGCCGTGTGGTGGAAAGGCATATGCGCGGAGGTAATGGCTACTGAAGATGTGAACATCGGTGTATATTGTGACCGCCAAAGTGCCACACCAAAGCAAGCATCAAGTATTCCACAAGAGGTCTAAACACATTGATGTGTGGCTTCATTACATTCGAGAGATTGTCTAAAATGGTGAAGTTAGTCTAACGAAGATAGCGTCGTCTAAAAACTCTGCTGACATGTTGACTAAGCCACTGCCCTTGGTTAAGTTCATCCTATATAAGAACTTAACCGAAGTCGCTACTTTGTTAGGGTGACCGAAGATGCACAGATGAAATATCGAGTTACCTTATGTATAATTTTGAATCAATGAGGAGATTTGCGAGAAATTTTATTCAAAATCATCGAGATATAATTTGGAGAGCAAACCAAGTGCGTTGAGTACACGAGGATCGAAGACGGACGCAAAAGGAGGCAAAAGACACAACTAGCGATGCCTAAGTGTGGGTGCCATGGTACCAGATTGTGGGCGCCGCAGCTCCAGATGCTCAATGTTGCAACGCTTAGGCGGGAATGCCCAATGCCACGGGGCCAAAAGCTGAGCATCGCAGCACCCAACGCAAGAAAGGTGTTTCCTATTTTGATCTTACCTATTTTGACTCTCACTTATTTTAGGACTCCCTAATACGACTCTCACATGTTTAGGATAAACTTAGGTCATTTTAAAGCCTATATAAAAGGTCTCTATTAACTTATAAACACATCTCAATGAAACTTAGTGAGAAAACACAAATCTTTGTGATTAGAGTGAGATCTTTGTGATCAAACATACTTTGTGTTTCTTTGTGTGAGAAAACTCCTTGGTTACAAGAAAGAGTGATTATTTTGTGAGTGTCTTGAAATTTAATAATAAGAGTGAGTGATCTTGATTCGTCGTAGACGTAGATAAGTTACGAAACCATGTAAATTCTATGTTTTCTTCTTCTACCTTTTTCTCTTTAGTTTCTTAACTACTTATTCTGCGTTATATTGTTTGAGTTATATTACTTATTTGTGTGCTTCTGCTTCAATAATTTTAATTGAGGGATTCTTAAGTGTAATCTTTGTGATGAAGCTAGAAAGGCTTTATTAGTAACACACTTCTTGATTTGTGAATCTAAAGGGAAAAACAAAATTGATGGAAGCGGCAACTCTTTTCAAGATCAATTTCTCAAAAAATATATATATAATGTTCGAAGCAACAATTATTGAAAAGAAAAATGGATAAATGAATGATCAATTTTTGTGCTTTTTAAGCTCAACCAGTTCATATTCAAACGCATTACAAACCCCACATAAACAATGTAACAAACAAAACATACAGAGACTATAAGTAAAAGGCTAGATTTCACAGAAGAACATGTATGTATTTTTATTACTTCTACAATATTATTTCGTATGCAATGAGAAAATTCTCTTCAAATTGACTCTATATTACACTGATTTACACATAACATGAACTACAACATTATTTCCCCAAAAATAGAAACCTGCTGGTAAGAAACCCACCAGCTACACATTTACACGATGAACTACAATATACAATATCGTAATGGAGTGAAAAAAAAAATTGAATGATTTAATGTGAGGTATAATAATAAATACCATGATTCATAGTAGTTCCCGTAATAAATCTCTTTCAGGTTATGTCATAAGTTAAACTGCCTTAACGCTCCCAACTCGATATTTCCTGCATCAAAAAGCAACCTTATGTTGAGATGGAGATGGAATCAAAGTGTTAAAGAAACAAAAAGCAACCACTGGAAGCAAAAAGCTTTTGATTAAGGTGCTTATCTAGCATGGTATTAGGACAGGTACTGAGCATGTACTCTAGTGTTCAAATCCCCACATTATATTAGTTATATAAAACTAAGTTGTGTGTGTTTGATCAAGTGGTCTTATATTACTTCTAACGTTGTGCTTCTTGTATCGTTGGTGCATGTGCCTTGCACGTGAAGTGGCATGTTAGAACTTAAAACACTATTGTCAGACTCACCTGTCAACTTTAAGTTTTTGGGATGAGTGGTCAATGGATAAAGAAGGAGAGTAAGAAGCTGATAACCCTTGATGCCTTAGAATCCATTTAGACACTGCATTTCACAACTTCATATTACAGGGAAAATACTCACCTCCTCTAATCTCAAGTGGCTAAATCCAGCATCAATGCTCATATCTGCTACAAGTTCCTCATTTTCAATTTCTGCATCTGTATATGTGAGTGCACGTTGTAGTTTCCTAGGAGAAAATACCTCAACCTCGACCATATAGGTGGCAGTAACAGGTCGATGATCAGACATTTTAAGTTCATTCCTTCTGTAGTTAAGTAGCTTCATTCCCTTACCATATGAAAGAATGCGGTCACACCTAAAAAGATAAATGAAATATCAGTAAGTTTTGCACAGGAAACTGATTACCA
The DNA here is from genome assembly GCA_946807835.1 of Ailanthus altissimus. NCBI lineage: Eukaryota > Viridiplantae > Streptophyta > Magnoliopsida > Sapindales > Simaroubaceae > Ailanthus > Ailanthus altissimus. The sequence continues at coordinate 7,839,394 of OX327691.1, read as the reverse complement.
TATAATGATGCATAAATCACCATGGACGCAAAGCTAATGGCTGACATCTGCACTATAATAAATTGGAATTGCACCAATCAGAGCCTTGTAATCTATAACATTTTAGGTATGGCAAGCTATGTCAAAAATCTTCAACTCCCATTTGAAATTCTATGGGAAATTCGTAAGAATAAAAGTCCTAGAAGCTATAAAAAAATATAAAATCATAAATAGCAGGCAGTAGAAATGTTGGATACATGATTACATTCCATGATATTTTCTATTGGAAGAACTTGTGCTTAACATGCTTTTAGTTTCACCATGCATGCTGATAGTGAGTAAAGATGCTCTTGCAATACAATGATAAAATTGTTCACAACTAACTGATGTGAGAGTTAAACTCCGCAATGCATAGTTCTTGGATCAAATTAAATCGTGTAAATGTAGTTCATATCCAGCAAGTTAGAATAATTTTGGACAAACATTTCCAATTCAAGAAATTTTTGTAAAAACAATCAATAATTATTGTCATTTGGTCATTTTGCTATTTTCACTTCCTGACCTGAAATATTCCGTGATATATAATTCAAATTCTTCCTTATGGGAAGCTACTGAAACTATTGAGAACTGCTTCAACCAAGCACAAAGTATCATTAAAGGTGTGTTTTCGAAGGTGAGAAATGCATGACAATCTAGGGAAAACAGATACGAGATGCTTTTTTGACAAGGCAAGTAAACAACCAATGATATCATGTGAAAATTACTGCACTTGAACTAGTCAGAACTCAGAAACAATGACAAATGCAAAATTTTCATTTCAATAAAACATTCAAAGAACCAGATAGAAGTAGAGAAGTGTTTCCCTTTTAGAAGATGAATTAACAACCATATCAACATAAAATGACCAGAAGGGGAAGCAGATTCTGTGGCATACAAGATTTTGCAGAAGCTTACCAAGCAGGAATGCGCCTCCCGGCCTTTGGATCCTCTCCATAGTACTTCTCTGAATTTAATTCATATTTATATGTTGGTGCAAAATCCAAAGCACCCTCAGACCATCCATCAAATGCACGACCTTTCCTCAGTTCCCGTAAAAGCTGTCATAACAAGATTTGAATTTATTTAGAAATAATAGCGCATCCCATCAACTTGTAATTAGAAATCTGCCGGGGCCTTTTGCAACACCAAAAGGTTATCCATATTCACAGATGCTCAAAAATGATATTTTTGAAACTCATAGTTTAATAGCTGAAACATGCAAGTGTGTTTGTGCATCTACAGATACATATGTATGTATGAGTATGCAATGGGTGTGACAGAGGGACACATGCCCACCACATATATCCGAGTACTTCATATATTTCCTGGAGCATTGTTGATGCCTATGATTTATTACCAGCATATAACAATTATGTTTGTGCATCACCAGGCTGTTGTGGAAATTGTACAATGGGTCTACAGGTCTACCAACTCTTTATCAACAAATGATTCCAAAATAAGTAGTCGTTCAGACAGTGAAACTAATCAAAATCCTTCACCATCTGTAGATGACACCAATATAAGGGAAATGTTTCATTGCATTTCAATATTTTCACTCTGTGGCATCTTTGGATGATGGCAATCTTACAGTTCACTCAGAGAAAGTAGGTATAATTATTGTCCTTATGACGACAATTTTAAGCCAACTACGTAATTTTGGCAATAACAGGTTTCTCTATGCATCATAACATTGGGTTTCCTTCCACATCTCTTAATTCCAATGAGACGAGATGAAAATATTCACTCAGTCAAGGAAAAAAAAAAGCTGAAGTTATTCCAGAAAAGTGATGCAAATGCAAAGCTGTGCATGTGAGGACCTAGCAAGACGTACAATCACCTACACTCAAATTCAACCATTTGAAATATGCTCCAGCTTGAACTTAAGTCTTTATATCATTAAGATTTGACCAAGAATCCAAGATTGCATAACAACATGACCAAAGGTCATGAAAGGAGAGTAAAACGAACCAATAAAAATTTCAATATGATAAACAACCATAATACACATCCTTCGGCTGAAATTATGTGAAAGTTGTGAATTGACTTTTACTACTTCACAGTGGATCTTGGAACCAGAAATGGAAAACATTTCAATTATCCAAATAAAAAAAATTGTTAAGCTACCTGGTCTTTTTCAGCCAACTTAGACCAATCCTTTTTGGAGATAAGTTCCCTTGTTTTCTCATATGACAAGTTGATGCGGTAATTCAGATCACCCAACCAAATAATTCGTCTGCAGGAGAAGTAAATATTTGGTAAACCATTCTCTTCTTCAAATGATAGATTTTATCCCGAAGCAAACAGCATAATGAATTTGACAAGCATCTAAATAAATGTTATAAATTGGCTGCAAAACTTAATACTGACGCTTAGAAGTTCCTCAACTATTACCACTTCCACCTTTATGTCAGAATGATGTTATAAAATATCTTGTGCATGTATCATGTTTGAAATTTCACAATTTTTTTATCATTGTTAAAAGAAATTATTTGCATCCTATCTAGCCAAATAAGTGAATTACAATACTAACAAAGCATGATCCATAAAGAAAGGACCAAATTCCAAAATTACATAGATATACATGTAGTTCACATCATTAATAAGCAAGAAATCATAATCCAAGACCACATTCATAAGATTTGCCAGCTTTCTTTACATTTGAAATTGAACCTTACAAAGCTGTGGAAGTGCACACTCATGAATGATATAAGAAGCAGGGGAAGCTTCAAGGAAGGACCAGAAGGAAAGGCTTTGAGAATTGCAACATAGCATTGTCACCTGAAGCCCATCGTGCTTCAAAGTGGGGTGCACCATTTATAATGTTCATCAACTTAACAATGATCTTATATAAAAAAAATAGGACCTAAACTATTATTGTTTTGGTTTATGATTAGTTGTTTACTTATAATGAAATACTATATCCAAACCCAGAAAACCAAAGGATATCCAGTGTGTGCATTGAAAAATCAATTGGCAATCATTAATGTCTAATGTTTTTCTTGATGCTTCCAAAAACTTTTTAAGAATTAATTGGTAACTTGTGCATCTAAGAAAAAGGAATCATCCGTGCCACTAAATTTATTTTTCATCAAAAGGATAGCTTTTAAAAGTCATAAATAATAAGTAGAAAAGTCAAAAACTTGACAACAATTCTTATTTGGGATTTCTTTTAGCCTAAAGTTTATTTTCATTGTTTTGCAAACAATAGAAATCATTTCAACATGTCATAATTAGACGAGGTTTACTTACTCATGGTCACAGATGCTTCTAGGAAGTTCGATATCTGAATGTGAATGGAAGTGAGTTCTTCGATGTATTTCATGCACATCAGCATTTCTTTTGAGTTCATCTCCTTCTTTTTCACCTGATGTCAGGTGAGAACATATAAAACAAAAAATTGTCTGATAGACAGACATGCTGACTGATACAGATCCCTGCAAAATTTAAATCTTATCATACTTTCTAGAAATGAAAAATAACCATTACATGTCTAAAAAGAAAGGTGCTTAAAATTGAAGGAAATATAACATTACTCGGTGGTATTTAAAATATTGATTATGAGCAATGGGAAGCATGAAATCAGTATTTGATTTAACATAAGTAACCTTTAATCTCTATTCTCACATAGTGCAAGATGAATTAAATATATATATATATAACCTATATAAAACTAACTCCTGATTGTAAGATATAGTTTTCATTTAAATAGGATTCTAATTCAGCTCCTTTACTCCTATAATTGGTATAAGAATGACATAAACTTGAGCCTCAACATGAGAACCAAAACAGTGTGCCAATGCCATTTTAATCTCAGATTTAAATGCATTTATCAGAATGAACTTTTCACATAAAGCACAAGAACAAATATCAAGACGTCAACCTAATCAAATATTTGCTCATCCTTGATTTAAAAACAAAAACCTGCTCAGAAGTTGTATTCTTTGTCCAAGATGGAATCTAGGGAGCAGATGAGTTCATACCATGAGAACACATAAAATACAGTCTCTTGTGCAAATGAAGCACATAAGTTAAAAATGTCATTAGTCTTCCTTGTTTTAGTAAACACTAAAGGTATGCATATTGTCTTATGAATTGTACGCAATGCAACCATAAACAATCAACCTTGACAATGCTACTTAAAGGAGTTGATGGATGGCGACAATTGGAGAGTGGAGTTCTATACTTCATTATAAATTTCTACCTTTGGGAATTTGATGACAACAGATAATGCTAGTTATATTTCAATAATATGTGAGTCTCACCAAACATATAATCAGCAATACTATCAACCACTATCAAATAGGACTACCTGATCCCCAAGCATAGAGAATAGGCACTATATGCCATTCTACGATAACACCAGAACACCAAGAGAGACAATTAAAATTATGAGTTCCAGTATCACTATGGTAATAGATAGGAAAAATCATAACATTAAATAATGCACAGAGAAATGGGAAATAAAAAAAGGGCAAGAATAACACCTTGTTACCAATGTAGCCCATTACACCAACACCAACAGTAGACACCCTCACATTCTGAATATGCTTACGCAAGCTCCTTCGAACCCATATTGTGAGGAAAATACCAACCATTTGCTTGCTTACAATCCTTACAAATGATGATCTTCTTTTCCACTTCATGAGTATTTCAAGGTCAAGTTCTGCAAGTAAAGCTATCTCTGATGACATATCACCCACAACTGACTTGAAAGAATTATATGTCTTTAAGGACTTGAATGTTTTGAGAGATTTAACTGATTTGAAGGACTTTGGTCTCTCTAAAGCATGCTGAGTCAGCAAGTTTAGTGGAGGCTCTGGCCAACTCAAACCAATCCTTTCTGACCCACTAAGCATTTTAGTTAATCTACCATTGTATTGTGCATCCAGTGCTTCAGCATTTCCTTCACTATCTTCCGTACGGAAGCAATGTAACCTATCTAACCTCTTTGGGGAAGAAAATTGCCTTTGTAAATTTTTTTCTTCCATCATATCTAATTTAGCACTATCAGTAAAGCTTGAAGCTTTGTAACTTGTAAACACACTGACTGGTCTGTCATTGATTTCATCAAAACTATTATTTTCATCATCCAGGGGATAAACTTCTTCACCTACATCAGTATCACTTTCAAGCATTATCTCCTCTTGTATATCCGGAATATCCTCAGGTGGCTTAAACTTGGATGGAGATGGTGGATCACTAAAAGATTTAATCTTGGCTTGGGCAGGTCGAATTCTATTTAGGGTGTCACGAATAATGTTTTCCCATTTTGACATGGGTCGGCTGTCTTCAGCACCAAAGATATTCCCAGCATTCAATGGTACAATCTCCTGAAGACTACAAACATAGAGCACTTGTCACAGTTCCAAAATGAGCTTTCTTGGAGATGCAAATGAAATTAATCACAGATAACCAGTTTGTTATATGACATTTGATGAAAAACATGAACACAGGCATGAATTGAGAATGTCAAGTAGATATGACATGAGAAAAGCTTAAGTATTGAGCCCAGTAGGTATATAAAGCTTAGGCAAGCACATAATAGGAAGTTCAGAACACAGATCAGGAAAATTCTTACCCAAGCACATAGATGTCAGCGGGCTCATTAATATCTATCCAATCATCAATATCCAGGTCATCAGGTGGAATTTTTCCTCCAACATTCCAAGTACCAACGCATATTCTAGGAAATAAAAGTGGTTGGAATTAGAACTATAAAAATTAAAGAGAAAATAAGCTCTTGAGTAATTTGACTTTGTAGAGCTCTATTTTCTGGACCGCTTAACTTAACAGCAACTATTTTCTGGTTTTGAAATAACAAGTCACGAGGGAGAAGCATCATACCTGAATTCCTTTGTATTTATATACTGTGCCCTAAAAGTTTCCGACTTTCGTCGTCTTATTCTCGGAAAAGCATCTGAAGTCCCTACAAATCGGACTAACTATGAGCTGAGAGAATGAAGGAAAGGAACATTGAAATTTGAAACTCTCATTCTATATATTTCAGAATTAATGAAGTCTGAAAGGTAAAATTCAGAATGGTAATAGGTATTCAGCCTCTGAAGTTATGGACAAAAATTAACTAAAAATTAATGAAAGGGAATGTCAAAATCTAGAAATATCAACAATAAATAATAATTCACTAATGCATAGCATTTAAGAACAAGTCTGTAACACTGTAGGAGTAAACAAAGTGTCTTTTAAATGTGGCTGTTACCATTTCATTAAGTTGGCTCTAAGTGTGTTTCAAACATGAAAACTAAAACATCAAAAAGGAAAGGAAATAAAAAAGGGATATAGGCTGATAGCTGACTTTGACCAATTCTTCCACTAGCTAACAGAAAAATAACAATAAAGACAATACCAATGGTTTAGCACCAAACAATCATTGACTTAAAACAATAGCAATAGTCAGCAATACCCACATCCTATGGAATGAACCAGATCTCTCAATAATAGAAGATAAGATTAACTAAGGCCCCAATTCTGGTGTTATTAATTTAGATAGCAGTTGGTTTGAAAACCAAAACTTAAGTTCCAGAAACCCTTCAAAACACACGAACAATTTTGCTCCAAAAATAAAAAATAAAAATGAATTTAACAAATCAAATATAGACTTGAAGAGTTGAATGAACCCAACTGATAGGAACAGGCTTATGCTATTAAGAAAAGAAACTCATAGAAAACAAATAATTAGTTAGATCTCAACATCATCAAAACATATTTGCAGGAATACCATTAGGATCAAGCTGCGCTTCCTCCTCTTTGCAAGGTCTGTACCGCGATTGACCCAATTCTGCAAAAACACCCACCTCGAAGCTCAAAACAGAAGTCCCAAAATCCACTTACAAAGCCATAACACAAACTTAAAATCATGCCAAGTCAAAATTCAAGCAAATGGGTTTAAAGAGTTGAGGATTCTCTAGACTGAGTCACCTTCAGTTTCGGAGTCAGAAATGTCGGAACCATCCTCATCGTCAGTGTCAGCACTGAAATCAGAGTCTTTGGCGGAGATGTTAAGCAGCTTGCGCATGACAACGCGAGGCCAAAAGAGCTGTAGGCAGGAGCAACCGAAACAACAACATATTTCAGCCCATGTTCTCTGCCAAATCCTCTCTCAGTAATCCATAATAAAAAAAAATTACAAAGAATTAAAGAGAAAAAAAAATGAGGATTGATGTAATAAAAGCATCAGTACCTCTTGCTGGTGGTGCTTTGAACGCTGTTGTTTCATAGCTGGTGACATGATGAAGAAAATGGAAAAAAAAAAAAAAGCAGAGAAAAAGAAGACGAAACCAAATATAATAAATTGAATTAATTAAACAGAGGAAAAGAGAGAGATCCAATCCAACCAAGTAGTTGAAGAAACAAGAAGAAGAAGAAGAAAGAAAGAAAGAAAGAGAGACAAATTGATGAATTTGAACTAACTGCCTTCTTCTCTTAAAAATCAATAACGGTTGTGCGCGCCACACTTGTTACACTGGTTTGTTTTTTCCTTTTTTTATTTTTTTAAATTAAAATTTCTTAATTATTGAATTTCTTAATATTACGAAATTACTAACAATAAATCAATAATTAGGCATACGTTTTTTTTATAAAAAAAAATTACAGTACAGATAAATTAATAATTGGGATTTTTTAAAAGTAATAAAATATATTTTTTTTCAAATGCTACATTATAAAAAAAATTTATCCATCTTTTTTATTTTTAAATTGTGATTTGCTATTATAAGTCAATAGTTTGTGACATTAATGTCGGTCCGACATTTTAATTAAACTCTTTTACCTTCTTAATCACTCTAGCCAATAAATTATTTTATTAAAAAAATTGATTGGCATTTTGAATTTGTTGGGATCTTAGCCGGAGAATAAATGAATTGGTCAAAATTTTGAAAACTTTATTGAGACGGCTGAATTGGGATCTTGACTTTGATACCCCCTCTCCACATCTATTTTGATCTCAAAATTTAAATTCGAAAGGATATACCAATTAGCTATTGAATGATTAAATTTTATAATTTTATAATTATTTATTATATTATTTTTTCATCAAATATAATTTAACATTTCATTTAAAATTTATAATTTATAATATAATTTAAAAAATATAAAATTACTCTTTAAAATCATATTAGCATTCAAAAAAATGCTACATTTTTTAAATTATATCTCAAATTTTATATTTAAATTAAGATATTAAATAATTATTAAATAATAAAATAATTTAATTTTTAAAATTACTCATTACATTATTTTATTATTCAATAATTATTTAATATATATATATAATATAAAAAAAAAAAATTTAAGATATCATTTAACATATAACATTATTCTTAATATTAACATGTTCTACATGGGAACATAACAATTGGGCACGAGAATTTACCACAAATAAACCCTAGCCAAAATAATTAAAGACTAAAAGAGGGGGGAAAGCCCCAAGCCATTAATGTGTTTGGGTTATCATTTTGATATTGATTAATGTGTCATCATTCACATTACTTGCTTGCATGTTATTCTAATTATGCTTTTTTTAAAACTAAATTTATAAGAGACTTGATTAGTGAATTAAATTAAATTAAGATACAAGATATTGACCCCAACTGTATCTTATGTGACATCTCTAACTTTCTTGGCCTAATCTTTATATATATATATATATATATATGAGTTAATATTATTGCATTATCTAGTAAAATAATGACATGTTAGAAGCATGATTCCCCTAGATAAAACATTGTGAATATAAGAAAACAAATTCATGGTTGTCAATAATAATATAACTTGTTCTTCCTCAAAAATTTATAATATAACTTCTACAAAAGAGAAAAGAGAGATTACAATTTTTTTTTAATCACTAAATTTTTTAATTAACAGTCTATCAAAACTCACAATTAAAAGGAATTTATAGTAATATACACTAAAAATCTTTACCCACAAATAACTAAATTTATAGTTTATAAGAAGGTCCAATTTACTTTTAAATGACGAGAGCAATTATATCCTTATTTTACATTTCTAAAGATCGAAGTGAGCGGAGCGTAATACATGGCTCAAATATTAAAGCAATTCAAGAATTATATGTTTTACAATATAAATAAAAATAATATAAAAAAAACATATAAATGAATCATACCCTTTTTTTTATTGGTAGAAATTTTTTATAAAATAAAGAATTTTTAAGATTTCTGAAAAAAAAAATAAAAAGAGAGATATTTTTAATTTTATGATGGTGATATTTAATATCTAAAAAAGTGTATGAATTAATATTCGAGTGTGTGCTTCAATGGTAAATTTTATACATCTCTTTGACTTTAGTCAAGAATAAGTTTAACCGAAGCTAAGGTAATATATTTTATTTTTTTTCTTTTGTAGAAAATTTTATTCATCATGCACGGATAGTTAATGGAGACTGCTATTCTCCATATGCGAAGTTTGTAAAAATTATTTAACCTAAACATTTATTTGTATATAATATAATATGATCTTAATTATTATTTAAAAAAACACTTTTAAAAATAATAATAATAATAATAAAAGTGTATGAACTATAAGAATTTTCATAGAAACTTAGACACAACCCATTGAATTGCAAAAAAACCAACTTGTAATTAAAGTCAACCGCCGACCTAATTTGAATTTTTTCTTCAATTTGAAGAATACATATTTCAAACGATGACTTGCTTATCACACATATCAAGTAAAATTTGAATATTTTTTAAAAAAATAAATTTATAACTCAATCTCAAATCCTTATTAAATGATTGAACTTCTCTAACAAACAGGAAAAATCCAAAGAAATTTCCTTTTCACGCGAGAAAGCGACAGCTAATTTCTGGATTCCACTTCATTTTATCTTGGAATATTAACACTGTCATCCCTGTGATTTATATAAATTACATTATAATAGCAGCTTGGTTTTAATTATATTTGTCACTTCTCTACTTAATTTAAAATATGATAATATCTTCATTATTTAAGAATATTTTAGCTATTAAAAAAATAACCCTAGAATATTTTTATCTTTTAAATTAAATAAAAAGAATGATAATATAATTAAAACTAAATTATAATCTAAATGTAATTTATATAAATCTCAGGGGGTGGCAGTGTTAAAACCTATTTTATCTTTATAGTCAAAACAAAAGTCCAATAACATTTTCTCAATGGAATTTCCTAAACTAGTCCTTCATTTTTCACAAAATCTTGCCAAAATCTAAAATTTATTTATTTATACCAAACAAGTCCTTGATCCAGTGATCCCGAATGTTAAGCTACCACCTGACATTAAACTTTTTCAAAACTTAAAACATCAAAAAGGGCAATTTGGCAGCTATTTAATTTTTTCAGTAAATTATGAACCTGGCTAAATGTTGTTAAAATTCGTAAAAACTTTTTTTTCGAGTAAAAAGATTCATAAAACTAGTTAATAATTGCACTTTTCTCGATCAAATTTAGAAGTGTGTGGTGTTAATTAAAATAGTTCATGAAATTAAGATTAAGATCTTATGCATATCTAATTAATTTTACAATTATATGGTACTTTAGCATGATATAATTGATTTTAAATTAGTATAAATGGATCTATAATTATATAATAACATATTGAGATCAATTTATTTATAGATATTCATTTGAAGTATGATATTGAGGATGGAATTTTTGTCATTATATGAAACCTCTCTTTCTATACTACTAATTTTTGTCATTGGTATATTAGGCTTTAAATAGAAGATAAAATTGCTTCTTTTTTTCTCCTTTTAATAAAGAGATAAAATATGAGATGAAATTACTTTATACCTTATGAATTTATATTACTCTAAATTATTATTAAATTATATGGATCATAAAATATGACATAAAATAACTAAAATATACTCTCCTACATATAATCAGATTAAATCATAGAGTAATACAAAGTTATTTTTACCAAAAAGTTATTTTTTTCCTATATTTATGTACTTGGAAATTTTTCATTTTGTTCGAAAGAGAAAATACTTTGACGTTTTAAACTAATAAAATGATTTTGCTGATGGTTTAACAAGATTAAACATGCTTCCAAATTTGAAATAGTTAAAAAATTTAAATAAATGTTTTTTAAAGCATTATAAATGTTTTCTTAAAAGAAAATTATTTATAAGGTAGAGTAAATATTTTATGGAGTTAACATGTCAAAAGTAAAAGGGATATTATTATGAATACTCATAAAATATGGCTTAATTTTTAATAATACCTATTAGTTTAAAAAATAGGTTGTAATACCCCACTATTAAAGAATTTTATATTAAAATTAACTAAAAAAATGTAATATTATTATTTCAATGCTTTTTTATCCAAATAACCATTATCTCATGTCCAAACATATTTATCTCTTTATCCAAACAATGTTATCCTTAAATCTAAACACTCAAAAATTTTATAAATAAATAAAAACAAAAATTAAGTGGCCAAAATGGCCGTTAGAACCTACAGCCAAATAGTCACTAATTAGCAGTCATGATAACTACAGTTCAAGCGGCTAAAATGGCCACCGGTTAACAACCATATTTGCCATTGGAAAATAATTTTTTTATTATTATTAATTTAAAAAATTAGTAAAATATTATTTATTTATTATTTATTATTAAATTTTTTTTTTTTAGAAATTGTACGCTATAGGGATAGAGTTATCATTTTATTATTTTTTAGATTTAAATAGATAATTTAGTCATTTAATATAATTCTGTTAATTATAACAAAATATTTTTTAAGGGTTTAACATTACTGCTTATTTTTTAAATTAGTGAATATTACTAAAATTATGTCATATCTTAGGAATATTCATGATAATATTTGAAAGTAAAATAAAAAATAAAATGGTTAAAGTCTATATCATAAAAGGTTAAAATATTAATATTGAAAATTTGTAGTGTCTAAGTACCAAAATGTCTATTCTAAATAAATTTATAAATATACATTGTTTTTTTAAAAAAAAACAATTGTGGGTTCTATGTAGTTCCCCCATCAAAAAAGTGATTGAAATGATTTGTGAAAAAAAAAAGAGTAATTATTTTATAGAAAAAAATGCTTAGATAAAGTAATTAAAAGTAATAAGGTGGATTTAACTCTTAATTTTTATGTCAACTATTTATTTGTATTTATGAACGAGTTTAGATAGAGACGTCATACCAACTTTAGTTAAAATGGACCTACTCGATTAGGAAATGCCCAAAAGCATTCAATTTGTAATTCCCTTAAAAGAACAGGTTGTTATTGAATTTAAGCTTAGTTTATATCATATGGTATCAGACTATCAGTATCATCATCTCTTCTGGATCTAGGTGAAAATATTATGTTAAAAAATCTTATCCGCTTTGGTCATTCCTAAAAATTATTCATAAAAATGAATTTTAATTATGGATATATAAATATTAAAAAAAAAAACCCAAATAAATGAAAAATACTACTAAAATCCAAATATTTCATTTTCAATTCTGGGGGACAAATACTCTGCAAATAGAAAGTTGTTGCGAGAACAATACGTGACATATATATTGGACGAGGAACCCTTAACATTTGTCCTTAATTAGGGCACAACTCAAAGTGGGGAAAACAAACACATTAGATGTTAAAAATCTTTTTAATTTTGGACTTTTGTCACAATAGCAACTATAAAAAAAATGCCTAAAATGATTAAGTGTTGTAAGTGAATCAAATTAATTGTTTTTTAAAAAATAAATCCGTTTGATTTACTAAATGAGTGAAAAACACCACGTTGTCTCAATTTTTTAAATGTAAAAAATTATGAAAATATAAAAAATTGTATGATGTAATATACATATTAAAATAAATAAATTATATAATTCACTATATTATAAATAATATTGTCATACTATCTAATTAATTTATAATTTTTATATAATTTATAAATTATTATAAAATTTTATTACGTATTTAAGTGTTCGCGTGAGTAAATAGTTTATCAAATCATTTCTCTTTGTATTATGGCCCACCAGAGATAACGGGACAATAAATTAGTGGTTGAGATGTGGTCAAATCATATAATTATTTCATCACATTAAACTTGTGTGTATTTAGTCTCATCCCATCTTCTATTTTCTTCTAGATTTTCGGTGCATGTTTCACGTTTATAATATTAAATTTTAAATTTAATTAAATAAAAGGTTCTTCAATCAAAAAAGGAGTAATTTTCTTTGAAAATTGAGAGGAAAAAAAAATCAAACACGAAACTTCAATATTAATGAAAACAAAATGTGATTACCATTAAATTATTTTTATAACTTCTTTAAATTGATAAATCTAATACTTTAAAGTATCGAATTTTAGTAATTTGACATATTTTATAAACATTTCTAGTAGTAAACTTTTTTTATAAAAAAAATAAAGATATCATTATTTCAAAAACAATTTAAAAAAAAATATTTTTAGATCTTATAATTGCATTTTAAATGAAAAAGAAACATATTCTTTTCAAATAAGTAATTAAGCTCTAATGTCACAAAAATAATTAAAAAGATTGTTATAATTAATTACAACCACACGGGACATGACATCCTCATTATGATTTTTACAAAAGGATCTTTTTACTGTTACCAAGCTTGATTTGTCTGCCATTAACTTATATTTAATTTTGTGAATATGATTATCATCCATTTTCTTTTTTTCTTTTTTTAAAATTATGCCTCGAGTAATAATATAATATGATTAATATCTAGATTTCAAAGATATTACTTCATCGATTAAAATAATCCAAATTAATATAAAAAAACAAAACTTACCAACTTTAAAAAAATAACCATAATAAAGATGTTCTTTCTCTTTTTTTTTTAAAAAAAAATAATTACAATTGTGATGTAAATTTTGTAAGATGATCACAAACTAATAAACCCTCTTCGGTGAAGTTCTGATCTGAATTTCTTTCTTTCTTTTTTCTTTTTTTGCAAAAGAAAAAAAAAAGACAACAGATTAGGCAAATACAGTAAGTAATAGATTAAAGATATAAAAACAAATCAATATTAAATTATAAAATTAAACTAAAAATTTTATTTATATATTGCTCCTCTATATTTGTTGTTATATTTGCAAATCTTCAATTAACAAATTTCCAGTTATTTAACATAACAGACATTATGATTCTTTTACTGAACTCAACAGAATTGTATGTGTTAGTATTAAAACAATCGAATTCTAAAGCTTCATCATATATTATACTACTTGATAAAGATCTAAAAAAGGTAAAAATAAGAGAGAAAGTGAAGTAAATAATAAACTGAAAAGACATATGAGAAGAGAGAGAGATGGTACCTTATATTTATAGGAGCAGATATTGTTAGAGTCTTGACCTTCAACTGATATCAGTTTTCAATTTAGATTTGCTTTTGTTTTTGTTTTTCTGCAGAAAAATTGCTGCTTTCTGTGCTGGAGTTCAGTCTCTCTATTTCTTTCTGGTAGTGTTGTGGGGTTGGAGGATTAAGAATTAGAGAAAAAGCAAAATTGTTTGTCACTTTTATTGCCTGGTTTGGAAGTGGGAATGGAAAAGTCAAGAGATACGCTTTATTTGGTTTTTGGTTTTCTTGGAGGGGGGGGTGTGGTTGGTGTCATTGTAGTTTCCGGCTGCTGGTAGTGGACTGACTGGTTTTCATAAAAAAGCTGAAAGAGACTGAAGAAGCTGTACTGCTGAAGCTTTCTTCTGTTTGGTTTTAACTCCACAACATCCCACCACGTGGCTTTCATCGTCGGTTTTTCCATTTTATGTGGGTGGAACCGTCAATGTTCTCGTATCGAGGTATTAACACTGTTACCCCCTGAGATTTATATAAATTATATTTTTGTGATAGTTTTAATTTTAATTATATTATCACCCCTATATTCAATTTAAAACACGGAAATACATTCAATATTTAAGGATATTTTTAGTTATTTACCAGATAAAAGAAATATAGCTTTAAAGGGTATCCCGTTCTTTAAACTAAGTAAAGTAGTGATAGTGTAATTAAAATTAAAATTATCTTTAAAGTGTAATTCATGTAAACCTCAGGGCGTAACAGTGTTAATATCCCCTCTCATATCACTAAAAATTTGTTTTTTTAAGTCACTATCACTAAAAACTTGTACTAGTTGAAAATTTTGACACCTACACACTAAATTACATTTTACTATTTTTTATTTTTTTTAATTATAAAAACCAATCCTTTTACTCTACTATTATAAAAATATTCTTGTATAAATATAATTTTATGGAATTCGATAAAGTAAATTGAAATTGAAAAGTAATATTTCATGTTGTCAACATTTCCTGTTTTTGTTTTTTTAAAAGGTCAACTTTTATACTGTTAAATGGTATGAAATTATTGAAAGTTGTAATTTTACATAAAAATTAAATTAAGGGAATCCCACCCTATTATGCACACACACTAAATAATATATATATATATATATATAATATGAACAACACTAGCAAATAATTTTATTTAATAAATTCGCGAATTTTACACTTCCCAGATTATTATATAAACTATGTCATGTGCCTATTTTTCACCGAATAATAGGCAGTATTACTAATTTCTTATAAATAACATGACGTTGTAAATTATAGTGTAATGCTAGGTAACAATGTTGTTTATAATAAAATAACCTTACATATTAAATCTCTATCGTGATTTACTTTTTTACACTTTTCTTAAGTTTAAATATTATAAGCACATTTCTTTGTTATCCTAGTTAGTTCCTATTACTGAGTAGAGATGGTAATTGAGTTGGGTGGCTCAGACACGGCCTAATATGATACTGTAGAATGTCTAGGTTGTCAAAGTGCGTTACAGTATTATGTCGTGCCTGAACCGCCTACCATATTGTGTCATGTTTGGATTGCATTTATTAGCTCATAGGCTTGTGTTATCGTGCTATATTTGGATCGTATTTATTAGCTCATAGGCTTGTGCTGACACAAGTTCGTCACAGACCCAACATGTAAAGTCTGTCAATAATATTATTATTTTTATCAATAATGTCACTATTCTTGTTAATAATGCCACTATTCTTGTATCGTGTCACTATTTATAACAAAATTTTGTAAGCATGAGATCTTGAACGCAAGATTTTATAGTCAAAATATTTCATTAAGTGAAAGCATCTTATCACTTGCCCACATATATATTTATGTATATGTTTATCTAATTTAATATTTATTTTATAAATGAATATACAATTAAATCAATATTTACTTTTTTTAAATATTTTAACTGTTATTATTACTTGTAACTATTAAATTTTTATTTTTATCATAATTGAAATTACAATCTAATTATAATTAGAAGTACCATTAATATATATTATTAAAATTGCAATTATAATATGTAATTTTAAACAAATTAGTATTATACGTTGAAATATAATTTTATTATGAAAAAATTAAAATTGAAATAAAAATTTAGCAAACGAATCAATTTTATTTATTTAAATTATTCTAATATATATTCAGAAAAATTCAAACATCCTCAAGTTAAATATTATAATTCTAAATTTAATTTCAATTAAACTATATACTATAATTTTAAATCTAATTTTAATTTCAATTACATTAAATATTATAATTCAAATTTCAATGACATTAAATGTTATAATTTCACATTCAATTTTAATTTTAATTACGTTTAAATTATAATTTCAAATTTAATTTTAATTTCAATTACGTTAAATGTTATAATTTCAAATCCAATTTTAATTTCAATTACGTTAAATGTTATAATTCCAAATCTAATTTCAATTTCAACTACGTTGAATATTATAAATTCATATCTAATTTTAATTTCAATTACGTTGAATGTTATAATTTTAAATTGAAATTTAATTACAATTACATTAAATGTTATGATTCCAAATCTAATTTGAATTCTAGTTTAGTTAAATTTTATAATTCAAATTTCAATACATTAAATTTTATAATTCTAAATTTAATTTTAATTTCAACTACGTTAAATGTTATAACTCCAAATCTAGTTTCAATTTTAATTACGTTAAATGTTATAATTCTAAATTCAATTTTAATTTTAATTATGTTAATGTTATAATTTTAATTTCAATTACGTTAAATGTTATAATTCAAATTCTAATTTCAATTCTAACTACGTTAAATGTTATAATTTCAATTTTTAATTTTATTTCCAATGACATTAAAAGTTATGATTCCAAATCTAATTTTAATTTTAATTCCAATTACGTTAAAAGTTATAATTTTAATTTTAAATTTCAATTTCAATTCCAATGACATTAAAGGTTATAATTTAAGTTTAATTTTAATTTTAATTATGTTAAATGTTATAATTTCAATTCTAATTATGTTAAATACTATAATTCTAATTCTAATTTTAATTTCAATTACATTAAAAATTATAATTTTAAATTTCAATTTCCATTTTAATGACATTAAATGTTATAATTCTAAATCTAATTTTAATTTCAATTACTTTAATCTTATATTTTCAAATCCAATTTGAATTTCAATTACATTAAATGTTATAATTCAAATCTAATTTTAATTTCAATTACATTAAATGTTATAATTCCAATTTCAATTCTAATTACATTAAATGTTATAATTCAAATTTCAATTTCAATTCCAATTACGTTAAATGTTATAATTCCAAATCTAATTTCAATTTCAATTACGTTAAATGTTATAATTCCAATTTCAATTACATTAAATGCTACAATTTCAAATCCAAATTTTATTTCAATTATGTTAATTGTTATAATTCGAAAATCAATTTCAATTTCAATTACGTTAAATGTTATAAGTCTAAAACCAATTTTAATTACGTTAAATGCTATAATTCTAAATCTATATTAATTTCAATTACGTTAAATGCTATAATTCTAAATCTATATTCAATTTTAATTATGTTAAATGTGATAATTTTAAATCCAATTTTATTTTTAATTATGTTAATTGTTATAATTTTGCATTCAATTTTAATTTTATTTATGTTAAATGTTATAATTTCAATTAATTTTAAATTTAAATTCTACTTATTTTAAATATTGTAATTTAAATTCTAATTTCAATTTCAATTACATTAAATGTTATAATTCAAATTTCAATTCAAATTCAAATTACGTTAAAATGTTATAATTCAAATTTTAATTCTAATTATGTTAAATATTATAATTTTAATTTCATTAAATGTTTAAATTTTAATTTTAATTTTAATTTCAATTTCAATTTCAATCACGTAAAATATTATAATTTTAAATTTAAATTTAATTTTTAATTATGCCGAATGCGTATGAAATAATGTGAATTAATAATAAAAAAATGTTGCCAAATTTAAATAATTAAAAAAATAAATGTAAAAAAATAATGGGTACTGTAAGAAGACACATGACCCTACAATAATAATGTTTTTTACTTTTTATATTTTTATTTTAAAAAAAAAATTTAAAACAACTTTTTTTTAAAAAATTATTTTAATATTTTTTATGGCCTATGAGCTGGCCCGTTACGCCTGTGTGCATAGCAGGGCCCACAGTACGACCCATAATAAACCGTACAGTGGGTTGTGTTTGGGCCTAATTTTTTATTGTCGTGTTTAAGACGGCTCGAATACTGTTCATGCCTAAGCCAATTCGGCATGACAGCCCACATGGGCTCAAATTTCATAGGTCGTGCCAGCCCACCACAACTCACTTACCACCTCTAATCACAAATTTAAATATATTCCATTTGAAAAATAAAAAGGTTCTTTATGTTATAAAAATATTCTTTATTATAATTAAATAATAAAAATGAGAGTTAAGTATATCTCAAATATTAAGAAATTTTTAAAAAATATCATAAAATTTATATAAGTATTGGAAGTGAATGAATTATAAAAAGGGTTGTACATATATTTATAAGGGAGTGAGGTGGTAAAATTTACCAAAATACCCTCCCTTACCGCCTTCATACACAATCTTAAAACACTCTCTCTTAAATTTCACCACTTTAGTTGTATTTTATATTACTAAAAAAAAAATCATTGGGACAAAAATTAAATAAAAATAAATACAACTTTATAATTTATAGTGGTAGCCAACGTGCTTCAAGACTACCTCATCATAAATCTTATCAGTGAAACTCAATGGGATAAAATCTGGTCAAAAGAAAAAGTGTACAGTGTATGTTGTAACTAAGGTAATTCTTATTCTGGAAGAATGTACTACCCCTGATTAAGTGCTCCCCTTGATTAAGGCTTCACAATAAATAAGTCTATAAAATTGTCAATAGAGCATATCAATTTAATATCATTTTTCTTACTTTACTGTAACTCATAAGTGTAAAAGAATTTTAGAGAAATATGTTGGTTCTATTTTCTTTAATGCATCAGCTTCTAACTTTAGCAATACAAGTAGTATTGTCTTTATATATTATAGTTAGAATATTTGTTGTAGAAGGTAAGGTACATGTACTATAGATGTGATGAATGATAAATCGTAACCATATGCATTTCATGTTTACTTCATATAGTATAAGAATCTCAGAGTGATTTGAGAAAGTGAAAATAAAAGGTTTTCTTTGTGGATCGTTATGAGATTGTTGTATTACTGTAAGTAAAAATATATCCCGTTTGTGAGCAAGATTTTTAATAAGTTTCCAACATTAATATACTTATTGTAAAAGATATATACCGTCTGGTGCATTGGACTAGATATAATAGGGCACCAATTTTATTTAGATATGATCCTTCTGGACTAAGTATTTTTTTATCATTTTTCTTGGGAAGGAATGGATCTTTTTTTAGATCCAGAGGCTGAACAACTATAAGGGTACTTAAGGGATGAGCTTTATCCATATTAAATCTTCTTAGAATTTTTTTGTAGAAAAAAATTTATTAATGGATAAAGATTTTATTTGATTTGTACTCTATCTGCAAACTAAGTCAATATTTAGTCCTTCCTAATCTTTCATTTTAAATTCTCTTTTTAAATATTCTACAATCTTCAGGAGCTCTTTAAGAGTCTCAATCAAATTCATATCATTCATATATACAACCACAATGGCACACCTAGAATCTGACTTCTTTATAAATGCACATAGATATATTGGCTAATTAATCCTTTATTGAGTATTCATTTTGGTGGTTTTATGTCATGCGCCCAAATTATTTTAATCTATACAAAGATCTTTGTAAATTGATTGAATATAAATTGTTATTATATGCTTCAGGTATATTGAGTCCCTTAAGATTTTTTATGTAAATATCTGTGTCAAGTGACCTATACAGATAAGTTATCACTACATCCATAAGACATATATCAAACTATTCTGAGACTACCAAGTTTATCAAAAATTAAAATATAATTGTGTCAGTCACAGAAAAATAAGTTTCATCATAATCAATACCAAGTCTTTACGAAAAATCTTGAGCAACAAGTTTGATCTATTTATGATGACCTCGTTATTTTCATTACATTTTCGTACAAAAATCTCATTTTTATCCTACGAATTTAACATCTTTAGGTGTCTGGACTATAGATTCAAATATTTCATGCTTAATTAGAGAAGTTAATTTTTCTTGAATTGTTTTTTTTTATTGAAGCTAGTCGCGTCTTTCTTTACATTCATCAATAATTTGTGGCTCAAAATTATCATTCATAATTTTAATAGCTACTACAAATGGAATATATATTATCGTTAATTATTTTATCATGTTTTCACATTTATCTTTGTGTAAGAATAATTAGTAATTCTTGTGCCTCTTATAGGGCTAATGTCTCTTTTGAGACTTTTGTTTCTTCTGAGATTTTTGACTCTTTCAAGACTTATGTTTCTTCAGAGGATTATCTCATCAGGGACTTGTGTCTCTTCAGGAATTTGTATCTCTTCAGGGATTATTAACTCTTCTAATATTAGTGATTTAGAGAATGTGAATTTGTTGACTCGAATATAATTTTTAACAAGATCTTTTTTTTTTCTTCAACGGAATAATATCTTTTGAACTAAGTGGTCTTCCACGCTTCTGGTGTGCATTAGCTACTTTTTTATTAGATTGTTTTACATGAACAATCACCCCGACTTATGTACTAGTAGCTAGTTTATATCATTTAGTTACTTTTGATATGTTTTGTAATTGTATCTACTAATTCATTTGAAATTCTTTGAAAATGAACAATCTTTTGCACATTATTTTTATATTGTTTTATGTAAGGATTCAAATAAGATATAGTGATCATTTTTCAATAAAGTTCATACCTTACTTCAGAAGACAATTTTCTTTCCCTTAATAATGAGAATACTATCTCATCAAAATGACAATCTGTAAATTGTACGGTAAATAGATCACTCATCAAAGGTTCAAGATATCTTGTAATTGATGATGAGTTAAACCACCATAAATCTTTAAGCGATGTTGAGGTCCCATTTTAGTGCATTGTGGAGTGATATAATTGTTAAGGATTTTGATAATCTATTTTTGTGTGAACATGTGACACAAGATGTTCTACATCGATTCTTACCAATGACAATAGTCATTAAATATTTTAGATGTAAACTCATCAATATTATTTTAACATATAATTTTAGTAGGGTAATATAAAATTGTGCCTTCAATCTATTGATATGTGCTAGCAGTCTAGCAAATGTAGTACTTTGTATAGATAGTAAACAAATATATAATTATCATATAGATGCATAAATCAAAACCATAAAATAGTAAAAAAAGTGTCTATTTAAGGAATGAATTTGATCCACAAATATCTCTTTGAATCAACTGTGAAAATGATAGAGATTCTAGACCAATTTTAGAAGGGATGGTCTAACTACGAGTTTGACTTATAAGCAAGTGGTACAAAAATGATCATTAGACAACAGAATCTCCAGGTTCTTTAATAAATGTTTATGAGAATTTTCAATGGTCTTACGAATCATAGTTAATCCTGAATGACTAAGGCGGTTATGCTATAGCACAAATATTTTAAGATCATTGAACTTCTATTTCATTACTGTGTAGCTTTTAATTGAATAATATAAAGTAGATGATAAGGTAGAAAGCTCTTTAAATATGCAATTTTTGTTTGAGACATTAGAAATAATACAGAGATATTTTACATTATTTTTACTTAAAGTCTCAATACGATATTCATATCGGTGGATATCTTAAAATTAAGCAGATTTCTTTTGGATCTACATGCAAATAAAACTTCACTTATATATAATTTTGTTCCACTTGCTAACAAGATTATTGCTCTTCGAGAGTTTTCAATAAGATCTACATGACTTAATATCATTTTTCTTTCAATATTTCTTATATCAAAAGATAGTGTGTGGAGCTGCACTATTAGCCAAATAAGCATCCCAATTTTTTTAAAGTGGATAATTTATCTTTAAAAGTTATTCCTTACATTAAATTTTATGGTAGATATTAAGAAGATTAAAGTCACATTTCATACAAAAAAAATAGTATGAAAATATTAATTAAAGTTTTAATAATTGGTATTCTGTTCTTTATTCCCAAATAGATTGGGACATCTATATAAATAAAATCTTTAGGATATTGAGTAATCAATAAGATTTATCTCTATATTCTATTCATCTACCTTATTAGATGCCTCATAATGTACTATATTAACAACAAGTAATTTCATAATACTTAGAGCGTTTATTATCTATACTAGTATCTTTATCTTGGTATTTCTGTGCTATTTTAATGTTCTTTATTTTTTGGTAATTATAATAACTATAAGGGTGATAACCGTACCTTCTCTATTTTCTATTACCATATCCAATATTTATTATAGGTATTTGCATTCACTTCTAAGAATGGCTGAGAACTAATTGGACGTGATTCGTGTTTTCTTAATAAGAGTTTATTAATTTGCTCAACGAGCAATAAACATAAGATTAATTCTTAATATTGATGCTTGTGATAGTATCCTGCAGAACAATATTAGAGATATAAGAAGTAAATAATATCTTCTTTAACATGTCTTGTCTTTCAATTTTCTCACCATATAATTTCAGTTGTGGGGTGATTATAATCAAAGTAGAATTGTATTCAACAATAATTCTAAGATCAAATAATCTTATATTTATTTACTTATGTCTTATTCTTGGAAGTAATACATACTTTTTATGATCATATTTTTTTTCTTTTAAAATTTTCTTAGAGAATCTGCAGGCCCTCTACTATCAAATATTGAGTTTTCAGCCTCTTACGTGGGTAATAACGAAAGAAAATCATAACTCTCGACTTGTCTTGCAATGACACATTTTTTTTTCAATTGCATTTTTTAAACTATTGATTTGGAAGTGTATTTTAACATTCAGTATCAATGATAAGTAATTTTTTAAAGGCATTAGGTGCATGAATTTATAAATTTATAAGAGATATTTTTAGGGGTTTTAAATATAAAGAAGAGAATTAAATTTAGTTTGATGCACGTACTTAATAACAAGTGAGGAGTGAAATTAACCAAAATCCCCTGTCCCCCACCGCTTTCATACACAGCCTTACAACACTTTTAACGTTTGTTTTTTTTTTTTAATCTTTTGGAGAACATAACTTTTTTCCCCCCTTCTTTTAGCAGCCACTTATGTGTCTCCAAATTTGAGTCAATCACAAAAATAAATGGCTTACATTTACTTTTTTTTTTAATAATATTATTATACTTATATAATTCAATGATGTTTTTATTTTGATTATTATGTCAAT
The DNA here is from genome assembly GCA_946807835.1 of Ailanthus altissimus. Classification (NCBI taxonomy): domain Eukaryota; kingdom Viridiplantae; phylum Streptophyta; class Magnoliopsida; order Sapindales; family Simaroubaceae; genus Ailanthus; species Ailanthus altissimus. The sequence goes on along the minus strand of OX327691.1, from coordinate 7,815,686 downwards.
AATCGATAACTAACCTTTGTTAAGTAATTTTTTTAATTTTTAAATTAATTTTTATTTTTATTAATATGATAGTTATACAATATTAATTAACAATAAATATATTAAATAACAAATTAATTAAAATATAAATTTTATATTTATATTTCAACTATGTAATTATAACCCTATTAAACATAACATTATGGTTATTTTTTATTTAATGTAAATTTCTTTTCTTTTCTCTTAACCATAAAGTTTATTTTGCTTTTATGAATGTAGTTCCATTGAATGTTCATGTGAGAGCAAATGGCCATACGGGGCTCCCACCAGAATGATCCTAAGTTTTTTCATTAGTCTACTTGTTTTAAAAATGACATAACATGCTTTTTTTTTTTTTGCTTTCTTTTCAATTCAGAAAATTGTTTTCAGAAAATGCTATGAATTGTGTTCTAAAAAATTAATGCTTTTGTTTGTTCGACATTGTTAGTTTGTTCTTGGGTTTTCAAAAAAAAAAAACAGAACCTTATTTTGACAACTTGTGTTTATAAAATTGACAAATTGAAAATGCAATTGCTTTTTTTTTTTTTAATAACCTTTTATGAACAAAAACTAAAAACATCACCATGCCGTTTTTCAACTATTTTAAGAATTTCTCTAACACTTTTTATTTGTTTAGCGATTTTCAAATATTTTAATCAAATTCCTTTTTCATTTTCAGATTAATTCATTAAAAATTCCCATTTCTTTTAACACAAAAATACCTAAATTGATAACAATTTATTCATTTTCAAAAACACCATTTCACAAATAAAATCAAACTTACCCTTAAATACTTGTACAATTAAATTTTTATTACTATTAATTTATGTGAAAATGAGATGCTTCTTGATGATATATTATAGTTGCTTATAGCTTCACCAATATCTATGACAGAAATTTAAGCAGTCCAACATATACTTACATATTTTGGTAGTGGTTTGAATTCTCTTACTTCCTCCTCCTTAGTTGTAATATAATCTTCAATAAATAAGTAGTGTTATACTTATAAATAAAAATAAAATTTTTTGTATCTCAATTGTAATTTGAGGTCTTGTCCAATAATAAACTTTTAGTTTGTGCACTTCTCTAACCTTAATTAGAGATTCGAATCCTAACGAAAAACAGAACAATATTAATTAATTTTTTATTATTGAGAATTATTTAGTTCCTTTAATATTTGTTGGGAGACCAGTTTAGTCTCTTCAATTATCTAGAAAATTGTTTAGTCAATTGTATTAAATAATAAAATTATAGTTAGTTGAAATTTAAAAAATAATATTATAATCATTTGAAATTAAGATGTAATACTTGTATCTTGTGAAAAAAAAAAACTTAAACGACTATTTATTATTGAATATTAGGTAATATGATGATAAAAATATAGTACGTAACTGGACTTCAAAAAAAAAAGTTGAATTAGGATTGTTGTTATTAGTTATAAATATGTTTTTACTGATGAGCCATAATAATTTTACCCAGCAAAACAATTAAAAAAATTATTGAAACGAGTTCAAATGAAGAAAAAAAGTTTAATAATAAATAAATTTTAATTTATTAGTTATTACTTATCAAATCTTATTTTATAATCTAATTTGATTGTACCACGACATATCTAAACTAGCAATGATTAATAAAAAAAATATTTGTACAAACCAAAAAAATAACCCATCGCCCATAGTTCAAAAATTTTAATTAAAATTTTTGTAATTATATGAACCATTTATGAATATTATAATAAATTATTAACTTTTTAATTATTATTAATATGATAATTATATAACATTAAATAATAATGACATATTAAATGCTACATCCATGTTATACAAAATTTGTATTCCTATTATACAAGCATAATATTATTGAACTCTCAATATATATATATATATATATATATATAAAGGCTACTTTTTAAACTTAAATTACCTCAAAATAATTCATAAATTACTCTCGAAGAATCAATTTTCAAAAGTTATGCAAATTTTTATTAGTTTTTGACTTAACCTATGGCTATGGGTCATTTCCTAACGTCAAAATGCAATTAAAATAAAATTCCTAACAACTCAGGAGACACTTGGTATCAACCAAAAATTTAGAAATTAATTAATTGTACTAACAGACCTGGAATTAAGAATTTCAAATATATCAATGACGTGTTGTGCCCAAAATAATAGTTGCAATATCATATTATACATGAAACTAAAATAAATTAAAATACCAAATGAAATGATCATCATAATTATTTTTTGGGTTATCTCTTCTAAGTTCTAATGTTAAAGCACCATCTGCACATGTTAATAATTATAAACAACTGCATGTATATTGTCTCTACTCTATCAAGTACTCTAATTTTAATTGTCTGCCAACATTGTAACAAAGTCGAGATATATTAATTAAGTGATGATTAATTAATTATGTTTATGAATGTAATCAGACGGCATCGAGGAAAAGATCTAACTTGTCTTAGCTCATACGTCGTTTAATTAAATTATAACGTCATTTTCTGTCGTTTTTTTGAAGCTTGTAATGTAATTACCAACTCAAAGGCAAAAGCATCAATGGATGATTTAATATAATTCGGGAGCTAACTGAAATGATCAAATATTTTTATTTTGTTATGCATCAAATATGTGACATGTAATGCATATTAATATTATTACCAAATGTCATTTTTGTTAGATATGGCGTATGAATGTGAGCATGAGGAGTCAACGAAGAGTATGTGTTATGTTGTCATTTTAGGGTTTTGGTTTCAAGTATTTGGTAGTGGAATGTTTGTTGTTACAATTAGTGTGATTGTGTTTGTATGTGTAAATGATCATTGAAATGTTAATGCATGTTATATGTTGATGCGATAATTTTATATCTTAAAATTAAGCGTAAGTATATATTATTATAATAAGTAATAAAGGAGTTTATAAAGTTAGATGTCGAATTCATAGGGATAATTTTTATTTTCTATCAAGTACTAAAATTATATCTTTCTTATAATTATTCAAAAAAATTAAATCTTAATTTCGTAATAAATTTAAATAAAATAAAAATACATAAAATAAATGACACAACTCAAATAAAATAAGAAAATAACAATATAGAAAAAGTTTAAGATTAATTACTATTCTTTAATATGTTTTCTAAAAGTTAATCATTTTAATATTTATATCCCTCAATTTTTATTATTGGTAAATACACTAACGTATTCACAAGTCTCTCCTAAGTTATACAAGTATATTCTAATTTATCAAATACCTATATTCCTATGTACTTGTAATAAATTAAGATTCTTTAAGAACAAGTCTTATTGACCATACATACTAATTATATATATTACTATCCTAATTCGAAACTTGCATATACAATATTGAATGTTACTCTACAATCATGCATCAAATTATCTAAGTCTAAATACAATGATGCCTCTTCTGCGTTTATCAAAATATTCATAATATTGATAAGATATAATGAAGCATTAAAAATAAATAATTTGAATAATGAAGAATTAAGTTTAAATAAATATTAAAATGATCCAACAATTAAGCTCACATATTGAGTTTAAGTAATAACCTTAAAAAATAATTTTAACTAATAATAGAATTATAGCTAAAAAATAAAATAAATATAATACAACAAAAAAATAAATCAATATAGACGTCAATTTACAATTGGTTGATATGCCAAAGATTCGCCAATAATCTCTTACTTCCTTGAATTCCCCTTACTTTTCTCTTTAAAAATTGTTATTCTTCAATGTATTGTAGCTCTAAGAGCCCTAAGTTGTGTGTTCTTTGAGGTTTGAACAAGTGGCTTTTATATAAAGATTGATTGGAGTCTTGCAGTTGTATTTCTTTAAGGTTTAGGATAAATCACACTGTTCACCGCTGCAGCGACACTATTCATAGCTAGGTAAAATATTGTTCACCACTTTAGCGATGTACTGTAGTTTTTTATGTTTTACCTTATTTTTTAAAAATTTTTATTCTCAATTGCTAAATTGACTCCAAACCTATAAAATGACATTAAAATAAATAAAAATTTATTATTTTTATTAAAATGAGCAATTAATTAAATTAAGAGAGTGAAAATAATAGATATAATTTACACTTATCATATGCATCATACAGTAGAAACATAATTCCATTTGAATAATTATGTACTAAAAATAAATTCTATTCCATTAATAAAAATTATATATTTGAGAGTCATCGTTGCAGTTTTAAATTTGTAAGGTCTCATTCTGAAGCTTTTTGTAAATAATTCAAGGACTTAATGCTAGTGGGATTAATTTGTTGTAATAATAGCCTTGATTTTTTGCTAAATTGTTACTTAACACTTAAGCACTTTTTCTCAAATTTGGATGAATGTTACAAAGCACCAAAATACAAATTTTGCCTTTTTCTTTTAATGGCAACACACACTAAATGCAAAACAATATTTTTCTTTATGTATTATATAAGAGTTGACTTTTGTGACTTGCCAAGAGTCCATAAGTAAGCCAAGTGTGACCTATTAATCAGTCAATAATAATTATTAGCTTAAATTAATATTACCTTAATTATTAAGTCTTGGCACATGTACTTTTTGAAAAATTTTGAAATAATTTTTTTTTTTAAATCTAACTGTTCGACCCAGTCTGCTACCTCAGTGTTTAAGGAGTATACTTTATATTATAAGACTCTCTAATAATATACATCATGTAAATATACATATCTTATATATATACATACACAAAGAAAGTCTAAAATTAAACAATGAATACAATTATATATATTAATCAAATTAATACAAATTGAGAATATATCATTCTTGAGGCCTTTTGATTAAAATTTGTTTAGAATTCACAAAAAATAAACTTGTTGACAATTTTAGCAAACAACTGAGGTGGGTTTGATTGTCTAGAATAACATCCTATAATTCAACACCAATTTAATACTTAAACCATTTAAATTAACTCCTAATCTATTAAAAATAATTTATTTTTAATATTGATCAATACTTGAACAATTAAAACAAATTCATTTGTTATTACAATAAATAGTCAAAATTGAGAGAAAAATATATAGAAATCAACTCTTGAAATCCAAAACCTAAGAAAACACTTTTCTCTTTCTCTCAAAATATTTGGCCAGTTATTCTAAATGTAAACTTATGAAAATTTAATTTTATTTAATTATATATACAAATAAATTTAATTTCAAATGAATTTAAATATCATTTAGGTTTAATTTCACTTTAACCTAACCCTAAGGTTAACAATTAACCAAAGTCAAGTTAAATTTTATTTAATTGTTAAATATAATAAAATATCTTAATTTTTAACTTAACCTTAAGGTTAACAATTAACAAAATTTAAGTTAAAATTTTATTTAATAGCTATATATACTAAAATATCCTAACTTTAACCTAACCTTAAGGTTAACAATTAACCAAAATTAAGTTAAATTTTTATTTAATAACTAAATAATAAAATATCATAATTTTAACCTAACCCTAAAGTTAACAATTAACGTAGATTAAATTAATTTTATTTAATAATTAAATAATAAAATATCTTGATTATTTAACAATTTAATAAATAATTAAGTAAAATTATCATTATATCCTTATTAAGTTACCAAGTTAACCAAAAGTGGGTCTCACATTAATCATATATTTTAGTTAACTTAATCATAGTAGTTTGTTGGATTAAAATATTCGTTCTGGTACGCTGCCCTAATGCACAACGAGTATACTTCATATTGCGAGACTCCCTAGATTTACGTCCAGTTTATCAAATAAAATTATTTTATAAATTTGTGATCAATTCCCAATGCACCCATCATAGATATTACAAATCAGCACATTTGACCATATAAGTTGAAGTCATTGCGTATTTGTATAATTCTTCCATCAGTTATACCTTGAATGTGCGGAGGATATAGATCAGCACTGGCAAATCCCCATTTGCCCATCTATAAACTTATCTCCAGATTCATATATCTATAAATAATATATGCAAACACTTTTGCAATATTATTTAACCTTGGGGAAAAATTCTTTTCTGGGTTTATTACATATGCCTATAAGATTTTTTGAGATATACTCTCGAAGCATTGGATATACAACTTACATATGTAAGTTGACGGATCCCGTATCTACTCACAGCGATCTCTATAAGTATCAGACCATACCCAGTGACACGTAATGAACAGATCATGAAAGGTCTCTGACATACGTGGAACTAAAGTATGGTTGATCACCCAAAAGCCCTTTGTGGCGCTCATGTCAAAGAACCTTAAACACTACTCAACTAGAAAGGACCTATCATTGACTGTTTCATAGGATACCTATTGGGGTCCTCGTGAATCTGTTTAGTATCCAGTCCTGATTGAATACTCGCATACCTATACGAGCGCTAAGCTCATGGTCAGCTAAAAACAATAATCTGTACCATGCAAATATAGACATATACTGATCTATAAGAAATGAATTTATTAGTAAACCCGCATTGGTTAAAATATATCAAGAACATAGTGTGTTGAGAACATACTTACATAATGACATTTCCTAGCACCTATTGCAACTCTTTGTAACTATGTCATTACTAGTATACTCTCAGGTCTTTGTCTCATTTTAGATAAGGTTCTCACTCCTTAAATATCACCGACTCTTATAACCTACTAACTTTTAGTAGTGCTAACTCTTAACATTTATAACTCTCAGTGTTGCTAATTCTTAATACTGATTTAAACTAAATTTAGACAAGATCTGAACTCCTTTAGATCATACAATGTCTGAAATATTACAAGCATTGTACCATATATGTTTAATATTAATATTTTTATTTAAAATATTTATTGTATAAATATTAAACAATTAATATTCATACGTTGTTAGAATGACACGTAAGCACCAGTTCTAACAAACTCTCACTTGCTCTAGTGCCATTTATACTGGTATCTAATATCTATAGACTCCATATGTTTCTCAAACAACCTAGAAGTTAAGGTCTGAGTGGGTTCACTACGTTATCCATGGAATATGTCCTAGATAACTATTACATCTCTAGTGACCAAAAATGTTCTAATTATATGATATTCAGAATCCACATAATCAAAATTCTGGTATGCCTATGACTTCTTAGTTTGAGCAATTATTCCGTTATTGTTGCATTATAGTAGGATAGGGTTAAGTTTGGAACTATTCTAAACTTTGCAACTAGCTTGAATATCATAGTCTTTCTTTGCAAGCTTTTCAAGACGCAACATATTCTACCTATAAGGTAGAATTAGCTATGGACATTTAAATTGCACATTTCTAACTAACTCTAGTGCCGATGAGAAGAAACACATAACCATATATAAACTTTCTAACATCTGGATCAGATAAAAAATATGAATATGTGAGTTAATTATCTTGTAAGAAACTTTTTTCATAATTCAGAAACTTATCTTCTGTACTATTTAGGTATTTCAGATATGTTTCATAGTCATTTAATGGTTATGACCTAGATATGAACGATACCAACTCATAACACTTATAGCCATTCAAATCTAAGTCTCATACATAACATGACATGTATTAAGCTACCTCTTATTGGTGCATATGATATGTTAGACACTCTAACTCTTTCATTTTCTTCCCAAAGACACTATCTCCTAAAAAAATAAATATTATGTCTAAAAAGCACATTAACTGTCTCACAGTCAATAAATTTGTACCTTACCAAGACTTGTCTATGTACGAAGATTAGGAGAATCTTATTAAATTATTAACTCTATCTCTATAAAACTTTATACTTAGTATACAAGAAGCCTCTCTCAAAATATATATGGAGAAATTATCTACTTAAATAACACTTAGCTAATTAACTTGTAAACATACATACGTCATTTCTAACATTGAATATGTCTTCCACATAGAGAATTAGAAAGATAATCATGCTCCCACTGTCATTTCTGAACATACATGCTTTCTCTTCATTCTTAATGAAACCAGACTTTCTGCTTTCCTTATCAAAATAAAGACTTCAGCTTTGAAAAAGCTACTTAAGTCTACAAATGGACTTTCTTAGTTTACACACTAAATTAAAAGTTAGGTTAGGTGCAAAAACTTTAACCTGTTCCATGCTTATCTTTATATACACCTTGAAATGCCATCTTACATCTATCAGTTAGACCTGAAAATCATAATATGCGGCATTAGCCAATAAAATTCGAATTGACTTTGGCATAGTTACTGGCAAAAAGTTTTCTTATAACTGATCATAGATCTTTAAGTTGAACATTTTATCATTAGTCGGGTTTTGAAGGTCTCTACCTTCATATGAGGCTCATACTTTTGCTACGTAGAATAAGTTACAACTAATAGAAACTATTTTTATGGGAAGCACAATCAAGTCCCATATTTAATTGTTATGTAGAAAATTAATTTCAGATATTATGGCATCTAGCCATTTTTTCAAATCGATGTCAAATATCACATCTCTATAAGTTAAAAGATACTTTTCTTCAACTAAAACAAAACACCAAGGGCAGCTGCAGGTATCAAGCATATCTTATTAGTGGCTTTGATATCATTTTTAACTTATAAGGAGAGTGTGTTAATCGTATTTCACTCAATTGAGCTTCCACTGTCACTTCTCTTTCAGTCTATGTCTCATACATAGCAAAAGGAATGAATTTCGATAGAACTATGATCAATAAGTGAAGAGCATATTCTAGAACATAATCTCATAGATATTCTAGAAGATCAATGAAGCTCAATATCAATTGTACCGTATTTAATAACTTTTGATTCCTCATTCTCTTTTAAATAATTTATGAATATACTGCTTATGTATAAATAGTCTCAATCTAATTGAAGGCATTCAATATACATAAATGTTTGTTTCTCTACTTTCTAGTTGAAACCTTTGAACACTTCAAATGTTTTTGACTTATGTTTCCTAGAAATACATGTATGTATCATAACAAATCACAATAAAAATATTAAAGTATTAAAATCCACTAATGGTAGTTTGATTCATTAGACTAAATACATCACTATGTACCAGTTTCAATAAAACAGTGGCTTAGTGTCTAACACCTATACAAGGATTTGGTCATTTTCCCTTGAATTCAAAACTCGTAAATTGGCCAAGATTCTATAGTCAGATTAAGTATTCGACCATCTTTAACCAGATAGGATAGTCATCTCATGATTATATAATCTAATCTTATATGCCGCTATTCTTTATTATTTAGTATTTCTAAACTACTATTTATTTTGTTCACTTATGCATTTGCGACATTTTTTATTGTATTTAAGATATAATGGTCATTTATGAACTGACACTTAGTTAGTAAAATATTATATTTATTACATAAATATAAGAAACTATTCCTAATATTTTTATGATAATCTTTCTTTCTATGACCGGGAGTGATATGATTAGCCTTATAATGTTTGACACAAAATAACAATTATATAATATAATGCTTCTATTAGAATAGAGAAGTGACATAAAAGTCGTAACAATTAGCACATCTAGGAAATATCTATTTTTTTATGCAAAACTATACTTCTCTTTTCATAGCATCGTAGCATTATGTAAACCATGCAACAACTTATTGATATGAGAAGGAAAGATGGTATCTCATACCCCTGCACTTTTAGCATTGGATGCTAATGTTAATGTTTGGTAAACAGATATCTAAAGGGTTTATCTGTTCTTAGTTATGGTGCCTTGAACAGTAATACTTACTATTTTAAACCTTATCATAGCGGAAACACTTTCCATTATAACTATTCTCTATATGTGGTTTAGATATATGAAATAATTTTTTAGATGGAGCACTATACAACTTTCATATCTTATGTGCATATACTCGCGTTGAAAATCATTAGACATCAAGGTCAGGATATATGATTTGACTCTCAAATCATTCTTAGTCTAATTCTAATAAATTTGTACCTCTAATAGATTTGTACCTCTTCTAAAGAGATGTTATCACTAAAACCTCTTGATAATCTTTTAATAAATAATATCCAAGTTTTTCTCATTCTAGAACCATTCTCAAATTCATAAACAAGTCAAAATGTTTCTTGGTACCCTATAGTTGATGTGCCTACATCAAGCGTATTAACAGATTACTTGTACTTATCTTATCTCTATAAGACAAGTCTTATCTCTATAAAATAAATAAGGAGATGTACAGGGGGATATTTTTAATTGTTAATTAATAACGCTTTAGATCATGTGTGTAACTGTTATACTTTTTTAATCTAAAAATGTCATCCTACTGCTTTACTTAATCCTTTTAATCTCTAAAACAGGATAATGACAATTTAAACTCTTTAAACTATACAGTGAGAAGTATACCTCATTGGAATTTTACTCCAGCCTCATACTGTAGCAACATTGGATAAGTGTATTCTAAATTAACTTATCAATAATCAAATATAGGTTGTTAATACGACTTTTATGCCGTAGTAATATTGGGTTATATTTTCGTGAATATTTGCCTTATCTCATGTTTAATCGGCATGATCTAAGTTGCACCGATCAAATCCCTCATGTTGTACCAATATTAGAAAAATACCGATGTTACTCGTTTAATATCGTATTGACAAAACTGACCATTTAAAATACCATCTCATAATATAATAAAATCAATCTAATTAAGAGAGATGTTTAAATACATGATTCCATCTCATGAGAATGTGATCCTTAATCAGTCATTTATTTCTGTGTAAACTCAACTAACCCCCACTAGTAGGGCTCACATTATGATTATCAACATATGAAAAAATGATTCTGGTTTATAATACAAATTAATAACTCTTATTACTGTATTTTATAAATCCCACATGCATATTTAATTTAATTTTTAAACAAAATTATTATTGTTAATATTATTTTTAGTTTATCTTTAACCAAATCAAAGCTAACAATTAAGCTTAGTTGAGTTAAAAAAAACTTAAATAAAGATATTTTGCTTAACTTAACTAAAGTTAACCTTTAACTCTAGTTTAGTTACATAAATATCTTAATTTGACTTAACTACTTGGTTAACTATTAATTAAAGTTAAGTTGACAATTTATTTAACAATAAATAAAAATATATATTTTGTTTATTTAACAATTTAAAAATACCCAAAACAACAAAAATTACTTTGATACCAATTGTTGAGTGTTGATTAATCATGTATGCATGCATGTGATTTATGTATTCATCATGCAAATATACATACCTCATACATATACATACACAATGAAAGTCTAAAATTAAATAATAAACACAATTATATACATATTAATCAAATTAATACAAATTGAGAATATATCACGCTTAAGCATTTGGATTAAAATTTATTTAGAGTTCACAAAAATATATTTGTTGACAATTCTAGCAATCAACTGAGGTGGATTTAATTGTCTAAAATAATAGCATATAATCCAGCATCAATTAACACTTCAACTATTTAGATTAGCCCTTAATCTAATAAAAATATTTTTTTTTACCATTGATCAACACTTGAACAATTAAAATAAATTCATTTGTTGTTACAATAAATAACCAAAATTAAGAGGAAAGTATATGAAAGTCAACTCTTAAAAGCCAAAACTTAAGAAAAAACTTTTCTCTTTCTCTCAAAATATTTAGCATGCCATTCTAAATGTAAACTTATAAAATTTTAATTTTATTTAACTATATATACAAATGAATTTAATTTTAAATTAATTTAAATTTCATTTAGGTTTAATTTCACTTTAACCTAACCCTAAGGTTAATAATTAACCAAAATTAAATTAAATTTTATTTAATTATTAAATATAATAAAATGTCTTAATTTTTAACTTAACCTTAAGGCTAATAGTTAATAAAAGTTAAAATTTTATTTAATAATTAAATATAATAAAATAACTTTAACCTAACTTTAAGGTTAATAATTAATCAAGATTAAGTTCAATTTTATTGAACTATTAAATAATAAAATATTATAATTTTAACCTAATCTTAGAGATAACAATTAACGCATGTTAAGTTAAACTTTATTTAATAATTAAATAATAAAATATCTTGATTATTTAATAATTAAATAATAAAATATCTTGATTATTTAATAATTAAATAATCAATTAAGTGAAATTATCATTATATCCGTACTAGGTTACCAAGTTAACCCAAAGTGAATCCCACCTTAACCATATACTTTAATTAATTTAATCATAGTAATTTACTGAATTTTATTGGATTGAAATATTCGTTGTGGTACATTGTCTCAATGCACAATGAGGATGCTTCATATTATGAGATTTCTTAGATTCACGCTCAATTCGTCAAATAAAACTATTTTATAAGTCTGCGATCGATGCCCCCCCACACATCATGATATTACAATTAGCGCGTTAGACCATACAAATTAAGTTCATGGCGCATACGTAATCCTTCCATCAGTTATACCTTGGATATGCGGGGGATATAAATCAGCACCGTCAAATCCTCATTTGTTTATCTATAGACTTATCTTCAGATTTGTATCTCGATAAACAATATACGCAAAACACTTTTGCGATATTGTTTAACCTTATTGGAAATTTGTTTAAGGGTTTATTACTTATGATCATAAGATTTTGTCAAATACAATCTCAAAGCATCGGATATACAACTTACCTATATAAGCTAACAGATCTTGTATCTACGCATATTGGACTTCATAAGCTTCGGACTATACCCAACGACACATAGTGGTTAGACCATGAAACTCTCTAATATACGTGGTACCAAAGTATGGTTAATCATCCACAAGCCCACCATGGCACTCAGGTTAAAGGACCATGAATACTACTTAACTCAAGATGACCTATCATTGACAGTTTCATAGGATATCTATTAGGGTCCTTGTGTCTATTCAGTATCCAGTCCTGAATGAACACTTGTTTGTTTATATGAGCTCTAAGCTCATAATCAGTTAAAAACAACCATCTGTACCATGCTGATATAGACATACACTAATCTATATGAAAGAGATACACCGATAAATTCGCATCTGTAAAAATAGATCATGAACATAGTATTTGAGAATATACTTGTATAATAACATTTTCTAGCACTTATTGCAACTTTTTACAGTTATGTCATTACTAGTATACTCTCAGGTCTTTGTCCCGTTTTATATAAGATTCTAAATCTTTAGATATCGCTAACTCTTATAACCTACTAACTCTTACGAGTGCTAACTCTTAGCATTTAAAACTCGTAGTGTTGCTAATTTTAGTACTGATCTAAACTCTTTCAGTCGAGATCCAAACTTTTTCAGATCATACAATGTCTAAAGTATTACAAGCATTGTACCATATATGTTTTATATTAACGATTTTATTTGAAATATTTATTGTATAAATATTAAATAATTAATATTTATACAATATTAGAATGACGCGTAAGAGCCAATTCCAACAAAATCTTCGTAAATATCATTGCGATATTATTTTACCTTATGAAAACTATTTTTTAGTGTTAATACTTATGACCATAAGATTTTCTAAAATAAAATCTTAGAGTATCAGGATATACAACTTTCTCATATGAGTTAATAAATCTCATATCTACATACATTAAACTCTATAAGCATCGGACCATATCTAATGATACCATGAGGTCAGACCATGAAAGGTGTTTGATATGTGTAGAATCAAAGTATGGTGTATCACTCACAAGCCTACCGTGGTGCTCAGATCAAAGGACTACAAATACTACTCAACTCAAGAAGACCTTCCATTGATGACTTTAATGGATGTCTATTTGAGGTCCTTATAAGTTTGGTTAATACCCATTCCTTATTGAATATCTGTATGCCTATATGAACTTCCACTCGGCTCACAGTCTGTTAAGACTAATTATCTAGGCAATACAGATATAAACATACACTTTTCTAGAAGGTTTACCGATCGACTCGGGTTGGTAAATATAGATTAAGGGCAATATTTTCGAGAACATATTACATAATAACATTTCTTAACACCATTAGTCAACTCCTTACAACTATATCATTATTATAATATTCTTAAATTTTTGTCTCATTTCTAACAAAGTTCTAACTCTTAAAAATACTAACTCTTAATGCCCTAAATAATTTTACATCATGTCTAAACTCTTTTAGATCTACAATATTTCAAAAGTAATAAATTTAATACCATATAATTAGTTATTAATAATTTATTAAAATGTATGTTGTATAAATATTAAATAAATATTTATATAAAATAAAATGATACGTAAGCACCATTTTTAATAATATATTTCTGGCTTTGGCTATTTTTGAGTTCAATGATTCATAATTTTCTTTTATTTTTCTTCACATAATTTATGCTTTGAAATTATTCATTTTTCAAGTTGGGTTTTGTTTTGTTTGTTTGTTTTTTATTTATTGGTTGGTTGGTTTGTTTGCATCACGAGAGAATTTGAGAATTGCATTTGAGATTATTTAATTGTATTATTGAGAATTAACAAAATCATTAAAAATAAATCATGATTAAATGATAAACATTTTTAAAAAAAGAAATACATTGCAAATTTATTGATATTTACCATCAAATAACTATCATAATCTACTATTATGGATTTATACAATTTATAACTTTTTTAAATTAATTTTAAATATTAAAGATTTATATTCTATTTTTATATGCTAACTAATACAACACCAATAAAAGAATACTATGTATTAACTTGTCTAAACTATTCTTTTAGATAGCACATACTAGATACTAAAAAAGATGTGTACTATCAAATTTAAGAGAAATTTATTCTCATTTAAGACAGAGGCACCTATAAAAACTTTAAAACTTTAAAACTTTTTAGGAGCAAATAGAGAGCTTCATCATTCAACCGATCTTAATGTTGAAGTTGCTTTCATTTAAGGTCACATCTTACATATATAAATCAAAGTGTTATGATAATTTTTTTTGTTTAAAGAAGTAACAGTAGATAATTACATGAATAGAGACTGGAAAAATGAAGATGGTAATTGATGGACAAATATAAATACAGAAATTTCTACCAAAAATATAAAATTTCAACACTGTAATAAAGAAAATTTATAATAAAAAAAATATAGTTTCAACAATCACTTTACAAAAGTCACCAAGTGTAAAGAAATATACACCTAACATTTGGTCCTTAGTCAAAGCTTGTAATCAAATGTTTTGCAAAACCGAAATTGCTTTATTAAAATATTTATTTTATTTTAATTATATTATATCAAATCGAGTTAAATAAGTGAGTTTATATATTTAATATTTTTCTTATAAATATGATAACATTGTAAACTACTATTAAAAGTAATTTAAAAATAATTTTTGTCCAACTCAAATTTGATATCTCAATCAAAATGTTAACACTAATCATTGAGTCACATAAATAATTGACGATTTAAAATTATTTTACTTATTAATCAATTAACAATAACCCAATTTTAAAGATCTTAAATTCAAATCCATTTTTTATTTTATCATACTCCAATTCTAAACAAACTCCTCAAAAGTTATTAATTTTTTAATAGATCTTATTTCATTTCAAAATCGCCCTTTATTTACCTCACTTTTTCTTTGCAACACTTTTTTTTATAAAAAAAAGTTCATTTGATCTCTTATTTCTTGAAATTTGTTACCATCGTCCTTAAAAAAAAAAAAAAAAAACTATTATCATCTTTTACTCATTACAATTTACTATCCTCTTAAATTTAACTATATGCTTAATTTTAGAAATAGCATGCCGATTGTGAGTTTAAAAAGAAAATTCACAAAAAACTTTATTCGGAAGAAAGAATATTTCGATGTGTGAAGTTATTTATATAAAGATCATTAGATAGAATTTTATTTTTTATTTTATATTATTTTATTTTTCTCAGAAAAAATACCCATTAAAAGTTTGATATAGAAAATAGGAATTACCAACAAAAAATCTTTACTGTTGGTAGATAATTAATGTTGTTGAAATTCCTTTATAAAAGCTTCAACGTGAGCATGATTAGCAACCACAACCATTCCACGTTACAATTACACATAACAAATCATTATAACTTACAAGAGAGTCACAAAAATTTTACTGAAATGCCGACAATACCAACATGTAAATAATCTATACTTATTTACATTTAGTGTTGGCTAAAAAATTACTAGCTCATATAACTTAGGGTTTATTCTAGGTAAAAACTTATAGGTAATTTATATTTAATCGGTCATTTAATACTTTAGGGTTATATATAGTTTAATTGTTATTTTTTAATTTATTTCATTTTTATTCAAATCATCGAGAGAATTTAAATTCAAAACTTTAAAATTAATTATCACTAAATTAAACTAACTCGCTTAACTTGATTTATTCATAATAAAATTGAATATATATTTATTTAAAAATTTACTTTCACTAAATTAAACTAACTCGTTTAACTTGATTTTTAAAGTTATACATTTAAAATCCTAATTGAACATATAACAATTTTTTTATTTATAAAATTTGCTCTGTGTGATAATAATTTTGTATAAAGATAGAATTTTTTTATTTTTAATAAAAACAATAATCCTTATTTGTAAAAATAATCATCTAATATAGAGTTTAGTTTGTGTCTCTTTTATAAAAGAGAGTAGCATCCATTAGTGAGTCAATATTATGTATTATTCTAATAATTTTTTTATTATTATATTAATGATTCTATAATATAATAGTAGTAATTTCATCAATAATATTATTTTGTTAATAAAATTGCTATAAAATTGCACATTTGAGAATCAATTTATTAGTCTAAATAAATGGGTGCATTTCGCTATCCTAGCTACTTCCTATCATGAATTTAACGAGATTCCATCTGAAAAAGAAAAAGGTCCTTAACTTTTACTTTGTTTTCTTTTTGAAATTAACTTCATTTACTTTTGAAGTATCCGCTTACGTGTTCCCATACTCGAGTCAATTATGGAAATGAGGGGCCACCGATTACTATTATATTTGTATCTTTTGTTGTAAGTCAAACTGAAATTGAAAATAACAAAACCTTTTTCTTATTACCCGGAGAACAAGAACAAGTGTACTCCTTTCCTTGATCTTTAGTAAAGGCGGATTAAGTCAAAAAAGAATTATTATTATTTTTTTTAAAAAATCTTAATGTTCTCTCTCTGTGGGGCCTTGGCGCCTAGTATACTTTTAAGCTTGTTTAGATATATCACAATATACATTGGTGTTTATGTCTTCTATAGCTATTATTTATGCACAAATCTTTTTTAACCATACGGCCTCTTTAATAGTTTCATCCACAAATATATATTTTACCTTCGTGATTTATAGTGCCACCATATACGGTAGAATCGACCTGCAGTAAACACTACATCCGAACGCAGTGGATACATATTCAATTAACGACCTTTTCTTGTCAATGTCACATGCATAATTTGAGCTCACATATCATTTTACTATTTTATTATATTTCTTAGCCCTTTTATATATTAACCTATGCTCTAATGTTCTGTTCAAATATCTCAATATCTACTTAACTGCAAGTCAATATTCTTTTTTAAGATTTGCCATCTATGACTCACAATGCTCATGGCTTGAGCTATGTTTAGTCTTGTTCAAACCATTGCATATATGATGCTCCCAATAGTACTGACATATGGTATTTTAAGCATCTGTAATTTTTCTTCTTTTGTTTCTGGTGACTGTGTTGCTGATAGTTTAAAATATATGACTGAATGAGTTAAGACAACTTTCGTATTAGACATAATAAATCTCTTAACTATCTTGAGTATATATCTCTGTTAGGACAAGAAAATAACATCTTAATTTGAAATGTATGGTCGAATGAGTAGAGATAACTTTTGCACTAGACATACTAAATCTCTCAACTATCTTGAGTATATATCTCTATTAGGACAAGAAAATAACATTTTAGTTTGAAATGCATGGCCGAAGGAGTAGAGATAACTTTTGCACTAGACATATTAAATCTCTCAACTATCTTGAGTATATATCTCTATTGGGACAATAAAATATCATCTAATCTTTCCCTCACGATATCCACACCCAAGATTCTCTTGGCTACTCCTAAATGGTTCATCTTAAACTTGCCACTCAATTGCTTTTTCAACTTATGTATTTTTTTTCTTCATATTTTTACATACGATCAACATATTATATATATATATATATAAAAGTAAATATATATGTAATCCACTACTTAATGTCTTAAAATACATACACCCATCATACTTGCTTCTATTGAAACCATAATTTAACACGAAGTCATCAAGTTTCCTATGCCTTAAAGATTGTTTTAGCCCATATAATGACTTCATCAACAAATAAGCACGATCCTCCATGACGGGTTCTTCAAATTTTTGTGGCTGTGACATGTATATTTTTTTCTCAAGCTCTCCATTAAGGAAAGCAGTTTTTACATTCATACTTTCTAAATGTAAATTAAAATTTACACACATAGCTAACAAAATCTTAATAGACGTGTGCTTAACTACATGTGAGAATTATTCATGAAAATTAACTCTCTCACGCTAAGTGAAATTTTGTGCCACTAATCTAGCCTAAAACCTCATAGGCCTTACTCCCGGTATTCCCTCCTTAATCTTATACAACCACTTGTACCTAACTAGTTTCTTATTTTGAGACCTTTTCACCAATTTCAAGTTTTATTCTTTAATAGATAACTAATATCATCCTTCATGGCTCTCTGCCATTTCTCACTATTTTTACTCTTCATAGCTATTGCGGATATCACGTTATGCACTTCAATTTGACACCCCTATGACATCAATTAAGCCACAACCTTGATACCCCTTTTACTCTATGCGCAACGAAAAACTATAACTCACACTATAAGCAAGAACATATAAGATTAACATACCAATAAAGATAAAGAAAACAAACCAATCAACAAGACACAAGATATACGTGGTTCGGCCCAAAATTGCGTACGTCCGCGGAGAATCCATGATCCAGCTTCTTACTATTAAAATAGATCACAAAGTATCTTCTTACATCATCAATGATCCTATAAGACCCCTTAATATCTCCCATAGAGACCTCTAAGCATTTACCCTTGATCACCATGACTCTCTAAGACCTCTTAGTATCTTCTCATAAGAGATTTTTACAAGAAACACAAGAATAGCCCGAGCATCTAAGCCAAAAGAATCTATGGTGTTTCTCTTTTATTCACTCAAAGAACCTAAAGAAGAAAACACCCCCAAAGGTTACACCCTAGTGCACCACGCACTTAGTGCCTACCTAGCTCCTTTATTCTCTCTTATGGTTACATCTTGAAACCTTAGATGCTTAATCTTAAACAAGGGTTTACAAGTGTTTATATAGGGTGTATTTCGTGCCTACTAACCCTATTCCTTGTTGGAATAAGAGTCCACTTGTTTTGGAAGTCCAAAACTTCCAAAAACTAGAAATCCCGAACCAAAACGGACATCCTGACGCGTCTGGGCGCTGCAGCGCTAGCCCTTCTCGCACTCATTGCCGTGGCGCTGGGGACCTAGCACTGCGGCGCTGGTCTTCTGTGTTGAGCGCCGCGACGTTCAGCCCTGGGCGCCGCGGTGCTGGAAGCTCTTCTCGCGATTTCTTCATTTCTTTCACGTTTTCAAGTCCCGTTTTACTTCCCACTTCATGTCCCACACGTCCTAGACTTTTCCCATACGTGCCTTACACGTTCTTGACTTCTTGTGACTCTCCACTTTAGTATTCATCTCAATTCTTGTCCAATCAAGATTGTTGAATCACAAATTTTCCAATAATAGCTTCTATATATGTCTTAGGCTCATTATACTCAATAGTGAAAGCAGTATTAAAAGTATAAGCTATTAAATTTGCTCGTGCGTACCTTATTAGTGGCTTTGTAGTCCTTCTTAGCCTATCTCTGACTAGTTGGAATTCTTTGAGTTCTATTTATGGAGTCCTAGTTTATTTTTAGGTGGACTTTGAAGAATTAACCGGTGCCTTATGCTTATCTTTAAAGGATGACTTACTGAAGTGTTAATATAGGGGCATCTCAGATTTATTTTCAAGTACCACTTTAACTTCAATAGTTTGTGGAGATGAAAATACCTTAAGCACATGCTATTTCCTCACTTCTTCTTACTTGATTTTTAGCATTGTTATCTCATTAAACGTTGCATTTTTACGAATGATACTCCTTAGTAGCTTCAAATCTATGCATCATACCTTATATCATTTCACACATTCTGGATATCATATGAATATCTCCTTCAAGGCTCTAGATTCTAACTTGTGTTGATTAACATATACGAATATTAGGCAACTAAATATCCTTAGGTGATCATACTTTGATGGGCTGCTAGATTACTTCTCTTATGGTGTCTTGAAGTTTATCTTAGAAGAGGGACTTTTATTAATCAAGTAGGTTGTTATGACTAAAGCCTCACTATAAAATGCCTTAAACATTTATGCATTGGTCAATATGCATCTCACTTTCTTGAGTAAGGTTCTATTCATCTTTTTTGTAACACTTTTTTTTATGTTAATCTTATAGTTTTGTATCTTGTGATCCCATGGCTTGGCACAAAATTTATTAAACTCCTTGTTGTAAACTTAAGACCATTATTCGACTTTAGTTTTTTTTTATTTGCTTGTTGATTTAATTCTTCATAAGAGTTTTCTATGTTTTGAATGTCTAAAATAATCTCTTTACTCTTCAACACATTCACCTATAACTTTCTAGAATAGTCGTTTATAAACATCAGAAAGTATTTAGCTCTACTGTAAGTGACTGTCTATGTTGGCATCTAAAGATTTGAGTGTATGTAATCAAGAGTTCTTTTAGTCTTGTGCTCTCCAATACTAAACTTGACCCTATATGCTTTGTCAAGCACACAATTCTAACAAAACTCTATTGGCTAGAACTTATTCTTCCCAAACTCTCATTGATCATACATCTTCTTTAGGTTTCTTTCACATAGTTATATTAACCTTAAATGCTATAGTTTTTTTTGCATATTCTCATTATCTATAGAAATTAATGCGGAACCACTTACTACCTCTTCAAGTAGCACATAAATATCATTGCGCTTATCATATTTTATGACTACCATAGAACCTTTTAATATCATCAAAATCCCATTCTCAGCTCTAATTGAACACCCATTCTAGTATAATATACTTAGAAAAATTAAGTTCCTTTTGAGTTTAGGAACATACCTAATTTTTAACAACTCTTTCACCTTCTCATTATGCAACTTTGACCTAATACTACCAATCGTCAATACTTGATAAGCAATGTCATTCCCCATTAATACCATATCTCGATTAATGGGCTAGAAACTAGTAAATAAAGACTTGTTTGAACACATATGAAAAGTACAATCAGAATCTAATATCCATTCACTAGAATATCTCCTATAAAAAGTGGCTAAAGTCTCTGCATTATTATAACTATCCTCATAAACTATTGCAATATCTTCCTTCTTATTTTTGTCCTTCATCTTTGCTTTCTTTTCTAGACAATCTTTAATAAAGTACATTTTCTTCTTGCAGCAATAACACTTTTTAAGTTTGCCAATTTACTTTGATTTTAAACCATTTTTAGACTTTCATTCTCTTTGTTCAGGTCTTCCTCTTATAGCTAATCCTTCTGCATTGTTGGCCTCTACTTTCTTTTTCAATTGTTTAGATTTTAATGATTATTTAACATTTGTCATTGTCAAACTCTTTCTGTCATATAGTAACATGTCAACAAAGTGCTCATAAGTCTAGAATAGGGAACTCAATAAGATGATCAAATTGTCTTCATCCTCTATCTTCACATTATTTATTTATACATCGATGATGATCTTATTGAAGATAACTATATAGTCTTTGATTAGCTTCTCCTCTGACATGGATAACTAATAAAGCTTTTTCTTTATATGCAGACAATTTACTAAAAACTTTATCATATAAAGATTATCAAGGTTTCTCTAAAGACCAATAGTTGTCTCCTTTTCAGCAACTTTCCTCAAAACCTTATTGCTAAAAAATAAAACGATTATGTTATAGACTTTCTTTTGAATAGAATCCTTATTTATTTCAGATTTGGACATCTCAGGCTTTTTCTCATTAGATGATGCTATAGTCTCCTCATAATCTAGCCTTTGACTTACTAGTAAAGTAATAATTTTAACATTCTATAGATTGGAAGTCATTTTCACCGTTGAATTTCTCTACTTCATACTTGTGCATAACCATGATTGTAAAATTTTTCTTTGATATTAATTTGTTGACAGAACACTTTACAAGTATAGTAATTACAGCAATAAAGAAAGTATGAGAAAAAAGAGTAATCAAGGAAGAAGAGAATACACAAAGATTTATGTAGTTCGACAATTACTTACGTCCATATTAGATCATGATCTACGTTTCTTTTTTGAATCAAATAAGAACTCACAAAATAATTCTCTCTTACAA
Organism: Ailanthus altissimus; assembly: GCA_946807835.1. Classification (NCBI taxonomy): domain Eukaryota; kingdom Viridiplantae; phylum Streptophyta; class Magnoliopsida; order Sapindales; family Simaroubaceae; genus Ailanthus; species Ailanthus altissimus. The sequence goes on along the minus strand of OX327691.1, from coordinate 7,793,238 downwards.
GAATAAAAAAGATCACTCTCTCTCTAACGATTACAACAGCTCTCTCAATTGCTAATATTGGTGATGATAATAACTAATATTTACAAGGGTTTAAATAGGCTCTTTAACATTCCTATTAACCTTAAATCTTGTTGGAATAAGAGTTTATAAGTTGAAAAACTTAAAACTAACTCAAAGACTTCAAAATGACCAAATTTTGTAATAGAACTCAGGCCTTAGTGTCTAGGCACTGAGTATATTGGATGGGTGGCGTGATTAGCTCTTAGGCACTAAGGCTACTAGAATGTGTGGCGCCTAAGCGCCACATCTTGGAGTCTAGGCACCAAAGCCTGGCAATGACAGCCAAATTTTCTCATCTTGTGCAATATTTCTTGTGCCTTATGTCTTTGTTTGTATCTTGTACATCTATCCAATACTTATCTTCATATCTACTCTTCAAAATGTATCTTCCACAAAGTTTTTAATCACTATTTTTATAGAATATTTATCAGGTTTGATTTATTGAACACATATAGCTATTTTTATTGTACACTTTGTTTCTAATAAATTCTATACTCAATTTTTTAGTCTTTGATGTACAAAAGTTTTAGTTAGATTTTGACTGAAACCCATGCATATACAAAGATACATGTAATAAGTATGGTATGTGGATCCAAATAATTTTTTAGGCTTAATATGTGGGTCGTAATTTAATAGGTTTAGAGTTATACTAAGTAAAATCCAGAGCATACAAAATTATAAGTTAAGACTCATTTGAAAGAAAACTTAGCTAATAAAAAAAGATGATAAACCAGATTAGGTTAATAAAGAAACTCAAACCCATAAATCCTTATTGGTCCTTTTAAGAATCCTTTTGAATAAAAAGACTTATTTACTTATATTTTAAATTAATTAACTAATCTATCATATCCCTATTTAATTAGATATTTTATTTAGAATTAAATAGGACTAATTATCTATTTTTCTTTTTTGTAGGTGATCAATGCAATGAAGTTTGTTTTATATAATTATACAGATCGTTAGAAAAAAAACTCATACTAAATTGTTTTTGAAAAAATCAAATTGGGTAAACCTATCTCTTATAAGTTGAAAACATTGAGTTCAGGCCGAGTCAAAGTTTTGTTGTATACGAATAAACTTGGGTTGGAAATATTTATGTTAATTTTTTTTAATTTGCAAACAAAAAAATTATTATCTTTTTTATTTAAAAGTTTGAATTATTGAGTTTGAATTATTAACTCAAATTATTACAACCAACATATTAGTATATTAGTACTTTTTTAACTTAATATAAAATAAATTATAAAAAAATAAGTTCTAAATTTTATAGATGCAAATTTGATTAAAATGCCATAACATATTAATAAAATCTAAAAAATTGACTTAATAAAAAAAACTCAAAATTTAACAACAAAAAATACATAAAAACACACAAAAATTGAAAGAAAAAAAGGTCAATTCACAAAACTATTCAAGTTAAATTCGAATTTTAAGTACTTCAATTTATCTCAAATTTAACTCGAACTTGCACTCATAGTTAAGATAAACTTTGGTTCCAAAACATTTTAAAATTTTAAGTCTGAGTTCAAGTTAGGCAAAATACAAAGTTGAACTTGAAATTTTTTATTATCTTTAAATGAAGTTTTTTAAAAGAATTAAGTATTAAAAAAGTATTTAATGACAATTTATTATGCAATGCTATCTCTCACACCTCCCATAGATTAAGACCTAAAATTTATTTTATTCAAGAGCTACAAATCAAATTCTGCGAGCAAAATTTAACACTAAGCCTCTTGGCCTCCAACCAATCTTCGGGAGTACAATGAAGCTTGACTCCCAGTTTCAACAGAAGCGATAATTCTAAAGTTCTTTGAACGCCAAGCCAACTCATTTTTATGGCTTGACAAGCCACATTAGTATCACTGCAACCTGATGAAAAAAAATAATATCACGTAGCGGTTCAGACAATCCGCTTCAACATTCAGTTTAAAAATATTATAAAATGCATTTTTATTATCTTTTTTCAAGTTAAAAGCATTGTTTTTCAGAAAACGCTACAAGGGGTATTTTGATATATTACTCATTCTTTATTTTTTTGCATAATTTATTTTTTTGATTTTGAAAAATAAAATAACAAATGTCATTTTAAAAATAAATCATCGTTGATTAATGATTTATGCCATGAAAATATTGATTTTGCAAGTTGGGGTTTTGTTTTATTTTTTTTAAAATACAAATATTACATTACAAATTTTAAATTTTGAAGAATTATAATAATTATTTAATAATAAATGAAATAACTATAATGCCAACAACAATTTAACTGTAAATAATAATTTTTTAATAATTAGATAAATAAAAAATTTTTAAATTTTTAATCAAGACTAAAGAGTGCATAAATTTTACTGTTAAGATAAATGTCTTAGGCGTCAAGTTGGAATTTTATTATTGTTGGTTGGATTGTTTATGTGCTTATGAGAAAATCTAGAAATTGCATTTAAGATTAATTAATTTCATTTGATGAATAACAAATCATTAGAGATAAATCATGATTAGATGAGAGAAACTTAAAAATGAGGTAAGATAAAAGTCACAGATTCAATCAATTTTGTTTAGTTTCAATCGCTTTCCATTTTCAAATTACTTTTTAACATTACAAACGTCATCGTTACCAAGTTTTATATAAAATAATAATAATTATTATAAAAGAAATGTGCACCTAAACATTAGGTGCTGCTTAGGTCAAGCATTGCAATTATGACATTTAAAATGTATTGCAAATCCGTCACAAAAACTACTATTAATTAATGGTCATCTACTAGGTTACTTTTCTAGTTGGGTTTCTAATTATTTATCCCCTTGACTTTTGTTACTAAATGCAAGTAGCTAGCTCATTCTATTTTATTTTAGGGTGGGTAAAATTGAACCCAAGTAATAAAATTATATTAGACAATTTGATTCGGTTTAATTTTGTGTGTTAGTTTAATTTCAATTTATTTTTTGTTTTTGAGAACTAATCTATTTAATTTAATTTTTTTATTTATCCATAAATAGAACCAAACAAAATAAATTAAAATTAAAATTAAAATATACTAAAAATTAATAAAAAAATAAACCAAATCAAATTGGTTTAGTTCTATTAAAGAAATTTGCTCTATGTAGCTAGAACCAAGGCTCAGGCTATTATGCAACGGTTATATTCTTATAGTAGGAAACGAGGATTGTCAAATTTGGAGTATTTTAAATCTAACAATGGGATGTTTAAGCAGCCCATCTCTATTAAGATTTGCAACTGGTTCAATCGGTTGCACCTCATCTAGTTTTTTTTTTTTGATAAAGTACCTCGTCTAGTTTAGATAGCCTGTTAATAGAGAAACAATAGACGTCAATCATAAACACTTACCGAAAGTCACCCTTAAAGTAATTAGAGAGATAAGTAGGTTTCTTTTATGAAATGCAGCCAAAGCAAATAAAAAAATAGGAAGAAGTGTTCCATTATTAATAATATAGTACAAGAGTGTAGTTCGGGATCAAAGAGCATAGAGCAATCATTAAAAGCGAAAGTGGCAAGTAAGCAATGTAGTATTTTGCATAAATTTTTTCTTGTTTGATTAAAACGCAAATGAGATATTGAGTATGTGGGTGGGAATGGTGCAGGGAGAAGGGAAGATGGATTGCATCGACAACAAGAATCAAAACGGTGATGAAACACGGTTGCGAAGGAGCAAAAGCTTCCAGGAATTTATGCATATGCTAGGTGAAGAGGAAGGGGTGGAAGATGCTCGTGAGCTGGCTGGAGTGGAATACGGTAGTGGATGTAATCGTAAGGAGGATAGAAGCGAACAATTTGGTATAAACTATGGCTTCGTAACTTATTTGTAAGCAAATAAGAACTGTTACTTTGTGGAATTTTCTTTTTAGTAGCGAAATAGCTTAAATTTATTTCGTTTACGTTTGGCATTTATGAATTGTTACTTTATGTTGACAACAGTAAAGAAGTTGTTAATACTATAAAAGGCAGAGTAGGTGAAGTTGCAATTATGAAGGAGATGAGATCCATAATTTAATTGCTACTTTAACATAAAACTATAGATACGAGTCCGAGAAATAAGTATTGAGAGTGTGTTATATTCAGATGCGGAAAAAATCGGAGCATCATACTGAGAATTAGCACTAGAGAGAAAGCGTAAGTAGCAGGTGGGTGGTTTAACCCAGACAACATCAAAGGTAGTCAAAGTTTGAAACACGTTGTGCTTTGGAACATTTTTCTGAAATGGTATCCAAACTAACGGATGTACAACAAGAATATGCATGAGAGATAAGATTTGAGACTCTTATTCAACTAAAATATGGTTGATTGAGAAGGAAGTTTTGTTGGTTGCTGGTGCAAAAATTTATTACAGATAAGTTGATATTGAATGTACAAGGCAAGAAATTGTTACAACTCCAAAAATATTTTCGTCGATAATGGGCATAATTGATGGTGGAATGCTTATGGAGTTACATGATGATCTATCACGCATTCGAAGACTAAGAGATTTGTTTAGTGCCTTAAAGAGGGGGATACACATAAAAGCTATTGATAAAGAATTGTTAAATCGTTATATCACCATTGAGGAATTTAATGCTTGCTTTATACTTTTTTTATTGTCAATAATTTTATGTCCTGCTGGTAGGTTGTATGTTAGTGTTTCTTTCTTATATTTAGTAACAGATGCAAAGCGTATACAACAAAGAAATTGGTCATTATATTGTTTTGGCAAGTTCGTAGAAGGTATAACAAAGTTTAAGCATGAAACAGTAGGATACATAGGAAGCTGTATTTTGTTCTTGAAGGTAGACTATCATCATGCCAAATAATTGTGAATGTAATGCGATTATAATAACACTAGTAGTAATTAATTAATATAATGATAAAGATAATTGTAATAATCGACATTCGCTTATGCAACTATTATACTTGAATTCAATAAATTACAGAGGTTTAGAGGTCGAGATAACATTACCAGTAGTTGTGAGATGGCATGGGATGGCAAGAAAATAGGGCGACTTATGAGGTGATGGACCAAATATAGGGGCTTTGATAGCTCAAAGGTATAGGTGTGCATAAAAAATGATATTAATTAGATTATGATATATTTAAGTACATAGTTATTAGATTGTATGATTGGATGATTTATGATGTGAATTTTTAAACTTGTATGCAGGTATGTATACGACCATCATTCTATAATGCAGTTGGCGATAATGAAGAAGGCTCATCTTGCGTGACGTTAAGAAGTTAATGAATATCCAATCCGCTAATATTTTAAAGATGTCATCAAAACTTGATACGTTCTCTTGTAATTTAGAAGTAGTCAGAAAACTGGCAGAGCGAATACTAAGTCAAACAGAAGGGATAGGGGGAGTTGTTGATTCGATTGGTGAAGATTTAAAAGACGAAATAAAAGGTAGAACGTCAGTTACTTCAATGCCTTTAATCATTGAGGTGAGTTCTGATGAGCGCGATGAAGATGAAAGACTTGGAAATGAAGGTATAAAAGTTGACAAGAAAAAGAATAATGTAGATAGTAATATTGTAGAGCAGACAACATAGATGATGCATATGTTGTAAAACATTATTTATGAGAAAAGTGTTGAATCCCAAATTCGTGAGGTGGCACATTAGGTGAAGAAAAAAGGCTGTATAGTGTTTATATAAAATTGTTAATGACATGGTGGACAATTTGATTACATAATTTAGAGATAGCACAAAGTAGGTGCATTTGACAAATAGGTAGTTTATTTGTTGTTTGGCAAGAGGGTAAGCTTTGTTGTGATTCCACACAAATGACTGCTTTAGTTGGGGCAATGAATGCATTCCATAATTGTAATGTCAATACACCAGGGTCAGATTGTTTGTAAAGTGATATAATAATGAATAATAGTCTTAAGAAACATTACAGGACATATCCATTTATAGTTTTATGTGTCGTGATAGAGGAGGAAGACATGATCATTAAATACCTATTTGACGCTAGTCAACCCATGGGCTACGTATACAACTAATTAAAGGTTATATTTTTATAACATACGACTGATGTGTTATTTAATTTGTGCAGCGAGTGAGTTGTTGAAATAGAGTTCAACATTGTAAATCGAAGCAACATGTTGTTACTTAGACCTAATAGATGGGTTAACGGCGAAGTTAGTATTATTAACAATTTTTATGTCTGGGTGGTGGTGTTGTTGAGGTCTTGATTTGTGTGTAATACAAAAAACTTTTAAACTGATTTTTGTGTAATACTTATAGACAGATAATTATAATATTTTTTGATATGTTAATGTTGGAGGAAATAAGTAAAGATGGTTCCTTAAGGTGCAATTGGCTCCTACCTATATATTACTCAGTCAGTTCTATTTCAATGACACCTTGGGGAATACATGTAATACATGTTCATTTATTGATGTAACTTTTTGTTAATAGGAAGACTACATTAATAACGTTACAACAATTTGTATTATCAAGGGCACAAAGGTTAAACTATTTAAGGGAAGAGAGTAAATTCTGTGGACATTACATATATGATTTGCAACGATATAAGAAAATAAATATTGCACTATTATGTACCTTTTATATATAACGGTAAATGTAGTGATACTGGAAGCGATGCCTCATAATATGTATTAATATATAGATTTTAATTCCATCCAATCTCGGTAGATATCACTTGTACTTATTAGTTGTCACTGTGGCAGAAGAACATGTTAAAATCTATGATCCATTACTGAGCAAACAGACATTGAGTTCTATTTATAAGGCTTGTCCGATACTAGTAAGTTAAAAAAGTTGAAGGAGTACATAATATGAATTAAGTTGTTATAGAGAGATGAATTGTACTAGTTATGTTTCTGTAATAGTGTGCCTTGTATATTTGTAGTTGGCGTCGTTAGATTTTATTCTGGCAAAATAAATCCGTGGTTGTTTGAGAAAAGATTTAAGTTTGACAAGTTTACAATTACGGTGAACAATAAAATGGCGAGGCAAAAAAATAACTTTAACTGTTGAGTGTATGTGAAAATGGTCATGAAGAATGATAGAAACATTTTCGACAAAGTATAAAAGGTAAAGAATTATATGTATGTAAAAATAGTAGACAATTTGAATAGTTTGAGTATGTCTTGTTTAGTAGTGGGTAACTTGTTTTGTTTGTGAGTTTGGCGATATGACTCAGAGGATGTCAGATGCAGGATGACTTTGCACTTGATATTGTCAAACATGAATATGCTCAAGCATTCTTTGGTACAAAGTACACGCCAACGCCATAACTGGGATGATGGAGATATAGCCAATAAAAGGAGGAAACAAGAGAAACGTTACAATAAACAGTTTGGACCTTATGGCCATAAGAAGCAAAAATAATTTGTACCCATTAATATAAAATTAACAATATTGCTAGGTGGTTTTACAATGTATTCTTTGTTTGTAGTCAAGGCCATAGCGGTTAGAAGGCAGTGTGTGATGTTAGAAATTGAATTTGCAAAAATATACTTTGGGCTATCCACTATAGTTGGACTATAAAGTGGTACTTGAAATGTGAAAACATTGAGGTGCAATAAGAGATTGTCGTGCCTTTTTTGTTGTTGTAAAAACTTGATTGCATATCGATGGCACAGATGAGTATTACTTCATTCCACGATTGTATGGTCAAGCTGTAGACACCCCGATGTAGTATTCACAAAGTATAAAATATTGAAAACTTAGACAAAAAGCTATTGTAGAAGATCCAATTCATATAGTTCATATTACTTTACATGTAGCATTAAAACTTAATGAATTAGAACTATATACCATTTTAGGGTTCCAGTTTCGCAATTTTACTGGCTAGAGCTTGCTGCATCTGATTAAATGACTTTTAGAAATCCATACATATTCTCTGTGCAACCCCAAACTTGACTACTCCAACAGTTTCATGTTCCCAAGCTTCTGAGAGCTGGTTTCATTCTGCGAGTAAGTCATCGATAGTAGGTACCTTATTCATCCAATTTTTGTTATCAATCGGCATTATAACCTCTTCCTTTCAGCTCTTTATTATATGTAGTCAGTTGTTCCCATTTATTTTTAGCTCGGGGATAGAGGACACAATAGCAGCATCTACCTTCAGCTTCTTGCTCTCTTCCTCAACCTTCTGGAGCTCATTCTCCACTATGACAATTTGACCGTCATTGAATTGGTATTTCTAAGTTAGATTAATTAACTGCATATTTAAGCTATTCTCCTGTTGTTGTAATTGATTAATCTCTCTTTCAAATACAGCCAAAGTAAGCTGACTATTTTGCACCAACTCCCAAAACTAAACGTACATTAGTTAATGAAAGCAATTTCAAAAGCAATTACATCAAGTTATGAAATTATAATCCAACACATATCCTAATTATGTCAGTAGAAGTTATATTCATCATGGCATCATAAATTAATTTTTGGTCACTTTCAATCATTGCACGATCAGCTCTTGTTCATAATGTCGACTAAATTATCGCGGACCTTTCTCTATTTAACAAAAAAACAGTGGAGTTCTTCACTACATCTCTGCTGGATTTGACAATGTCATTAGAGTAAATTTCTTTTCACCCCTTGGGTCATTAGGAGACTGTGGACCTTGGTGGTGAATATTCAATTAAGAGACCCCTGCCTCTCGCAGCAGCACCTCCACCTTGCGTGGCCCTCGTCTGTGGTGGAGTAGAGCCCATAAAGGTCGATCTTGAGGCACAAATAAGATTGATGGGCTAATCTATAATAAGGGTAATGAAAAAGTAAATGAAGAGATAAAATACTCGACGTCGAACACTTTGATAAACCTACCACGAGGAATGAAGTCTTTAATTCCAAGATTAAAATAAAACAAGGGCATATCATTTGTTCCACTTTATGCAGGATCTCCTGGTTGACCATCAGGATGAGCATTGTCAGTAAATTGAGGGTCCTCAATAGGCTCAGAAACATCATAGCCAATCCCCCGGAGTAGCTTCAGCAATTGTTCAGGAAGGGCTTGTAAAACTTCGAGGGTCATTGTTTGAATGTGGCTTGGATGGACTTTGGGAAGCAAACCTCTTCATGGTTTAACCTTAACTACTTTGAGCTAGAAGTGCCTTCCGCACTTTAGAAACTACAGATGAATTTATAAATGTCATATAATGTAATATCCAATCCCTATTAGTAGTATTGGCGCCTAGATTTCGGTATAGAGCAAATAGGACACCGTAAGGGTACTCGATTATAACCCTACTAGAAATATTTTCTTTATAGTGTAGTGCACGTGAGAGATATTAGACCTAATTTAGTAATTTCACACTCGATCAGAGCGCCGAACGACCCTAGAATATTTTTAGAATTATTCTCCATTGGCCTGGAAAAGGGAATTCTAATTTACTACATGATTTTCCATTTAAGGGTGATGTATGGAACAAGCCTTTGTTGAGAAACATAATCCATATATTAGAGAATGGACCAATTAGAAGAAATCTCATGGATTGTCAAGTTGAAAATTCTAGTTAGTTCTTTAGACTATTCTAACTAGATAGTTACAAATGAACTAATTACATAATTAGTTTTCAACTAATGGAAAATTAGTAATTTAGAGTAAGTTGAAGGGCAAAATGGTCAATTGATGGATAACTATATATATGTTGAAAGTGTGTAGAATTTTTAAGTGAACAAAAAGCAACCATTTAAAGGAAAATTCGTGCAAGGTGAAGGGGGTGCTGCTATAGTGAAAGTTTAATTTTTTTTTCATGCTTAATCAAGCCAAAATAAGGTTACATACCAATCCCTAAGTTCAATTGAAGCCTCCATTAATGAAAATTCAAGAAAAAGAGGTAAGAAAAGCATTGTTTTATAAGTTTGATAAGTGAGCTTTTAAGAATGCTTCAATTGATATTCTTGTGTGTATTCTTGGCTTAGTTTGAGTTGAATTCTAGTGTGGAGCTTGAAGGAGTCATCAATTTGAAGAAATTGGCAAGGTAAGAATTAGGGTTTTTGGTGATTTTGATGTAGAGATTTCAATTGGTTGTAATTAAGGCTTTAGAATGAAATTGGCTTGATTTTGTTGTAGTTGGAACAAGAAATTGAGAAAAGGAATGTGTTGGAACCTAGGGTGAAATTCTGTCACTTTAGGAAAGTTAGGGATTGAGTAATATTTTGATTGAGTTGTGTGTAAATGGTGCATATTGTAAATTAAATGTATATGGTTGATGGAAAAACCAAAAATGAACATAATGGGACATAATTGTCCATTTCGAAAAGGTGAAGGGCAATTATATCCAACCAAGTTATAAGGCGTTCAATAATTTTCAGGGCGTCGGATGGTGAGTTAGATTAGATTAAATGGCTCCGTAAATAAAAAAAAAAAATAGTATCCATCCAGGCTTTGTGTGCCGATTAGGGCGTTTAGTAGTTAAATGAGATTCTAGCATTCGATTTGGTTCTAAATGTCATTTATGATGCGTAGGTGAAGATAACCGAGAATGATAATGGGAGCAAAAATCGGGAGCGAAATTGAGCGCGGAGCGGTTGTGAGTGAAAATCTGCCTTTTTCTGTTATCTTTCGTTTATTATGTTTCCGCATAATGAAAATGTATGTTTTATGAGTTTTCAATGCATAAACATGGTTATGATCTTGATATGTATCCATATATATGCATTTACACGTTCGGTTTAAGAAACAGTTTTAAAATTTCTGCATTTGTTTTAAAGGCTATTGGTACCCTCAGATTATAGTGATGGAGATTGTATTAGACCCAGACGATATATCCCGTACACATGGGCAGGTCATGGGGGGCGTGTCACTAACTCTGGGAAGTCGGGGTGTCGAGTCATGTGAGTCAGTCTATATGTATGCGATGTAGGATTCCGCTGCATAGCCAGTGAGATGTCTTGAGATGTCACTGTGGGCGCTGCTAGTTGAGGTGCCCCGTGACCTACTCACTTGTGCGGTGCTAGTTGAGTCGCCGCGTGAGTATTGAGTGACACGTCCAGAATATAGAAGTTATTCCCAAGTGCAGGATTGTCGAAGTAATAAATAACTCGATGAGAACGGGGTCGATCCACAGGGAAGTAGAATTAAAATTACAAATTATAAACACTTTAAAGATAATTAATGCAGTATAAGATGTTTGCAAATATTATTTCAATTAACCAATTCAAATAAAAAGTTAAGGTTATGGAGATTCACTCTTGGCATAAGAAATAAGAATATATTTAATTTTTTTATAACTCAATTGGAATCCTCACACAAAGAAGGTTCCAACCGAAAAATATAGCAATTAAAGTTCATCATCATTTATATATTAATTAGTATTTATTGTTTTTAATTATTATACACCAAATCTTATAAATGGGTTCAAGTATTTATTATGCCAATCTTTATATTTGTCTACAATAAATCAAGACTCCCACTTTACAAGAAAGGTTATATAAACCAAATCTTGTAAATGGTTTCAAGAATTTATTATGCCAAGTATTAAGTATGTTAATAATAAATCAAGAATCACCACTTTAGAAGAAAGGATATTAATTTTACAAACAAAATAAATACATCATATATAAATTTGCATAACTTAAAAATGAAGCATTAAATTCATGAATAAATATTAAACATATCTTATTACCTTGCCAAGAGCTTCACCCTTTCACCTTAGCTTAAACAAAATTATTTGAACATAATAAAACTAAATGAAAAGAAAAGAAATGGAAGAAGAAATAACATGACTTAATAGTAAACAAGAGAAATAATAGTACAAGGAAATGGATACAAAGGAAAAGTATTTTGAACTAAATTCTAACTTTCTAATTACATTCTTTAGGCATAAACAAGCCACATATTTATAGAAAAACATGGATAAATCGAGACAAATTTGGAGGGAACCACTTGGTTGATGAAAGTCAAGAATGGTGGCAAAATAATTTGCATTCATTATCACTTGGGCACCCACTTGATTATCCAATTTGGAATTGATGTGATCTGAATTAGCTGTCACTCAAAACATAAAAGTTGTAGATAAGTCTCTTATCTTTCCAAATTGAGTAATCTCATACGTATTAGATATGTATTTCTATAGTTATGGGCCAAATACTGATAACTGTTCAAACTTGGCCTGTACTGCAGATCAATTCTGTTCTAGGCCAATTTTCACCCTCTAAACACTCGAATTTCCAATGCTTTGTGAAATATAATATGTTATCCCATTGAGTTATCTCTGTACAGGATTAAGAATCACCTCAATTAGATCTTTAGGTAGAAAGTTATGCCCATTTTACCGAACCTGCCACAAAACAGTTATAAGATAATTAAGTACAATATTGTAAACATACTTAAGTTAAGAAAATTAAATACACTAGTAATACAAAACAATCATGTAAAACTCTTATTAAATGTGTAATTTCAAGTGTTCATCACACCCCCTAACTGGCTTATTGCTAGTCCCTAGCAATTCGAGCATAAATAAAATTTGAACACTACCTAAGTATTTCAAACAAAACGTCAGTTTTAAAATCACAATCGCTATAAAGGTTATTTCAATCATAACTTCCAAAAATATTTTTGTGTGTGTGTGAATTAAGCCAAAGCCTTCTTACCACAAACCACAACATATATAGCCTTAAAAATGTTCCAAGTAAAAGCCTCAACTCCATATCCTTATAGGTGAATAACTTGTTTAATGACTTAGGATTTCACTCATGGAGTTGGAAAACAGATAATCGCTCAAGAAAAAGTTACATTTAAGGACAGACAGACAAACTAACATTGATCCAAAGATAGGAAAATCAAATATTTAGAGTCAAACCATTATTGCCAAATGCCAGCTTCAAGACTTTAATTATTTAATGCGAATCTTACGAATATAGAATTCGGTGATAAGATTGCTTCCTAATGACTTTAGTCTTCTAAAATTGAATGAAGACTTTATTGAACTGAATTGACTTCTTTTCTTTCTTTTTTTTTTTAAATTTTTTTTACTCATTTTTTTTCTTTTTTGAAAGACATAAGGAATCATTACAACATAAGAGCAATTTATCACCATAATACTTTTCCAATTTTTTTTTTTATATCCTTCAGCTAAGCAACCAAATCATTCATCATCCCAAATAATGTCATTCCAAATAAAAATTAACCATTTCAAAAGATCAATGAAAGTTCGTAAGCTGTTATCTCAAACCTCTCCACTCACGCACAAAAGATATGTGAGTTTAAAAAATAATATGTATACTTAAACATGGAAATTCTCTTGGCTATATATATTGAATCATCCATCTTACCACAAGGCTTAGTATTGTTCTCAAGAAATAATTTCAGAAGTTATTCTTTAGTAACCTAAATAGAGAAAGTGATTTAAACTAAACAATTTTGAAATCATACATCGATAGTAAAGCAAATTTATTTACGCAAGAGTTACCAAAAACTTAAGCAACAAACAATTATACATAAAATGCATTAAAAATAAACCAATTAGAATGTGTTTCAAAAGTTTATAATGTACTCTTTACTCTGCCATTCTAGAACTAGAATGCGTCTCAAGAATACATAAATGAACATTTTACTCACGCCATTCATGATAATTTTTTTTTTTTACATAACAAAGTGATAACAACAATAAAATAAAATAATTAACACTAACATTATATATCAACTATTCTCCCCCCAACCAGATTGAGACATTGTCCTCAATGTCAAAATATAGAAAGAGTAAAATATAGAAGATATCACCTGAAACATATTTTATTGAAAATTAAACCTGCAACAAAATAAAACAAGCCACACAAAAAAATAAAACAAGCCACACAAAAAAGCTTACAAATACATAGAAATAGATAGGCTACAGACGAAGCATCAAATCTATCCTGCGTTTCTTTTCACTGTTATTAGTATACCAATCTATCTGACTCATTGTTGGATCAGATAGAGGTGTAAAAGCTTGTAGTTCATCGAGTAACTGATCAACAGTTGAAGCAGAAATGACGATCTGTCGTGCTGCAGATGAGACGAATTATTTTTCCACCGCATAGTCAAGAAAAGATAACAACTCATTATAAAAACCATCAATGTTTAACAAACCAATGGGTTTTTTATGCCCATGAGACAATTTGAAAAATTTCCTCCAATGTTCCGAAACCTCCAGGTAGAGCTATGAAAGCATCAGCATTACGAAGCATAAAAGAAATTCGTTCATGCATTGATGATACCTGTAACTCATCCCCAATTATTTTTCCTACAATGTCTCCAACAGCTAGAGCTTTTGGTATGATACCCAAAAGTCGACTGCCATTATTTTGTGCAGCGGTTGCCACACGTCCCATTAATCCAAGACTACCTCCCTTATATACTAAATGAATATTGCGCTCAGCTAACATCTTGCCAAGGGTTTCTGCTGCTTCTATAAACTCACTAGTTTTTCCAGGGCTGGATCCACAAAAGACACAAATTTTTGTGAATTTACGAGTTGATGATCCTTCCATGATTACACTCACCCTTTCTCTTGAATGATTTTGAGTTTGTACAAAGATGCAGAAATAATGCAATGTATTTATAGAGCCAAAAGGTATTGCAAAGTTAAATCACATGGCTATTTGCTTGAAATACAAGATTCAACACCTTTTACCAATTTTCAATTTGTTAGCTGGAAAAGTCACATGGGTTGTCGGCTTAAAATGCAAAATTTTCAAAAAGGATTATAGGTGGTTGATTATTGAAAAGACATTTGAGTTTGAAATGAAACATTTAAAAATAACAGCTATAGTAAATATATACAAGTAGTTGTGATTGTGGCTCACATCTTCCTCTGATTTTACGTCCAGTAACGGCTTAAACGCCCTCTATGGGTCGGGGATAGGCTTCCTAGCCAATTTTCTTATAAATTGACAAACAGAGTCTTTTAAAGTCAGATTCCCGAGACTGTACCGCTCATGTTCTTTTAGGAATATGTCCCATAATTCATGAATTGCAATATGCACATATCCACTAGGATGCGTCTCAAGAGTCGATAAGATATTATCTAAAGACTTCTTACTCAGGCCATCCTTAATGAACCTAATTTTATCTTCACGATTTACAGACACCATTCCTAAAGTGCGGCAACGTGTGTTGCAAGTCGTGCGTGCACACTTGTAACAAACATTTAATTGTTTTGCTCTTCGTTTTTTTTTTAAAAAAGAGTTTTTACCTAAGCCAGGCATGTAGAAAATTAATGAGTCTGAAAATTCACCTGTCAATCTAACTTTGGCTTCAATTAACCAACGTAAATCAACAGGTATATTCATAATCATTAATAACCTTAATCTTTCACATCTTACTTGGTAAATTTTCTTCAAGGAATTTTGAGGCAATGAGGGAAAACGCTTTTTCAAATTTTTTAGAATGTCATCCATTTATTTATTTTTTAGAAAAGGAGAAAGAAGAGAAGATATCAGTAATTATGGGAAACTGACAAAACCGATTTGAAATATCACGGAGTACCGTTATCCGCCGCTTAACCGGGGTGCAAAACAAAACTTTAACAAAACTACTAAATTAACCTGCAAGTAAAAAAAAAAATGTTAGAAGAAGAATAAATATATATAAATATGTAAATATATAAAACAAAGATTAATTGGTCTCGTAACAAGGATCCGATAGGAACGTAAATTCTTCATGAAAAGCTTGATTTTCTAGAAACGGCTTGAGTCTTTGCCCATTTACCTTAAACACATTCCCATTTCTAAGATTTTCAATGTCAATTGTTCCATAAGGGTACACATGTTTCACAATAAAAGGGCCACTCTATCTTGATCTTAATTTTTCAGGGAATATGTGAAGTCGAGAATTATAAAGCAAAACCTTCTGACCAGTGTCAAATGTTTTTCTCTGAATTTTTTTATCATGAAAGGCTTTAATTTTAGCTTTATGAATTTTTGAATTCTCATATGCATCATTTCTCAATTCTTCAAGTTCATTTATTTGTAATTTACGTATGTGTCCAGCAGAATCAAGATTTTCATTAAAAGTTTTAATAGCCCAGTAGGCTTTATGCTCAAGTTCCACAGGTAAGTGACAAGGTTTTCCATAAACTATCCTATAGGGAGACATACCCAATGAAGTTTTAAAAGCAGTTCTATAAGCCCACAGTGCATCAATTAGTCTTAAAGTCCAATCTTTGCGATTTGGGTTTATAGTTTTTTCTAAAATTTGTTTTATCTCCCTATTTGCTAATTCAACTTGTCCACTTGTCTGAGGATGATAAGGGGTGGCAACTTTATGAGTAATACCATATTTTTTCACTAATGTTTCAAATGATCTATTACAAAAATGCTTACCCCCATCACTTATAATGGCTCGAGGGATTCCAAACCGACTTAAGATATTTTCTTTCAAAAATTTTATGACTGTTTTATGGTCATTATGTCGACATGGAATAGCCTCAATCCATTTTGAGACATAATCTACTGCAACTAAGATATACGTAAATCCAAATGATAACGGAAATGGTCCCATGAAATCTATCCCCCAACAATCAAAGATTTCAATAACAAGAATGGGGTTCAAAGGCATCATGTTTCGTTTTGAAATTGATCCCAACTTTTGAAAATTTTCACAAGTTATACAAAATGTATGTGTATCTTTAAATAAAGTGGGCCAATAAAATCCACACTGCAAGATTTTTGCAGCTGTTTTCTTTGATGAGAAATGTCCCCCACATGCTTCAGAATGACAAAATTCAATAACTTTATTTACCTCATTGTCGGGTATGCATCTTCGAAATATTTGATCACGACAATATTTAAAGAGATAAGGATCATCCCAATAAAACTTTCTCACCTCCGTTAAAAATTTTCTTTTGTCTTGAGCATTCCATTGAGGTGGCATTTCTCCTGTTACAAGAAAATTAACAATATTAGCATACCAGGGCATTGTAACAGTAGAAAATAAAAATTCATCGGGAAAAGAATCATTAATAGGTGTTATTTCTGTTGATGAATCTGGTGTGAGTCTTGATAAGTGATCTGCAACAACATTCTCAGCTCCCTTCTTATCCTTGATAGTGATAATAAATTCTTGTAGCAGTAGAATCCATCGAATTAGCCTTGGTTTTGCATCCTGTTTTGACATTAAGTACCTTACAGAAGCATGGTCAGTAAATACAATAGTTGAAGAACCAATTAAGTAAGAACGAAATTTGTCTAATGCAAATATTACAGCAAGTAGTTCTTTTTCAGTTGTTGTGTAATTCATTTGTGCACTGTTTAAAGTTCTACTTGCGTAATAAATTACATAGGATTTACCTTCCTTTCTTTGTCCTAATACAGCACCAACAATGTAGTCACTAGCATCACACATGAGCTCAAAAGGTAAAGACCAGTCAGGAGATTGTATGATAGGAGCAGATGTTAAGAGGCCAATTAATTTTTCAAACGAATTTTGACACTCTTGAGTCCACTTAAATGATACATCTTTTGCTAAGAGGTTACAAAGAGGTTTAGATATAGCACTAAAGTTTTTTATGAACCTCCTATAGAATCCAGCATGTCCTAAAAAGGATCGGACTTCTCTGACTGTTTTTGGTGAAGGCAAATGTGTAATGAGTTTGACTTTTGCCTTATCCACTTCAATTCCTTTAGAATATACTATATGTCCTAAAACAATTCCAGAAGTAACCATGTAATGACATTTTTCCCAGTTCAATACAAGACTTTTTTCTTCACATCTTTTTAAGACCTTTTCTAAGTTTTCAAGACAATTATCAAAAGAATTTCCAAACACAGTTAAATCATCCATGAAAATTTCTAAATAATGCTCAATCATGTCACTAAAAATGCTTAACATACATCTCTGAAATGTTGCTGGGGCATTACAAAGTCCAAAGGGCATTCTTCTAAAAGCAAAGGTTCCAAAAGGACATGTGAATGTAGTCTTTTCTTGGTCCTCTAGTGCTATAGGAATTTGATAATAGCCAGAGTAACCATCTAGAAAGCAATAGTAGGGATGTCCTGCTACTCTTTCTATAATCTGATCAAGGAATGGTAAAGGAAAATGGACTTTTCTAGTGGCCAAGTTCAATTTTCTATAATCTATGCACATCCTCCAACTAGATGAGACTCGAGTTGGTATTAACTCACCTTTTTCATTTTCAATGACTGTGATTCCAGATTGTTTTGGTACTACCTGAGTAGGACTTACCCACTTACTATCTGAGATCAGATAGATGATTCCTACTTCAAGTAATTTGAGAACTTCAGCTCTCACTACCTCTTTCATATATGGATTTAATCTCTTTTGAGGTTGTTGGGAAGTTTTGGCATTATCCTCTAGGTGTATTTTATGTGTGCAAATCAAAGGATTAATACCATTTATGTCTTTTAAAGTCCACCCAATTGCATTTTTATACATTTTCAATAATTCAATCAACTTATCTTCTTGTTCACTTGTGAGTGTAGAAGCGATTACCACCGGGTAAGTTTGTTTCTCTCCAAGAAATGCATATTTCAGTTCTTCAGGCAGAGGTTTTAACTCCAACTTTGAAATTTCATTCTTTTTATCCTCATTTTCTCCCAATTCTTCAAACTTTAGTTTCCATCTTTTATTTTCAATCACCTGTGCACAGTTAAGTAAAGGAACATATGTCAGAGATTTCAGGATCTAATTGTATATTTGACTCAAATGAATTTATTAAACACATTTCTAAGGAATCAGTAGAACTCCCTTTTTGAATATGATCCTCCATAATCGTTTCAATCATGTTACATTCTTCACTTTCATCCTCTTCTTCATATGGTTGCTTACACATATTAAAAACATTGAGTTTAAGTGTCATGTTTCCAAATGAAAGCTTCATTACTCAATTCCTGCAATTAATCAAAGCGTTAGAAGTTGCTAAAAATGGACGACCTAAAATAACAGGTATCAGATTACATCCTTTGACAGGTTCTGTGTCCAAGACGATAAAATCCACAGGATATATGAATTTATCAACTTGAACTAAGACATCCTCCACTGTCCCTCTTGGTACTTTTATTGATCTATCAGCAAGTAAAAGAGTTACAGATGTTGATTTTAACTCCCCGAGATTGAGCTGCTGATAAACTGAATACAGCAATAAATTCACACTAGCACCAAGATTAAGTAAGGCTTGTTCAATTTTATGACTTCCAATAATACATGAAATTGTAGGACAACCAGGGTCTTTATATTTCAAAGAATTATTGTTCTGAAGAATGGCACTTACTTGTTCAGCTAAAAATGCTTTCTTTTTCACATTCAGTTTTCTTTTTACTGTGCATAAGTCTTTCAAAAATTTTGCATAAGATAGAACCTGTTTAATAGCATCCAGTAAAGAAATATTAACTTTTACCTGTTTGAAGATTTCAAAAATTTCAGGATTGTGATTCATCTTCTTAGTATTACGTAATGCATGAGGAAATGGGGGTAGAGGTGAGGGTTTAGTGTTTTCTTCATTAAGTGTAGGTTTAACACTTTCCTTACCCTTAGAGATTGATTCATCGCTCTCATGAGGTTCAGGAATTTCTTTTTCAACAATTTTACCACTCCGAAGAGTGATAACTGCTTTAACTTGATCCATGTGTTGGCTTCCTGAACTACATGCATTTGAGTTATGTTGTCCTTTGGGGTTTGGCTGTGGTTGAGAAGAAAATTTTCCTTTCTCATGAATGTTCAGTGCAGATGCAAATTTAGCAAGAGTATCTTTCAAATCAGCAAATGTTTGAGCATTTTGAGAATTAACAGACTCTTGTTTTTCAATGAATGTATGCAAGGTTTCTTCAAGATTTTTCCTAGGAGGTGGGACATATGGTGCATAACCTTGATGATTTTGAAAGTTTTGGTGTGGTTGGAAATGTGGTTGCAAAGGTGGTTGCGAAGCCTGTGCTTGAGTGTCATTCCTCCAACTAAAATTCGGGTGATTTCGCCATTCAGGATTATAGTTTTGTGAATATGGGTTATTGTTTGACCGTTTGAACGTGTTTAAAACATTGGCTTGTTCATGGAGACATTCCCTAAATGCAGGCAAAGTTGGGCAATCATTGGTAGGGTGATCATGGGTTTCACAAATGTGACACATAATTTCTTGAACAGATTTTATTTGACCACTCTTTTTCATTTCTAAGGTTTCGACTTTTCTAGCAAGGGATGCTAATTTGGCTTGAAGGTCATGGTCTTCCTTAAGATGATAAATACCCCCACTAGATGTAGTGGTTTGATTTTTGCTAGGTGCCTCACAGGTACCAGCAGTGTCCCAATTTTGAGCTTTTTCTGCTAGTAAGTCAAGATAGTTCATTGCCTCTTCTGGGTCTTTTTCCTCAAATGTTCCATTACACATCATTTCTACCATTTGCCTAACTTGGGGTGTTAAGCCCTCATAGAAATTTGAGACTACTCTCCATGTTTCAAAACCATGATGGGGACAGGTATTAAGTAATTCTTTATACCTTTCCCAACATTGGTAAAGGGTCTCTCCTGGTTTTTGGGCAAAAGTGGTGATTTGTCTTTTGAATGAATTTGTTCTATGGGAGGGAAAAAACTTTTTCAGGAATTGTTGTTGCATCTCGTCCCATAAAGAAATGGATCCAGGCCTAAGGTTTTGTAGCCATGTTTTAGCTTTATCTTTTAAAGAAAAAGGGAAAAGCTTAAGTCGAATTGTGTTCATGCTACAATTTTGATCATTATACGTGTTACACACTTCTTCAAATTCTCTTAGATGTAGATAAGGGTTCTCTGCATCTAAGCCATGAAAAGTGGGTAAAAGTTGGATAATGTCTGGCTTAAAATTAAAATGCGTTGCATCCGGTGGAAAAATTAAGCAAGATGGTGCACCGGTTCGTGTAGGGTTCATATAGTCTCTAAGTGTCCTAGGTCAGTTATGGTCATTATGTTGGGACTGATTGTCCCCTGGGTCTATGAGTCCCTCAATTTGATTTTCGCTCATGGTGTTACTTGGTGAAGAATGAGAAGATGAAGGAGAATCTAACAAATTATCAAAGGAAGTTTTGAAATTACCTTTTACTAAACGATGAGAATTAGGATCTCGAAACCAACCGCTCATAAAAAGAAACAAAATAAAATACAATAACAATAAATAATACAAATAAAATATTAAACACAGGTAAATAAAATAAAATATTACACACAAGTAAATAAAATATGTAAAACTAAAAGCAAAATAAAGATAAATAATTAGAAGTTAGATTAGTGATGTTAGATTATATAATAAAAAGTTAATAAATAAATAGTAGGAGGCTTAGCCTTCCATTAAAATAAAAAGCGAAAATAAAAAGCGAATAATAAATAAAGTAAAGTACGTTAGGAGGCTCGGCCTTCCATGAAAATTTAAAAAAAATGAAAATAAAAAGTAAAAAAATAATAAATAAACGAAATAAAGAGTAGGAGGCTCAGCCTTCCGCGAAAATAAAAACAGAATAATAATAAAGTACGTTAGGAGGCTCGGTCTTCCATGAAAATAAAAAAAAATAAAAAAAATGAATAATAAATAACGAGTAGGAGGCTTAGCCTTCCATGAAAATAAAATAAACAAACAAAAAATAACAAAACAAAATATTAACGTTACCTCCCCGGCAACGGCGCCAAAAACTTGACACGTCCAGAATATAGAAGTTATTCCCAAGTGCAGGATTGTCGAAGTAATAAATAACCCGATGAGAACAGGGTCGATCCACAGGGAAGTAGAATTAAAATTACAAATTATAAACACTTTAAAGATAATTAATGCAGTATAAGATGTTTGCAAATATTATTTCAATTAACCAATTCAAATAAAAAGCTAAGGTTATGGAGATTCACTCTTGGCATAAGAAATAAGAATATATTTAATTTTTTTATAACTCAATTGGAATCCTCACACAAAGAAGGTTCCAACCGGAAAATATAACAATTAAAGTTCATCATCATTTATATATTAATTAGTATTTATTGTTTTTAATTATTATACACCAAATCTTATAAATGAGTTCAAGTATTTATTATGCCAATCTTTATATTTGTCTACAATAAATCAAGACTCCCACTTTACAAGAAAGGTTATATAAACCAAATCTTGTAAATGGTTTCAAGAATTTATTGTGCCAAGTATTAAGTTTGTCAATAATAAATCAAGAATCACCACTTTAGAAGAAAATGTATTAATTTTACAAACAAAATAAATACATCATATATAAATTTGCATAACTTAAAAATGAAGCATTAAATTCATGAATAAATATTAAACATATCTTATTACCTTGCCAAGAGCTTCACCCATTCACCTTAGCTTAAACAAAATTATTTGGACATAATAAAACTAAATGAAAAGAAAAGAAATGGAAGAAGAAATAACATGACTTAATAGTAAACAAAAGAAATAATAGTACAAGGAAATGGATATAAAGGAAAAGTATTTTGAACTAAATTCTAACTTTCTAATTACATTCTTTAGGCATAAACAAGCCACCTATTTATAGAAAAACATGGATAAATTGAGACAAATTTAGAAGGAACCACTTGGTTGATGAAAGTCAAGAATGGTGGCAAAATAATTTGCATTCATTATCACTTGGGCACCCACTTGATTATCCAATTTGGAATTGATGTGATCCGAATTAGCTGTCACTCAAAACATAAAAGTTGTAGATAAGTCTCTTATCTTTCCAAATTGAGTGATCTCATGCGTATTAGATACGTATTTCTATAG
This sequence comes from Ailanthus altissimus, assembly GCA_946807835.1. Taxonomy (NCBI): domain Eukaryota; kingdom Viridiplantae; phylum Streptophyta; class Magnoliopsida; order Sapindales; family Simaroubaceae; genus Ailanthus; species Ailanthus altissimus. Next base: position 7,770,534 of record OX327691.1, on the reverse strand, counting down.
TTATGGGCCAAATACTGATAACTATTCAAACTGGGCCTGTACTGCAGATCAATTCTGTTCTAGGACAATTTTCACCCTCTAAACACTCGACTTTCCAATGTTTTGTGAAATATAATATGTTAGCCCATGAAGTTATCTCTGCACAGGATTAAGAATCACCTCAATTGGATCTTTAGGTAGAAAGTTATGCCCATTTTACCGAACCTGCCACAAAACAGTTATAAGATAATTAAGTACAATATTGTAAACATACTTAAGTTAAGAAAATTAAATACACTAGTAATACAAAACAATCATGTAAAACTCTTATTAAATGTGTAATTTCAAGTGTTCATCATAGAGCTTTAGGGTTACCATTGGTACAGTTTAGAAAGAAAATAGTCGAGCGAGGACTTTACTAGTTTTCGATCTACCGATAGCATTTTATGCATTTATATGCACATGGTAGTTATTGTATTACATAGATTTTGGATATTGTTTTCCAAAGATGTAGATAAAACCCGCTCAGCAAGATTTCATCAGCACATGATGTTAGAAACTGTTTTACAGCTTTACATCGATTTTAGAAGCACGATTTATGCATGTACTTTAAAATTTTACTATCTATGCATAATGTTATTTTAATTGAAATCTTAATTGCACTCACTAAACTCCTTTAGCTCACTCGTTTTGTATTTTATGTTTTCTAAACACCCCCTTCCCAGGTGCAGATCTCGGTATGCAAGCTGTTGATTCTCCTAGTAGTGGGCCAAATCTGAAGATCATTTTTGTATATGTAAATGTGCTAAATAACACCCTTTGCTTTCTGCATAGTATTTGTAGGCATGTATATTTGTGTGTATGCTTTGAATCAACCAGAAGAGATTTCGATATTATGATGATGGTTTTTATTTTTTTTTTATGATTATGCCTATTTGGTAATTTAAACGAAACTATTGAGTTGTGTTGGATTTGATTTGGAAATGACCGGAGGTCAGAATTTGCAGTATTGAGAAGTGTTTGAAATAGAAGTGAAACTTCTTTGCAGGTTTTATATGAAATTTCCAAAAAACAGGAGAAACTCTGTCCGTTTCTTTTTAAATTAAGATGTCATTTTCATGTATATTACAAGACTTTCTCCGTAGTAACAAGAACTAAAAAGGAGTTCGCCTCGCGGAATTTCTCAACTTACCCAGTTAGGTTCTGAGGAACTTCCGTCGGGGTGCCCGACAAGGCATCTGAAATCTATAGTAGAGGGTCTCGGGTCGGGTCTTGTCATATAATCACCTAATGCTTAATCTGTCTAGTTAATGTCATCAGAGAATAACGATAATATTGTTGTTGGACTTGCAACACCGTCAATGCCAAAGTTGATGGTCTGCTACGGTGAATAGTTAGCATACAACTCGCTAGTACCTTGTAACATTGACATGTCCAAAATATAATCAATGCGATATGCACCATTATTATTAGGCACTACCATTTCTTGCAGTCAAGGACATTTTGCCTTATGGTTTCTAACTTAATCAATTTATTCAAGAACTAAAGCTAATTACTTACTTTATTCTAGACGATTTAGGTAAAATATTTATTGTTAAGAGTTTAATTTATAGACTTTAAGCAATCTCTAACTAATTATTTTTATTTTCGGTAAATATTAAAAGAATCTACTTAATGCATACCTTCAAAGGCTTGCTCATTGCGCTTGCCACATGTCGTGCTTCCCTTAAATCTATAGACACCAACTTTTTCATTCCCTTTTACACCACTTTCTCATTTACTCTATCCACACCACTACCTTCATGCACCAGTTTACTTTTTTTTTTTTGAAAGAGCCTATACTATTTGGTTATATTATCAAGAAAATTGTGTTTCTGTATAATCTACTATGGTTGACTACTGTGTCCAGAATACTCCATTTTTTTAACCATTAAGTTGTGACCCAAAAACTAATTATTGTTGTCATTACACTTTCTATGTGTTACGCTTCCCTTGAATCTATGGACACCAACTTCTTTCTTCATTCTTATACTAACTTTCTTGTTTACTCTATCCACACCATTACCTTCAAACACCAATTTACTTTTTTCTGATATACTTTTTTGGTTATACTATCAAGAGAATTACATTTCTGTATAACCTACTCTAGTTGACTACTGTAATCACATTACTCTATTTTTTTAACCATTAAGTTGTAACCCGAAAATCAATTATTGTTGTCAATTAGAATGGCAAATTGAGCCAATCATTGTTAACCGGTTATATCTGTTGTATCCCTGTTATTTTTGCTAACGTGCCACTCTCTGCATCCCTCAATTTTCATTGACAACAACGTTTTATACAGTACCAAAGAAGCCACTACATATTAGCTCCAACCTATAACCAATTGATCTTCTGTTCATTTAAGAAGATTTTAAATCAATAATGCACACTCCTACTTTTACTCATTAATGATCACTTGTCATTAAATAAAGTGGGAATAAAATTATATCTATATTTTTATTTATTTATTTACAATAGAAAATTTTCATTAATAGGATAAATTTATACAAAACAAAATGATACATTTCTAACTATAACTATATATTTTTATCATAATCGGATCTATTAATTTAATTTTTTTATGCACAAGGATCCACACAGAATACCACCAATATACAAGCACATATTTCGAGCATTACACCTTTGTCTCTTTCTAATCCTTTACCTGAATAGTTAGTTTTTTCGATCAAGCTTACACCTGATAAATTGTAGAAAACTACAACACAAACAATTAACTATCACATTAGTGCGAACTCTAAGTGGACTTATTTTACTTTACTATAGAGCGAATATATATCTTACAAGAAAACTAACAATTTTAAGGAGATTTAAAACTAGTAAAACATATACTTCAAATCTAGATCTGAGTGATATAACATAAAAAAAAAATACAAGATTTAAAATAAATACTAAATTAAAACAACGATAAATATCAAAATATATTTATTGAAATAAAACATGGATAAACAAATAACAAAACCACCGTAGAAAATGAAAGCCTTTTTTACTAGATCTACTGAAGGAATTCATTTTTCAACTGTCACACGCCACCATAAGTAGAAGTGGGCAATTTTAGGTTCAGAGATTGAGACACCGAAAAGTATCCCATTTGAGACACTTTTCAGGTCGGGATGATTCTCCACCTGAACTCAGGTTGGGTCAGGTCATGAATTTTTTATTTTATATATATTTTTTGCATTAAAATGACATTGTTTTGATTAGGATCAGGTCGGGTCGGGTTAGAAATTTTTGAATTAAATTTTAAAAAAATGAAAAAAAAATTCAAATTCAAATTAGATTTTAATTACATTAAATGTTATTATTTCAAATTTAATTACATTAATGTTATTATTCCAAATTTAATTTGAATTTAAATTACATGAAATATTATAATTTGATTAATCTTGAAATTGATTTGTTCAAAATTCAATTACATTAAATGTTGTAATTATAAATTCAATTTCGAGTTGAAATACGTTAATTATTATAATTTGAAATATTGTTTCAATTTTAATTATGTTAACTATTATGGATTTGAATCACATTAAACGCTATTATTTAAAATTCAAATACGTTAAATGTTATAATTTAATTAATTTTAAAATCGATTCATTCTAAATTCAATTACATTAAATGTTGTAATTATAAATCTAATTTCGAGTTGAAATACGTTAAATATTATAATTTGAAATATTTTTTTGATTTTATTTATGTTAAATATTGTGGATTTCAAGTTCAATTACATTAAATATTATAATTTCAAATTCTATTTCGATTTCAATTATGTTAAATATTATAATTTCAAATATTTTTTCGATTTTAATTATGTTAAATGTTATTATTCTAAATTCAAATTTAAATTCAGTTATGTTTAATGTTATCATTCTAAATCCAACTTTGAGTTTAATTAAAATTTTAAAAAAAGGGTTTGAGTCAGAAAATTTTCGTTGAGGTTTGAAAATTTTTCAAACCCGTCCGACCTGTTTAGGACAAAATTCTATTCCAAATCCATTCCAATTTTTGTTTCGATTTAAAATTTTGAGAAAGGTCGGGTTCCAAAATAATGCCTACCCTTAACTATAAGAGGTCATGTATGAAGGTAAAAAAAAAAAGATGGGCAATAAACTCATGGAATTGCAGTCTTGCCCCGTATTTAGGATGCTTCCATCATGTTGCCAAGGAACCCTTATTATCAAAGCCTTGCCAACATGCATGTGCGTATGGAGAGGGCTCCAGCTTATATTAATTTATTCATTTTCTTTTGTAAAATTGAGAGAGTAAGAAATATAAAAATTAAGACCAACTCGTTTATGCATTATATATATATATATATATGCTTTTATGAGCGATATAGTGTTGATTTTATATTAATCATGTATTATTTAATTATATTTACATTTGTTTTTGGGTTTGTTATTACTTAAAGTAATCACATATTTTTTTATAATAAACACAAAATATGTTCATGATAAATGTAAAGATAAAAGAAAAACTAATCATATTTAATGGATAAAAAATAACAAATCGTAATTAACATTAGCATTCTACCTCTATATGCAAATGAAAAATATGATAATGCATTTTGTAACATCAATTTTACTATAGCTACTTTGCTTCAAAGATGAATTTGAAATAAATTTGTACATTTTTATTATTATGTTCTTGGATTCAGGAACCTTAAGAAGTTATTTATACACCCTTGAGTCTTTAACTAAATTTTGAGAATGACATTGTCTTCTTTCTTCATGATGTGATAATAGTGTAAGAATAAGACTGTCCTCCTGCAAATAAAGACATTCTGGTGCTCAAGTTAGTAACGAGACAAGAAATTAAATATTGTGTATGGGGAGTGTTTAACAAGCAAGAGGTTATCATTTTTACTAGAGAGTGCTCTTGGAGATTACTCAAAGATTTCAAGAGTGTTTCTAGGGTTTTTTGTTATATTTTTTTGTTGTATTCAAGTCGTGAATTATGTATGTTTATATAATACTTAAAGTCCAATCCGTATGAGGATTGTAATGACATTGTTTCAATATAGTCATTTGTTTAATGAATCATGGTTTCTTCATTACAGAAGTTAAATAAGAATTCTTTTTCATGTATCAAATTAACAAATCATGCAATAATGAATAATCATATAGAGAAATAAATTCAAACCTTTCTCAAGTTCTTCCCATGTTTTCCTTTCATAATTGAAAAAACACAAAAGAAGCTTGAGTTTGAATCGACATTCTCCCTTATTTTTGAATTTAGATTCTTCTCTTTTAGTATTGGGAGCATATTTCTAATTTCATTCTTGGTGGGGCCCTTTTCTGCTGCCTACTATTAATTGTCAGTTGCAAATCTCTAATTATGGATTTTTTTTAAATGAATCTTCAATTGGGCTTATAAGTTGTGTTAGGTTTTTCTCAATTATGAGCCTAACGGATGACTCTATAAGTGAATAAGTGTGTCTTCTTTGACAAAGATGTTTAGATACACTTCTTTATTAAAAATAAGATTTTGAGTCCATTTAAGAGTCACGTCTACTGTTTCAAAAATCCTACTTATCATCTTATTAGTTACTGTTTGCAGTAACCATTCACTTGTAGGAAATATTTCACGTCCTTCTAAGCAAACACGTCATCTCTAAGTGGGAAATAAATAAGGGGCTACTGCCCTAATTCCTTTTCATCATTTTGAAATTTCCCTCTTATTCTCTCAAAGATAAGACATCTCTTCCTATTAAAGAGCTTAAGAAAGAATACGCCATCCTTGATGGTATCAGTATTCGAGTCTTACCATGAGGAGATGCCTATAAGGAACCCCAAACGGTGATACAAAAGGAACTACCATTGTTCTGCGAACACCTAAAGTGCTTTAGGTTTCCCATTCCTCCTCTCATCTTGGAGTTTTTTTATGTAACAGGTCTTTCTCCACTTCAGATTCATTCTAATGTACTTTATTTCCTTTGAGATGTTTCTATCCTGAATCACATGATAAACCCTCCTTACTGTTGACCCTATATAATGTCTTCCTAACATATAATCTCATATACTCTAAGCAAAATTACTTTTGGCAACAGAGGGGCTGGAAGAAATTCTTTAAAGACATTGAAAGGAATGCGTTGGTTTTAAGGAGAATGCTATTTTGATTAGCACAGATTGGAAGCAACCGTGACTTTCCTTTGAAGTAAACGTATCCTTTGGAGTGTTAGACTGGAAAACCACTTTTTCCCTTCCAGAAATCATAGGGAGGGAACGGTTCTTGAAGAAGTTTTTCTGGACTCATCTAATAAGTCAAAAGCACATCCATACTCTTGAGATATTGCAAAAGTTTTAGGGCTTACCCAGAGTCTGCTTCTTTCCCTGTGTCCTTACTCCAAATGACGGATTGTGGACGCTCACTTCACCGGATCTGAGCATAAAAGCTAGGACTCCCCCTTTTGATGTTCCCCCATGGACTCACGTGGTTGGAATTCCTTACTAAAAAGGATATTTTCTTTGAAATTCCAGAAGACGAGGACATCTACGTTGCTCAAACCTACCAAAAATTCTTCTCTGATATCGATAAATATTATTTTAAACTATAGGAATTTTTAGTTCCCATGTTTTTTCTCTACCTTTTTTAAACTTTCTTTCTTTTTCGACAGCGGCTTATGTCGAGTAGATTTGTGTATTGCTTGGCAGTCAAGTCCTAGACTTTACTATATTAAGCCATCCTATGGAGGCTGGGCAGAGCTCAGAAGGTGCTGTTTTAGCAGAACCGGTTTCTTATATGGAACCATCTATTCCTCTTCAAAATGTTCCTGTGCCTCCTAAGTCAATAGCACAAGATGAGAAAGGTTGATGTCTTTTCTTTTTCCTTTTAGTTCAATCCTTTTGGCTGTGTCCATTTATTTTCTCGTTTCTATTTTTTTTTCAGCCTTTCAGTTTTTCATAAAGGAATTGATCGATATGTTGTCAAATATGTTTCCTCTGCGGAAGCCTCAGATAAAAAGAGGAGGAACCACTAATGGTGTTGAGGTTCGTGCAAAATAAGCTAGGGGGAGGAGACGTCTGTTGGCGAGGCTCATCCCCAAACAGAGGTTCCTTTGCCCTAGTGTCTAATGAGCCCATTTTTTTAGAGGTTCCAAGGGTTCCAATGTCTACTAATTTACCTCCAAAGGTTTCAGCCGCTATAAACTTTGAGGAGGTTCCCTCCTATCCTGTTAGTGGCTCTATTGTCCCTTTTTTCGAGGTTCCACATAAAGATAAGGACAGTGTAGGGTCCATAAAAGTTCTTTTTCGTGAAGAGGTTCCTAAAGGTGCACAGGGTGGCTCAGAACCTTGAGAGGAAATGAATGCAGATATGCCTTCTAGAATGGTGCGTGAGTCTGCTCCAAGGCCTTTTACTCAACGTAAATATTTTTCAGCTTTTGAATTTTTAGCTTTCATTTCTGGATCTTTTCTTTTGTATTTTACACTTTCTTAAGGAATCCTTTTATGTACGATGTTTTAGACTTGCAACAGTCTACTTCTACCGTGAATACGAAAATGAATAGAGCAGAAGCAAGGGGGCAAGAGCATCCTAAGTTTTCTCGTCATGTCAAGGTTGGTGAGTTCGTGCCCCGTTTCTAGAAGAGAAGCACTAGATAATTTGTACAAGAAAGTATCATTCTCTGGTTGAATAGTGAGAGTTTCATAGCTATTGTGGAAGGGTTATTCACCTATATGGATAGAGAGATAGTGTTGCCTGGAATCAATGCTAAGGCGTGGTCTCGTGTCAGTGTAGCATCGTCCCTTAATGCAAGGACTTGCCATTTATCTATTTTGGTTTCATAGCTTTATGCTATTCTTACCTCATTTTATTTATCGTGCAGGCAATACAAGATGGCTAGTTTATAATTGAGGCATTCAAGTGGGAGGTGGGGAAGCAAATAAGGAGATCAAGCGCCTCACCAAACTGGTAGAGAGAAAAGATGAAGAAGAGATGTCCATAAAGGGAAGGAACCTAATCCTTGGTTCTGACCTGATCTAGCTCGAGAAAGAATAAAAGAAGTTTCGTGCTGAGATAGAGGAACTTTAAAAGTGTTCCCAACTATAGTAAGAGTTCGAGAAGCTGTCCAATTTTCCCTTGACAAAAAGGAAGAAAAGGTCACCTTTCTTAAAAGTGAAGTAGAGAATTTTCTACAATGGAAGATGATACTTGAGGCAGAGTTGGATCATATTTAGCGTAAAGAGGTTTTTTGGGCAGCGATGAAGTCCCGCTTCTAGGAACAGCTTGAAGCATTGAACTTAGAGTTGATGCAGAAGCATCGAGAGTTGAAGAAAGCAACCGAGTGACTTCTAACGCAGTCTTACTGAAGCTTGTCGAAGATTGGGCTTCTCAACTAGGGAAAGGAAGTGGATGTCCTTCATTTAACAGTGGAACTGTTACAGAGGGATTACGCTTCCCTACATTCATATAAGACAACTTCCAAATTAGTTTGGCAATACAAGTTGATTATTGCAAAGAAAGTGTTTGATTAGGAAGTTAGGGTCATTTTTGCCGTGGATTCCACTCTGGTCAGGATCCAGCTGCCTATAGGGTGATCCCGATGGATATAAATGTTTCATGTGGCTTCTACAAGGGTTAGCCTATCAAACACCTTAAAGATGGCCACATGCATATCAATTATGAGTCAAGTTGAGAGGGAGATGAGGAACAGGATTCTAATGTGGTAGATCTCCCGTCGGATTCTCCTGAGTGATTTTATCTTATGTATTTGTTTCCTTTTGTTATGTAGATGAATATTTTCTAAATATAATTATGTCATTATTTTTACTCACAAAACAATTTTAATGAATAAATACTTGTTCTTAGATTTCTGTAAATATCTCGTGGATAATATTGAATGTTTCTGTATCCAAGAAATATAAATAGCGGGAGATGCTTCCTAAATGATTTTTGGATTTAATATCACAAGATTCGGAACCTTATTTAGTGTAGTTGTTTTCTTAGTAAAGGTTCTATGTTTTGATTCACAGGACTCGAGCCTTTTTTGAGAATTGAGGCAGATCCTATGATGACATGTGATTAATATACTCTTTACTCATATATATAATATAATGAGACTACTTGCCTCAACAAAAAGTGTACACATGTGCTCCACTATATAAAATATATACAAATATACAGATTGAAACACTTATGCAGCTATGCACGTTGACCAACCTCAAAATGTAATGATTGTATCACATTGCACAAATTCCTGTGACAACCTGGGAAAAATAGGGAAAATAGAAAAAAGGGTGAGCTTGTGGCTCAGTGAGTGGATATAATCTGAAAATATCATATACTTTATATGTATTGTACACGTATAAATCTGTATGATAAAATAATCATAAAACTGTATACTGAGTAATCAATAAACTTGTACTGAAAGTATGAACTGTCATAAAATTTGTGCTGAAATTAAAATCATAGCATAATACTGAGATCTGAAAATCTGAAAGTGTTGTTTATCATAAGATCTATTATCAAGCTGAATATATGTAACATAGCTCTGGAAACATATACTACATATATACTGAAAACCACACTAAATTTGTACCCGGGGAAAAATCTGGTCTAACCTGGCGGAGTAACTCACGCACAGGCAGAGCGGGGGATCTAAGCTGGTCTAACCCGGCGAAATGTTACATCGCTCGGGCAGAGCAAACTAAACTGGTGTAACGCATGCGCAGAGCAACTACACTAAAGGGGAGGGTACGCATATGGTGGTTCAAAAACTACTACAATATAATATCATGACCATAATTATTCTGAAATAATTATTTCTGTACTGAATATAATTATAAACTGTACTATAATAAATTCTAAAATATTTCACAATATACTAAATAGTATAAATATTTTTCTGTTTAAAATAAATCATAATTAAATCTAATAACGCGTAATTTAATCATAATTGGCTGTATTAAAAACATATAATATATATAGTTATCCACTCACAAAAGTGCGCTAATCCTGAGCTGGGTTTGGATTCTGAGATCTACCCGCTATCGGCACACCTCCTATATCATAGGGTGTAAAAATACATCATTAGTACCGATATGTATTATAAATATTAAAATATAAATATTCTAATATCGTAAAACTATTACCCGCTAAACCACTGGGTATAATTCTGACTACCCAAACTAATTTTCTAAAATTTTCTATTTATTTTTTTTCTTTTCTCTTTTCTTTCTTCTTCTTTTTCTTTCTCCTTCCCTTTCTTCCCGGTTTCTTCCTTTCCCTTTCTTTTTCCTTTCCTTTCTTTTCTTCTTTTCTTTCCTTCTTCTTTTCTTTTTCTTCTTTCTTTTCTTTTCTTTCTTCTGTTCGGCTTTCTCTTCCGGTTTTCTTTTGCTTCTTTTCCTCTCGGTTTCGATTGCTTCTTTTCAAATGAAGCAATACAAAACGACATATATATATATATATGTCAGCCACCTCTTCATTTCTTTTCTATTTTCTCTCTCTCTTTTTTTTTTCAATGCCACTAACCAATATATATATTACACGTGTATTACATTGATAGTTTGAAAAAGGTATTTTCTGTTAGTGTATGATTTTTTCAAAAATGTTTTAGAGGTTGACTACTTGTTTAAAAGGACACGAGATTTTTCCTAGAAGCTGTTGGATGCTTGTATTTCCTTAAAGGATATGGGGTCCTCTCAGAGAATTTTTGAATTATGCTTTATCTGGAAAGATTTTCTGAAAAGCTATCATCTTGTTCTTTTTAGAAGGGTTTAAGGCCCTTCCATTATTTTGATACTAGTGCTTTTTGGAAAGTTTGATCATGTATTTCTTAAAAATATATGGGTTCTCTCAAAGAATTTTTGAATTGTTCTTTATCTGGAAAGTTTCTTAGGAAAGCTCTAATACTATTTTTCTTGGATGGGTTTGAGGTCCTTCTAGAGTCCTAATACTAGTGCTTCCTGGGAAGCTCTAATCTCATGTTTTTTGGGAAGATATGTCTTTCTAGGAAACTAAGGTAATGATGTGGATTTTGTTTGTCATATCCTCAAGTGGTATGGAGGATTACTTTTGGCCATCTCCTTATAACGACGTAAGAAACTTCTTCCTAAAATGATATAAAGTTATTTCAGGAAAGCTTTCGGTTATGGTGTGGATATTTTTTGGTTGTATCCATAAACGGCTTGAAGAATAACTTTTGGGCATCTCTTTGTAATGACATGAAAGGCTTCTTCCTAGAAAGATGTAAGGTCTTTTTAGGTAAGCTTTCGGTTATGGTGTGGATGTTTTTTACCGTATCTATAAATAGCTTGGAGGATTGCTTTTTGCCATCTCCTCGTAACAGCATGAGAGGCTTCTTTCTGGAAAGATGCAAGGTCCTTCCAGGTAAGCTTCGGTTATGATGTGGATGTTTTTGTCTGTATTCACAAACCACTTTGAGGATTATTTTTTATCCTCGTATCGTCGTTGGAGGATTACTTTTAATCATCTCCTCGTAACAAAAATGAAGGATTATTTTTGGCTGTCTCCTCATAATGGCGTGGAGAATTGCTTTTAACCATCTCCTCACAATAACTTGGGATCATGTCTTCCATGTCTGAATCTTATTGATTCTTACATGGGGTGATGGTCCTTATTATTATTATCAGTAATATTAAAGTATTTGAATTCAACGTCATATAAAATAATTTGAATGAGAAATGTTTAAGATACGAGAACAAAAAATAAAGAAAAATGAATCATACATAGAACTTCTTTAACTTTAATATATTTCAGAGAGTCGAAATTGGGTTTTCATCCATGTCTTGTAGTAAGAAGGCGCCTTTATCTAGTTTTCGCATGATTTTATAAAACCTTTTCATATTTCTGCCATCTTACCAGCATTGCGTTTTTTGTTAATGTCAAATGCTTCTTGTAGTATGAGGTTACCTTCATTAATCTCACATTTTTTTATTCTGTTATTGTAGTGTCTTTTTATCTTTGCTCTTTAAACCATTGTGTGAATTCTGTGATTTCTCTAGGTTCATCTATCAAATTGCTTGCCGTGGTCAAGGCCTCGTTGTTGAGCTCTAGTTGTATAGTCCTCATCCTTAGGGTGAGATGAGGGCTTTCATGGAAAGCACTGCTTTTATCCCACATACAATGAAATATGGTGAGGTTTCTGTTGACGTATTCTTAGAGGTTCTATAAGCTTATAGTACTCCTGGAAGCTCCTCAAGCCATCTACTTATTTTTCGTTCTAGTCATTTTTGTTGCATTGTGAAAATTATCCGATCAAAGATTTTAGCCTATCCATTCCCCTATAGATAGCTATGAGATAAAAATACTATAATATCTCAAACTTATCACAAAAAAAAGTACCAATCGTGCTTACAAATTGTTTCTCATTGTCAGACATTATTATATGTGGCATGCCAAACCTAGTGATAAGGTTCTTCCAAATAAAGTTCTTTACTTCAGTTCCAGTGAGATTACTATAAGCTTCTGCTTTGACCTATTTACTGAAGTAATCATGACTAATAGAATGAACTATTTCCTTCTTACTGTAGTTGGTAAAGGTCCTACGATATCCATCCTTCATTGAATGAATTATCAGGGACTAGATATTGTATTGAGATCATTGGTAGGCTGATGGATAAATGTGGCATGCTTCTAACACCTTTTACACTTATTGATGTATATTATGGTGTTTCTTTTGATTGATGGCTAGAGGTATCCTTGCCACATTACTTTATATATTAAGATCTTTGTGCTTAAATGGTTCCCATATGTACCTTCTTAGATTTCTATTATAATCTAGTGTTATTTCTCAATTGGTAGACATCTCATATAGATGCCTGAAAATAACCTTCTATACAGATAGCCATTGATGAGGGTGAATCTCCCAACTTTTGCTTTGAGGCTCCTAGCCTCTTTCTTATCTTCTGGAAGTGTTTCTTTCTTTAGATATTCGACGTAGGGGATCATCTAGCTTGTTCTAGTTGTGATTTCATGTGTGCATTATATCAATAGGTTCCCTTTATCCTCATCTTCAATTTTAGTTTTTTTTTTCTTTTCAGTTAAAAGAACTATTCTGATCAAGGAAGAGTTTACGGAAGAGGCTTCTTTTCAAGATTGTTTACTTTCAAGTTTTCCTCTCTTGTTTTGAAAGTCGGAAGTAATCTGCTTTGCTAAATTCAAGAGCTTTTGCATTCTCTCTTCTTTTGTGGTATAATGTCTATTCCATTGGGAAGTCATGAGTGTGCAGTCAGTTTTTATAGTTAAACTTTTGATTTAGAGGGATTGAGCTATTTTTAGCCCATCGATTAAAGTTTTATACTCGGCTTTGTTGTTAGATGTAAGAGTTCAAAGTTTTACTGTGTGCTTTAGCATCAAACCCTCAAGGCTGCGTAGATGCACTTTGAGCCCTATCCATTTATTGTTGGATGCTCCATCAGTATGCTTTATCCAAGTCTATATGACTTGTTCAGAATTTGTAAGTAAGGAATCATCCAATACTTTGGGTTCACATTTGAGTAGGAAATCAGCAATAGCTTGTCCCTTTATAGTTTATGCAAGGCAGGAAACTTATATCTAGGTGAATCGATCCTATGACAATATTCGTGACTTATATATAGGTTTCTGTTATCTCTTTTCTTTCCCTATTAAAGTTACACTGACTATTTCAATGGATATGACCAGGTAAAGATACAAGGTTGGGAAGTGGTGTCGAGAGTATCGAGGGGCTTTTAAAATAATTTTTTAGTTTCTACAAAGTTTTCATTTAAACTAGACCTCAGTTGTCTCTCTTCCTTGCTTTCAAGGCTGAGAAGAATGGTCTGCATCTGTCTGATATTTTTTACATGAACCAGTTTAGAACTGCGATTCTTCTAATTAATATCTAAATTTCTTTGAGAGTATGAAGGATTGTAAAGTTCTACAGTTCTTAGATTTGAGACAAAGTCTACTTCAATCCCCTGTGTATTGACTATATGCTTTAAAAAGGTTCCAGGTGAAATCTCAAAGATACACTTTATTGAGTTTACCATACCTCGTGTACCTTCGTAGGACATCAAAGACTTCTTATAAGTCTGCAATGTGGTTTTTTACCTTTTTTCTTTTGACCATGGTGTCATTAATATATGCTTTCATAGACCCTATTAACTTTATAAAGACTTTGGGGACAAGTCTTTAGAAGGTTGCACTGACTTTTTTAGGCCAAAGGGAATTACTTTGTAACAATAGGTTCCTCTTTCTATAATGAATCTGGTTTTCTCTTTATCTTCAATTGTCATTTTAATTTTATTGTAACCACTGTAAGCATCTAGGAACGACATATGCCCGTACCCAGTGGTGGCATCTACAATCTGATCTATTTTCGTCAATGGGAATGAGTCTTTGAGTGTAGCCTTATTTAGATTTGTATAATCTATACAGACTCTCCACTTTTCGTTCTTTTTCTAACGACTACAACATTAGAGAGCCAATTAGAATAGTTTACTTCTTGATGAATCCTATTTCTAGTAGTCGGTCTACTTCATCGTTGATTTTTTTTGCTTTTTTAGGCATAAAATGCCTTTGTTTTTGTCTAATAGGTTTGAATCCTTCCTGGATGTTCAATCAGTGGCATATTACTGTGGGATCGATCCCGACTATGTCTCTATGAATCCAGAAAAGGATATTTTATTTTTGATTAAGAGTTATGCTAGTTGTCTTCATTCTCTTTTGGTCAGGTGTGACATAAGGAAAAACTTTTGATCGAGGGTCATAGGGTCTAAAATTGCTTCTTCTATCTTTTTTGTACTTGGTGACACGTACTCTTTCTTTAGTTGAACCTATTTTGGCCTCTATTTAATTAGTTGCTATTGTATGTATGTACATCCCTCAAAAAAAGGTGTCAATACTTTTCTTGGCTGCCTGTCCTTTTGTTTTTTTCTCTTGGCTATCACAGAAAACCTTTAAAAAGTTGGCATAACATTGCTTAGCCTGTAGTTATTTACATTTTATGTTAATGGTTTCTTTTCCTATTGTCAAGACACATTGGATAACTTGATGTAGAGTAGACAGTACTGCTTCCATGTAATAGATCGAAAAGTGGTCGGCTATGGAGTTATATGTAGTAGGTGCTTAGACTACCAAGTAGTCAACTTCCAGTCTCTTTTCTGCTATGATTACCGACAAGGTTATGACTCATTTCACTTGAAACTTTATCCCTCTAAAAAATTTCACTTGAAACTGCATTGTCTTCAATCTCTAACTTTCAGCTTGAGTCTTTGGAAGGCTTCCTAATATAGGACATCTGCTTACTTCCATCATCTACAAGGATTATTTTTACATGGTTCCATTGATGTTTAAACTGGTCATAAGCGGATCCAGATGGAGCATGGCAAGTTTAGTCAGATCTTCTCTAAAACATTTAATCTCTCTGAGCTCTTAATTGGCTACTTGTGAGGTGGAGATTTCAATGTCACTATGATGCCAGATTTTAAAGGCTTTTTAGAATGAGGGCCTTCATTCTTCCTTAGTTTTTGTCCTTTCAGTAGGGGGTCTCTCATGTGGTACATCAATATAGAAGCGATTAATTATCAACCTGGACACTAATGCTTCCACTGACTTTTTTGCCTCTTATGGTCCTTTAAGTACTAGGAGTAAGGATTCATCCATCTCTTCTTCCAGTGGTCATGTGACCTTTGGTTTGATGTTGTGACCGAATATGGAACTGTGAATGGAATTAAGGATTGATGTGTTGGCATCCTCTATCTGGTTTTGGTTCATTGGTGCTTTTGCCGGTTATAAGGTTGTAGCAGCACCTGCTCTATATTCTTTCAGTCGACCTTCACTCATCAGCTGATGAATCTGAAAGTGCAAAGCACTGCAGGTTTAGATGGTGTGGTCGTAATTATCGTGAAACAGGCAATGCTTTGTTTAGTCTCTTTTCTCCACGGGGTTCTGTATGAGCATTGGTGACTAGAATATTCCAGTACTTTTCAAGTTTGCCCATATCTATTTCGTCTGGGTGTTATTAGAATTAGAGTTTCTGTGGGTCGCTGTGGTCTTCTATTAGTTACCCTGTTTCCTTGTGGTCTAGGTCGCTTCCCTTGTTGTAGACTCATATCTTGTTTTAGCTTTTAGGGCAATTTTTTTGACTTTCTATATTGTTATGACATAAGTTTCTTTCTTTGACATGATTTCCACTTCATATTTCCTAATTTGTTGTATATATTTCTAGTTAATTAACTCGAAATAAGTCAAATTCTTACAAACTAAGTATTTATGGTAAAGAGTAAAATGTTTAACAACTTTCTTATAGGTTTAAGCCTCTATCTCTGAATTGTAACTTCTGAGTTTGTTCAATTCTTTGTTAAAGCAGTGAATCAAACTTCACATAGATTCAGTATCGCCCTGATTTATTGAGAATAAGGATGATATTGTCTTTTTTATTTTTTAATTTCGCATGCACTGTTTTATGAACTATTTAGTCAGCTCATTGAACGAAGAGATGGAATTCTATTCCAAATTTCAAAACCAAATTTAAGTGAGCCACTTTAGACTCGAAGAAAACACTATAAACTTTAGTGCCTTATCATAGGCGTGTATGATCATCCTCGCATTAAAGTGGAAGATGTGTTCATCCGAGTTATTAGTTCTATCAAATAGGTAGAAATTGGTGACGGTAAACTTCTCAGGTTTTGGGACGAGCTTTATAGCGTCGGTGAATGGATTCGAATTCATCCTTTTTGACATAGCAGAAACATAGTCTACATGTTTCGTTTTTTCATTTCAACCATATATATTTTTTACCTCTTTTAGAATAGAGGCTTTCATGTTCTCCATTTCCTTGACCCTTGAAAGATCCAGATTTGGTTCCTGAATGGTGGTATTTAGTCCTGTCTTTTTTAGAACCTTATTGTGGATTTGTTAAGAGCTGTACCAAGTTTTCTTATTGGTTCCTGTTTTGTCTATTCCTTTGTAACATCATTATTTTTTCGCGGAGCTTTGGGTTCTCATTTTGGATATTATCTTATTCTTTCGATAAACTTTATGAAAAAATCGATTGCTCCAAGAGTGAGTTCATCGCCCATGGCAGCGAGTTCTTGGAAAAATAATCATTCGAATGGTTTTCAAGATTGGTTAGGTTGCTTGGTTGTAAAGTCATGTTTGGTCGAGCAAACAAGTAAAGTAGGAGTTTCTAGTGAGAATATTGATGTGGATAACAAAGTAGAGGAAGCTAAGAAGGTTATTGTGGAATATTATGAGCCAGAACCGGGTGATTTTGTTGTTGGTGTTGTGGTTTCTGGCAATGAGAATAAGCTTTATATGAATGTTGGGGCAGATTTGTTGGGTACAATGTTGACCAAGGAAGTGTTGCCTTTATATGACAAAGAGATGGAATATTTGGTGTGTGATTTAAAGAAGGATGCTGAGGAGTTTATGGTTCGAGGGAAGATGGGAATTGTTAAGGATGATGATGCTATGAGCGGAGGATCAGGCCCAGGAAGACCTATTGTGGAGACTGGTACTGTTTTGTTTGCTGAGGTTCTTGGGAGGACTCTTAGCGGTTGGTCGCTGCTTTCTACTAGGCAGTTGTTCAGAAAAATGGCATGGCATCGAGTGAGGCAGGTTCTTTTCTCACTTTCTACTAGTAGTTTGGTGGATTTCTACATTTGGTTAGAATGTATAAGCTTGCTCCATAACTGGTTATTGCTACTCTTATGTCTTGTTTTATTAGTATGAGGCATTTCAAGATGTTCATTTCAAAGCATGAACAAGAGTTCAGATAATTTTTATCTGTTGCAAAAATTGAGATTCATGATAGTGTGTTTTCCTGGATTTATTTATTTTTTCTTTGCAACTGTTTTAGCTGCAAGAATTTAACCTCCAGCCAATACTAGGATGGCTAGTAGACAATTGTTGCTTACAATTTGAATACTTTTTTTTATGGATTTTCCACCTCTTGGACAGATAAAACAACTCAATCAACCTATTGAGGTTAAAATTACTGAGTGGAATACCGGTGACCTCCTTACAAGAATTGAGGTTTGTTCTTTTATTTGTTTGTTTATCACGCACATGTATCTCTAGTTTTGATCATTTTTCAATTCAATTTTGCAGGGTTTGCGAGCATTCCTTCCTAAAGCTGAGTTGCCGAATAGAGTGAACAACTTCACTGAGTTGAAAGAAAATGTTTGTTGAAACTGTTTAGAACTTTATATTATTATGTTAGTCTAAGATCCTTAATTGGTGTGATTTTTGTTTTGACACTTGTCTGGCCTTTACCCTTGAATAATAATTACTGCCATGGATCAATTTAAAACATTTGAATACATCTGTTAAATTCACAATATCTGTGCATTATATTGTCTAAAATACGATGAGAGATTTACTTAAGAGTTGAGAGGGACTCCATATTTTTGTTTGTGTCACCAGTTATCAAAAGCTCAGTTTAGAACTGACCTGTATTCTGTGGCTGTGTTTTTTAGAGGAAACTTATAAGATGTCATGCTCATAATTTGAGATAATATTCATCTCTAACAGCTGAAATTTCCATTGAAGATGTTGCTCTGTCTCCTTGACAACCCTGTTACCCATAGAAAAGGTTTTGTACCCTTGGGCATTAGCTGAGTTGCAAAGGAGTTATGGGGCTTGGGTCTTAGATTTAAATCTTACCAATCTAAAAGAAAAGGGGAGAGAGGGAGAGAGAGAGAGAGAGATTTTTTAATTTAACATATTCCACATGCACCCTCAACATGTTAATTATTTTGTGCTTCACTTCGAAAACATCTGCATTTCTTTTTGAACATGTTGTGTTGGTGTAAGAGATTACTTGGATTCACTATGATGAATATTACAGATTGATGTACTAAAATAAAGTGATAAAATGATGCCAAGT